>JAWNOE010000015.1:362500-962500 GCA_035046095.1 Drosophila pseudotakahashii
CAGATTATGTTGCGGAATACCTGCTAGATTCAAAGAATTTAAAAATTCAACAGGGTAATGAACCGCATCGTCAACTTCAGGGACAGAGTCGACCGATTTTTAGGAAAGATTTTAGCAATCATTTGTTGGTACCGGTTGCCTTTTCATTTTTCGTTGTCAAAATGGAGCGCTCAGATAGCCAATCTTAACATTTCATGATGTGTTAGAAAAACAAGGAACCCTTTTTTGGCTTGTGCCTAACAAATAGGCGTACTTAAAATTTCTGGAGGGGGTCATATAATTTAAATTTTTGCCCAAATAGGTCGTAAAATGGGGGATATACGATTAAAGTAAAACTTCAAAGTTCCTGGTTTTAACATGAACTCAAAAAAATGATCAAAATGTGTACTAAAGAGTTTTTTTAATCCAAAATTGAAATCATAATTGTAAATTTTAACTTTCTCAGAGAGTTCATTGTGCGCTTGATCGTCTCCATTTTATACCCGTTATCTCGTTAAAGCTGAGATCTCGGAAACTATAAAAGCTAGAGAATTGGCATTTTGCATGCATATTCTGGGAGTTCCCACGCAGCGCAAGTTTATTTCAGCCGAGCGCCACGCCCCCTCAAATGCCCACAAACGATTTTAAAATGTGTCTGGCGCATTTTTAAAGATTTCGGAGAAGTATAAATGCAATTTCGAAATGTAGACGAAATTTTTCAAATCGGACCATTCGTTAAAAAGTTATGCCCGATCAAAGTTGTATATATCCATCTCCCTCGCACTCCCTTAGCTGAGTAACGGGTATCTGAAAGTCGGGGCACCCGACTATAGCGTTCTCTATTGTTAAACTTGCTAGTGTCTTAACGCTCATTATCATTATATCCTTCTCACTCCCAGAAAACAAATTGTGGTAAAGAAGAGCAAGTGTATTTTTTAGTATAGCCCTCTTCTAACTTGCGATCTCATCCTTGTCGAATCAATAAAAATAAAAAACATATAATAAACAAGAGAGAACGCTATAGTCGGGTGCCCTCTAGCTTTTATAGTTTCCGAGATCTCAGCGTTCATACAGACGGACAGACAGACATGGCTAGTTCGACTCGGCTAGTAATCCTGATCAAGAATATATATACTTTATAGGGTCGGAAAAGCTACCTTCTCCCTGTTACATACTTTTGCACGAATACAATATACCCTTTTACTCTACGAGTAACGGGTATAATGATTGCATGCAGATTCTTTGAGTTCCAACGCAGCGCAAGTTTGTTTCAAAAAGGTGCCACGCCCCCTCTAGAGCCCACAATCGCCCTACACCATTTTTTGAAAGGTGTCTGGCGCCCACACCTTTAAAGATTTTGGAAAAGTAAAAAAAAAGTAAAATTCAAAAATATTAAAAAAAAAATAATTTCCAAAAGTAGAAGGTAATATTTTAAAAAACACCGAAGCTAAAATTGTTTAACGTTTTTTTTTTCGATCCTTTCTATGGAAGCTATAAGATATAGTTATCCGATCCTGCAATTGAAAGAAGACGTAGAAACAGACAGACAGACGGACGGACATGGCTAGATCGACTCGCCTAGTCATGCTGATCAAGAATATATCTACTTTATGGGGTCGGAAACGTTTCCATCACTGCGTTAAAAACTTCTGACTGAAATCATTATTCTCTCTGCAAGGGTATAAAAATGTTAAAAACTTGAAAAATTAAACTTAAGCATTTGGGCCATAGAATAACTAATGATCCAAAAATCATCTTGATCGGAGCAGCGGTTTAGATTTTTTAAATCGGAAAGTTAACTTTAAATGTAGCCCCCAAATTATGGGGGATATTGAAATTTCATTTAGATTTCTAATTAGGCCTTTTCAAAACCTAAAATTCGACAAAATCCAAATTTCAAAGTTCCAACCACTTTAGAAGTTAAGCATTCAAATATACCACATTTTTTTCGGCCAAATATTAATGTTGGAGCTGTTTGGGGCCACTGGGGGGACATGTCGGATCTTAGTGGGCGGTTAGATTCCCAATGGAATACTGTGCAAAAATTTGGCTGCTCTAGCTCTTACGGTTTGGGCTGTAGTCGTATCCCCTTAAAAATCGATCTTTCATTTTATAATCTTTAGAGATAAAATATTACCATGAGAAGATATATTATATATATTTTTATGCTTTTTGACTATGTTTTCTTGAATTTGTTTCTCCCTTTAAAAAATCCTAAAATTATTCTGAGTATGGGGTTCGAAAGCTAAAGAGTGTCACTTTTTAAATACTTCAACAGCAAAACAAACCATGAATCCGTTTGCCGGTGATAACATTTTTCTTGCTGGTTCTGCTAAGAATCCTTGCGACGCGTCGCACAGTGGCTCCTTTTCACTTTTTTTGTTGGTAATGAATCATAACTTTTGAACTAATAGGGATAATTGAATGATGTAAGCGGCATTAGATAGATAATGGATTTACCTTAAAATTTAGTGTTTGAGACAGGGAGGGGGCGGGGCGAGGCGTAGTTACAAACCGGCAGTATCAAAATTTATAAAAATTTCCAGTTCTTTTCGACAAAAAAAAATTAAATAAACCAATTATTTGTTTTCTTTTGTATTTTTATTATGCTTTAATTTTTAAAAACTATTAAAAAAAATAAAATAAAATGTTAAAAATAAAATTGTTTTTAAAGTCAAACCAAAATTTAATAAAATTTTTTTTTTATTTATTTAACTGGTTGTCAGTCAAAACATTAAAGAAATACAAAAAACTTGTATTTCTTAAAAAAATAACAACACAGTAACGAATTTCCTGAAAACGGGCCTTGTTTTACCAGGGATCGACACAAATGCAACATCTGGGACCATGATTTTTTACCTTTTTTTGGCTCTTACAACCTCGGACGCAGCTACAACTTTCCTAATATTAAAAAGAATGTCCAAATAAAGTTTAAGGAAAGTATAAAAAATAGTATTAAATTTTTATAATATATATAATTAATTAATTAAAGGGAGTGCGAGAGAGATGTAGATATAAAACTTTGATCGCGCATAACTTTTTAACGAATGGTTCTATTCGAACAAATTTCTTCTACGATATCTACGAAATCTACGATTTTGATAGGTATTGTGAACACAATAAAACTGCATTTTTACTTTCCGGAAAAGTATGTAACAGGGAGAAGGAAGCGTTTCCGACTCTATAAAGTATATATATTCTTAATCAGGGTCACTAGCCGAGTCGATATAGATGTCTGTCTGTCCGTCTGTCTGTCTGTATGAACGCTGAGATCTCGGAAACTACAAAAGCTAGAAAGTTGGGGTTACCCACACATATTCTTGGGCTTCCTACGCAGCGCAAGTTTTTTTCAGCCGAGCGCCACGCCCCCTCATACGCCCACAATCGCCCATAAATGCTCACAAACGATTTTAAAATGTGCCTGGCGCCCATATTTTTAAAGATTTCGGAGAAGCATTAATGCAATTTTGTTGTGTTTCGTTATACCTATCAAAATGTAGAATGTTAACAAGATGTTATGAACTATTCCACATGAATGCAACCCAATATTTGGGCTGGGTGTTAGTGTGTTGGTTCCCCGTGCTGTAAGCACGAGTTTGATTCCCACAGAAAATGTTTTTTTATACAAAAAGTCAACAGTACTTTTTGAGCGGTTTATACATGTGTCTGGCGCCCATATTTTTAAAGATTTCGGAGATGCATTAATGCAATTTTGTTGTGTTTAGTTATACCTATCGAAATGTAGAAGAAATTTTTAAAATCGGACCATTCGTTTAAAAGTTATGCCCGATCAAAGTTTTATATCTCCGTCTCCCTCGCACTCCCTTAAGCGTTCTCTCTTGTTTTATCTGAAAAGAAACACCTGAAAGCAAACACCCACCCCAATAGCAAAAAAACACTCAAAAGAAATAGCTGAAAACAAACACCCATCCCCCAAACAAAAGAAGATACAAATTTAAATTTAAATTATATTTTTTATTTTTATAGGAGACTTCTAAGAATGAGTTAAGCAATAATTTATTGGTACCGGTTGCTCTTTCATTTTTCGTTGCCAAAATGGAGCGCTCAGATAGCCAATCTTAACATTTCATGATGCGTTAGAAAAACAAAGAACCCTTTTTTGGCTTGTGCCTAGCACATAGGCGTACTTAAAATTTTGGGAGGGGGTCAAATATTTTAAAGATTAAAACGATTAAAGAATAACTTTAAAGTTCCTGGTTTTAAAATGAAATCAAAAAAATGATCAAAATGTGTACTAAAGAGAGTTTTTCAATCCAAAATTGAAATTATAATTGTGAATTTAAACCCTACCCCTTTCCACACCACGATCAATATTGTGCTTGTTTCTCTCTCTTTAGACAAACTTTTTCAGAGAGTTCATTGTACGCTTGATCGTCCCCATTTTTATACCCGTTACTTATAGAGTAAAAGGGTATATTGTATTCGTGCAAAAGTATGTAACAGCTAGAAGGAAGCATTTCCGACCCTATAAAGTATATATATTCTTGATCAGGATCACTAGCCGAGTCGATATAGCCATGTACGTCTGTCCGTCTGGCCGTCTGTCCGTCTGTCCGTCTGTCTGTCTGTCTGAGACGCTGAGATCTCGGAGACTACAAAAGCTAGAAAGTTGGGATTACCCACACATATTCTTGGGCTTCCCACGCAGTTTGTTTCAGCCGATGGCCACGCCCCCGCTAACGCCCACAATCGCATTAAACGATTTTATGTGAGTTTGTTTCTGGGTCTGGCGCCCACACCATTAAATATTTTGGAAAACTAAAAATGCAGTTTTAATGTGATTATCGATACCTATCGAAATGTAGAAGAAATTTTTCAAATCGGACCATTCGTTAAAAAGTTGTGCTCGATCAAAGTTTTATATATCCATCTCCCTCGGACTTCCTTTAGCTGAGTAACGGGTATCTGATAGTCGGGGCACCCGACTATAGCGTTCTCTTTTGTTAAACTTGCTACTATCCTAACGCTCATTATCATTATATCCTTCTCACTCCCAAAAAACGAATTGTTGCAAAGAAAAGCAGGTGTATTTTTTAGTTTAGCCCTCTTCTAACTTGCGATCTCATCCTTGTTGAATCAATTAAAATGAAAACAAGAGAGAACGGTATAGTCGGGTGCCCCGACTATCAGATACCCGTAACTCAGCTAAGGGAGTGCGAGGGAGATAGATATATAAAATCTTTGATCGGGCATAATTTTTAAACGAATGGTCCGATTTGAAAAATTTCTTCTACATTTCGATAGGTATTGAGAGTCACAATAAAACTGCATTTTTAGTTTTCCAAAATCTTTAATGGTGTGGGCGCCAGACACCTTTCAAAAAATGGTGTAGGGCGATTGAGGGCGTTAGAGGGGGCGTGGCACCATTTTGAAATAAACTTGCGCTGCGTAGGAACTCCAAGAATATGCATGCAAAATGCCAATCCTCTAGCTTTTATAGTTTCCGAGATCTCAGCGTTCATACGGACGGACAGACGGACAGACGGACAGACGGACATGGCTAGTTCGACTCGGCTAGTGATCCTGATCAAGAATATATATACTTTATAGGGTCGGAAAAGCTTCCTTCTCCCTGTTACATACTTTTGCACGAATACAATATACCCTTTTACTCTACGAGTAACGGGTATAAACATATAATAAAGTAGATATACCCGAAGCGACTTCGTTCGTTTAAAATTAGTTTGGAGTACGGTTGTCAGGACTTTCTTATTTCCAGAAAAATTGGCGCGTTTTTATACCCTTGCAGAGGGTAGTATGATTTCAGTCAGAAGTTTGCAACGCAGTGAAGGAAACGTTTCCGACCCCATAAAGTATATATATTCTTGATCAGCATGACTAGGCGAGTCGATCTAGCCATGTCCGTCTGTCCGTCTGTCTGTCCGTCCGTCTGTCCGTCCGTCTGTCTGTCTGTCTATTTCTACGCAAACTTTTCTCTCACTTTTAAAGCCGGAACCGACCGGATCGGACAACTATATCTTATAGCTCCCATAGGAAGGATCGAAAAAAAAAGTAAACAAATTCTAGCTTTGGTGTTTTTTGAAATATTACCTTCTACTTTGGAAATACTATTTTTTAAATATTTCTGAATTTCGAAATTTTTTTAAAAATTCGGATGACTATATCATATATCTGCCACAGGAACGGTCGGAAAATTAAACGGAAATTAATAGGAAAAAAATTATATCTTTGTTGACTTTTATTTCATTCTCTTCTTCTCTTCTTTTCTTTAACATTTCCAAATTTCGTATTAAATTTATAAAAATTCGGACGGCTATATAGCTGTCATAGGAAGGATCAAAAAATTAATACCAAAGTTATACGAAAGCAGCTAAAATTTTGATTGTTGTAACATTTACGAAAATTAATTTAAATTTAATGTTTTTGTAAATTAATAGGAATGATCTGCAAGGGTATATAAGGTTCGGCTGGCCGAATCTAGCTTTCTTTCTTGTTTGGCTTGTGCTTAGCACATAGGCGTACTTAAAATTTCTGGAGGGGGTCATATAATTTATAGTATAGGTCGTAAAATGGGGGATATACGATTAAAGAAAAACTTCAAAGTTCCTGGTTTTAACATGAACTCAAAAAAATGATCAAAATGTGTACTAAAGAGAGTTTTTTTAATCCAAAATTGAAATTATAATTGTGAATTTAAACCCTACCCCTTGCTACACCACGGTCAATCTTGTGCTTGTTTCTCTCTCTTTAGGCAAGCTCTCTCAGAGAGTTCATTGTGCTCTTGATCGTCCCCATTTTTTACACTTGCTACTATCCTAACGCTCTTATCATTATATCCTTCTCACTCCCAAAAAACGAATTTTGGCAAAGAAGAGGAAGTGTATTCTAACTTGCGATCTCATCCTTGTTGAATCAATAAAAATTAAAACAAGAGAGAATGCTATAGTCGGGTGCCCCGACTATCAGATACTCGTTACTCAGCTAAAGGAAGTGCGAGGGAGATGGATATATAAAACTTGGATCGGGCATATCTTTTTAACGATTGGTCCGATTTAAAATATTTCTTCTACATTTCGATAGGTATTGATAAAAACAATAAAACTGCTTACTTACTTTTCCAAAATATTTAAAGGTGTGCGCGCCAGACACAGACACACACACACATAAAATCGTTTAAGGCGATTGTGGGCGTTAGAGGGGGCGTGGCGCTCGTCTGAAATAAACTTGCACTGCGTAGGAAGCCCAAGAATTTTGTGTTGTTAATCCCATATTTCTGGCTTTTATAATTTCCGAGATCTCAGCGCTCATACGGACGGACAGACGGACATGGCTATATCGACTCGGCTTGTGATCCTGATCAAGAATATATATACTTTATAGGGTCGGAAACGCTTCCTTCTCACTGTTACATACTTTTGCACGAATACAATATACCCTTTTACTCTGCGAGTAACGGGTATAAACATATGATAAAGGAATGTAATTTATGTGAAAATGCGAATTTTTGAACTTTCTTTCAGTTACAATGTTATCAATGCATTTTTATTGAGCGCACAAATATACTTGTTTGTAAATTACAAATAAATTAGGAAAATTTAGCATTGGCTGAAAGGAAGGTAATCATTTTATTTTTATTTAAATACATCAACTATGTACTTTCAAATAGAAAACACACACACACACAATACAAATCAAACAAGAGAGAACGCTATAGTCGGGTTCCCCGACTATCAGATACCCGTTACTCAGCTAAGGGAGTGCAAGGGAGATGGATATATAAAACTTTGATCGGGCATAACTTTTTAACGAATGGTCCGATTTGAAAAATTTGTGTGGGCGCCAGACACCTTCCAATAAATGCTTTAGGGCGATTGAGGGCGTTAGAGGGGGCGTGGCACCTTTTTGAAATAAACTTGCGCTGCATGGAACTCCAAGAATATGCATGCAAAATGACAATCCTTTAGCTTTTATAGTTTCCGAGATCTCAGCGTTCATACGGACGGACAGACAGACGGACAGACAGACATGGCTATATCGACTCGGATAGTGACCCTGATCACGGATATTTATATACAAAATAGGGTCGTTAACGCTTCCTTCTCCCTATTACATACTTTTGCACGAATACAACATTCCCTTTTACTCTACGAGTAACGCGTATAAAAATAAAAGTCACCATTTAATTATTATTTGTAAGCGAAAAATAATATCGCTCAGAAATAATGATTATTATGTGAGCGATATTATTTCGCTTAAAAATATCACTCAAAGTGTGATTGCAGCCGTTCTGTACGGAATTTTACAAAGTTTTATATTTGTGCTTGTAGGTAGAACCACGGAGCACACATCGAGTTAATAAAAAAGGTGTTTTCTTTGTATTAATTTATGATTTTATGATTTATGTCATTTATATGTTAGTAAAACGACTTAACAGTATTTTTTTGAGCGGTTTATACAAATACAATTTTTTTTTTCTTTTCTGGTAATGTGCTTCATGTTTCTACCTACAAGCGCACATTGAAATCTTTGTAAAATTCCGCGTAGGACGGCTGCAATCACACTTTGAGTGATATTGTAACGAACTGATTTTATAGGTCTGCTCGCTACGAGATTCGTGCGGCTAGCTCAGTAAGATTGTGTGTTCGTCCCACCAAATTTATATAAACGTGACCGCCCAGTAGATCAGTAAGAAAGCACGGAATTCACGGGTTCTTAGTGGGTTTATTGCGGGGTTGCAGTACAGTGTTCTTGTAAGGTCGGCTGGCCTTGGTATGGCCACTGGTGGCCGTCGATGACTCTTAGTCGCCTTGATGACTCGGTGCTCTCCTCGTCGAGTTGGCGCTCTGTAGCTCCCTCGACGATCCTTGAAGCTCCCCGAAGATCCTTGAAGCCCCCTGAAGATGCTCGGCGCTGCTCGTCTCCGCTGCGTAGAATCGATCACTACTCGTAGCGCCTTGAACTCGCCAGGGGGGTCAGCTGCGCGGGTTTAGGGAAGCGTCACCGTTCTCAGACTAGGGTGAACAGAGGCCGCGCTCTCCAGGAATCTCTCCTTTCGATACACCACCGCCGGTCCTTTGCTCTGTCCCGGATGGTCCCACTAGTGTTCCACTCAGATCGCGCTGACAGTCCAAGTTACGCAGGGATACTGCCGAGCGCTTCACTTCGCTTCTACACCTAGTGCAAACGAACGTTCCGCCCTAGCCTCACCTTTTGGCTTATCGTCCGTGACGTTTCCTCGTAGCTCGATCTGTCGTGGTGGGTGGCTTGACGTGGCGTTGCGTGACGTAACGTGGTCTGGTACTCGGGGTCTTGGTCGTACGCCGATCCGGGACTACACGACTCAACCGTAGGGCTCTTCTGGAGTTCTCCACTCGAGACCGCAAACGATCGACCGATCTCCCTTCTGGCTCGTTTCACTCGGGGTTCAGACACACGCCGCTCCGGGACTACACGACTCAAACCGTAGGGCTCTTATGGAGTTCTCCACTCGAGACCACAAACGATTGACCGATCTCCCTTCTGGCTGATCGCGCCAGGACCTGCTTAGGCAAGGCCCACTGGGTCTAGATAGGTTTCTCCCCGAGTTCACGATTTCTTGTCGCAGGCTTTCACCGCTCAAACTCTGATCGACTCTCCCGGCGAGACGCGCGGATTTAGTTGAGACAGGAATGCAAACGGATCGCCTTGACCTAGCCGTGTGACGCCCTCTGGACCTCAGCTACCTGTGTCTCAATTCGGAGATTCCTGGTGATCCAATCCCGAACGTCTCGACGTAGCGATCTTGTTCCTTGTAGGCTCCCACGGCGTTGCTTCCGGCGACTCGATTTGTTGTTATTCCCTTGTAGTTCACTGTACTGGCTGACTTGCTCACTTTGATATCTTGACTGATCTTGATTGACTGATCTTGATCGACTGATCTTGATCCACACTCTTGATCGACTGATCCTGTTGCCAGCGCCCGGCGGCTTTATATAGGGCCTCCGGGAACCGTTATTTCCCTTGTGCGCTCTGATCGCGGCATCTCTCCACTCCAGGTCCAAAGTCCATGGTTCCTGCTTGACCCACTTGTCCTTCACGCACGGCCTCCAATTGTAGTTCTGCGTGTTGCTGCCATCCCGCCGGTTCTCGTGGTGCATGTGGCACGCCTGTGTGCCGCTGCGCTGCCCCGATGTGGCACTTGTCCTCGCGGCCCAAAGTTCCCGGCAGAGTCCAAAGTCCGGTGCAGCTCCGTTATTTCCCTTTTGCACACGGCACTCTGGCTCTGCCCGCCAAGTCTCCACTCTCTCACTCTCCGCAACCTACTCTCCAAACTCTCTTCGTCAGAGTTCCCTCTCTCAACCTTGAAGTCTCCAACCTCTCTCTCTCCACTTCTCGGTCTCCAAACTCTCTCTCTCCGCTTCTCGGTCTCCAAACTCTCTATTTGCGAGTTTCTCTCCACTTGCTCTTCGCCGCGCCGCTACTACGCTACTCTTGCCGCGTAAATGGTAAACAGCCGGCCATCCACGGTTGCAGGAAATTGTGGGGAGTTATTCAACTCCTCACAATATTTTTAAGCGAAATATATCGCTCACAAAATAATAATTATTTCTGAGCGATACTTTTTTTCGCTTACAAATAATCATTAAATGGTGATTTTTATTTTTTACTCAAAAAAAATAATCATTATTTACGGTCCCTGCTTTTATCTGCAATCGTGTCCCATTGCATAACTTTGGGGGACCTAAATTTCGGAATAACATTTCGGGTGCTCCAATCTTAAGAGACAGATTATGTTGCGGAATACCTGCTAGATTCAAAGAATTTAAAAATTCAATAGGGAATTGAACCGCATCGTCAACTTCAGGGACAGAGTCGACCGATTTTTAGGAGACTTCTAAAACATCAAAAGATTTTTGCAATCATTTGTTGGTACCGGTTGTCTTTTCATTTTTCGTTGTCAAAATGGAGCGCTCAGATAGCCAATCTTAACATTTCATGATGTGTTAGAAAAACAAGGAACCCTTTTTTGGCTTTTGCCTAACAAATAGGCGTACTTAAAATTTCTGGAGGGGGTCATATAATTTAAATTTTTGCTCAAATAGGTCGTAAAATGGGGGATATACGATTAAAGTAAAACTTCAAAGTTCCTGGTTTTAACATGAACTCAAAAAAATGATCAAAATGTGTACTAAAGAGTTTTTTTAATCCAAAATTGAAATCATAATTGTGAATTTTAACTTTCTCAGAGAGTTCATTGTGCGCTTGATCGTTTCTATTTTTATACCCGTTATCTCGTTAAAGCTGAGATCTCGGAAACTATAAAAGCTAGAGAATTGGCATTTTGCATGCATATTCTGGGAGTTCCCACGCAGCGCAAGTTTATTTCAGCCGAGCGCCACGCCCCCTCAAACGCCCACAAACGATTTTAAAATGTGTCTGGCGCCCACATTTTTAAAGATTTCGGAGAAGTATAAATGCAATTTCGAAATGTAGAAGAAATTTTTCAAATCGGACCATTCGTTTAAAAGTTATGAGGTCAGTCGAGCCCCACCCCGCATTACTCCGATCAGGTTAATTTTTTTTTCAAAATTTCGTGCTAATTTGGTGCTAATTTCGGGCCTAATTCGCAAATTTCGTGCTCGAGTGAAAAACATTTTTTTAAATACCCAAAATGCGGGGTGTAGAACGGCAAACGGCCTACACCCCGCATCAAGTTCTGATCATACTAGATGAAAATGAAGTACCACATAATTTCGTGCTAATTTTGTGCTGGCTAAATCCAAAAGCTCGACTTTCGTGCTCAACGGGAAATTTTTTTTTTTAATTTTTAAAATGCGGGGTGTAGAACGGCAAACGGCCTACACCCCGCATCAAGTTCTGATCATACTAGATGAAAATGAAGTACCACATAATTTCGTGCTAATTTTGTGCTGGCTAAATCCAAAAGCCCGACTTTCGTGCTCAACGGGAAAATTTTTTTTTTAATTTTCAAAATGCGCGGTGTAGAACGGCAAACGGCCTACACCCCGCATCAAGTTCTGAACATACTAGATGAAAATGAAGTACCACATAATTTCGTGCTAATTTTGTGCTGGCTAAATCCAAAAGCCCGACTTTCGTGCTCAACGGGAAATTTTTTTTTTTTAATTTTCAAAATGCGGGGTGTAGAACGGCAAACGGCCTACACCCCGCATCAAGTTCTGATCATACTAGATGAACATGAAGTACCTCATAATTGTACCCGTTACTCGTAGAGTAAAAGGGTATATTGTATTCGTTGTATACGTTGTATATTGTATACGAATACAACTATGTAAATAGTACATTGTATAATAAGTTTAAATTAAAAAAATAACGAACAAAAAAACGCTTCTTTTCCCAAAAAAATTTCCCAAGACAAACAGCTTAGGAGAGTACTTCGCTTATTTTATTTCGCTATATATTAAAACTTCAGGGAAGAAACAAGCTTCTTTGAAAGATTTTTCCTTTCTAGCGTTATCATTTATTTCCGTCCAGCATCCATTGTTATGGTATAGTACGGCCGTGTAATGTCCTGCAAGAGGCATGTCTAACACATTAACCTTAGCCGGTATGGCAGTCTTCCTTGTTGACGGTCTGGAAGGAATTGAGTCAGCTTGGTATCGAACGAAACCCTCCAATGAGTATTTTTTCCCAAATCTTTTTAAATCCAAACTTGTTGTAAAGTAAAAGATTTGTTTGAATAAATATGACTAATAATAATAAATTTATCCGTACCAATAATTTCAAAGCTAGTCCTAGCTTTGCCACTGCAAAGTTTGCAATCCTCATCTTTTGACTGCAACATTTCGTCAACAATAAGATCCAACCTGCTAAGGTCATCCGCATTTATCGTTATCGTCTCAAGTATATTTTTGTGACTCATTTCGCAGTTTTTACATGATGTTTTCTCATGAATGGGGCCATTTTTCCCCAATAATGGGTTGATGAGCTCAGCAGCTACTGTATTACAGTCGACAAGCATTACGTCTGCCTTCCTTTCAGCGACCTTAGGCGCTTGGGTGCTAAGTATAACCGTAGCTCGCTCTGCATAAGTATTGCTAGTGATGCCTGAAGCAGAAATAAGTATTTTATAAGATTTGTATTCAAGATTCGTCGAATACTCTTACCTTTTGATGACAACCGAATTAAAAACTTGGAGTAAAGCGATTCCCAATGGACGATGCTGTCCCTGACCCATTCAATACGAATCAACTTCATCATAACTTGACTGAAGCTGTCAAACGCACAAGTATTAGCAATAGAATATGAATTTTAACGGGGTTGGCAGTGCCGACAATTAATGCGTTTATGCGATGCCCAAATCACGCTTTAATTTCGATGTTTTAACTAATCCGCGGGTTGTAATAAACACTGTTAGGTGATTTCGGATAAGAAAGACAATAATTTCTCTGATATCCCAGGGACATCGCCGATCACATTATGCCGAAATATAAAATGTTGCAAAGAATGTTATATAAATTTTGTTACAAAATTGAATCTTAGTTTCGAAAGATAATTACTTGCACTTCTCAAAAGTTTTGTATCCATAACAAACCAAAAATCCGTTCGCCTGTAACACTCTTTCAAAGTTGGTAAAAAACAAAATTTTTCAAATTTTCCAACTCTGTGGTCCTTTTTTCTCGAACATTGAATCTTATGCATTTCTTTAAACTGCAAGGAACTTCCTTTCTTGTTCAATGTTTAATCAAACAAAAACACATAACTATGTTAAAAAACTTCAACATACAAAAGTTCTGATATCAACTTTTGTGACGAATATTTTTTATTTTCTAAATTTTTCTTAAGCCAACCGACAAACCCTCATTTAGGTTTCAATTTGAAAGTGACCCAAAAATTGTATAAAACTATTACTTTTGAACAGATTGTCCGATTGGGACAATACTAGGCCCGTTTGACGCGTATTTCAATTAAGAAAAAAATAAAATTTAACAAGAGAGAACGCTATAGTCGAGTACTTCGACTATTAGATACCCGTTACTCAGCTAAAGGGAGTGGGAGAGAGATTATTATATGCACGCGTCAAAGCTACTAGCGCCATCTAGTGGCTGTTTCATTTCTTGCTCATAACTTTTTAATGGATTGTCCGATTTGAAAAATTTCTTCTACAATTCGATAGATATTGATAATCACAATAAAACTGCATTTTTACTTTTCCAAAATATTTAAAGGTCTGGGCGCCAGACACCATTCAAAAAATGGTGGAGGGCGATTGTGGGCGTTAGAGGGGGCGTGGCACCTTTTTGAAATAAACTTGCGCTGCGTAGGAACTCCAAGAATATGCATGCAAAATGCCAATCCTCTAGCTTTTATAGTTTCCGAGATCTCAGCGTTCATACGGACGGACAGACGGACAGACGGACATGGCTAGTTCGACTCGGCTAGTGATCCTGATCAAGAATATATATACTTTATAGGGTCGGAAAAGCTTCCTTCTCCCTGTTACATACTTTTGCACGAATACAATATACCCTTTTACTCTACGAGTAACGGGTATAAATATAAATGCGTTTAGATCCACCCTAACGCTATTTTTCCAAATTTTCTTTTTTATACTTTCACCGTAATTTATCCTAAGCCCATAGACTTCTAAAAAGTCTTAGTACCAAAATAACAGTACCTTTCGTAAGTTGTATAACTTGATCGGACTATCGTATTGGTTTTCAACTTTGCGGCTATAAATAGTAGTCTCCTCGCGTACACTCTCTGTGCGATTTGTCACTACGTGGACTGCCGACCGCAGTGATAACTAAAATTACTTATATAGACTTTTACGGGTGAGGTCAACTTAGCACAATTTTTAAACTTACCTTTTTTATATTATATAATAAATATTATTTGTGTATCATAAAATTATTAATTTGTTTTTTTTTTTATTTAATACGAATTTATTTAATTTTATTGCTGAAGAGTCAACAGGAAGGATGAACTATAGAAGTAATAAGAAAGGACAATTTAACGAATTTAATGCAAGCATTTGTAATCCTTACAGATAATTTACTGAAGAGTGCAGAAGTTTTGTTTGTGTAATAAAAATCTTCTTTGGCATCTTTAACGATAGAATTATGTACAATTCAAAGAATTTAATTTTAGACTAATAACATAAACGGGTACAATTATATGGTACTTCATGTTCATCTAGTATGATCAAAACTTGATGCATTTTGAAAATTAAAAAAAAAAAATTTCCCGTTGAGCACGAAAGTCGAGCTTTTGGATTTAGCCAGCACAAAATTAGCACGAAATTATGTGGTACTTCATTTTCATCTAGTATGATCAGAACTTGATGCGGGGTGTAGGCCGTTTGCCGTTCTACACCCCGCATTTTGGGTATTTAAAAAAATGTTTTTCACTCGAGCACGAAATTTGCGAATTAGGCCCGAAATTAGCACCAAATTAGCACGAAATTTTGAAAAAAAAATTAACCTGATCGGAGTAATGCGGGGTGGGGCTCGACTGACCTAAAGTTATGCCCGATCAAAGTTGTATATATCCGTCTCCCTCGCACTCCCTTAGCTGAGTAACGGGTATCTGAAAGTCGGGGCACCCGACTATAGCGTTCTCTATTGTTAAACTTGCTAGTGTCCTAACGCTCATTATCATTATATCCTTCTCACTCCCAGAAAACAAATTGTGGTAAAGAAGAGCAAGTGTATTTTTTAGTATAGCCCTCTTCTAACTTGCGATCTCATCCTTGTCGAATCAATAAAAATAAAAAACATATAATAAACAAGAGAGAACGCTATAGTCGGGTGCCCTCTAGCTTTTATAGTTTCCGAGATCTCAGCGTTCATACAGACGGACAGACAGACATGGCTAGTTCGACTCGTCTAGTGATCCTGATCAAGAATATATATACTTTATAGGGTCGGAAAAGCTACCTTCTCCCTGTTACATACTTTTGCACGAATACAATATACCCTTTTACTCTACGAGTAACGGGTATAATGATTGCATGCAGATTCTTGGAGTTCCTACGCAGCGGAAGTTTGTTTCAAAAAGGTGCCACGCCCCCTCTAGAGCCCACAATCGCCCTACACCATTTTTTGAAAGGTGTCTGGCGCCCACACCTTTAAAGATTTTGGAAAAGTAAAAATGCAGTTTTATTCTGTTTATTAATACCTATGAAAATGTAGAAGACATTTTTCGAATCGGACCATTCGTTAAAAAGTTATTACCGATCTAAGTTTTTATCTCCATCTCCCTCGCACTCCCTCTAGCTGAGTAAGGGGTATCTGATAGTCGGGGCACACGACCATAGTACTTGGTAAAAAATTCGAGTCTTAAGATTTTGCCTTTGCTTACAGAATTTGTAGTAATTTTGTCTATTTTCTTCCGTGGCGGAAATTAAATAGGGCTCTTACTTTTACTACAAAATGAAAAATACTTTTTGAAAAAAAACTTAAGCATTTGATCCAGAGAACTGACTATCGATCGAAAATCATATTGATCGGAGCAGCAGTACAGGATTTTAAAATCCAAAACAAATTTTAACTTAAATTTCCCCCTTCCACACAGCACTTCCCCCTCCCCCTCATCAGTTTTCTTGGCTGGTGCTCTCTCGGCCGTCACTCTCTTGGCATCCGCACTCTGGGTTTCGCTCTCTCGGCAGGCTCCCGCAAAATGCAATGCAATAACTAAGACAATCTAAAAAAAATTTTTTTAATATTAGAAAAAATTTTAAAAACTTGAAAAATTAAGGTAGGTAGTTAGAAGTGGTGAGGTCCTCTCTAAGGACCTCCAAGTAGAGCTGAGCTCTGTTTTGATCCACACCCTCGTAAATTGTTGTGTCCGCGTTCTCTTCAGTACCAGCCTGCGTCACTTAGAAAACCTAGGATTGCAGTTATCCTCTGCTTTCCTATTTCTCCCAATGATTCCAGCTGATACGCCCCGAAGTATCTCGCCCTGATAAGGTTAAGTGCTGGGCAATGACACATCATGTGCTCAGGTGTCTCCTGTGAATCTGTTTTTTTGCAATTTGCGTTGCAATTAGCATTGTACAGAAGCCCCATCTTCATGGCTTGCGTGCCAATGGCCCAATGGCTTGTGTTGAGTGCCGTGATCCTACTAATACCCCTTTTACTTTTGGTTATTAGCTCTCGAGTCCTCTTGCTATTGACGGTTGGCCAGCAGAGTTTTGATCTCCTTGCTTTTTCGACCAACTTTTACTAGCTTGTGTTTTGTAGTGTTCGTGAATCCTTGCTTGGACTGTATTTAGGGATTCAGACTAGTTGTATAGGAGTCGTCTGCCGACCCCATTCGTGCAAGTTCATCCGCCATTTCGTTTCCTGGTATATCATTGTGCCCTGGCACCCATGTTATCTGTACATGGTTGTTTGTTGCTAGTATGTTAAAAACCGACTTACAATCGGCTACTAGTGTCGAGTTGGTTCTTGCTGCTGCGAGAGATTTGATAGCCGCTTGGCTATCAGAGTATATCCTTACCTTGGTATTCCTGAGGCATTGCTGAATCGAAAGCTAAATAGCAAGTACCTCAGCCTGAAAAACTGTCGCTGATTCTGGGAGGTGGAATTTCGATTCTATCCCCCAGCTTTCAGCGAAAATTCCAGCCCCTACACCACAGTCCATCTTGGAGCCGTCAGTGAAGAGTGATACCTCATCTTGTCCGGTTACTCTGTCATCCTCCCTGTCTTCCCTCGATGGAAAGGTAGTCGTGAATCCGTTTCCAAATCGTATCTCCGCTGTCATATAATCCGTTTTGTTCTTTGCCAGATAGTTACTGTCCTCTAAGATACGGCAGTGCCCTGTGTGGTAGCCTTTCCAGCATTTACTTGCCTTCAGTCTGGCCCCACTCTGCACTGCCGTATCCTTTATGAAAAGTTCTATGGGCATTATATCCAAAATAGTGTTCAACGCAGCAGCCGGGCATGATCTTAATGCCCCTGTAGCTCCTGCGCAAGCTGATCTCTGTATTCTTGTCAGCCTGGTAATATTGTATGCTCTTGTCAGGGCTGGCCACCAGACTAGTGCCCCGTATGTGAGAATTGGCCTTACCACTGCTGTGTGAAGCCATAATATTATCTTAGGGTGTGTACCCCAGTTTTTGCCGAACATTTTCCTGCACGAGTAGAATGCTATGCTGGTCTTCCTTAGCTTTACCCGATAGCTCGAGTTCGGTTCCACCTATTTATACCCGTTACTCGTAGAGTAAAAGGGTATATTGTATTCGTGCAAAAGTATGTAACAGGGAGAAGGAAGCTTTTCCGACCCTATAAAGTATATATATTCTTGATCAGGATCACTAGCCGAGTCGAACTATCCATGTCCGTCTGTCCGTCCGTATGAACGCTGAGATCTCGGAAACTATAAAAGCTAGAGGATTGGCATTTTGCATGCATATTCTTGGAGTTCCTACGCAGCGCAAGTTTATTTCAAAATGGTGCCACGCCCCCTCTAGCGCCCTCAATCGCCCTAAACCATTTTTTGAAAGGTGTCTGGCGCCCACACCATTAAAGATTTTGTAAAAGTAAAAATGCAGTTTTATTGTGATTATCAATAGCTATCGAAATTTTTCAAATCGGACCATTCGTTAAAAAACTATGCCCGATCAAAGATTTTATATATCTATCTCCCTCGCACTCCCTTAGCTGAGTAACGGGTATCTGATAATCGGGGCACCCGACTATAGCGTTCTCTCTTGTTTTGGTTTACTGTATTTTGGGATGTTTGTTCTTCGCGTGAAGAGCATTAGTTCGGTTTTACTCGGGTTTATACATAGTCCGCAGGTTTTTGCCCATTCATTGAGTCGGGTAAGGGCCCCCGTCATTATATTACTAATGACATCTGGGAATGGTCCTAATACTAGCAACAATACGTCGTCTGCGTAGGCTACTACTTCGCTATTGAGTTCTCTCAATATATCGTTCATGTTAATAAGCCAGAGCAGTGGCGATAGAACCCCGCCCTTAGGTGAGCCTCTCCTCACAAAGCGTGTGAGGTAGGTGACACTCAGTTCGGCTGTTATCGTCCTGCTCCTAAGCATAACTCCGATCCAAGCTCTGATGTCTCCTTCAATGCCGATCGAGTTGAGGGAGCTCCGTATGGATTCGGCGTTTACATTATTGAACGCACCTTCTATATCTAAGAAAATGGCCATCGTATATCGGTTAAAATGTAGCGATTTTTCTATGTGGCAGACTACTTCGTGTAGTGCCGTTTCTGTCGATCTGCCCTTTCGGTACGCATGCTGAGCATCCGATAGATGCTGCTTCTCGGTGTTTTCCCGGATATAAATATCGATCATTCGTTCCAGAGTTTTCATTAGGAAGGAGATAAGGCTGATCGGCCTGTAATCCTTTGCTAGGATATGACCTCTTCTTCCTGGTTTTGGTATAAATACAACTTTGGCTTCCTTCCATAGAAGCGGAATGTGTGTTAGTCTGATGCAAGCCATGTAAATGGCTTGCAGCCACCTACTGATGCTGACCTGTGTTGCTTGAAGCATTGGCGGAAAAATGCCGTCTGGCCCGGACTCCTGTTATTTTTTGGATATCCCTTGTGTGTGTTGGTTGATGAGCCCTCTGACCTTCAGTAGGTGCTGGCTTTTCTCGAAGGTTATTCGTCGCTGATCCGTCTTGTTTGTGTAATTGAGTTGGGCTGTTATACCCTTTAGCAAGGACCTTGATTCGTCTAGCTGTGTCTTTTATACCTATGTGCGATTCGCAGTAAGTCCTCCAAGAGTCTTTCTTGGCTGCGTATATCGCTTTTTTGTATGCTTTTTGTGCTTCTTTGTATGGCTCCCACTCCTTGGTAGCATAGCTGCAGCTATAGGCTTTTCTTGCCTTTCTTGCTTTTCCGACCCTACAAAGTATATATATTCTTGATCAGAATCACTATCCGAGTCGAACTAGCCATGTCCGTCTGTCCGTCCGTCCGTATCAACGTTGAGATCTCGGAAACTATAAAAGCTAGAGAATTGGCATTTTGCATGCATATTCTTGGAGTTCCCACGCAGCGCAAGTTTATTTCAGCCGAGCGCCACGCCCCCTCAAACGCCCACAAACGATTTTAAAATGTGTCTGGTGCACACATTTTTAAAGATTTCGGAGAAGTATAAATGCAATTTCGTTGCGTTTATTTATACCTATCGAAATGTAGAAGTTCAAATTTTTCAAATTGGACTATTCGTTAAAAAGTTATGCCCGATCAAAGTTGTATATATCCATCTCCCTCGCACTCCCTTAGCTGAGTAACGGGTATCTGAAAGTCGGGGCACCCGACTATAGCGTTCTCTATTGTTAAACTTGCTAGTGTCCTAACGCTCATTATCATTATATCCTTCTCACTCCCAGAAAACGAATTGTGGCAAAGAAGAGCAAGTGTATTTTTTAGTATAGCCCTCTTCTAACTTGCGATCTCATCCTTGTCGAATCAATAAAAATAAAAAACATATAATAAACAAGAGAGAACGCTATAGTCGGGTGCCCTCTAGCTCTTATAGTTTCCGAGATCTCAGCGTTCATACAGACGGACAGACAGACATGGCTAGTTCGACTCGGCTAGTGATCCTGATCAAGAATATATATACTTTATAGGGTCGGAAAAGCTACCTTCTCCCTGTTACATACTTTTGCACGAATACAATATACCCTTTTACTCTACGAGTAACGGGTATAATGATTGCATGCAGATTCTTGGAGTTCCTACGCAGCGCAAGTTTGTTTCAAAAAGGTGCCACGCCCCCTCTAGAGCCCACAATCGCCCTACACCATTTTTTGAAAGGTGTCTGGCGCCCACACCTTTAAAGATTTTGGAAAAGTAAAAATGCAGTTTTATTCTGTTTATTAATACCTATGAAAATGTACGTCTTTTCGAATCGGACCATTCGTTAAAAAGTTATTCCCGATCAAAGTTTTTATCTCCATCTCCCTCGCACTCCCTCTAGCTGAGTAAGGGGTATCTGATAGTCGGGGCACACGACCATAGCGTTCTCTCTTGTTTTATTTGTATTTAAACACATCATCTACTTTTTAATAGAAACACACACACGCACAATACAAATCAAAACATATCAAAATATACATACCTACATACATACATATCTAAAAAAGTAACGTATTTGATTGCTTACGGTTCAAACTTCCGTACTTGGTCAGAAATTCGAGTCTTAAGATTTTGCCTTTGCTTACAGAATTTGTAGTAATTTTGTCTATTTTCTTCCGTGGCGGAAATTAAATAGGGCTCTTACTTTTACTACAAAATGAAAAATACTTTTTGAAAAAAAACTTAAGCATTTGATCCAGAGAACTGACTATCGATCGAAAATCATATTGATCGGAGCAGCAGTACAGGATTTTAAAATCCAAAACAAATTTTAACTTAAATTTCCCCCTTCCACACAGCACTTCCCCCTCCCCCTCATCAGTTTTCTTGGCTGGTGCTCTCTCGGCCGTCACTCTCTTGGCATCCGCTCTCTGGGTTTCGCTCTCTCGGCAGGCTCCCGCAAAATGCGATGCAATAACTAAGACAATCTAAAAAAAATTTTTTTAATATTAGAAAAAATTTTAAAAACTTGAAAAATTAAGGTAGGTAGTTAGAAGTGGTGAGGTCCTCTCTAAGGACCTCCAAGTAGAGCTGAGCTCTGTTTTGATCCACACCCTCGTAAATTGTTGTGTCCGCGTTCTCTTCACTACCAGCCTGCGTCACTTAGAAAACCTAGGATTGCAGTTATCCTCTGCTTTCCTATTTCTCCCAATGATTCCAGCTGATACGCCCCGAAGTATCTCGCCCTGATAAGGTTAAGTGCTGGGCAATGACACATCATGTGCTCAGGTGTCTCCTGTGAATCTGTTTTTTTGCAATTAGCGTTGCAATTAGCGTTGTACAGAAGCCCCATCTTCATGGCTTGCGTGCCAATGGCCCAATGGCTTGTGTTGAGTGCCGTGATCCTACTAATACCCCTTTTACTTTTGGTTTTTAGCTCTCGAGTCCTCTTGCTATTGACGGTTGGCCAGCAGAGTTTTGATCTCCTTGCTTTTTCGACCAACTTTTACTAGCTTGTGTCTTGTAGTGTTCGTGAATCCTTGCTTGGACTGTATTTAGGGATTCAGATGAGACTAGTTATATAGGAGTCGTCTGCCGACCCCATTCGTGCAAGTTCATCCGCCATTTCGTTTCCTGGTATATCATTGTGCCCTGGCACCCATGTTATCTGTACATGGTTGTTTGTTGCTAGTATGTTAAAAACCGACTTACAATCGGCTACTAGTGTCGAGTTGGTTCTTGCTGCTGCGAGAGATTTGATAGCCGCTTGGCTATCAGAGTATATCCTTACCTTGGTATTCCTGAGGCATTGCTGAATCGAAAGCTAAATAGCAAGTACCTCAGCCTGAAAAACTGTCGCTGATTCTGGGAGGTGGAATTTCGATTCTATCCCCCAGCTTTCAGCGAAAATTCCAGCCCCTACACCACAGTCCATCTTGGAGCCGTCAGTGAAGAGTGATACCTCATCTTGTCCGGTTACTCTGTCATCCTCCCTGTCTTCCCTCGATGGAAAGGTAGTCGTGAATCCGTTTCCAAATCGTATCTCCGCTGTCATATAATCCGTTTTGTTCTTTGCCAGATAGTTACTGTCCTCTAAGATACGGCAGTGCCCTGTGTGGTAGCCTTTCCAGCATTTACTTGCCTTCAGTCTGGCCCCACTCTGCACTGCCGTATCCTTTATGAAAAGTTCTATGGGCATTTTATCCAAAATAGTGTTCAACGCAGCAGCAGGGCATGATCTTAATGCCCCTGTAGCTCCTGCGCAAGCTGATCTCTGTATTCTTGTCAGCTTGGTAATATTGTATGCTCTTGTCAGGGCTGGCCACCAGACTAGTGCCCCGTATGTGAGAATTGGCCTTACCACTGCTGTGTAAAGCCATAATATTATCTTAGGGTGTGTACCTCAGTTTTTGCCGAACATTTTCCTGCACGAGTAGAATGCTATGCTGGTCTTTCTTAGCTTTACCCGATAGCTCGAGTTCGGTTCCATCTATTTTTGGTTTACTGTATGTTGGGATGTTTGTTCTTCGCGTGAAGAGCATTAGTTCGGTTTTACTCGGGTTTATACATAGTCCGCAGGTTTTTGCCCATTCATTGAGTCGGGTAAGGGCCCCCGTCATTATATTACTAATGACATCTGGGAATGGTCCTGATACTAGCAACAATACGTCGTCTGCGTAGGCTATTACTTCGCTATTGAGTTCTCTCAATATATCGTTCATGTTAATAAGCCAGAGCAGTGGCGATAGAACCCCGCCCTTAGGTGAGCCTCTCCTCACAAAGCGTGTGAGGTAGGTGACACTCAGTTCGGCTGTTATCGTCCTGCTCCTAAGCATAACTCCGATCCAAGCTCTGATGTCTCCTTCAATGCCGATCGAGTTGAGGGAGCTCCGGTTGGATTCGGCGTTTACATTATTGAACGCACCTTCTATATCTCAGAAGGTGGCCATCGTATATCGGTTAAAATGTAGCGATTTTTCTATGTGGCAGACTACTTCGTGTAGTGCCGTTTCTGTCGATCTGCCCTTTCGGTACGCATGCTGAGCGTCCGATAGATGCTGCTTCTCGGTGTTTTCCCGGATATAAATATCGATCATTTGTTCCAGAGTTTTCATTAGGAAGGAGATAAGGCTGATCGGCCTGTAATCCTTTGCTAGGATATGACCTCTTCTTCCTGGTTTTGGTATAAATACAACTTTGGCTTCCTTCCATAGAAGCGGTGTGTTAGTCTGATGCAAGCCATGTAAATGGCTTGCAGCCACCTACTGATGCTGACCTGTGTTGCTTGAAGCGTTGCCGGAAAAATCCGTCTGTCCGTCTGTCCGTCCGTATGAACGCTGAGATCTCGGAAACTATAAAAGCTAGAGGATTGGCATTTTGCATGCATATTCTTGGAGTTCCTACGCAGCGCAAGTTTATTTCAAAATGGTGCCACGCCCCCTCTAACGCCCTCAATCGCCCTACACCATTTTTTTAAAGGTGTCTGGCGCTCACACCATTAAAGATTTTGGAAGTTTTATTGTGACTATCAATACCTATCGAAATGTAGAAGAAATTTTTCAAATCGGACCATTCGTTAAAAAGTTATGCCCGATCAAAGATTTTATATATCTATCTCCCTCGCACTCCTTTAGCTGAGTAACGGGTATCTGATAGTCGGGATAGTCTCTTGTTTTTCTATATTTTTTCCCATCAGTGGGCACTCGGATTCGTTCCGACTTTTCAGCAACTATATGTGCACCTTTTATTTGTTGGCTTTGGGGGATCTAAATTGGGCTTTGCGAACTTTTCACGTCACTCGGTCGGGGCACTCATGATTGGAAATTTTCCTCTATTTTCCCACTACAACTGAAATTTTCTCTGCTCCCGACGAAAGTTTAGCGTTTTTCGGTCATCCTCTTCCCGGCGTAAAATAACACGCCCTCGAAGGCGGCTGCGCGACAACTGCGCGAATCCAGAAAAACTCAAGCAGGGGCGGCGATTTGGAGATTTCTTGTTGTTGCAAGCCTTCGTCTTTCTTCGGTCCTCGCTTTGCCAATATGCACTAAATTTTGGTGCGCTTACTTCCCAACTGATGATTTTGATTTTTTTTTTTAGCGCCAAGCCTAATAAAATAAATTCCGTACTAAATTTTACTTCACCCAAACCCTACGCTTTGGAAACTCACCAGCTAGGATTTAGCGCTGCGCTGGATATTTGAACGCTTTTGCGTTTCTCTGTTCGCTGAGCTGCCGGAGATTACTTTCGCACAAAAAAAATGTAATTTGGACTGTATAATTTGAACTTTTGTCCAGCACAACTTGTACCTCTGGCGCCACGTTTGGAACAGACAGATCCAGACGCCACAATTATGGCGGTAACCTCTAGCCGGGTAGATTAGATAGAGAAAGAGAAAGGGAAAGTTGACAGAAAGGTCTGTTGCTCTCCTTGCCGCTTTTCTTTTGCCATAACCCATACCGCCGAGCGACTCCTAGATGGCGCTAACCATATTTTACATTTAGCTAACTACAAGCGCTACAAAAAAGCCCCCCTCCTAAGAGCAGACTTGGGGTTTACAAACCCGAAGGATGATCACCACCAAGCTTGTAGTTCATTCAGTCTACTGCTTCAGGTCCTTGGCGTGGAACCGTCCTACCAAATTCCCCTGTAAATCTTCCAGCTCATAACATGAATTTCCTAACTTCTTTCGGACTCTGGCTTTAACATACGTTGGTCCTAATTTTGAACTGAATCCGGCTGGAAAACTACTCAGTTTAAAATTCTTTCGGTAAACTTCTTGCCCTGCGCTGTATGCAATCTCTCTTGTCAGCAAATTGTACTGACGCTCATTTTAGGCGTTTTGCCTACTCATAACTTCCTGAGCCTTTTTCCTGACCAATTCCAGAGAGTCATCTCGCGTAAACACCGCAGATCTGTCCTCCAAAATCCCCAACGCTCTCAACAGTTTATAGGAAGATCCGGACGAGAGGAAATGTTGCCCAAATACCATGTAGTACGGTGTGGTCCCTATAGCTGAATGGACTGCAGAACGTAGAGCACAGCATATACTACTAAGCTGCTCATCCCAATCTTTTTGGTCAGCCCTTACGTACGACCGGATAGCGGCGATCACTGATCGATTTACCCTTTCGGAAGCATTCGCCTGAGGCGAGTAAGACGCGGTAAGGGTATGACATATTTGGTATTCCCTTAGAAACTTCTGAAAGGCTTCAGCCTTAAACTGGGAACCATTGTCAGATACTATAGTCTCTGGGAATCCGAACGTATGGAATAATTCCTGTTGCATATACTTAATCACAACGTCTGCTGTGAGCTTCTTGACCGCTTTTAGGAACACAAACTTGGAGTAATGGTCCAACACAATGAAAATTCCCACATTGCCAGAGCGAGATCTGGGATATGGGCCTAAGAAATCAACATACAACCGCTGAAAGAACCGCTGTGACTCTGGTGCCACGCCAATCGGTGGCCGCTGTATTCTATTCGGATACTTGGTGGTCTTGCATGTTTCGCAGGATTGAATATATGACTTGACATCATTAATCAGACCAGGCCAATAATAATATCTACGAATCCTTTCCAAAGTTTTATATACGCCTTCATGTGAAGCCAGTGGGTTATCGTGGGATTTCTTTAACACCTCTGAGACTAACTCGTCGGGAATCCAAAGCTTCCAAATAAAGGTATGGGCAATGGGTCGCCCGTGGCATGATCTGATCTCCTGTACACCAGTCCATCTACTACCTTCAGGTCTGGCAACTTATCTTGATTTGCTTCTACTCTTTTTGCACGCTTCACATATTCATCCGATTTGAACTGTGGCGACTGAAGATCGATTAATAATCCATGACTTGAGTCAATAGATGCTAATTCGGCCTCATTTACTCTTGATAAGGCATCTGGTACAACGTTCAGCCTGCCACTTCTATGCTCTATCTTAAAATTAAAGCCTTGCAGCTTTAATGCCCACCGAGCTAGACGAGAATGTAAATCGGTCTGGGACATGAGCCATTTAAGGGATGCATGGTCTGTTATGACCGTAAATTTATGTCCTTCAATGTAAGGCCTGAACCGTTTTATGCATACTATGGCAGCTAAACATTCCTGCTCAGTGACTGAATAGTTGCGTTATGCCTTGTTCAGTTTTTTGGACACGAATGCGATTGGATATTCGTCACCTTCCTTAGTTTTTTGTACCAAGACTCCACCTTCTCCAGTCTTACTCGCGTCACACTGCACGAAAAAGGGCTTATTGAAATCTGCGCTGCGTAATACAGGAGCAGAGCAAAGCATAGTTTTTAGCTGATTAAATGCTGTTTCGCCTTCTGGAGTCATCTGGAATTTTTTCTTGGGCTTAACCAAGTCTGTTAGTGGGGCTGCTACCGAGGCAAAATTGCTAATAAACTTGCGATACCAGCCTACCATCCCTAGGAAACTTCTGAGAGAATTCAAGTTTTTCGGCAGAGGGAATTCAGACATTGCCGATATTTTTTCTGGATCAGTCCGTATAACTCCTTCTCCAACTATATGACCTAAATATTTCACTGATCGCATGCAAAAATGGCTTTTCTCCACGTTGAAAGTTAGACCAGCTATCTTTACCTGCTCAGCTACTAAGCCTAGCACTTTTAGATGGGTTTCAAAGCTATCCGACACCACCAACAGATCATCCAAATAAACAAAAACCTCATTGCGTAGATTGGCTGGTATGACCTTGTCCATTAGACGCGTCATAGTTTGCGAAGCGTTTGTAAGCCCGAATGGCATCACTTTATACTGACAAAAAGGCTTTCCCGGAATTGTAAAAGCCGTCTTATCCCGCGATTTTGGATCTAGAGGGACTTCCAAAGGCATCTTTCGTCCAAACTGGAGTAAAAATTGCCTTGGTAGTCGTGAAAAAATACCATCAATTTCAAGGAATGCATCCTTTTTCTACAGCATTGACTTTGCGACTATCTAAACACAGACAAACCTTTCCTGGCTTTTGAACAAGAACAACTGGGAACGACCAAGCGCTCTGGGACTCGTCTCTCACTCCCATTTCCAACATTCTATCGACTTCGGCATATAGAAGTTTTTTTACAGCGGGAGATACGGGAAAATGACGCTGTTTGACCGGTTTAGCATCGCCGATATCAATTTCATGAGAAATCAATGTAGTTTTTCCCAACCCAGACACTGCAAAAGAGGGAAATTTGGCTACTACCTCACTGAGAGTTTTTTGTTGTACGTCGGACAGTATATGATTGCCTGACACTATCTCAGAGACTTGTATGGATGGTGGTAGTAAATCAAATGTATTCCAAAAATGTATCCATAGGTATAGATCCTGACCTAAGGACGGCACGATGTGAAACTCAAGCTCCTTGGATACGTCCTTAAAAGTCACTTCGGTTTTCAATTTACCTATGACATCCTGTTTCGCTCCATCGGCTGTGTGTGCTACCATTGAAACACTTTTGAATTTAATCCTACTAAGTATGATTTGCTCTGCTAATTTACCGCCGATGACATTTATAGCTGCACCGGTATCCAACAATCCTGTTACTACCCTATTCAATAACTTGACTTCGGCGTACGGACGACTATCATGTTTTTTAAAACGTATACAATTAATGGCTTTAATCGAATTCCAAAACGATCTTAATCTTTTAGTATTTCTCGACATTTTTCTAGGTAATTTCGGACTGTTTAAACTAACATTATTACTAACTATATTAGACCAACCAATTGAAAGTTTTGGACCTTCATTGGACTCAGACTCCCAAACATTTGGACTTTTTATGGGGGATTCGACTCTTCGTTGGTTGCCTTGTTTGGTGGAACACAGGTCGATTGGCGATAGCTGCCTGTGTTCGTCCTTCCGTTTTTTTTGGCACCGAACACAGGTATGACTGTAGGCATTCGTTAGGCCACATTTATAACAAAAAACTTTTCTCTTAGCCTTACAATCTTGGTATCGGTGGCCTTCTTTATGGCAGTTAAAGCAGATAGCGCCACTGCCCCGACTTCCCAACTGAGATCGGCGTCGGAAAATTCCTCGGCATCTTCCCACTTGACCTCTTCGACCAATTCTGAGACTTGTTTTCTGAACGGTACGACCTTTTGGGAGCCCTGAGTCTTTCGCACATCTTCCAAAAAGTCTTCCCTACGACGACAAATTTCTCGCAATCTTTCGACAGTTAGAACCTGCAGATTTAAAATCTCATGCCTAATTTCTGGCCTTAAATTCCGCTTTAAAATTTCAACAATCTCCATTTCCGACAACGGCATTTCCAAACTGTCCATCATTTCAACCACAGCATCGTAAAAGGAGTCGAATCCTTCTTTTTCTCGCTGTTTCCTCCTCCCCTCTTCCCTAGCCTTTCCTTCAAACAAGAGATTCGCATTGCTACTAAGGATCGGGTAGTTCCCCTCCAGAGTCTGTTCTGTGAGAGCCTGAACCCGATATATAAAGTTATCTACGCTAATGCCATCCGAACTACCACTAAAACGCAATTTTCAGCTATTTATGATGTGGCCTACCTTATCCGGCCTCTGGCTTAGATTGGATGTGAAGCTCCTAGGAGTTCCTCGTCCCGAGCCTGCTCGAACACCCGTGTGATCTATTGACATTTGTCGCTCCACATTTACCTCTTCTTCATGCTCAGAGATATTTATACCCGTTGGCTGAAAGCGAGCCGCAAGGTTGGTATCTATAAGCTGGGCCATTTTATCTGACAACAGGGTTAGTAATTCATTTTGCATGCCTTGTATAGCGCGTTTGACTGTGTTCTTAATTAATGCTGTTTGAGTCTTTTGCTGTCGTGTATTTTGAGAAGGAGTTGCTGGTTTCTCAAAACAGACGGTTTGGCAAATGGGACATGTAGTGTGGGTCTTGGAATAATTTGCGATACAAGATTGATGAAACTCATGCTTACATTTAGTTTTATATGTCTTGGCGGAGTCTAAATAACACTCGCACAGCGAACACTGGCGGGTTTCGGCATCTTCGCCATCAGCCATATTGAATGGATAAAAAAAATCCTAGTCTAATTATAAAAAAAATATAAGCTAATATATAAAAGAAATTCTAATGTGAAAACTAAACTCAAAATAACATATAAATATGAGATATATAAAACGAGAGAATTGCATAAAACGAGTGCGAAATTACAACACGTTACATAAACCAGAAATATTGGTCTCCTTATCTCCTTTTGTTTGCGAGGTCAATGACCTCCGCTGAACAATCAGCTGTCCAACTCTCTGTATAAAATTACTCAAGCCTCGAACTCAAACCAAAATCCAATCGAACTGCTCGAATACACAGAGAAAAATCAAATATTGATTGACAGCAAAAAATATGAACATATAATAATAATATAATAAAATTTAAAAAAAATAAAATAAAAATTTGAATAATTAAAATGAAATTAATTCGTAATGAAAAGAAATGAATATCATAAAATAATTTGACGTCGGACATAAATATTGCCCCTCTGACAAACCTAACGAAGATAAGAAAGGTGCATAGAAAAAAACATAAAATGCAATTGCATGTGCATTGCGCTTATCGCTTTGCCAAAAACTACAACAACAACAATAAGCGCCACTCGCAGACAGCGGCTAGCCGATCGTACGACCTTCGCGACAATGCCTATAATCCGAGCCGTCTGCTTCGCACTTTACAATTGCGGGGCATGTTAGCTATGCCTTTCATCGTGGTCAGCGAATCTTTATGTAAATAAAATCCACTGCATATCCAATGCGAATTATGGCAAGCTGATCCGTCTGATGAGTAATTAGGTTACTCCTGTAAAATTTAAACTTTGAATTTTGGTTAATTAACCGTGGTCAGGTAGCGAAATTATAGCTACAAATCTCAAAACCTGCAGTTCCTAAGCGTTTAATAACCAAACCTATTGACTTAAAAAATGGAAGGGTATACTAGTGGGGCCTTCTTCCACTTCCTAAAATTTTTTGTCAAGCGTGGACGAATGACTCATCTCTCTGGACTCTGTATCTTCGTTTCCGAAGCGTTTGAGTGGAATTCTAAGCGAGGCTCGAAGCTGAATTGAGTGAAAATATCTGAAAGTCTCCAATAGCAATACGAGAATTATTTGCTCGATTTTTTGCCCAAGTAAAATCAAATATTTATAATCTGGCTAAAACATAAAATTGTATCTCGTGAGCAACGTAAAAACGTGGCCATGAAGTTGGGCGCCATAAAATAATAATGATAATTTGATATAATTATAAATGTAGGTTAGGTTAGGTTAGGTACGAACGGCTGCCAGACTATCGTCTGGCACACTTAGACCTCTGTGGGTCCGTTGTGATACCGTATGATCTCGTTTTTTTCCCTTTTTTTTCGGGATCCCCTGTCTCTTATGTCTCGTCCTAGAAGCCTAGAGAGCATTTCCGGATGATTAGCATGTCTTCCACCCTAAAGATTTTACAAAGGAGTTTAAGTCCTTAAGCTTGATCTCCGATATTTCGGCCAGATCGTTGAGAAAGGGGTATTCTAAGTGCTTCAGTCTAAGTCTGCAGAGGGCTGGGCAGAAGCAGAGAAGGTGTTCCACCGTTTCTTCTTCTTCCTCATCCCTGCAGCTCCTACAAAAGTCATTTTTCGGGGCTTTTAGCCTGCCGGCATGTGTGCCGACTAGCCAGTGGCCTGTAAGGACTCTAACTAACATACCACACTCTGTGCGGCTGAGTTTGAGTAGTACTGACGTTCTTTTATTGTTAATCATCGGTCATGTCTGGTGTGTGATACGACACTTTGGTGCATTCTGCCAATTAGTGTTAACTATTTTGATAAATTGATTTCTAATGTTTAGCTTGCAAGTTGCCATGGGCATACCGACACTCTCCTTTTCTGGAAGGAGAGGCATGATGGTGCCCTGCCTAGCTAACTCATCCGCTATGCAGTTGCCTACGATGTCCCGGTGACCCGGAACCCATATTAGGCTGATAGTAAACTGTCTAGCCATTTGGTGCAGAGATTTGCGACAGTCTGCTATTGTTCGTGAGTTAGTGTTTGTCGAGTAGATTGATTTAATAGCCGCTTGGCTATCAGTATATATATAAAGGTGTCTACTTAGGCTGGTGTTCCCTAAGCAGTCGAGTGCCTCCTTTATAGCGTGTACCTCCGCTTGGAAGACGCTACAGTGGTCCGGGAGTCTGAATGACTTTCTGATGTCTAATTGTTCGGAGTATACCCCTCCGCCAACGTGCCCGTCCAATTTTGAGCCATCTGTGTAGAAGCAGATTGCGTTAGGCGAGCCAGGTCTGCCCTGCTGCCATTCCTCCCTATCTGGGATCAGGGCCTCGAAGGGTGTGTGTGTGTACTCATGAGATTTGCATAGGTCCGTTTTCTTCGGAATCGACTTATCATGCTGAAGTATATTGGCATGACCGTAAAATTGGGCTTTAAATTGCCCAGTATCCCTCAAACGAATGGCTGTCGATTTGGCCCTTTCCATGCCTGCTAAGTCCAGGCTCGGAAGGTTCAGGATCGCATTCAGCGCTTCGTTTGGGGTAGTTCTAAGGGCTCCACTAATACACAGAGCCGCCATTCGCTGTACTTTGTTTAGTGGAGTTAGGATACATTGCTTTTGTAGAGCGGTCCACCATAAAGCCAACCCGTATAGGAGGATTGGATTGACTACCGCTGTGTAGATCCAGTTTACAATTTTGGGTGACATGCCCCATCTTAGCCCAATTGCTTTTTTACAGGAGTAAAGTGCAATGGTTGCCTTTTTGATTCTCTCTTGGTTGTTTAGGCCCCATTTAAGGCGCTTATCTAATACCAACCCCAGGTATCTGGCGTGTTCGCTAAAAGAGAGATTGCAGTTATTTAATATGGGTGGGTTGAGTTGTGGGATCTTGTACTTATTCGTAAATAGAACAAGCTCCGTTTTTGAGGGGTTTACCCCGAGTCCGTTTTTTATCGTCCATTCCGATAGTATTTTTAGCTTTGCGGTCATAAGATCGCAGAGTGTTTGTGGATACTTACCATTAAAGATGATGGCGACATCGTCTGCGTATGCCACCACTTTGCATCCTCCTCCTTCCAGAATTCGCAGTAGTTTATTTACTGCGATATTCCACAGAAGGGGGGATAAAACGCCCCCTTGTGGGGTTCCTCTGTTCACTAGTCTAGTTTGAGTTGAGGCCCCTAATGCGGCCGTAACCATTCTGCTTATCAACAGTTTATAAATCAGCCCCACTAGTTGTGCCTCAACACCTAGTTCTGTGAGTGAATCTGTTATGGCGGTTGGTAATACGTTGTTGAAGGCTCCCTCTATGTCTAGGAATGTGATCATTGATCATGTACTCCTTATTGTTGAGTGATTTCTCGATGCTACTTACCACGACATGTAGCGCCGATTCGGTTGACTTACCCTTGGTGTAGGCGTGTTGTGCCTCGGACAGTTGTGCCGGGTTTATGGTGGCTCTCAGGTGTAGGCTTAACAGCCTCTCGAAGCTTTTAAGCAGGAAAGATGTCAGGCTTATTGGCCTGAAGTCCTTTGCTGTGGTGTGGGTGGCCTTTCCTGCCTTGGGAATGAAGACCACTTTCGTTTCCCGCCATCTGGTTGGTAGCTCTCCTATCGCCAAAATGGTGCTGGATTTTACTAAGCCAATTTATAGCTAGCTGACCAGCTTGTTGGATATGTGCCGGTGTTATTCCGTCTGGTCCCGGCGATTTGTATGGTTTGAAGCTCTGAATGGCCCATTTAATGTTGCGGTCTGATATGAGGAGATCTAGATTAATCCCTTATCCGCCAATTCTTTCTGGAGGACGCCCAGTTAGTTGGCTTCCTGGGAAGTGAGCGTCTAGAAGTAGGTCTAGGGACTCGTTGCTAGAGTCCGACCAGGATCCATTCGCTTTCTGTAGATAGCCTAGGGGCGCGGCTGTCTTGGAGAGTATTTTCCTGAGCCTTGCAGCATCAGTCGTTTCTTCTATGTCAGAGCAGAAAGTGTGCCATGCGGCTCGTTTCGCTCTTCTAAGGGCCTTTTTGTACGAGGCTAATTCGCGCTTGTAGCATTGCCAGTTCGTTTCCTCGTTTCCTGCCTTTGCTCTGTTAAACAGGCCTCTGCAGCTGGATCTGAGGATTGATAGTTGTTGCGTCCACCAGGGGGGTTTTTTCTTCCCTCTTGTTTTCCCTATTGGGCATGCAACTTTGAAAGCCGAGTTGCAAGCATTTGTGAAAATGTCTATTGTTATATCAAACTCATGTGGATCTGTTGTGCTTTCTGGCGGTTCCGTGGGAAGGATATTCGTCAGAACTTCTTTGTACATAGGCCAGTCAGCCCTTCTGGGGTTCGCGAAGCTGACCGGCAAGGGTGAAACAAGGAACAATATTGTTTCAATGAATCTATGGTCTGAGAAAGAGTGCTGGTCGGAGACGAACCAGTTACTAACTGCACTTACTAGTGAATATGATACCAACGTTAGATCTATGATCGTTTGGCACGCTTTGGTTATGAAGGTGGGGACGTTTCCCCTATTGCATAAAAATAGGTTCGAGTTAAGAATAAAGTCAAAAAGAGACTCACCTCTGTCGTTGTTGTTTGGGCAACCCCACTGGGTGTGATGGGCGTTGGCGTCACAGCCTATTACCAAACCTGTCTTGAGCTCTTCGCATTCCTTTGCCAGTCCTCTGACTAGCGCGTCTGGGGGGTCTTCCTTTTCAAAAGCCTTGTAGGCCGATAGCAGCCTAATGGAGCCGTGCTGCAGCTCTAGGCTTACTGAGGTGTTATCTCCGTTGCTGTAATTGCGAAGCAGAAATATATTTAGGTGCCTTTTGGCTAAAATGCAGGTTCGAATTTTACCTTGTTTGGGGTCAAGCATTAGCTTATACTCTTTTGTTCCCAGTCCAGCAACCTTGCCTCCTACCACCCAAGGTTCCTGTACCAGGACTAGGTCGGCTTCGCCCTGAGCCAGGCGAACCTGTAGTGCAGCCGAAGCTGCCTTACTGTGGTGGAGATTGATTTGCAGAAGTCTTAGTGTAATGTTAGTGTCTTAGTTACAGACACTTAGTTAGTGTCTTAGTGTCTTAATGTAACGAACATTCATAATTCTCAGGCCAAGATGTTGACTAAGAGAAGAGCTCACGCGAAAATATTCTCCGGCTTGGCTCGTCGACAATTGGTGTAGGTTTTGGCTACTTCTCTCGAATGGCTTATTTTCATTATTAATTCTAAAAAATATTCGCGTGACAGGACAAGCTGTAACAAAGGGACGAGATACTACATATTTTACCCAGACATTACGGAATTCTATGACTAGGGGGTCTATTGCACTTCGCCTACTCTGTGAACACTTTAAAATCTCAGATGTTGTGGAGATCTATATTGCCCTCCCTTCCTTCGACCGTTTCTTTACCGATGAAAAAACCCATATTCCATGAAACGGTGCCTTGGTGTTCAGGGGTGTCAGGGGGTCATTTATGCCGAGTCAAAAAAATTGGGGATTTTAAAACATTACAATATTTTTATTTAAAAACTAAAAGAAAAATACGAGCAATTCATGGGAACAGCTATACATCATAATAAATCAGAGAACAGTAAAAATAAAATAAATGGGACAATATAAAAATATATATAAATAGAATTGCGATAAAAATATGGAATAAAAATATAGTTTATATAAAACGGTTAAATATTCATGCGGGCCTTTATGTGATGAGATCGGATTTAAATATCTTGGATATCGAAAATAAAAAATGACAAAATTTAGAAAGCGAATCAGATTCTTTTGGCAAACAAGTGTAAACACATAGCCATGACTTGAGCAGTGAAACGCAGAGAAATTTCGTTGTATTTTTATACCCGTTACTCGTAGAGTAAAAGGGTATATTGTATTCGTGCAAAAGTATGTAACAGGGAGAAGGAAGCTTTTCCGACCCTATAAAGTATATATATTCTTGATCAGGATCACTAGCCGAGTCGAACTAGCCATGTCCGTCTGTCCGTCTGTCCGTCCGTATGAACGGTGAGATCTCGGAAACTATAAAAGCTAGAGGATTGGCATTTTGCATGCATATTCTTGGAGTTCCTACGCAGCGCAAGTTTATTTCAAAATGGTGCCACGCCCCTCTAACGCCCTCAATCGCCCTACACCATTTTTTGAAAGGTGTCTGGCGCCCACACCATTAAAGATTTTGGAAAACTAAAAATGCAGTTTTATTGTGACTATCAATACCTATCGAAATGTAGAAGAAATTTTTCAAATCGGACCATTCGTTAAAAAGTTATGCCCGATCAAAGATTTTATATATCTATCTCCCTCGCACTCCTTTAGCTGAGTAACGGGTATCTGATAGTCGGGACACCCGACTATAGCGTTCTCTCATGTTATTTTTGAATTATATTTTTTTTTTATTTTCCACCACTCATTTGTTTTTTTTTTTACTTATTTTCGGCTTTCATCTTCCCGTGGGATTTTTTTTTTTTTTTTGTTAATTTTACTTTAAGGAAAAAATGTATAAATTCTCAGTATCGCATATTTTTACTTGTGACTTTTCCTTTGTTAGATTATCCTCTATATGTCATGGCTTATATTAATACGGAACTTTTGTTCGCTCACCACAATTTCTGCTGGGGTCCTCCTCGACGGAAGCGCTTTCTTGGGATGAACCTGAAACTTCAGAAAATATTCTTTTTTTTCTGGCACAAACATACCACGGGATTTAATTATTTTTTTCAAATACATTTAAGATACAAAAATCACACAAAAAAATGCGATTGAGTCGCCGGGCAGAAATCACAAAAAACCACGCAATTTTTAAAACCATTCAAATCGGCCTTTGCCTTTCTATCATTCATCGGGTTTCGTTTTTTTTTTCTCACCGCATGGATATTATATAATTAAATTAGGTTAAGCAACTAAAATAATATTTTCTTTCCTTTAAATTAAGACTTAACTAAAAAGTTTCTGCTGCCAGATTTTTATACCCGTTACTCGTAGAGTAAAAGGGTATATTGTATTCGTGCAAAAGTATGTAACAGGGAGAAGGAAGCTTTTCCGACCCTATAAAGTATATATATTCTTGATCAGGATCACTAGCCGAGTCGAACTAGCCATGTCCGTCTGTCCGTCTGTCCGTCTGTCCGTCTGTCCGTCCGTATGAACGCTGAGATCTCGGAAACTATAAAAGCTAGAGGATTGGCATTTTGCATGCATATTCTTGGAGTTCCTACGCAGCGCAAGTTTATTTCAAAATGGTGCCACGCCCCCTCTAACGCCCTCAATCGCCCTACACCATTTTTTTAAAGGTGTCTGGCGCTCACACCATTAAAGATTTTGGAAGTTTTATTGTGACTATCAATACCTATCGAAATGTAGAAGAAATTTTTCAAATCGGACCATTCGTTAAAAAGTTATGCCCGATCAAAGATTTTATATATCTATCTCCCTCGCACTCCTTTAGCTGAGTAACGGGTATCTGATAGTCGGGATAGTCTCTTGTTTTTCTATATTTTTTCCCATCATTGGGCACTTGGAATTCGTTCCGACTTTTTAGCAACTATATGTGCACCTTTTATTTGTTGGCTTTGGGGGATCTAAATTGGGCTTTGAGAACTTTTCACGTCACTCGGTCGGGGCACTCATGATTGGAAATTTTCCTCTATTTTCCCACTAAAACTGAAATTTTCTCTGCTCCCGACGAAAGTTTAGCGTTTTTCGGTCATCCTCTTCCCGGCGTAAAATAACACGCCCTCGAAGGCGGCTGCGCGACAACTGCGCGAATCCAGAAAAACTCAAGCAGGGGCGGCGATTTGGAGATTTCTTGTTGTTGCAAGCCTTCGTCTTTCTTCGGTCCTCGCTTTGCCAATATGCACTCAATTTTTGGTGCGCTTACTTCCCAACTGATGATTTAGATTTTTTTTTTTAGCGCCAAGCCTAATAAAATAAATTCCGTACTAAATTTTACTTCACCCAAACCCTACGCTTTGGAAACTCACCAGCTAGGATTTAGCGCTGCGCTGGATATTTGAACGCTTTTGCGTTTCTCTGTTCGCTGAGCTGCCGGGGATTACTTTCGCACAAAAAAAATGTAATTTGGACTGTATAATTTTAACTTTTGTCCAGCACAACTTGTACCTCTGGCGCCACGTTTGGAACAGACAGATCCAGACGCCACAATTATGGCGGTAACCTCTAGCCGGGTAGATTAGATAGAGAAAGGGAAAGGGAAAGTTGGCAGAAAGGTCTGTTGCTCTCCTTGCCGCTTTTCTTTTGCCACATCCCATACCGCCGAGCGACTCCTAGATGGCGCTAACCATATTTTACATTTAGCTAACTACAAGCGCTACAGCCCTCTGACCTTCAGTAGGTGCTGGCTTTTCTCGAAGGTTATTCGTCGCTGATCATTCTTGTTTGTGTAATAGAGTTGGGCTGTTATACCCTTTAGCAAGGACCTTGATTCGTCTATCTGTGTCTTTTATACCTATGAGCGATTCGCAGTAAGTCCTCCAAGAGTCTTTCTTGGCTGCGTATATCGCTTTTTTGTATGCTTTTTGTGCTTCTTTGTATGGCTCCCACTCCTTGGTAGCATAGCTGCAGTTATAGGCTTTTCTTGCTCCCTTTCTCAGAGTGCAAAGCTCTTTGGTCCACCATAAAGGGTGGTCCTTATATGCATTGTTTAGAATGTTTGTTAGGTCCTCTACTTCCTTGTCCAGGGTCGTCGTTGAGGTTTGTACCCGTATTCTTCTGTTACTAACTTTCGAGTAGACTATCTCACCGAATTTGTCCCAGTTTGTTCTACGGGGGTATCGATTCGGTTCCGGTTTGCTAATCGGAATCGAAATTTCGAAAAAATTGAACCTGTGATCTGAAAAGGAATTTTGTTTCGACACTATCCAATTTTCAACCTTATATTTACTAAATTCTGTCTGTAAAGTGAGGTCTAACACCTCTTCCCATCCCTGAAATTCCCTAGGAATATGTGGTGATGTTGTGGCAAATAATATTATCAAAAAGAGACTCACACCTTTCATTAGTTTCCGAGCTTCCCCATAGTGTGTGCCTCGCGTTAGCGTTGCATCTGAGCACCAGGGTCGTCTTAGTGTCTTCCGCCCATTGCAGCAGCTTGATGACTGGCTCAGGTGGAACGCTATTGTCGGGTGCCCCGACTATCAGATACCCGTTACTCTGCCAAAGTGAGTGCGAGGGAGATGGAGATATAAAAATTTGTAATATGGCATAACTTTTTAAAGAATGGTCCGATTTGAAAAATTTCTTCTACATTTCGATAGGTATTGATAAATACAATAAAACTGCATGTCAAATTCTTTAAAGATGTGGGCGCCAGACACCTTTTAAACTTGTTTACTGTGGGCGTTAGGCGATTGTGGGCGTTAGAGGGGGCGTGGCCCCCGGCTTAAACAAACTTGCGCTGCGTAGGAAGCCAAAGAATATGTGTGGGTAATCCCAATTCTCTAGCTTTTGTAGTTTCCGAGATCTCAGCGTTCATCCGGACGGACAGACGGACATGGCTAGATCGACTCGGCTAGTGACCCTGATCAAGAATATATATACTTTATAGGGTCGGAAAAGCTTCTTTCTACCTGTTACATACTTTTGCACGAATACAATATACCCTTTTACCCTTTTTTTACTTAGTATCGGGCACCCTGGCTGGGTGTTCGCGGCCCTTCCTCGATGGTAGCGGAATCGGTTTGGGGTTTAACCTCCCCCGTGAGGTCCAAAGCTACGGTGTTGGGTTCCATTTTCAATACATAATCGCCCGCGTTGCTCGACCAGGCAAGCGCGGCGGGCCTGAGGGTTATTGGGGCTCTATGAAAAAGTCGACCGTGACTCCGCCCCAAAGCCACGGAAAGGCCACTTCCGACCCAGGGTGCCCGGCCCTGGGAAGGCTCCGTTAAAACACAGCTGGATTAACCCCTCAGCTGCAAACCTGAAAGTCAGTGGGCACGGGTCGCTTGACACGCCTGACTTGAGGGTAGGCACTTTAAAGACCTACCCAGGACCGCCCGACTACGATTCGTCAGCATCCATAGTCATCGCTCAGTCGTCGCAGTATAGTCGTAGTAAACTTAACTAATGATCCAAAAATCATCTTGATCGGAGCAGCAGTATAAGATTTTAAAATCCAAAACAAATTTTAACTTAAATTGCCATTTCCCCAACCCTTTCATCAGTTTTCTTAGCTGTTGCTCTCTCGGCCGTCGCTCTCTTGGCATCCGCTCTCTCGGCAGGCTCCTTCAAAATAACTTAGAAAATCTAAAAAAATTCTTTAAAAATGCAAAAAAAAAATTTTAACAACTTGAACAGTTAAACTTAAGCATTTGGGCCGTAGAATAACTAATGATCCAAAAATCATCTTAATCGGAGAAGCAGTATAAGATTTTAAAATCCAAAACAAATTTTTACTTAAATTTTCCGTTTTCTCTACTCTTTCCACACAGCACTTCCCCCTCCCCCTCGTCAGTTTTCTTGGCTGTTGCTCTCTCGGCCGTCGCTCTCTTGGCATCCGCTCTCTGGGTTTCGCTCTCTCGGTAGGCTCCTGCAAAATGCGACGCAATCACTTAGAATATCTAAATAAAATCTTAAAAAATACTAAAAAATGTTAAAAACTTGAAAATAAAACTTAAGCATTTGGGCCATAGAATAACTAATGATCCAGAAATCATCTTGATCGGAGCAGCAGTATAAGATTTTAAAATCCAAAACAAATTTTTTACTTAAATTGCCTCTTTCCCCTACCCTTTCCACACAGCACTTCCCCATCCCCCTCATCAGTTTTCTTAGTTGTTGCTCTTTCGGCCGTCGCTCTCTTGGCATCCGCTCTCTGGGTTTCGCTCTCTCGGTAGGCTCCTGCAAAATGCGACGCAATCACTTAGAATATCTAAATAAAATCTTAAAAAATACTAAAAAATGTTAAAAACTTGAAAATAAAACTTAAGCATTTGGGCCATAGAATAACTAATGAACCAGAAATCATCTTGATCGGAGCAGCAGTATAAGATTTTAAAATCCAAAACAAATTTTTTACTTAAATTGCCTCTTTCCCCTACCCTTTCCACACAGCACTTCCCCATCCCCCTCATCAGTTTTCTTAGTTGTTGCTCTTTCGGCCGTCGCTCTCTTGGCATCCGCTCTCTCGGCAGGCTCCTGCAAAATGCGACGCAATCACTTAGAATATCTAAATAAAATCTTAAAAAATACTAAAAAAAATGTTAAAAACTTGAAAATAAAACTTAAGCATTTGGGCCATAGAATAACTAATGATCCAGAAATCATCTTGATCGGAGCAGCAGTATAAGATTTTAAAATCCAAAACAAATTTTTACTTAAATTTCCCCTTTTCCCTACCCTTTCCACACGGCACTTCCGCCTCCCCCTAATCAGTTTTCTTGGCTGTTGCTCTCTCGGCCGTCGCTCTCTTGGCATCCGCTCTCTGGGCTTCGCTCTCTCGGCAGGCTCCCGCAAAATGCGACGCAATCACTTAGAAAATCTAAATAAATTCTTTAAAAAACTAAAAAAAAATGCTGAAAACTTGAAAATTAGACTTAAGCATTTGGGCCATAGAATAACTAATGATCCAGAAATCATCTTGATCGGAGCAGCAGTATAAGATTTTAAAATCCAAAGCAAATTTTTACTTAAATTTCCCCTTTCCCCTACCCTTTCCACACAGCACTTTCCCCTCCCCCTCATCAGTTTTCTTGGCTGTTGCTCTCTTGGCCGTCGCTCTCTTGGCATCCGCTCTCTGGGTTTCGCTCTCTCGGCAGGCTCCCGCAAAATGCGACGTAATAACTTAGAAAATCTAAATAAATTCTTTAAAAAACTTTAAAAAACGCTGAAAACTTGAAAATTAAACTTAAGCATTTGGGCCATAGAATAACTAATGATCCAGATTTCATCTTGATCGGAGAAGCAGTATTAGACTTTAAAATCCAAAACAAATTTTAACTTAAATTTCCTCTTTCCCCAACCCTTTCCACACAGCACTTCCCCCTCATCGGTTTTCTTGGCTGTTGCTCTCTCGGCCGTCGCTCTCTTGGCATCCGCTCTCTCGGCAGGCTCCTGCAAAATAACTTAGAAAATCTAAAAAAATTCTTTAAAAATTATAAAAAAAAATTTTAACAACTCGTACAGTTAAACTTAAGCATTTGGGCCGTAGAATAACTAATGATCCAAAAATCATCTTGATCGGAGAAGCAGTATAAGATTTTAAAATCCAAAACAAATTTTAACTTAAATTTCCCCTTTCCCCTACCCTTTCCACACAGCACTTCCCCCTCCCCCTCATCAGTTTTCTTGGCTGTTGCTCTCTCGGCCGCCGTTCTCTTGGCATCCGCTCTCTGGGTTTCGCTCTCTCGGCAGGCTCCCGCAAAATGCGACGTAATAACTTAGAAAATCTAAATAAATTCTTTAAAAAACTAACAAAAAATGCTGAAAACTTGAAAATTAAACTTAAGCATTTGGGCCATAGAATAACTAATGATCCAGAAATCATCTTGATCGGAGCAGCAGTATTAAATTTTAAAATCCAAAACAAATTTTAACTTAAATTTCCCCTTTCCCCTACCCTTTCCACACAGCACTTCCCCCTCCCCATCATCAGTTTTCTTGGCTGTTGCTGTCTTGGCCGTCGCTCTCTTAGCATCCGCTCTCTGGGTTTCGCTCTCTCGCCAGGCTCCCGCAAAATGCGACGCAATAACTTAGAAAATCTAAATAAATTCTTTAAAAAACTTTAAAAAATGCTGAAAACTTGAAAATTAAACTTAAGCATTTGGGCCATAGAATAACTAATGATCCAAAAATCATCTTGATCGGAGCAGCAGTATTAGATTTTAAAATCCAAAACAAATTTTAACTTGAACTTCCCCTTTCCCCTACCCTTTCCACACAGCACTTCCCCCTGCCCCTCATCAGTTCTCTTGGCTGTTGCTCTCTCGGCCGTCGCTCTCTTGGCATCCGCTCTCTCGGCAGGCTCCTGCAAAATAACTTAGAAAATCTAAAAACATTCTTTAAAAATGCAAAAAAAAATTTTAACAACTTGAACAGTTAAACTTATGCATTTGGGCCGTAGAATAACTAATGATCCAAAAATTATCTTGATCGGAGAAGCAGTATAAGATTTTAAAATCCAAAACAATTTTTTACTTAAATTTCCCCTTTTCTCTACTCTTTCCACACAGCACTTCCCCCTCCCCCTCGTCAGTTTTCTTGGCTGTTGCTCTCTCGGCCGTCGCTCTCATGGCATCCGCTCTCTGGGTTTCGCTCTCTCGGCAGGCTCCCGCAAAATGCGACGTAATAACTTAGAAAATCTAAATAAATTCTTTAAAAAACTAAAAAAAAATGCTGAAAACTTGAAAATTAAACTTAAGCATTTGGGCCATAGAATAACTAATGATCCAGAAATCATCTTGATCGGAGCAGCAGTATTAAATTTTAAAATCCAAAACAAATTTTAACTTAAATTTCCCCTTTCCCCTACCCTTTCCACACAGCACTTCCCCCTCCCCCTCATCAGTTTTCTTGGCTGTTGCTGTCTTGGCCGTCGCTCTCTTGGCATCCGCTCTCTGGGTTTCGCTCTCTCGGCAGGCTCCCGCAAAATGCGACGTAATAACTTAGAAAATCTAAATAAATTCTTTAAAAAACTTTAAAAAATGCTGAAAACTTGAAAATTAAACTTAAGCATTTGGGCCATAGAATAACTAATGATCCAGAAGTCATCTTGATCGGAGCAGCAGTATTAGATTTTAAAATCCAAAACAAATTTTAACTTAAATTGCCCTTTCCCCTACCCTTTCCACACAGCACTTCCGCCTCCCCCTCATCAGTTTTCTTGGCTGTTGCTCTCTCGGCCGTCGCTCTCTTGGCATCCGCTCTCTGGGTTTCGCTCTCTCGGCAGGCTCCCGCAAAATGCGACGTAATAACTTAGAAAATCTAAATAAATTCTTTAAAAAACTTTAAAAAATGCTGAAAACTTGAAAATTAAACTTAAGCATTTGGGCCATAGAATAACTAATGATCCAAAAATCATCTTGATCGGAGCAGCAGTATTAGATTTTAAAATCCAAAACAAATTTTAACTTGAACTTCCCCTTTCCCCTACCCTTTCCACACAGCACTTCCCCCTGCCCCTCATCAGTTCTCTTGGCTGTTGCTCTCTCGGCCGTCGCTCTCTTGGCATCCGCTCTCTCGGCAGGCTCCTGCAAAATAACTTAGAAAATCTAAAAAAATTCTTTAAAAATGCTAAAAAAAAATTTTAACAACTTGAACAGTTAAACTTATGCATTTGGGCCGTAGAATAACTAATGATCCAAAAATCATCTTGATCGGAGAAGCAGTATAAGATTTTAAAATCCAAAACAATTTTTTACTTAAATTTCCCCTTTTCTCTACTCTTTCCACACAGCACTTCCCCCTCCCCCTCGTCAGTTTTCTTGGCTGTTGCTCTCTCGGCCGTCGCTCTCATGGCATCCGCTCTCTGGGTTTCGCTCTCTCGGCAGGCTCCCGCAAAATGCGACGTAATAACTTAGAAAATCTAAATAAATTCTTTAAAAAACTAAAAAAATGCTGAAAACTTGAAAATTAAACTTAAGCATTTGGGCCATAGAATAACTAATGATCCAGAAGTCATCTTGATCGGAGCAGCAGTATTAGATTTTAAAATCCAAAACAAATTTTAACTTAAATTGCCCTTTCCCCTACCCTTTCCACACAGCACTTCCGCCTCCCCCTCAACAGTTTTCTTGGCTGTTGCTGTCTCGGCCGTCGCTCTCTTGGCATCCGCTCTCTGGGTTTCGCTCTCTCGGCAGGCTCCCGCAAAATGCGACGTAATAACTTAGAAAATCTAAATAAATTCTTTAAAAAACTTTAAAAAATGCTGAAAACTTGAAAATTAAACTTAAGCATTTGGGCCATAGAATAACTAATGATCCAGAAGTCATCTTGATCGGAGCAGCAGTATTAGATTTTAAAATCCAAAACAAATTTTAACTTAAATTGCCCTTTCCCCTACCCTTTCCACACAGCACTTCCGCCTCCCCCTCATCAGTTTTCTTGGCTGTTGCTCTCTCGGCCGTCGCTCTCTTGGCATCCGCTCTCTGGGTTTCGCTCTCTCGGCAGGCTCCCGCAAAATGCGACGTAATAACTTAGAAAATCTAAATAAATTCTTTAAAAAACTTTAAAAAATGCTGAAAACTTGAAAATTAAACTTAAGCATTTGGGCCATAGAATAACTAATGATCCAGAAGTCATCTTGATCGGAGCAGCAGTATTAGATTTTAAAATCCAAAACAAATTTTAACTTAAATTGCCCTTTCCCCTACCCTTTCCACACAGCACTTCCGCCTCCCCCTCATCAGTTTTCTTGGCTGTTGCTCTCTCGGCCGTCGCTCTCTTGGCATCCGCTCTCTGGGTTTCGCTCTCTCGGCAGGCTCCCGCAAAATGCGACGTAATAACTTAGAAAATTTAAATAAATTCTTTAAAAAACTAAAAAAAAATGCTGAAAACTTGAAAATTAAACTTAAGCATTTGGGCCATAGAATAACTAATGATCCAGAAATCATCTTGATCGGAGAATCAGTATTAGACTTTAAAATCCAAAACAAATTTTAACTTAAATTTCCTCTTTCCACAACCCTTTCCACACAGCACTTCCCCCTCATCAGTTTTCTTGGCTGTTGCTCACTCGGCCGTCGCTCTCTTGGCATCCGCTCTCTCGGCAGGCTCCTGCAAAATAACTTAGAAAATCTAAAAAAATTCTTTAAAAATGCTAAAAAAATTTTAACAACTTGAACAGTTAAACTTATGCATCTGGGCCGTAGAATAACTAATGATCCAAAAATCATCTTGATCGGAGAAGCAGTATAAGATTTTAAAATCCAAAACAATTTTTTACTTAAATTTCCCCTTTTCTCTACTCTTTCCACACAGCACTTCCCCCTCCCCCTCGTCAGTTTTCTTGGCTGTTGCTCTCTCGGCCGTCGCTCTCATGGCATCCGCTCTCTGGGTTTCGCTCTCTCGGCAGGCTCCCGCAAAATGCGACGTAATAACTTAGAAAATCTAAATAAATTCTTTAAAAAACTAAAAAAATGCTGAAAACTTGAAAATTAAACTTAAGCATTTGGGCCATAGAATAACTAATGATCCAGAAGTCATCTTGATCGGAGCAGCAGTATTAGATTTTAAAATCCAAAACAAATTTTAACTTAAATTGCCCTTTCCCCTACCCTTTCCACACAGCACTTCCGCCTCCCCCTCAACAGTTTTCTTGGCTGTTGCTGTCTCGGCCGTCGCTCTCTTGGCATCCGCTCTCTGGGTTTCGCTCTCTCGGCAGGCTCCCGCAAAATGCGACGTAATAACTTAGAAAATCTAAATAAATTCTTTAAAAAACTTTAAAAAATGCTGAAAACTTGAAAATTAAACTTAAGCATTTGGGCCATAGAATAACTAATGATCCAGAAGTCATCTTGATCGGAGCAGCAGTATTAGATTTTAAAATCCAAAACAAATTTTAACTTAAATTGCCCTTTCCCCTACCCTTTCCACTCAGCACTTCCGCCTCCCCCTCATCAGTTTTCTTGGCTGTTGCTCTCTCGGCCGTCGCTCTCTTGGCATCCGCTCTCTGGGTTTCGCTCTCTCGGCAGGCTCCCGCAAAATGCGACGTAATAACTTAGAAAATCTAAATAAATTCTTTAAAAAACTTTAAAAATTGCTGAAAACTTGAAAATTTAACTTAAGCATTTGGGCCATTGAATAACTAATGATCCAGAAATCATCTTGATCGGAGCAGCAGTATTAAATTTTAAAATCCAAAACAAATTTTAACTTAAATTTCCCCTACCCTTTCCACACAGCACTTTCCCCTCCCACTCATCAGTTTTCTTGGTTGCTCTCTTGGCCGTCGCTCTCTTGTCATCCGCTCTCTGGGTTTCGCTCTCTCGGCAGGCTCCCGCAAAATGCGACGTAATAACTTAGAAAATCTAAATAAATTCTTTAAAAAACTAAAAAAAAATGCTGAAAACTTGAAAATTAAACTTAAGCATTTGGGCCATAGAATAACTAATGATCCAGAAGTCATCTTGATCGGAGCAGCAGTATTAGATTTTAAAATCCAAAACAAATTTTAACTTAAATTGCCCTTTCCCCTACCCTTTCCACTCAGCACTTCCGCCTCCCCCTCATCAGTTTTCTTGGCTGTTGCTCTCTCGGCCGTCGCTCTCTTGGCATCCGCTCTCTGGGTTTCGCTCTCTCGGCAGGCTCCCGCAAAATGCGACGTTATAACTTAGAAAATCTAAATAAATTCTTTAAAAAACTTTAAAAATTGCTGAAAACTTGAAAATTTAACTTAAGCATTTGGGCCATTGAATAACTAATGATCCAGAAATCATCTTGATCGGAGCAGCGGTATTAGATTTTAAAATCCAAAACAAATTTTAACTTGAACTTCCCCTTTCCCCTACCCTTTCCACACAGCACTTTCCCCTCCCCCTCATCAGTTTTCTTGGCTGTTGCTCTCTTGGCCGTCGCTCTCTTGGCATCTGCTCTCTGGGTTTCGCTCTCTCGGCAGGCTCTCGCAAAATGCGAAGTAATAACTTAGAAAATCTAAGTAAATTCTTTAAAAAACTTAAAAAAATGCTGAAAACTTGAAAATTAAACTTAAGCATTTGGGCCATAGAATAACTAATGATCCAGAAGTCATCTTGATCGGAGCAGCAGTATTAGATTTTAAAATCCAAAACAAATTTTAACTTAAATCGCCCTTTCCCCTACCCTTTCCACTCAGCACTTCCGCCTCCCCCTCATCAGTTTTCTTGGCTGTTGCTCTCTCGGCCGTCGCTCTCTTGGCATCCGCTCTCTGGGTATCGCTCTCTCGGCAGGCTCCCGCAAAATGCGACGTAATAACTTAGAAAATCTAAATAAATTCTTTAAAAAACTTTAAAAATTGCTGAAAACTTGAAAATTTAACTTAAGCATTTGGGCCATTGAATAACTAATGATCCAGAAATCATCTTGATCGGAGCAGCAGTATTAGATTTTAAAATCCAAAACAAATTTTAACTTGAACTTCCCCTTTCCCCTACCCTTTCCACTCAGCACTTCCGCCTCCCCCTCATCAGTTTTCTTGGCTGTTGCTGTCTCGGCCGTCGCTCTCTTGGCATCCGCTCTCTGGGTTTCGCTCTCTCGGCAGGCTCCCGCAAAATGCGACGTAATAATTTTGAAAAACCTAAATAAAGTCTTTAAAAAACTAAAAAAAAATGCTGAAAACTTGAAAATTAAACTTATGCATTTGGGCCATAGAATAACTAATGATCCAGAAATCATCTTGATCGGAGCAGCAGTATTAAATTTTAAAATCCAAAACAAATTTTAACTTAAATTTCCCCTTTCCCCTACCCTTTCCACACAGCACTTTCCCCTCCCCCTCATCAGTTTTCTTGGCTGTTGCTCTCTTGGCCGTCGCTCTCTTGGCATCTGCTCTCTGGGTTTCGCTCTCTCGGCAGGCTCTCGCAAAATGCGAAGTAATAACTTAGAAAATCTAAGTAAATTCTTTAAAAAACTTTAAAAAATGCTGAAAACTTGAAAATTAAACTTAAGCATTTGGGCCATAGAATAACTAATGATCCAGAAGTCATCTTGATCGGAGCAGCAGTATTAGATTTTAAAATCCAAAACAAATTTTAACTTAAATCGCCCTTTCCCCTACCCTTTCCACTCAGCACTTCCGCCTCCCCCTCATCAGTTTTCTTGGCTGTTGCTCTCTCGGCCGTCGCTCTCTTGGCATCCGCTCTCTGGGTTTCGCTCTCTCGGCAGGCTCCCGCAAAATGCGACGTAATAACTTAGAAAATCTAAATAAATTCTTTAAAAAACTTTAAAAATTGCTGAAAACTTGAAAATTTAACTTAAGCATTTGGGCCATTGAATAACTAATGATCCAGAAATCATCTTGATCGGAGCAGCAGTATTAGATTTTAAAATCCAAAACAAATTTTAACTTGAACTTCCCCTTTCCCCTACCCTTTCCACTCAGCACTTCCGCCTCCCCCTCATCAGTTTTCTTGGCTGTTGCTGTCTCGGCCGTCGCTCTCTTGGCATCCGCTCTCTGGGTTTCGCTCTCTCGGCAGGCTCCCGCAAAATGCGACGTAATAATTTTGAAAAACCTAAATAAAGTCTTTAAAAAACTAAAAAAAAATGCTGAAAACTTGAAAATTAAACTTATGCATTTGGGCCATAGAATAACTAATGATCCAGAAATCATCTTGATCGGAGCAGCAGTATTAAATTTTAAAATCCAAAACAAATTTTAACTTAAATTTCCCCTTTCCCCTACCCTTTCCACACAGCACTTTCCCCTCCCCCTCATCAGTTTTCTTGGCTGTTGCTCTCTTGGCCGTCGCTCTCTTGGCATCTGCTCTCTGGGTTTCGCTCTCTCGGCAGGCTCTCGCAAAATGCGAAGTAATAACTTAGAAAATCTAAGTAAATTCTTTAAAAAACTTTAAAAAATGCTGAAAACTTGAAAATTAAACTTAAGCATTTGGGCCATAGAATAACTAATGATCCAGAAGTCATCTTGATCGGAGCAGCAGTATTAGATTTTAAAATCCAAAACAAATTTTAACTTAAATCGCCCTTTCCCCTACCCTTTCCACTCAGCACTTCCGCCTCCCCCTCATCAGTTTTCTTGGCTGTTGCTCTCTCGGCCGTCGCTCTCTTGGCATCCGCTCTCTGGGTTTCGCTCTCTCGGCAGGCTCCCGCAAAATGCGACGTAATAACTTAGAAAATCTAAATAAATTCTTTAAAAAACTTTAAAAATTGCTGAAAACTTGAAAATTTAACTTAAGCATTTGGGCCATTGAATAACTAATGATCCAGAAATCATCTTGATCGGAGCAGCAGTATTAGATTTTAAAATCCAAAACAAATTTTAACTTGAACTTCCCCTTTCCCCTACCCTTTCCACTCAGCACTTCCGCCTCCCCCTCATCAGTTTTCTTGGCTGTTGCTGTCTCGGCCGTCGCTCTCTTGGCATCCGCTCTCTGGGTTTCGCTCTCTCGGCAGGCTCCCGCAAAATGCGACGTAATAATTTTGAAAAACCTAAATAAAGTCTTTAAAAAACTAAAAAAAAATGCTGAAAACTTGAAAATTAAACTTATGCATTTGGGCCATAGAATAACTAATGATCCAGAAATCATCTTGATCGGAGCAGCAGTATTAAATTTTAAAATCCAAAACAAATTTTAACTTAAATTTCCCCTACCCTTTCCACACAGCACTTTCCCCTCCCCCTCATCAGTTTTCTTGGCTGTTGCTCTCTTGGCCGTCGCTCTCTTGGCATCTGCTCTCTGGGTTTCGCTCTCTCGGCAGGCTCTCGCAAAATGCGAAGTAATAACTTAGAAAATCTAAGTAAATTCTTTAAAAAACTTTAAAAAATGCTGAAAACTTGAAAATTAAACTTAAGCATTTGGGCCATAGAATAACTAATGATCCAGAAATCATCTTGATCGGAGAAGCAGTATTAGACTTTAAAATCCAAAACAAATTTTAACTTAAATTGCCCTTTCCCCTACCCTTTCCACACAGCACTTCCGCCTCCCCCTCATCAGTTTTCTTGGCTGTTGCTCTCTCGGCCGTCGCTCTCTTGGCATCCGCTCTCTGGGTTTCGCTCTCTCGGCAGGCTCCCGCAAAATGCGACGTAATAACTTAGAAAATCTAAATAAGTTCTTTAAAAAACTTTAAAAAATGCTGAAAACTTGAAAATTAAACTTAAGCATTTGGGCCATAGATTAACTAATGATCCAAAAATCATCTTGATCGGAGCAGCAGTATTAGATTTTAAAATCCAAAACAAATTTTAACTTGAACTTCCCCTTTCCCCTACCCTTTCCACTCAGCACTTCCGCCTCCCCCTCATCAGTTTTCTTGGCTGTTGCTGTCTCGGCCGTCGCTCTCTTGGCATCCGCTCTCTGGGTTTCGCTCTCTCGGCAGGCTCCCGCAAAATGCGACGTAATAATTTTGAAAAACCTAAATAAAGTCTTTAAAAAACTAAAAAAAAATGCTGAAAACTTGAAAATTAAACTTATGCATTTGGGCCATAGAATAACTAATGATCCAGAAATCATCTTGATCGGAGCAGCAGTATTAAATTTTAAAATCCAAAACAAATTTTAACTTAAATTTCCCCTTTCCCCTACCCTTTCCACACAGCACTTTCCCCTCCCCCTCATCAGTTTTCTTGGCTGTTGCTCTCTTGGCCGTCGCTCTCTTGGCATCTGCTCTCTGGGTTTCGCTCTCTCGGCAGGCTCTCGCAAAATGCGAAGTAATAACTTAGAAAATCTAAGTAAATTCTTTAAAAAACTTTAAAAAATGCTGAAAACTTGAAAATTAAACTTAAGCATTTGGGCCATAGAATAACTAATGATCCAGAAATCATCTTGATCGGAGAAGCAGTATTAGACTTTAAAATCCAAAACAAATTTTAACTTAAATTGCCCTTTCCCCTACCCTTTCCACACAGCACTTCCGCCTCCCCCTCATCAGTTTTCTTGGCTGTTGCTCTCTCGGCCGTCGCTCTCTTGGCATCCGCTCTCTGGGTTTCGCTCTCTCGGCAGGCTCCCGCAAAATGCGACGTAATAACTTAGAAAATCTAAATAAATTCTTTAAAAAACTTTAAAAAATGCTGAAAACTTGAAAATTAAACTTAAGCATTTGGGCCATAGATTAACTAATGATCCAAAAATCATCTTGATCGGAGCAGCAGTATTAGATTTTAAAATCCAAAACAAATTTTAACTTGAACTTCCCCTTTCCCCTACCCTTTCCACACAGCACTTCCCCCTGCCCCTCATCAGTTCTCTTGGCTGTTGCTCACTCGGCTGTCGCTCTCTTGGCATCCGCTCTCTCGGCAGGCTCCTGCAAAATAACTTAGAAAATCTAAAAAAATTCTTTAAAAATGCTAAAAAAAATTTTAACAACTTGAACAGTTAAACTTATGCATCTGGGCCGTAGAATAACTAATGATCCAAAAATCATCTTGATCGGAGAAGCAGTATAAGATTTTAAAATCCAAAACAATTTTTTACTTAAATTTCCCCTTTTCTCTACTCTTTCCACACAGCACTTCCCCCTCCCCCTCGTCAGTTTTCTTGGCTGTTGCTCTCTCGGCCGTCGCTCTCATGGCATCCGCTCTCTGGGTTTCGCTCTCTCGGCAGGCTCCCGCAAAATGCGACGTAATAACTTAGAAAATCTAAATAAATTCTTTAAAAAACTAAAAAAATGCTGAAAACTTGAAAATTAAACTTAAGCATTTGGGCCATAGAATAACTAATGATCCAGAAGTCATCTTGATCGGAGCAGCAGTATTAGATTTTAAAATCCAAAACAAATTTTAACTTAAATTGCCCTTTCCCCTACCCTTTCCACACAGCACTTCCGCCTCCCCCTCAACAGTTTTCTTGGCTGTTGCTGTCTCGGCCGTCGCTCTCTTGGCATCCGCTCTCTGGGTTTCGCTCTCTCGGCAGGCTCCCGCAAAATGCGACGTAATAACTTAGAAAATCTAAATAAATTCTTTAAAAAACTTTAAAAAATGCTGAAAACTTGAAAATTAAACTTAAGCATTTGGGCCATAGAATAACTAATGATCCAGAAGTCATCTTGATCGGAGCAGCAGTATTAGATTTTAAAATCCAAAACAAATTTTAACTTAAATTGCCCTTTCCCCTACCCTTTCCACTCAGCACTTCCGCCTCCCCCTCATCAGTTTTCTTGGCTGTTGCTCTCTCGGCCGTCGCTCTCTTGGCATCCGCTCTCTGGGTTTCGCTCTCTCGGCAGGCTCCCGCAAAATGCGACGTTATAACTTAGAAAATCTAAATAAATTCTTTAAAAAACTTTAAAAATTGCTGAAAACTTAAAAATTTAACTTAAGCATTTGGGCCATTGAATAACTAATGATCCAGAAATCATCTTGATCGGAGCAGCAGTATTAGATTTTAAAATCCAAAACAAATTTTAACTTGAACTTCCCCTTTCCCCTACCCTTTCCACACAGCACTTTCCCCTCCCCCTCATCAGTTTTCTTGGCTGTTGCTCTCTTGGCCGTCGCTCTCTTGGCATCTGCTCTCTGGGTTTCGCTCTCTCGGCAGGCTCTCGCAAAATGCGAAGTAATAACTTAGAAAATCTAAGTAAATTCTTTAAAAAACTTTAAAAAATGCTGAAAACTTGAAAATTAAACTTAAGCATTTGGGCAATAGAATAACTAATGATCCAGAAGTCATCTTGATCGGAGCAGCAGTATTAGATTTTAAAATCCAAAACAAATTTTAACTTAAATTGCCCTTTCCCCTACCCTTTCCACTCAGCACTTCCGCCTCCCCCTCATCAGTTCTCTTGGCTGTTGCTCACTCGGCTGTCGCTCTCTTGGCATCCGCTCTCTCGGCAGGCTCCTGCAAAATAACTTAGAAAATCTAAAAAAATTCTTTAAAAATGCTAAAAAAAATTTTAACAACTTGAACAGTTAAACTTATGCATCTGGGCCGTAGAATAACTAATGATCCAAAAATCATCTTGATCGGAGAAGCAGTATAAGATTTTAAAATCCAAAACAATTTTTTACTTAAATTTCCCCTTTTCTCTACTCTTTCCACACAGCACTTCCCCCTCCCCCTCGTCAGTTTTCTTGGCTGTTGCTCTCTCGGCCGCCGCTCTCATGGCATCCGCTCTCTGGGTTTCGCTCTCTCGGCAGGCTCCCGCAAAATGCGACGTAATAACTTAGAAAATCTAAATAAATTCTTTAAAAAACTAAAAAAATGCTGAAAACTTGAAAATTAAACTTAAGCATTTGGGCCATTGAATAACTAATGATCCAGAAATCATCTTGATCGGAGCAGCAGTATTAGATTTTAAAATCCAAAACAAATTTTAACTTGAACTTCCCCTTTCCCCTACCCTTTCCACTCAGCACTTCCGCCTCCCCCTCATCAGTTTTCTTGGCTGTTGCTGTCTCGGCCGTCGCTCTCTTGGCATCCGCTCTCTGGGTTTCGCTCTCTCGGCAGGCTCCCGCAAAATGCGACGTAATAATTTTGAAAAACCTAAATAAAGTCTTTAAAAAACTAAAAAAAAATGCTGAAAACTTGAAAATTAAACTTATGCATTTGGGCCATAGAATAACTAATGATCCAGAAATCATCTTGATCGGAGCAGCAGTATTAAATTTTAAAATCCAAAACAAATTTTAACTTAAATTTCCCCTTTCCCCTACCCTTTCCACACAGCACTTTCCCCTCCCCCTCATCAGTTTTCTTGGCTGTTGCTCTCTTGGCCGTCGCTCTCTTGGCATCTGCTCTCTGGGTTTCGCTCTCTCGGCAGGCTCTCGCAAAATGCGAAGTAATAACTTAGAAAATCTAAGTAAATTCTTTAAAAAACTTTAAAAAATGCTGAAAACTTGAAAATTAAACTTAAGCATTTGGGCCATAGAATAACTAATGATCCAGAAATCATCTTGATCGGAGAAGCAGTATTAGACTTTAAAATCCAAAACAAATTTTAACTTAAATTGCCCTTTCCCCTACCCTTTCCACACAGCACTTCCGCCTCCCCCTCATCAGTTTTCTTGGCTGTTGCTCTCTCGGCCGTCGCTCTCTTGGCATCCGCTCTCTGGGTTTCGCTCTCTCGGCAGGCTCCCGCAAAATGCGACGTAATAACTTAGAAAATCTAAATAAATTCTTTAAAAAACTTTAAAAAATGCTGAAAACTTGAAAATTAAACTTAAGCATTTGGGCCATAGATTAACTAATGATCCAAAAATCATCTTGATCGGAGCAGCAGTATTAGATTTTAAAATCCAAAACAAATTTTAACTTGAACTTCCCCTTTCCCCTACCCTTTCCACACAGCACTTCCCCCTGCCCCTCATCAGTTCTCTTGGCTGTTGCTCACTCGGCTGTCGCTCTCTTGGCATCCGCTCTCTGGGTTTCGCTCTCTCGGCAGGCTCCCGCAAAATGCGACGTAATAACTTAGAAAATCTAAATAAATTCTTTAAAAAACTTTAAAAAATGCTGAAAACTTGAAAATTAAACTTAAGCATTTGGGCCATAGAATAACTAATGATCCAGAAGTCATCTTGATCGGAGCAGCAGTATTAGATTTTAAAATCCAAAACAAATTTTAACTTAAATTGCCCTTTCCCCTACCCTTTCCACTCAGCACTTCCGCCTCCCCCTCATCAGTTTTCTTGGCTGTTGCTCTCTCGGCCGTCGCTCTCTTGGCATCCGCTCTCTGGGTTTCGCTCTCTCGGCAGGCTCCCGCAAAATGCGACGTTATAACTTAGAAAATCTAAATAAATTCTTTAAAAAACTTTAAAAATTGCTGAAAACTTGAAAATTTAACTTAAGCATTTGGGCCATTGAATAACTAATGATCCAGAAATCATCTTGATCGGAGCAGCAGTATTAGATTTTAAAATCCAAAACAAATTTTAACTTGAACTTCCCCTTTCCCCTACCCTTTCCACACAGCACTTTCCCCTCCCCCTCATCAGTTTTCTTGGCTGTTGCTCTCTTGGCCGTCGCTCTCTTGGCATCTGCTCTCTGGGTTTCGCTCTCTCGGCAGGCTCTCGCAAAATGCGAAGTAATAACTTAGAAAATCTAAGTAAATTCTTTAAAAAACTTTAAAAAATGCTGAAAACTTGAAAATTAAACTTAAGCATTTGGGCAATAGAATAACTAATGATCCAGAAGTCATCTTGATCGGAGCAGCAGTATTAGATTTTAAAATCCAAAACAAATTTTAACTTAAATTGCCCTTTCCCCTACCCTTTCCACTCAGCACTTCCGCCTCCCCCTCATCAGTTTTCTTGGCTGTTGCTCTCTCGGCCGTCGCTCTCTTGGCATCCGCTCTCTGGGTTTCGCTCTCTCGGCAGGCTCCCGCAAAATGCGACGTAATAACTTAGAAAATCTAAATAAATTCTTTAAAAAACTTTAAAAATTGCTGAAAACTTGAAAATTTAACTTAAGCATTTGGGCCATTGAATAACTAATGATCCAGAAATCATCTTGATCGGAGCAGCAGTATTAGATTTTAAAATCCAAAACAAATTTTAACTTGAACTTCCCCTTTCCCCTACCCTTTCCACTCAGGACTTCCGCCTCCCCCTCATCAGTTTTCTTGGCTGTTGCTGTCTCGGCCGTCGCTCTCTTGGCATCCGCTCTCTGGGTTTCGCTCTCTCGGCAGGCTCCCGCAAAATGCGACGTAATAATTTTGAAAAACCTAAATAAAGTCTTTAAAAAACTAAAAAAAAATGCTGAAAACTTGAAAATTAAACTTATGCATTTGGGCCATAGAATAACTAATGATCCAGAAATCATCTTGATCGGAGCAGCAGTATTAAATTTTAAAATCCAAAACAAATTTTAACTTAAATTTCCCCTTTCCCCTACCCTTTCCACACAGCACTTTCCCCTCCCCCTCATCAGTTTTCTTGGCTGTTGCTCTCTTGGCCGTCGCTCTCTTGGCATCTGCTCTCTGGGTTTCGCTCTCTCGGCAGGCTCTCGCAAAATGCGAAGTAATAACTTAGAAAATCTAAGTAAATTCTTTAAAAAACTTTAAAAAATGCTGAAAACTTGAAAATTAAACTTAAGCATTTGGGCCATAGAATAACTAATGATCCAGAAATCATCTTGATCGGAGAAGCAGTATTAGACTTTAAAATCCAAAACAAATTTTAACTTAAATTGCCCTTTCCCCTACCCTTTCCACACAGCACTTCCGCCTCCCCCTCATCAGTTTTCTTGGCTGTTGCTCTCTCGGCCGTCGCTCTCTTGGCATCCGCTCTCTGGGTTTCGCTCTCTCGGCAGGCTCCCGCAAAATGCGACGTAATAACTTAGAAAATCTAAATAAATTCTTTAAAAAACTTTAAAAAATGCTGAAAACTTGAAAATTAAACTTAAGCATTTGGGCCATAGAATAACTAATGATCCAGAAGTCATCTTGATCGGAGCAGCAGTATTAGATTTTAAAATCCAAAACAAATTTTAACTTAAATTGCCCTTTCCCCTACCCTTTCCACACAGCACTTCCGCCTCCCCCTCAACAGTTTTCTTGGCTGTTGCTGTCTCGGCCGTCGCTCTCTTGGCATCCGCTCTCTGGGTTTCGCTCTCTCGGCAGGCTCCCGCAAAATGCGACGTAAAAACTTAGAAAATCTAAATAAATTCTTTAAAAAACTAAAAAAAATGCTGAAAACTTGAAAATTAAACTTAAGCATTTGGGCCATAGAATAACTAATGATCCAGAAGTCATCTTGATCGGAGCAGCAGTATTAGATTTTAAAATCCAAAACAAATTTTAACTTAAATTGCCCTTTCCCCTACCCTTTCCACACAGCACTTCCGCCTCCCCCTCAACAGTTTTCTTGGCTGTTGCTGTCTCGGCCGTCGCTCTCTTGGCATCCGCTCTCTGGGTTTCGCTCTCTCGGCAGGCTCCCGCAAAATGCGACGTAATAACTTAGAAAATCTAAATAAATTCCTTAAAAAACTTTAAAAAATGCTGAAAACTTGAAAATTAAACTTAAGCATTTGGGCCATAGAATAACTAATGATCCAGAAGTCATCTTGATCGGAGCAGCAGTATTAGATTTTAAAATCCAAAACAAATTTTAACTTAAATTGCCCTTTCCCCTACCCTTTCCACACAGCACTTCCGCCTCCCCCTCATCAGTTTTCTTGGCTGTTGCTGTCTCGGCCGTCGCTCTCTTGGCATCCGCTCTCTGGGTTTCGCTCTCTCGGCAGGCTCCCGCAAAATGCGACGTAATAACTTAGAAAATCTAAATAAATTCCTTAAAAAACTTTAAAAAATGCTGAAAACTTGAAAATTAAACTTAAGCATTTGGGCCATAGAATAACTAATGATCCAGAAGTCATCTTGATCGGAGCAGCAGTATTAGATTTTAAAATCCAAAACAAATTTTAACTTAAATTGCCCTTTCCCCTACCCTTTCCACACAGCACTTCCGCCTCCCCCTCATCAGTTTTCTTGGCTGTTGCTCTCTCGGCCGTCGCTCTCTTGGCATCCGCTCTCTGGGTTTCGCTCTCTCGGCAGGCTCCCGCAAAATGCGACGTAATAACTTAGAAAATCTAAATAAATTCTTTAAAAAACTAAAAAAATGCTGAAAACTTGAAAATTAAACTTAAGCATTTGGGCCATAGAATAACTAATGATCCAGAAGTCATCTTGATCGGAGCAGCAGTATTAAATTTTTAAAATCCAAAACAAATTTTAACTTAAATTGCCCTTTCCCCTACCCTTTCCACACAGCACTTCCGCCTCCCCCTCAACAGTTTTCTTGGCTGTTGCTGTCTCGGCCGTCGCTCTCTTGGCATCCGCTCTCTGGGTTTCGCTCTCTCGGCAGGCTCCCGCAAAATGCGACGTAATAATTTTGAAAAACCTAAATAAAGTCTTTAAAAAACTAAAAAAAAATGCTGAAAACTTGAAAATTAAACTTATGCATTTGGGCCATAGAATAACTAATGATCCAGAAATCATCTTGATCGGAGCAGCAGTATTAGATTTTAAAATACAAAACAAATTTTAACTTGAACTTCCCCTTTCCCCTACCCTTTCCACACAGCACTTCCCCCTGCCCCTCATCAGTTCTCTTGGCTGTTGCTCACCTGCAAAATAACTTAGAAAATCTAAAAAAATTCTTTAAAAATGCTAAAAAAAATTTTAACAACTTGAACAGTTAAACTTATGCATCTGGGCCGTAGAATAACTAATGATCCAAAAATCATCTTGATCGGAGAAGCAGTATAAGATTTTAAAATCCAAAACAATTTTTTACTTAAATTTCCCCTTTTCTCTACTCTTTCCACACAGCACTTCCCCCTCCCCCTCGTCAGTTTTCTTGGCTGTTGCTCTCTCGGCCGTCGCTCTCATGGCATCCGCTCTCTGGGTTTCGCTCTCTCGGCAGGCTCCCGCAAAATGCGACGTAATAACTTAGAAAATCTAAATAAATTCTTTAAAAAACTAAAAAAATGCTGAAAACTTGAAAATTAAACTTAAGCATTTGGGCCATAGAATAACTAATGATCCAGAAGTCATCTTGATCGGAGCAGCAGTATTAGATTTTAAAATCCAAAACAAATTTTAACTTAAATTGCCCTTTCCCCTACCCTTTCCACACAGCACTTCCGCCTCCCCCTCAACAGTTTTCTTGGCTGTTGCTGTCTCGGCCGTCGCTCTCTTGGCATCCGCTCTCTGGGTTTCGCTCTCTCGGCAGGCTCCCGCAAAATGCGACGTAATAACTTAGAAAATCTAAATAAATTCTTTAAAAAACTTTAAAAAATGCTGAAAACTTGAAAATTAAACTTAAGCATTTGGGCCATAGAATAACTAATGATCCAGAAGTCATCTTGATCGGAGCAGCAGTATTAGATTTTAAAATCCAAAACAAATTTTAACTTAAATTGCCCTTTCCCCTACCCTTTCCACTCAGCACTTCCGCCTCCCCCTCATCAGTTTTCTTGGCTGTTGCTCTCTCGGCCGTCGCTCTCTTGGCATCCGCTCTCTGGGTTTCGCTCTCTCGGCAGGCTCCCGCAAAATGCGACGTAATAACTTAGAAAATCTAAATAAATTCTTTAAAAAACTTTAAAAATTGCTGAAAACTTGAAAATTTAACTTAAGCATTTGGGCCATTGAATAACTAATGATCCAGAAATCATCTTGATCGGAGCAGCAGTATTAAATTTTAAAATCCAAAACAAATTTTAACTTAAATTTCCCCTACCCTTTCCACACAGCACTTTCCCCTCCCCCTCATCAGTTTTCTTGGTTGCTCTCTTGGCCGTCGCTCTCTTGTCATCCGCTCTCTGGGTTTCGCTCTCTCGGCAGGCTCCCGCAAAATGCGACGTAATAACTTAGAAAATCTAAATAAATTCTTTAAAAAACTAAAAAAAAATGCTGAAAACTTGAAAATTAAACTTAAGCATTTGGGCCATAGAATAACTAATGATCCAGAAATCATCTTGATCGGAGAAGCAGTATTAGACTTTAAAATCCAAAACAAATTTTAACTTAAATTTCCTCTTTCCACAACCCTGTCCACACAGCACTTCCCCCTCATCGGTTTTCTTGGCTGTTGCTCTCTCGGCCGTCGCTCTCTTGGCATCCGCTCTCTCGGCAGGCTCCTGCAAAATAACTTAGAAAATCTAAAAAAATTCTTTAAAAATTCTAAAAAAAAAATGTTAACAACTCGTACAGTTAAACTTAAGCATTTGGGCCGTAGAATAACTAATGATCCAAAAATCATCTTGATCGGAGAAGCAGTATAAGATTTTAAAATCCAAAACAAATTTTTACTTAAATTTCCCCTTTTCTCTACTCTTTCCACACAGCACTTCCCCCTCCCCCTCGACAGTTTTCTTGGCTGTTGCTCTCTCGGCCGTCGCTCTCTTGGCATCCGCTCTCTGGGTTTCGCTCTCTCGGCAGGCTCCCGCAAAATGCGACGTAATAACTTAGAAAATCTAAATAAATTCTTTAAAAAACTAAAAAAATGCTGAAAGCTTGAAAATTAAACTTAAGCATTTGGGCCATAGAATAACTAATGATCCAGAAGTCATCTTGATTGGAGCAGCAGTATTAGATTTTAAAATCCAAAACAAATTTTAACTTAAATTGCCCTTTCCCCTACCCTTTCCTTACAGCACTTCCGCCTCCCCCTCATCAGTTTTCTTGGCTGTTGCTGTCTCGGCCGTCGCTCTCTTGGCATCCGCTCTCTGGGTTTCGCTCTCTCGGCAGGCTCCCGCAAAATGCGACGTAATAATTTAGAAAAACCTAAATAAAGTCTTTAAAAAACTAAAAAAAAATGCTGAAAACTTGAAAATTAAACTTATGCATTTGGGCCATAGAATAACTAATGATCCAGAAATCATCTTGATCGGAGCAGCAGTATTAAATTTTAAAATCCAAAACAAATTTTAACTTAAATTTCCCCTTTCCCCTACCCTTTCCACACAGCACTTTCCCCTCCCCCTCATCAGTTTTCTTGGCTGTTGCTCTCTTGGCCGTCGCTCTCTTGGCATCTGCTCTCTGGGTTTCGCTCTCTCGGCAGGCTCTCGCAAAATGCGACGTAATAACTTAGAAAATCTAAATAAATTCTTTAAAAAACTAAAAAAAATGCTGAAAACTTGAAAATTTAACTTAAGCATTTGGGCCATTGAATAACTAATGATCCAGAAATCATCTTGATCGGAGAAGCAGTATTAGACTTTAAAATCCAAAACAAATTTTAACTTAAATTTCCTCTTTCCCCAACCCTTTCCACCCAGCGCTTCCCCCTCATCGGTTTTCTTGGCTGTTGCTCTCTCTGCCGTCGCTCTCTTGGCATCCGCTCTCTGGGTTTCGCTCTCTCGGCAGGCTCCCGCAAAATGCGACGTAATAACTTAGAAAATCTAAATAAATTCTTTAAAAAACTTTAAAAAATGCTGAAAACTTGAAAATTTAACTTAAGCATTTGGGCCATTGAATAACTAATGATCCAGAAATCATCTTGATCGGAGCAGCAGTATTAAATTTTAAAATCCAAAACAAATTTTAACTTAAATTTCCCCTTTCCCCTACCCTTTCCACACAGCACTTTCCCCTCCCCGTCATCAGTTTTCTTGGTTGCTCTCTTGGCCGTCGCTCTCTTGGCATCCGCTCTCTGGGTTTCGCTCTCTCGGCAGGCTCCCGCAAAATGCGACGTAATAACTTAGAAAATCTAAATAAATTCTTTAAAAAACTTTAAAAAATGCTGAAAACTTGAAAATTAAACTTAAGCATTTGGGCCATAGAATAACGAATAATCCAGAAATCATCTTGATCGGAGAAGCAGTATTAGACTTTAAAATCCAAAACAAATTTTAACTTAAATTGCCCTTTCGCCTACCCTTTCCACACAGCACTTCCGCCTCCCCCTCATCAGTTTTCTTGGCTGTTGCTCTCTCGGCCGTCGCTCTCTTGGCATCCGCTCTCTGGGTTTCGCTCTCTCGGCAGGCTCCCGCAAAATGCGACGTAATAACTTAGAAAATCTAAATAAATTCTTTAAAAAACTTTAAAAAATGCTGAAAACTTGAAAATTAAACTTAAGCATTTGGGCCATAGAATAACTAATGATCCAAAAATCATCTTGATCGGAGCAGCAGTATTAGATTTTAAAATCCAAAACAAATTTTAACTTGAACTTCCCCTTTCCCCTACCCTTTCCACACAGCACTTCCCCCTGCCCCTCATCAGTTCTCTTGGCTGTTGCTCTCTCGGCCGTCGCTCTCTTGGCATCCGCTCTCTCGGCAGGCTAAAAAAATTCTTTAAAAATGCTAAAAAAAAATTTTAACAACTTGAACAGTTAAACTTATGCATTTGGGCCGTAGAATAACTAATGATCCAAAAATCATCTTGATCGGAGAAGCAGTATAAGATTTTAAAATCCAAAACAATTTTTTACTTAAATTTCCCCTTTTCTCTACTCTTTCCACACAGCACTTCCCCCTCCCCCTCGTCAGTTTTCTTGGCTGTTGCTCTCTCGGCCGTCGCTCTCATGGCATCCGCTCTCTGGGTTTCGCTCTCTCGGCAGGCTCCCGCAAAATGCGACGTAATAACTTAGAAAATCTAAATAAATTCTTTAAAAAACTAAAAAAATGCTGAAAACTTGAAAATTAAACTTAAGCATTTGGGCCATTGAATAACTAATGATCCAGAAGTCATCTTGATCGGAGCAGCAGTATTAGATTTTAAAATCCAAAACAAATTTTAACTTAAATTGCCCTTTCCCCTACCCTTTCCACACAGCACTTCCGCCTCCCCCTCAACAGTTTTCTTGGCTGTTGCTGTCTCGGCCGTCGCTCTCTTGGCATCCGCTCTCTGGGTTTCGCTCTCTCGGCAGGCTCCCGCAAAATGCGACGTAATAACTTAGAAAATCTAAATAAATTCCTTAAAAAACTTTAAAAAATGCTGAAAACTTGAAAATTAAACTTAAGCATTTGGGCCATAGAATAACTAATGATCCAGAAGTCATCTTGATCGGAGCAGCAGTATTAGATTTTAAAATCCAAAACAAATTTTAACTTAAATTGCCCTTTCCCCTACCCTTTCCACACAGCACTTCCACCTCCCCCTCATCAGTTTTCTTGGCTGTTGCTCTCTCGGCCGTCGCTCTCTTGGCATCCGCTCTCTGGGTTTCGCTCTCTCGGCAGGCTCCCGCAAAATGCGACGTAATAACTTAGAAAATCTAAATAAATTCCTTAAAAAACTTTAAAAAATGCTGAAAACTTGAAAATTTAACTTAAGCATTTGGGCCATTGAATAACTAATGATCCAGAAATCATCTTGATCGGAGCAGCAGTATTAAATTTTAAAATCCAAAACAAATTTTAACTTAAATTTCCCCTACCCTTTCCACACAGCACTTTCCCCTCCCCCTCATCAGTTTTCTTGGTTGCTCTCTTGGCCGTCGCTCTCTTGGCATCCGCTCTCTGGGTTTCGCTCTCTCCGCAGGCTCCCGCAAAATGCGACGTAATAACTTAGAAAATCTAAATAAATTCTTTAAAAAACTTTAAAAAATGCTGAAAACTTGAAAATTAAACTTAAGCATTTGGGCCATAGAATAACTAATGATCCAGAAGTCATCTTGATCGGAGCAGCAGTATTAGATTTTAAAATCCAAAACAAATTTTAACTTAAATTGCCCTTTCCCCTACCCTTTCCACACAGCACTTCCGCCTCCCCCTCATCAGTTTTCTTGGCTGTTGCTCTCTCGGCCGTCGCTCTCTTGGCATCCGCTCTCTGGGTTTCGCTCTCTCGGCAGGCTCCCGCAAAATGCGACGTAATAACTTAGAAAATCTAAATAAATTCTTAAAAAAACTTTAAAAAATGCTGAAAACTTGAAAATTTAACTTAAGCATTTGGGCCATTGAATAACTAATGATCCAGAAATCATCTTGATCGGAGCAGCAGTATTAAATTTTAAAATCCAAAACAAATTTTAACTTAAATTTCCCCTACCCTTTCCACACAGCACTTTCCCCTCCCCCTCATCAGTTTTCTTGGTTGCTCTCTTGGCCGTCGCTCTCTTGGCATCCGCTCTCTGGGTTTCGCTCTCTCGGCAGGCTCCCGCAAAATGCGACGTAATAACTTAGAAAATCTAAATAAATTCTTTAAAAAACTAAAAAAAAATGCTGAAAACTTGAAAATTAAACTTAAGCATTTGGGCCATAGAATAACTAATGATCCAGAAATCATCTTGATCGGAGAAGCAGTATTAGACTTTAAAATCCAAAACAAATTTTAACTTAAATTTCCTCTTTCCACAACCCTTTCCACACAGCACTTCCCCCTCATCGGTTTTCTTGGCTGTTGCTCTCTCGGCCGTCGCTCTCTTAGCATCCGCTCTCTCGGCAGGCTCCTGCAAAATAACTTAGAAAATCTAAAAAAATTCTTTAAAAATGCTAAAAAAAAATGTTAACAACTCGTACAGTTAAACTTAAGCATTTGGGCCGTAGAATAACTAATGATCCAAAAATCATCTTGATCGGAGAAGCTCTCTGGGTTTCGCTCTCTTGGCAGGCTCCCGCAAAATGCGACGTAATAACTTAGAAAATCTAAATAAATTCTTTAAAAAACTAAAAAAAAATGCTGAAAACTTGAAAATTAAACTTAAGCATTTGGGCCATAGAATAACTAATGATCCAGAAATCATCTTGATCGGAGAAGCAGTATTAGACTTTAAAATCCAAAACAAATTTTAACTTAAATTTCCTCTTTCCACAACCCTTTCCACACAGCACTTCCCCCTCATCGGTTTTCTTGGCTGTTGCTCTCTCGGCCGTCGCTCTCTTGGCATCCGCTCTCTCGGCAGGCTCCTGCAAAATAACTTAGAAAATCTAAAAAAATTCTTTAAAAATGCTAAAAAAAAAATGTTAACAACTCGTACAGTTAAACTTAAGCATTTGGGCCGTAGAATAACTAATGATCCAAAAATCATCTTGATCGGAGAAGCAGTATAAGATTTTAAAATCCAAAACAAATTTTTACTTAAATTTCCCCTTTTCTCTACTCTTTCCACACAGCACTTCCCCCTCCCCCTCGTCAGTTTTCTTGGCTGTTGCTCTCTCGGCCGTCGCTCTCTTGGCATCCGCTCTCTGGGTTTCGCTCTCTCGGCAGGCTCCCGCAAAATGCGACGTAATAACTTAGAATATCTAAATAAATTCTTTAAAAAACTAAAAAAATGCTGAAAGCTTGAAAATTAAACTTAAGCATTTGGGCCATAGAATAACTAATGATCCAGAAGTCATCTTGATTGGAGCAGCAGTCTTAGATTTTAAAATCCAAAACAAATTTTAACTTAAATTGCCCTTTCCCCTACCCTTTCCTTACAGCACTTCCGCCTCCCCCTCATCAGTTTTCTTGGCTGTTGCTGTCTCGGCCGTCGCTCTCTTGGCATCCGCTCTCTGGGTTTCGCTCTCTCGGCAGGCTCCCGCAAAATGCGACGTAATAATTTAGAAAAACCTAAATAAAGTCTTTAAAAAACTAAAAAAAAATGCTGAAAACTTGAAAATTAAACTTATGCATTTGGGCCATAGAATAACTAATGATCCAGAAATCATCTTGATCGGAGCAGCAGTATTAAATTTTAAAATCCAAAACAAATTTTAACTTAAATTTCCCCTTTCCCCTACCCTTTCCACACAGCACTTTCCCCTCCCCCTCATCAGTTTTCTTGGCTGTTGCTCTCTTGGCCGTCGCTCTCTTGGCATCTGCTCTCTGGGTTTCGCTCTCTCGGCAGGCTCTCGCAAAATGCGACGTAATAACTTAGAAAATCTGAGTAAATTCTTTAAAAAACTTTAAAAAATGCTGAAAACTTGAAAATTAAACTTAAGCATTTGGGCCATAGAATAACTAATGATCCAGAAATCATCTTGATCGGAGAAGCAGTATTAGACTTTAAAATCCAAAACAAATTTTAACTTAAATTTCCTCTTTCCCCAACCCTTTCCACACAGCACTTCCCCCTCATCGGTTTTCTTGGCTGTTGCTCTCTCGGCCGTCGCTCTCTTGGCATCCGCTCTCTGGGTTTTGCTCTCTCGGCAGGTTCCCGCAAAATGCGACGTAATAACTTAGAAAATCTAAATAAATTCTTTAAAAAACTTTAAAAAATGCTGAAAACTTGAAAATTTAACTTAAGCATTTGGGCCATTGAATAACTAATGATCCAGAAATCATCTTGATCGGAGCAGCAGTATTAAATTTTAAAATCCAAAACAAATTTTAACTTAAATTTCCCCTTTCCCCAACCCTTTCCACACAGCACTTTCCCCTCCCCCTCATCAGTTTTCTTGGTTGCTCTCTTGGCCGTCGCTCTCTTGGCATCCGCTCTCTGGGTTTCGCTCTCTCGGCAGGCTCCCGCAAAATGCGACGTAATAACTTAGAAAATCTAAATAAATTCTTTAAAAAACTAAAAAAAATGCTGAAAACTTGAAAATTAAACTTAAGCATTTGGGCCATAGAATAACTAATGATCCAGAAGTCATCTTGATCGGAGCAGCAGTATTAGATTTTAAAATCCAAAACAAATTTTAACTTTAATTGCCCTTTCCCCTACCCTTTCCACACAGCACTTCCGCCTCCCCCTCATCAGTTTTCTTGGCTGTTGCTCTCTCGGCCGTCGCTCTCTTGGCATCCGCTCTCTGGGTTTCGCTCTCTCGGCAGGCTCCCGCAAAATGCGACGTAATAACTTAGAAAATCGAAATAAATTCTTTAAAAAACTTTAAAAAATGCTGAAAACTTGAAAATTTAACTTAAGCATTTGGGCCATTGAATAACTAATGATCCAGAAATCATCTTGATCGGAGCAGCAGTATTAAATTTTAAAATCCAAAACAAATTTTAACTTAAATTTCCCCTTTCCCCTACCCTTTCCACACAGCACTTTCCCCTCCCCGTCATCAGTTTTCTTGGTTGCTCTCTTGGCCGTCGCTCTCTTGGCATCCGCTCTCTGGGTTTCGCTCTCTCGGCAGGCTCCCGCAAAATGCGACGTAATAACTTAGAAAATCTAAATAAATTCTTTAAAAAACTTTAAAAAATGCTGAAAACTTGAAAATTAAACTTAAGCATTTGGGCCATAGAATAACTAATAATCCAGAAATCATCTTGATCGGAGAAGCAGTATTAGACTTTAAAATCCAAAACAAATTTTAACTTAAATTGCCCTTTCCCCTACCCTTTCCACACAGCACTTCCGCCTCCCCCTCATCAGTTTTCTTGGCTGTTGCTCTCTCGGCAGTCGCTCTCTTGGCATCCGCTCTCTGGGTTTCGCTCTCTCGGCAGGCTCCCGCAAAATGCGACGTAATAACTTAGAAAATCTAAATAAATTCTTTAAAAAACTAAAAAAAAATGCTGAAAACTTGAAAATTAAACTTAAGCATTTGGGCCATAGAATAACTAATGATCCAGAAATCATCTTGATCGGAGAAGCAGTATTAGACTTTAAAATCCAAAACAAATTTTAACTTAAATTTCCTCTTTCCACAACCCTTTCCACACAGCACTTCCCCCTCATCAGTTTTCTTGGCTGTTGCTCTCTCGGCCGTCGCTCTCTTGGCATCCGCTCTCTCGGCAGGCTCCTGCAAAATAACTTAGAAAATCTAAAAAAATTCTTTAAAAATGCTAAAAAAAAATTTTAACAACTCGTACAGTTAAACTTAAGCATTTGGGCCGTAGAATAACTAATGATCCAAAAATCATCTTGATCGGAGAAGCAGTATAAGATTTTAAAATCCAAAACAAATTTTTACTTAAATTTCCCCTTTTCTCTACTCTTTCCACACAGCACTTCCCCCTCCCCCTCGTCAGTTTTCTTGGCTGTTGCTCTCTCGGCCGTCGCTCTCTTGGCATCCGCTCTCTGGGTTTCGCTCTCTCGGCAGGCTCCCGCAAAATGCGACGTAATAACTTAGAAAATCTAAATAAATTCTTTAAAAAACTAAAAAAATGCTGAAAGCTTGAAAATTAAACTTAAGCATTTGGGCCATAGAATAACTAATGATCCAGAAGTCATCTTGATTGGAGCAGCAGTATTAGATTTTAAAATCCAAAACAAATTGTAACTTAAATTGCCCTTTCCCCTACCCTTTCCACACAGCACTTTCCCCTCCCCCTCATCAGTTTTCTTGGCTGTTGCTCTCTTGGCCGTCGCTCTCTTGGCATCTGCTCTCTGAGTTTCGCTCTCTCGGCAGGCTCTCGCAAAATGCGACGTAATAACTTAGAAAATCTTAGTAAATTCTTTAAAAAACTTTAAAAAATGCTGAAAACTTGAAAATTAAACTTAAGCATTTGGGCCATAGAATAACTAATGATCCAGAAATCATCTTGATCGGAGAAGCAGTATTAGACTTTAAAATCCAAAACAAATTTTAACTTAAATTTCCTCTTTCCCCAACCCTTTCCACACAGCACTTCCCCCTCATCGGTTTTCTTGGCTGTTGCTCTCTCGGCCGTCGCTCTCTTGGCATCCGCTCTCTGGGTTTCGCTCTCTCGGCAGGCTCCCGCAAAATGCGACGTAATAACTTAGAAAATCTAAATAAATTCTTTAAAAAACTTTAAAAAATGCTGAAAACTTGAAAATTTAACTTAAGCATTTGGGCCATTGAATAACTAATGATCCAGAAATCATCTTGATCGGAGCAGCAGTATTAAATTTTAAAATCCAAAACAAATTTTAACTTAAATTTCCCCTTTCCACACAGCACTTTCCCCTCCCCCTCATCAGTTTTCTTGGTTGCTCTCTTGGCCGTCGCTCTCTTGGCATCCGCTCTCTGGGTTTCGCTCTCTCGGCAGGCTCCCGCAAAATGCGACGTAATAACTTAGAAAATATAAATAAATTCTTTAAAAAACTTTAAAAAATGCTGAAAACTTGAAAATTAAACTTAAGCATTTGGGCCATTGAATAACTAATGATCCAGAAATCATCTTGATCGGAGCAGCAGTATTAAATTTTAAAATCCAAAACAAATTTTAACTTAAATTTCCCCTTTCCACACAGCACTTTCCCCTCCCCCTCATCAGTTTTCTTGGTTGCTCTCTTGGCCGTCGCTCTCTTGGCATCCGCTCTCTGGGTTTCGCTCTCTCGGCAGGCTCCCGCAAAATGCGACGTAATAACTTAGAAAATCTAAATAAATTCTTTAAAAAACTTTAAAAAATGCTGAAAACTTGAAAATTAAACTTAAGCATTTGGGCCATAGAATAACTAATAATCCAGAAATCATCTTGATCGGAGAAGCAGTATTAGACTTTAAAATCCAAAACAAATTTTAACTTAAATTGCCCTTTCCCCTACCCTTTCCACACAGCACTTCCGCCTCCCCCTCATCAGTTTTCTTGGCTGTTGCTCTCTCGGCAGTCGCTCTCTTGGCATCCGCTCTCTGGGTTTCGCTCTCTCGTCAGGCTCCCGCAAAATGCGACGTAATAACTTAGAAAATCTAAATAAATTCTTTAAAAAACTTTAAAAAATGCTGAAAACTTGAAAATTAAACTTAAGCATTTGGGCCATAGAATAACTAATAATCCAAAAATCATCTTGATCGGAGCAGCAGTATTAGATTTTAAAATCCAAAACAAATTTTAACTTGAACTTCCCCTTTCCCCTACCCTTTCCACACAGCACTTCCCCCTGCCCCTCATCAGTTCTCTTGGCTGTTGCTCTCTCGGCCGTCGCTCTCTTGGCATCCGCTCTCTCGGCAGGCTCCTGCAAAATAACTTAGAAAATCTAAAAAAATTCTTTAAAAATGCTAAAAAAAAATTTTAACAACTTGAACAGTTAAACTTATGCATTTGGGTCGTAGAATAACTAATGATCCAAAAATCATCTTGATCGGAGAAGCAGTATAAGATTTTAAAATCCAAAACAATTTTTTACTTAAATTTCCCCTTTTCTCTACTCTTTCCACACAGCACTTCCCCCTCCCCCTCGTCAGTTTTCTTGGCTGTTGCTCTCTCGGCCGTCGCTCTCATGGCATCCGCTCTCTGGGTTTCGCTCTCTCGGCAGGCTCCCGCAAAATGCGAAGTAATAACTTAGAAAATCTAAGTAAATTCTTTAAAAAACTTTAAAAAATGCTGAAAACTTGAAAATTTAACTTAAGCATTTGGGCCATTGAATAACTAATGATCCAGAAATCATCTTGATCGGAGAAGCAGTATTAGACTTTAAAATCCAAAACAAATTTTAACTTAAATTTCCTCTTTCCCCAACCCTTTCCACCCAGCGCTTCCCCCTCATCGGTTTTCTTGGCTGTTGCTCTCTCTGCCGTCGCTCTCTTGGCATCCGCTCTCTGGGTTTCGCTCTCTCGGCAGGCTCCCGCAAAATGCGACGTAATAACTTAGAAAATCTAAATAAATTCTTTAAAAAACTTTAAAAAATGCTGAAAACTTGAAAATTAAACTTAAGCATTTGGGCCATAGAATAACTAATGATCCAGAAGTCATCTTGATCGGAGCAGCAGTATTAGATTTTAAAATCCAAAACAAATTTTAACTTAAATTGCCCTTTCCCCTACCCTTTCCACACAGCACTTCCGCCTCCCCCTCATCAGTTTTCTTGGCTGTTGCTCTCTCGGCCGTCGCTCTCTTGGCATCCGCTCTCTGGGTTTCGCTCTCTCGGCAGGCTCCCGCAAAATGCGACGTAATAACTTAGAAAATCTAAATAAATTCTTTAAAAAACTTTAAAAAATGCTGAAAACTTGAAAATTTAACTTAAGCATTTGGGCCATCGAATAACTAATAATCCAGAAATCATCTTGATCGGAGCAGCAGTATTAAATTTTAAAATCCAAAACAAATTTTAACTTAAATTTCCCCTACCCTTTCCACACAGCACTTTCCCCTCCCCCTCATCAGTTTTCTTGGTTGCTCTCTTGGCCGTCTCTCTCTTGGCATCCGCTCTCTGGGTTTCGCTCTCTCGGCAGGCTCCCGCAAAATGCGTCGTAATAACTTAGAAAATCTAAATAAATTCTTTAAAAAACTTTAAAAAATGCTGAAAACTTGAAAATAAAACTTAAGCATTTGGGCCATAGAATAACTAATGATCCAGAAGTCGTCTTGATTGGAGCAGCAGTATTAGATTTTAAAATCCAAAACAAATTTTAACTTAAATTGCCCTTTCCCCTACCCTTTCCTTACAGCACTTCCGCCTCCCCCTCATCAGTTTTCTTGGCTGTTGCTGTCTCGGCCGTCGCTCTCTTGGCATCCGCTCTCTGGGTTTCGCTCTCTCGGCAGGCTCCCGCAAAATGCGACGTAATAACTTAACTTAAATAAATTCTTTAAAAAACTTTAAAAAATGCTGAAAACTTGAAAATTAAACTTAAGCATTTGGGCCATAGAATAACTAATGATCCAGAAGTCATCTTGATCGGAGCAGCAGTATTAGATTTTAAAATCCAAAACAAATTTTAACTTAAATTGCCCTTTCCCCTACCCTTTCCACACAGCACTTCCGCCTCCCCCTCATCAGTTTTCTTGGCTGTTGCTCTCTCGGCCGTCGCTCTCTTGGCATCCGCTCTCTGGGTTTCGCTCTCTCGGCAGGCTCCCGCAAAATGCGACGTAATAATTTAGAAAAACCTAAATAAATTCTTTAAAAAACTAAAAAAAAATGCTGAAAACTTGAAAATTAAACTTAAGCATTTGGGCCATAGAATAACTAATGATCCAGAAATCATCTTGATCGGAGCAGCAGTATTAAATTTTAAAATCCAAAACAAATTTTAACTTAAATTTCCCCTTTCCCCTACCCTTTCCACACAGCACTTTCCCCTCCCCTTCATCAGTTTTCTTGGCTGTTGCTCTCTTGGCCGTCGCTCTCTTGGCATCTGCTCTCTGGGTTTCGCTCTCTCGGCAGGCTCTCGCAAAATGCGACGTAATAACTTAGAAAATCTAAGTAAATTCTTTAAAAAACTTTAAAAAATGCTGAAAACTTGAAAATTAAACTTAAGCATTTGGGCCATAGAATAACTAATGATCCAGAAATCATCTTGATCGGAGAAGCAGTATTAGACTTTAAAATCCAAAACAAATTTTAACTTAAATTTCCTCTTTCCCCAACCCTTTCCACACAGCACTTCCCCCTCATCGGTTTTCTTGGCTGTTGCTCTCTCGGCCGTCGCTCTCTTGGCATCCGCTCTCTCGGCAGGCTCCTGCAAAATAACTTAGAAAATCTAAAAAAATTCTTTAAAAATGCTAAAAAAAAATTTTAACAACTCGTACAGTTAAACTTAAGCATTTGGGCCGTAGAATAACTAATGATCCAAAAATCATCTTGATCGGAGAAGCAGTATAAGATTTTAAAATCCAAAACAAATTTTTACTTAAATTTCCCCTTTTCTCTACTCTTTCCACACAGCACTTCCCCCTCCCCTCATCAGTTTTCTTGGCTGTTGCTCTCTCGGCCGTCGCTCTCTTGGCATCCGCTCTTGGTTTCGCTCACTCGGCAGGCTCCTGCCAAATGCGACGCAATACTTTTGAAAATCTAAAAAAATTCTTTAAAAAAACTAAAAATATGTTAAAAACTTGAACAATTAAACTTAAGCATTTGGGCCGAAGAATAACTGTATCGTCTTGCCCCTGTGCAACCCGATAGTGGAAGCAACCTGCCCTTGTGCAGGTCCGAAAATTCGCCAGTATGCGAGTGTGGGTGTCCGTTGATGTGTGTCTGTCCATGTGCAGACTAGAGTCCAAAAAATGCAAAGATACAGAATGTTGTTCTGTGTTTACCACAGAAATGTATTAAACTGTATAAACTAAAGTGGTAAAGTTGATATTAATTACAAATACAATTCGGGTTATGAATTAAATTCTCTAACAATATAAATTAAATGTCGTGCTCCAACATACTCCCCCCGTTGGAAGGACTTTGGTTCTTGCAACAGATTGCTTAAACTGGGAGCGGCGCAATTTTGCAGGTGGGTCGGCGAATAACTCTTTTCATCGTCTTTATGTCGACAACTCTGACTTTTCCGCCAGCTCCAGAACAAGTGCTTAAGATTATACCGAGAGGCCACTGCTGAGGTGGAGTGTTGTCATCATGGTTGATCACTAGCTGTCCAGGCGTGATGTTGGCTTGCGGCGTCAACCATTTGCTTCGAAGTTGCAACGTGTAAAGGTAGTCCCGTCGCCAAAGGTCCCAAAACTGCTGCTTGAGGTATGTGACGCGCTGCCAGCGAGTCAGACTGTTGGGATTTCGATCCTCCAGACATGGTTCCGGAAGCGCCTTTAGAGACGAACCTAACAAAAAATGCGATGGGGTTAGAGCCTCTCCGTCATTCGGATCCTCGGATATCGGCGCTATTGGTCTCGAATTAGGGACTGCTTCGACCTCAATGGCAACAGTTTGCAGCTCCTCGTATGTAAGACCAGAATTGCCAATGTTTTTCAACAGCAAATGTTTCATCGATTTCACCGCCGCTTCCCAGAGCCCGCCGAAGTGAGGCGCACGGGGAGGGATAAAATGAAACGAGACGCCTGTTGAAGACGTAAACGTTTGCTGGTCTTGCAGCGCCTGCTGACTGAAGAGCTGCTTCCTGAATTCGTCGAGTTGGGAATGAGCGCCAACAAAATTAGTTGCGTTGTCGCACCAAATGCTCTCTGGAAGTTCTCTGCGTCCAACGAAGCGCTTTAAACATAAATAATACAAGTTCAATGTGAACTGCTTTGGTCGCATAGCAAATGAATACGGCCATATAAGTCTTATATGGAACATTTCCACGAATCCGATAGGAGGTAGAAAATGGTCCACATAGATCTACTCCTGAGATGGCAAACGAATTGGTTAGGGTCAGCCTTTCCGCTGGCAGGGATCCCATAATTTGTTGCATTAGCCTGGGCTTGTAATGGCAACAATGTACACAATTTTTGACCACCTTGGTGGTGATGCGACGAGCATTTGCGATCCATATTTCAAGTCTTAGTAATCCAACTAGCGCTTTGGGGCCTGCATGCATATTGACTTTGTGAAGATGATCAACATACTTATAGGTGAACAAGTGATCGCTAGGAAGAAGCAATGGGAATCTCGCATCGACAGGGATTGGGGCGTTTGCTAGACGGCCGCCGACTCGAATTACTTGTATAGATCGATTGCCAATATCAGCTTCAGCTACGAACGGAGTCAATTTTCTAAGATTTGGACTAAGACGATTTCCCTTTTGTATGTCAATTAAATCCGTTGCGAAACTTTGGCTTTGAATTGTGGAGACAATGTAATTAAATGCCTTCTGAATTTCATTGGCATCAAGTTCGTTTGGCTGTGAGGCACGAAGCTTGTTGCTGTGAGGAACGCCGTTGAAAGCTCGAAATATGAAAGCAACGATTCGGACAATTCGAGTATATGAAGAGATTCTGCTGATGAGCCTTTCAATTATAGTTCTCTCGATGCTGCTATCGCCACATTTAAAAGTTACCACATATCGCAATTCTAATGCGTTGTCCGCTGAGTTGGCAATTTGTTTTTCCTTTGGCCAAGTGCATTCGTTGAAGCGAAGAAATGTTGGTCCGTTGAACCAGATTGTGTTTTGTAGATCGGCTGCGGCACATCCTCGTGAAACGATATCCGGTGGATTCTCCTGACCCGGAACATGTCGCCATTTAATGTTCGCGGACTTTATTTGAATAGTTGACACCCAATTGGCTACGAAACACCATTTGCCGCCATCTTTTTTGCAGCGCATTAGGCAGCGGCTCATCCCACTCAAGACTATTTCCCCAAAGTTCTTGTACAAAAATTTTGTACCTGATAATGATTGGACTTAGGACTCCATGGATGTCGTACAAACTTGCAATGACAGAAATCACTTGCCTCTTGGAGGAAGCTTCGGATGTCGGCAGATCAAAGCGGAAACAAAATATATCCGTTTGCGGTTTCCATGACATTCCCAAGGCCTTTGTCACTTCTTTACCATCCACCTTGAATTGATATTCTCCTAAAACATCAATCTCACCGCTAAAGTTCCATTTTGACAACTTCAAACCTGCACGTTAAAGAATTTTCTCGGCCTGAAGCATTTTCACTTGCAAGTCCTCTAAGCTGTCGGCTCCTGTGAGAAGGTCATCCACGTACATATCATTCTGTAAAGTACGAGTTCCAATTGGGAATTCGTTTTCGTATCTCTTGGCGATGAAGTTAAGACTTTGAATCGCTAAAAATGGGGCACTTGCCAGGCCATAAGTTACCGTATTTAATCGAAATAACTGTAGAGGTTGATCAATTGAATGTCTCCAAAAAATGAGCTAGAAATTACGGTCTTTAGAATGAATCATGAATTGCCGATACATTTTAGTTATGTCGGCTGTGAAAACAAATTTGTGCAGTCTGAATGCCAGCAGAGTTAGAATCAGATTTTGTTGGATCGTGGGTCCAACCATTAGAATGTCGTTCAGAGAAAAATTCGATGTCGTTTTTGCTGAGGCATCGAAAACAACTCGCAGTTTAGTTGTTGAGCTTTGTGGCCGCAACACTGCATGATGCGGTATGACATAATGAGGTTGATTAATATTAAAATCAGATGCGAGTTCCATGTGGCCAAGGACTATGTATTCTTGCATAAACTCGGTGTACATTTTCTTTTGTTCAGGTAGGCGTCCTAATCGCCGTTCAAGCTGAAGGAAACGCCGTCTGGCATTTTTCAACGAACTTCCGAGACTAGTTGGGGATTGCGCAAATGGCAAACGGACTTGAATTCGACCGGAGTCAAGAATAACAACGTGCTTAAAGAAATGTTGACTGCACTCTTCTTATACAAGCGTAAACTTTTTTGCTAGTCTCCTCAAATGATTCGATTTTCCAAAACCGTGCTAGGGCATCGTTAAGGTCCTGGGTCTTAAAAACATTGCATGAAAATGCGTGCGCCTTTGCGCCTGGTTGTAAGCCGTCTTCGATTTTCCCTCCAACACTCCAGCCGAGCGATGTGTTGAGTAGACAACCCGGCCCTAACGATAGCTTTTGACCAGTCAGTAAATCAAAAAACTCCTGCGTACTGATCAAAATATCAATCTTGTGAGGCTTAAAGAATTGTGGGTCGGCCAAATCGATGTCTTTAGGGATCGACCATTGCGATGTATCTATGCAGCGCTCTGGCTGCTGCTGATAACCGAGACCGAATTGTTGCTTCTAAAGAAAACTTTACATGCTCTCGAAGGTTCCCAATTCCCGATACCTCAAAATTCTTTCGCTTAAATGGTATCTGAAGGGTCTTCGCTAGAGTTTCTGTCATAAAATTGACTTTTGACCCTGAGTCTAGCAGAGCTCTAGCAGAACGAAACACGCCATACTTGTCCTTAATTAGGATGAGCGCTGTTGGGATAAGCGAGCGTTTTGAGTTGCGTGTAAGTCCAGCAAACACCTGGGTTGATGAGCTGGCTTGTAAATTATCTTGCTCTCTCAGTCGCTGTCTTGGGATCGGCTGGGCGATGCAAAGAGGAATAATGTAATCCGTGGTATGTCTTGCAATGAAATTTCGAAGGACAATCTGATGCAATGTGACCTTTATGTAAACAATTTAAGAATAAAGTAGCTTGCTTTGACCAGCTATGACGCTTTTCGAATGAGAGTGAAATAAATAATGGACATGATCCTAGGCTATGATCAGTTGAATTGCATTTAAAACAACTCCGTTTGGCAGCTATAAATGCCTTTCGAGAATAACTGGGTTTTTCAAAACGTTTCTCATACAGTTTACCTTAAACTGGAGATTTTAGATGACACTTTAAAAATTGACAATGTCTGCTCAAAATATTATAACAATCTTCCCACTTCGGAAGATTTTCATACACCTGGGCTCTGTCGTATGCTTGTTTAGAATCAGAATGGACTTTGTGCAGGACGAGATGAATGATTATTGCACTAAGAATGTCTTTCTCAGTGCCAAGAGAAAGAAGCAAGCCAAGAAGTGCTGAGACAGTGTCTAAAATTTGCCGAAGAGAGCACGGGTCAGCCTTCTTCATCTGAGAAATGCCGAATAAACTGGTGACATGCTCAATAAGAATAAATACTTTCTTATCGTAACGCTCTTGTAACTAATTTAGAGCCTTTTGGTAGTTGGCATCTGAAACTTGAAGGGCTGACACAACGCTTAACGCTGGACCAGATAAGCAACTAAGTAGATATGTAAATTTGTCTACTTCTTTAATGCTAGCATCTTCGTCGACCATATGTTTAAATGCAGAAATAAAGCGTTTATAATCACTTTATTTCCCGTCAAAGCTTGGCTACCTAAGAACGTGGAATTTTTGACGCTTAACCCGTCAGACCGCTGCGGCCTATTCGAAGCTATCCTTTTCATCAGAGTCGCCTTGCTAACAATAAATTTTTCTTCATGTTCGGATCTAGAATTCTCCGTTGGATCGAACTCCTCGATTTGCAGCTGAATTTGAGCCAATTGCCTATAGTGGGACTCTAACATTTGCAATCTGCACTCCGCCGTGCTGGCATCGATTACACTAGCAGCCAGAGCTCGTTCTTTGCTGCTCTTAAAATCCAGCACGGCGCGCTTGCGCCTGAGACACGCCAGCTGCTCCTCTACTGGCGGCTTTGTCATCTTGTGGGATAGATTAATATATTAGCAGAAAACAAACACAAACTCAGGTGATGTGCAAATTACAGCGATTGTGGATACAGTTTTAAAGCCGTTGAGTGAAATGTTAACATTAACTTTCTTGAACTATTTTCAAAAAAGGCTTAGCTTTACCAAGTAACTTTTGAATGAAAGCTTCAACCACGTTAGAATTCGCTCACTGCACTTGCCAAATTTTCAACACAATGAAAGGGCCTTTTTCCTTTTATTTTCAAAAATTCTGGTTTATAATGATTTTTTGTGGTTGGTTTCGCTTACGGTTCGGGCTGTTTCTTTAACTGTGTATCTACCCGATGTGAGGTTATGTGCATCCAATTGATGTCCAATCTGCAGAGGTTCTGTTGTCGACGGATCCCTCGTGATCCTCCAGTTCCAGTACAATCGAAGACTGCAGGTGTCCTGTCACGGTCGCCAAATGTATCGTCTTGCCCCTGTGCAACCCGATAGTGGAAGCAACCGGCCCGTGTGCAGGTCCGAAAATTCGCCAGTTATGCGAGTTTGGGTGTCCGTTGATGTGTGTCTGCCCATGTGCAGACTAGAGTCAAAAAAATGCAAAGAAACAGAATGTTGTTCTGTGTTTACCAAAGAAATGTATTATACTGATTTCGCTGCTGAGAACAAAGTTTCCTATAAGAAACGAGCTTGCAAGCTCGTTTCAGTTACGGTAAAGTGGATATTAATTACAAATACAATTCGGGTTATGAATTTAGGATTCTCTAACAATATAAATTAAATGTCGTGCTCCAACAATAACTTATGATCCAAAAATCATCTTGATCGGAGCAGCAGTATAAGATTTTAAAATCCAAAACAAATTTTAACTTAAATTGCCCTTTTCCCCTACCCTTTCCACACAGCACTTCCCCCTCCCCCCCATCAGTTTTCTTGGTTGTTGCTCTCTCGGCCGTCGCTCTCTTGGCATCCGCAAAATGCGACGCAATAACTAAAAAAAAATATTAAAAACTTGAAAATTAAACTTAAGCATTTGGGCCATAGAATAACTAATGATAATGTAGCCCCCATATTATGGGGGATATCGACATTTCATTCAGATTTCTAATAAGGCGTTTAAAAACCTAAAATTCGGCAAAATCCAAATTTCAAAATTCCAACCACTTTAGAAGTTAAGCATTTAAATAGAAAACATTTTTTTCGGCCAAATATTAATGTTGGAGCTGTTTGGGGCCATGTTCCTTGTGAAATGCTGCTAAGGTGCACCTTAACAACTCGTGCGCTGGGCCTAAAGTTGCCTGCTTACACAACAATGATCCTGTTGACAGCCTTGTGCATCCTTCGAGCTCTTCCTAGCTGATAGCGAAATGCCGATCGTGATGTTCACTGATCGCCAAATAATCGGTTTCTGTGCGGACGATTCTGATTGTGTTGTCCTTTACGATTGGGATCGGTGATAGATGATAGAAGTTGAATTCCTCCTCGTCTACTAACGGCACCTTGCTATGAAACACTAATAGTTCGTCCAGTTCCTGGACCTGTGTTGTTATCAGTCGGTATACATCGTGGATCGTCTCCTGTTTGACTGGCAGCCTCCGTCCATTCGGGAAATGTGCCTGGATGTTGATCAACTCTCGTCGCAGTTGATTCACTGACAGCAACGCTGGATCAATTATTCCTTTGTGAACTCCGGTCACAACATTAACTATCATTGCTTGGGTGCGTTTTATATGCCCGGCGACTAAAGATAGCTCTGTCGCGATTTGGGCCACCTTTCCTGTTTTGATGGAATTTTCGAGGTTTGCGACCAGACCTTCTACCCTCTTTACGCGTTCTTCCATCATGTTGTAGCTTGATTTCATTATGTTGACCGTACTGTCCAGTATTGAAGTTTGTTTTTCAAGTAGGTGAGTGTGATCCAACTCTTTTGCCTTTATTTTATTGTATTGTATTGTATTGTATTGTATTTTATTAAGCAATGGACTGCTTGTAAAACATTTATAATATTTTGTATTTAAGAACTAGAACGCCAAACCACATAAGGGGAATTTTTTAGCGATATGCCCCTGCTCACATCGAGTGGTAGGCACGTTGAATTACATATTTGAGGACAATAACAATAATAACTTATTATAATTAGACACTGAAGAGACTCCATAAAACAAGACGTGACTGAGATAATTATATTTTTCACAAAGAACACGGAAAGGGTCATAAAGGGCAAAATTTGTCCTGCAAAATGGCAGAGACAAAGGCCGATACCGGCGAATTGTCCTGCATGGCACATTCCAGTTTAGGGAACTAAGGAGAAAGGAGGAGTCGACATCACCATTTATTAACTTGTGTATAAACATAACACCGTGAGAAATCCTACGGTTAATCAGGGTGGGCATGTCTAGTAAACGCAATCTGGCATTATAGGATGGCAACCGACGGCCAGCGTCCCAGTTAAAACCTCTTAGAGCAAATAACAAAAACTGCTTTTGAACGGACTCTAACATATTTTGGCAAGTTAACGTCTGCGGTGACCATATACATGAACAATACTCTAACGATGGGCGAACAAGAGATACATATAAAAGCTTGGTTGTATACGGGTCATCAAACTCCTTAGACCAACGCTTCGTAAAGGCTAAAAGGCTCCTAGCTTTATTACAAATTAGTGATATGTGATCATTAAAACAAAGTTTATGCTCAAATAAAACTCCCAGGTCTTATATAGTAGAAATACGTTGAAGGACATTGCTGTCAATGGAGTACGAATACAAATACGGATTACGACGATAAAAGGTCATAACATTACATTTAGAATAGTTAAGATATAAATTATTGAGTTTGCACCAAGTCTGTAAATAGTCAAGATCTAATTGAAGACGAGAACAAGAATCCGGTAATGATATAGACAAACACAGTTTAACGTCGTCAGCAAACATTAAAACAGTTGCGGACTTAATAACTTGAGGTAAGTCGTTAATCAACAAGCCAAATAATAAGGGTCCCAAATGACTTCCTTGAGTTACACCAGAGGTAACATTTATAGTTTTGGACGTTATATCATTATATCTCACCCTCTGACAGCGGTCTGTGAGGTATGAAAGTAACCACGCTAACAACTTTGGAGGGAACCCAAAGGATGATAATTATCTTCAGGGAGAGATAGAGGAGGAACACGAGACACAGCGGCGTCGCAGTTATCAGATACAAAAATTCGCTCATTGTGATTGGAAATCCAATTTATATGCAGCAAAGATAGTTCAATGAGGCCTTCAATAAAGTCATTTTGAGTTCTGGGAGTCATTGATATCGAGTCATTACTCTGGAACCAAGAGACATTTGGGAGATTAAAGTCACCAAGAACAATAAGGTGATCATTATCGTCAGCCAACGAAGATACATAACGTATTGTAGACAGGTGGAGTAAATACATGTCTATTTCAGACCCTGGAGGTATGTAAGAGCAGGTAATCAACATATTAGACTTTGGAAGGGAGAGTTTGACAGAAATAAATTCAATACTTGAGGAGTTAGGAGTGTTAATAAGCTCTGAAGTCAAGTTTGATTTAACCGCAATAAGGACCCCACCACCACGACGACACGGCCGATCATTTCTATAAATAAAGTAGTTTTTAGACAAGATTTCACTATCATTTACAGTCGAGTTAAGCCAGGTTTCAGAGAAAGCAATAACATTTGCATAAAAAGTAGTACTATCTAGAAATAGTTTAGAGAGCTTACTTAGCAAACCTCGAACATTTTGATAGTGAATCAAAAAATCTAGTTTTTTGAAACTGTTGAAACATTACGCGAAGCAGCAGAGGTTCTAACTATGGAATTGTCTTTTTTCAAGTACTCATGCACAATAGTATTTTCTGGCCAAAAACTCGAACAAATAATTTTACTAAACAGCCCATCCGGAACATGAATTTTAAAGGAAGAGTAAACCCTTTTGAGTTTAAAATTAAATTTGGTGATGGCGACAGCACTGGGATCGGTAAGGGAGAGTCTCGTGACAATATGATGTCTAACATCATTCTCGGTTGCAGAAGCTAACAATCTCGACACAAAAATACACTTTTTGGGAGCCAAGGCCGCCAGAGTAACAGGTGCAGAAGATGGAACAGTGGATGGACGTCGGGGAATAGCCAGCAGAGCCATCACAGGGGCAACGGTTTGTGCAGCTAATGAAGTTCCAGCAGCCATATGGTCGATATCAGCGGTTATCAAATCAGTTCTAGTTGGATTCACGGAGATACTGCCAGGCCCTACAATCGACGATGCGAATGCCCCTTCCCTCTCGCCAGCATCAGCATGATAACAAACGCAGCGTTATTTCCATATTCTGCGCATACTGTGAGTCCAATACTCCAAACAGCCCATTTGCTATGTTTCCTACCAAATCGAGGGCACCTCATTTCTGCCTCTGGTGGTTGAACAGGTCCTGTGTGTCCTGAAATTCATCCACTTCTTGAGTTAGTGCCTCCACGATAGTTCCACAGGTCCCTTCTTGGCCGCAGTACTTTTCTAAGCCTGCAACTCCATTCGAAAATTCCTTCGTAGTGCAATGCGATCTTGTAGTTCTACGTACGTGCCGGACATGTTGAATGGTGTCACCCTCACCGGTGGCTCTGGCACTGGAGCCTGCTGGGTGATACCAGATTTCCGGATTGAATTGCCACCTTTGTCTTTGTCCACTTTATTCTGTCCTAAAGCTGATGCAGATATTCCGGGCTCCACCTTTCCCAGAAATGCTATCTGACCTTGTCCACTTGTTTCCAACGTGTGACCAAGCCTGATCGTATTTCTCGTCCGTGCACTTGTGGTGATGCCGTCAGTGCTTCTCCTATCAGGAAATGGGGTTAGGGGTTAACGCGGCCAGATCGTTCGGGCTGGAAGAAATTGGAGTCAATGGTAGTGAATTCAGTATGGCTTCAACTGCACAGATCATCCGGACGGCAGGGCCCACGGAGGAACCGGAATCTTAATCAGGGAACGCATTAATCACCACTTTCATCAGAGGTTTGCAACAAATTATTTGCAGGCTACATCCATAAAATTACAAGCAGGCAATGGCAGTATCACTATAGCCGCTGTTTATTGCCCACCGCGTTTTAAAATAACTGAAGAGCAATTCTTGGACTTTTACAATTCACTCGGAGATCGCTTTATAGCAGGAGGAGACAACAACGCCAAGCACACGCACTGGGGATCAAGGCTCGTGACCCCCAAGGAAAGGCAACGGTACAAAGCAATTATAAATTTGAGCAACAAACTCGACTATGTCTCCCCTGGCAGCCCCACATATTGGCCAGCTGACCCCAGAAAACTTCCAGACTTAATTGACTTTGCTGTAACCAAGAACATCCCAAGAAATTTAGTAAGCGCCAAATCGCTATCGGACTTATCATCGGATCACTCGCCTGTTTTAATAACTCTCCTTCAAAGCCCCAAAGTAATTGAGCACCCCTTTATGCTAACCTCGCTTAGAACTAACTGGCTAAAGTACGAAAAGTACGTAAGTTCCCACATTGAGCTAACACCACTGCTTAACACTGAGAATGACATCGACTTCTGTGCTGATGCCCTGGAGTCGGTACTCGTGGCAGCAGCCAAAATCTCAACACCAGAAGAGACCAGAGACAAAACAAATCTGCAAATCGAACAACTGGTTCGGGAAAAACGACGCCTACGACGCGCTTGGCAATCCTGCAGATCTCCCCATTCGAAGCAACTCTTTAATGATGCCACACGCAGACTCACCAAAACCCTCAAGCAAGAAGAAGAGCTTGCGCAGCGCCGGTACATCGAGAAACTGTCGCCGACCAGTACAAAGCATCCTTTGTGGAGAGCTCACCCAAACTTAAGCTCTCCGATAGAATCAGTCACTCCGATTAGAAACTCCTCGGGAACTTGGGCCCGCAGTGACGAAAACAGAGCCGAAACATTTGCTCTACACCTACGAAATGTATTTCAGCCAAACGCCGTCACCAACTCTTTTCAACTACCCCCGCTTAGCTCTGAAATTGCAAATAAACCCGATTTGGTTTCAAGTGCCTGAAATTTCTAATGTCATTAGGAAGCAACTAAAACCGAAAAAGGCTCCAGGGGGCGACCTAATAACCCCAAAAATGATAATAGGAATTCCAAACTGCGCAGTGGATGCTATATGCAAGCTATTTAACGGGATCACAAGACTTGGCTACTACCCCAAAAAAATGGAAAAAGTCTGTCGTTATAATGATACCGAAGCCTGGGAAAGACCAGACAATTCCCTCATCCTATAGGCCAATAAGCTTACTATCGTGCCTGTCCAAATAACTAGAAAAATGCCTGATCACGCGCATAACACCATATTTAAGTGAGCAAAACTTAATACCGCCACATCTGTTCGGGTTTCGTGAAAGCCACGAAACCATCGAGCAAGTCAACCGGATATCTTCAGAAATTCGTACAGCCTTCGAACATCGGGAATATTGTAGTGCGATATTCCTCGACGTCTCTCAGGCATTCGACCGAGTGTGGCTTGAAGGCCTTATGCATAAAATCATAACATTATTGCCAGAAAACACCCACAAGTTACTTAAGTCGTACTTCTACCACCGCGCCTTCGAGGTGAGATGCAATACAACTACATCCAACGAGTATTACATTGAAGCCGGAGTCCCACAAGGTAGGGCACTGGGTCCTACCCTGTTCGTCCTATACACAGCAGACATCCCTACGAACGAGACGACACCGCAATCCTGAGCCGCACGAGATGCCCAACAAGAGCAACAGCTCAACTAGCTGATCATTTGTTGAGAAGTGGCTATCAGACTGGCGAATCAAAATTAATGAACAAAAGTGTAAACATATAACGTTTACCCTTAATAGACAATCGTGCCCCAGACAGACGCCTAACCTGGCGGAGGCACATTGAATGCAAGAAAGTACATCTCAGACTTAAAGCTAGCAGCCTACACTGGATTATAAATTCTCGATCACCCCTGTGTCTGGACTTTAAAGTTCTTCTCTACAACTCCACCCTTAAGCCCATTTGGACTTACGGCTCCCAGCTCTGGGGAAACGCGAGCAACAGCAATGTTGACATCATACAGCGCTCACAACCAAAAATCCTTCGAACAATCACTGGGGCACCATGGTATGTTCGGAACAAATACATCCACAGGGATCTGGGCATACCACCGGTCAAAGATGAAATATCTAAGCAGAAAGCGACCTACCACAACAAGCTTATACAGCACCCAAATGATCTCGCAAGGAGCCTAACACGGGTTTCGAACAGAACACGTCTGCATCGAAACGATCTGCCAGCCCAGCAATAAATACTAGGGCCCGTTAGTCTAAATTCAGTCTACATGACTGTAAGTTAAGTTATATTTTTAAGACTTGATATACTTATTGTTAGTCTCATATAGAGAAGATTCAATAAATAAAGCACACATAAAAAAAAAAAAAAAAAATATTATCTTCAGAGATTAGATATTTAATGACGAAGCGCACAAGGAGAGTGCGCGAAGGCGACTACTATTATATAGCCGCAGAGTTAAAAATCTGCTGTGATGGTCCGATCATAATGAGTGATACACCAATAGAAAGGTTTCGCAAAAACTAACAGGATTGCATACAAAGACTTAATGAAAATCAATTGCCTTGAAAGAGAGAGCAAAGAAAGAAAAAAAGTGAAAATTTTGAATTTTGGATCTGTTGGGGCTGTTCCTTGATAGCTGCCGCTCGTCTATTTCTTTCATGTGGTTCAACCTTTCATAGTCATTCATAAATTGTACATATCCTTGCCGTATTGCGGCATCTTTTTGCAATCTTTTTTTTAGACTGAACAATCTTCGTTGAGCCATTTGCACCGTTGATCCTAGACTAGACTGTTGGGGCTGTTCCTTGATAGCTGCCGCTCGTCTATTTCTTTCATGTGGTTCAACCTTTCATATTCATTCATAAATTGTACATATCCTTGCCGTATTGCGGCATCTTTTTGCAATCTTTTTTCTAACAACTGAACAATCTTCGTTGAGCCATTTGCACCGTTGATCCTAGACTAGTTGGTTCTACTACAAAGGGAAGTCGTACTGAAAACCGATGGTCAGGACCCATCCTTACGTTAGCCACGAAATGCTCATCGCAGAGTCGTTCTTGTGCTATCATCGGTGAGGAGATTACAGGTATTGTGTCCATTTTCCAAAATTTTTCCAATTCTGACGTTAGAGTTTCCTTTTGATCTATGGTAACGTTTACGGCTGCTGTAGTGCTGGCCTGTTGGATGGTCGGTCCTAGAACAATCCACCCCAAGTTGGTGTCTTGAAGCAGGGGTTTATTGCGTCTGAGAAGAATATTTTCCTTCCTTGTTAACTGAGAATATATATCAGCCCCAAGTATTAGGTCTATGGACCCGGGCTCTCTGAACTTGGGATCTGCTAAGATTACATTCCTTGGCATGTTTAGTGTCTCTGTTACCGGTTCTGATGGTTGATCAGCCATTAGTTGCGGCAATATTATGACTTCGATGTCTGTTTTAAAGTTGAACGTGAGTGATGACATCTTTACCATGGCCTGAGATGTAAATTCCTGCGTCTTGCCGCCTATTCTGCCTATGGTTACTGCAGTTTTTGTAACTGGTAGCGCCAATCGATTCGCCATTTTTCGAGATATGAGGCTTATCTGAGATCCGGGATCTATTAATGTGCGACACTGCTCGTGAAAGTTGTCTGGTCCCGTGAGTTGTACCTTTGCTGTCCACAAAAGAACATATCTGCTCGTGGTCTCTTGACATGAACTTACTGCAACCTTGACTCAGGGGGGTCTTGAGTTGGTTGCAGTGTCTTAGGGGATTATCGTGGCTACTGCGGTCCTCTGAGGTCCAGATACTACGCCGTGGTTGACATTGTGGAGCATTGAATGAAGACGTTGTCCGCAGTGTCGACATGTTCTGAATGACTGACAGCCACCAAATTTGTGATTTGTTGATAGGCCATTTGAACATCCTCGGAGTCGGTAGATCATGTTTCGCCGTTCGTCAGGAGTCATGTTTCTGAACATGTTGCAGTTAGTGATCGCATGCTGCGTCTGATTGCAGACCTTGCAGATGGCGAAGCTTGGGCTGGCTCCAACTGTTGGTTTAGTTTTCGCTCTAGGTTGTTCGCTTAACGTTTCCAGCATGCAAGACCGTCGTTCCAAGAAGTTTAGAACGCTTGGTAATGTGGGCACTTCTGTGGGTGCGTCGGCCGCGTCTTCAAGTGCCGCCAAGGTGTTGTGATCCAGCTTCCTTCGGATGAGCAACCCAAGGATTGGATCCCTAGTCTGTGTGTTAATTTCTAGAGTTTTGAGTGTGCTAAGAGATTTTTCGACTGTATCATGCAGAGCTCTGATTTGAGCAGCCGACCCATTGATGGGCTCGTGGTCGACAATCTTTGCGATTGCAGTGAAGACTAATATTTTTCCATTTTGGTATCTGGTTTTTAATCGTCGCCAGGTGTCTTCATATTCTCCTTGGGCTTCTCCCTTTAATGCGCCCTGTAGTAAATGGAGCTTTTGTGTCGACGGGTATGGTTGCTTGTGGACCAATTCCATAAAGAGGTCGTGGAATTGAGGCCATTGTAAATATTCTGGTGGCTGTGACAAAGTCAGCCTCAGTGGTGCTTCGGTTTCGCGAAATTGGGTTATTTCTGTATCCAGATGGTGTTGTAGTGCAGGGGTGATGCTAGGTGCATCCAATGCTAGGCTGATCGATGATTCCATTTCGGTACATCTTAGTTGCAGCAACCGAATTGCCTGACTTATTGAGGCGTCCAGCTCCTTTGATGCTGGTGGTAGTGGTTTTGCGTCTGCTTGGGTTCGTCTGGGGGTTTTTTGAGGGGCGCTGGTTGCCGGAATGTTATCGCCAAAAATCTTTTCGTATTTGTCGACTAACTCCTTTATGGCAGAGTCTTTTCCATAGTTCTTAATGAGTTACTGGATCTGCCCTTGTAGTTCATGCTGATCGTCTAACAGTTGACTTACTCGTTCTTATCTAGCTAGGCTTGTTTCCATCATGAAGGAATTTGTCATTTTGATGGTCTCCCTATTTCCCCAGTCTGGTGTAGAGGAACTGTGATGCTTACCTGTTAGATAGGTGGCGGTGTTCCTTCTGGAGGATCGTTGGTGATGTGCCTTATCTGAAGGACTTTAGTGTTGTGCCTGAACTGGAGGACTTTTAGTTAGGTGCCTGAACTGGAGGACTTTTGGTAATGTGCCTGAGCTGGAGGACTTTTTAGCGTGGTTCACGAGAATCAGGTTGGAGATTCCTTGTGAGTGTGATCCTTGTTGGCAAAGGATCACGTCGGGGTCACCAATGTTTGATCACACCTTTGCGAATGGGGATCAATTTATGTATTTGTGGTTGTGTTTTCACTTATCGGTTTGACGCGAGTGTGCTCCCGTAAAGACCGAGTAAAAAGACGCGGAGTTAGGAGGTGAGTAGATAACTGATTTATTGGATTATTGATGCGTGCTTATATACTACTTAGATAAGGCGGAAGCTTCTTCTAAAGACCAGTGGAGTGGGTTGTGCTGAGGTGTGTTTCCGCGTTTTCGCTATGCCAACTAGTAAATGTAGGTCGTGACCCTTGGTGGCCGTACTTTGGTGTGCCTGCAGAATGGGCTGTAGTAGGTCGTGCGTAGGTGAGACGCTAGGTAAGTCGGTGGGTCATTGTTGGTTCTCTTGGTTTGGCTGTTTGGCTGTTTGAACTGCAACCGCTTGGTTGCAACTTGCTTGATGTGTGCTGCAACCTTGATGGACTGGGTAATGCTGGTTACGAACCTTGTTGGGCTGGGTAATGCTGGTCACGAACATTCTCCCCCCCATTGAGGGGTACCCTCAATAAAAGCGTGCCGTTGCTGATTTGTGTTTGTAGTTCCATCATGCATCTGCTTCCTTACACTGACATCGCCCTGCACCTTCTTGGCCAACCTGCTGCAATCCGGGTTCCTTTCGGCGTTACCAAGGTCTCTCGTCGGCTACGAATCAATCGGCGAGGTACCCGTGTTTGGTTGCTGAGTGCCGTCGGTTTGCTGTTCCGTGGCCATTGGTATACCCTAATCCTAGTAGTGATGGACTGCCCATTTCTTATGGACTCTGGCACTGCGTTCGAGTTTCAGCTCATTGTCACCGCCGTATACCGCAGCAGCAGTTTTCCTATATCCGCTCAAACAGAATCCGATATCGATACCGATGCCTGGGAATCCGATGTTGACTCCGGGCTTGATTGTTAACGTCTTCTCGTCTTCTTCGTCTAAACCTGACTCGAACCTTGCTCCCGCCCAACGCTACGACCTATCTGTTGACTCTGGGGCCGAGTCTTCTTAATAAAGTACTTGAATATGTAACCCGTAATAAATATATGTGTGTGTTTTTTTTTTTTTTGATAATTCTGAGTCGCTCATTTTGAATGTGCGAGTAATTCTTATTGATCGAATCTTGGGCTCTGGGGGGGTTCCCTTTTCCGGCCTTCCTATGGTCGTTGTAATCTTGTTTCCTTCGTCGTCGCCACCTTTGTCTTTGTCCACTTTATTCTGTCCTAAAGCTGATGCAGATATTCCAGGCTCCACCTTTCCCAGAAATGCTATCTGACCTTGTCCACTTGTTTCCAACGTGTGACCAAGCCTGATCGTATTTCTCGTCCGTGCACTTGTGGTGATGCCGTCAGTGCTTCTCCTATCAAGAAATGGGGTTAGGGGTTAACGCTGCCAGATCGTTCGGGCTGGAAGAAATTGGAGTCAATGGTCGTCAATTCAGTATGGCTTCAACTGCACAGATCATCCGGACGGCAAGGCCCACGGAGGAACCGGAATCTTAATCAGGGAACGCATTAATCACCACTTTCATCAGAGGTTTGCAACAAATTATTTGCAGGCTACATCCATAAAATTACAAGCAGGCAATGGCAGTATCACTATAGCCGCTGTTTATTGCCCACCGCGTTTTAAAATAACTGAAGAGCAATTCTTGGACTTTTACAATTCACTCGGAGATCGCTTTATAGCAGGAGGAGACAACAACGCCAAGCACACGCACTGGGGATCAAGGCTCGTGACCCCCAAGGAAAGGCAACTGTACAAAGCAATTATAAATTTGAGCAACAAACTCGACTATGTCTCCCCTGGCAGCCCCACATATTGGCCAGCTGACCCCAGAAAACTTCCGGACTTAATTGACTTTGCTGTAACCAAGAACATCCCAAGAAATTAAGTAAGCGCCAAATCGCTATCGGACTTATCATCGGATCACTCGCCTGTTTTAATAACTCTCCTTCAAAGCTCCAAAGTAATTGAGCACCCCTTCATGCTAACCTCGCTTAGAACTAACTGGCTAAAGTACAAAAAGTACGTAAGTTCCCACATTGAGCTAACACCACTGCTTAACACTGAGAATGACATCGACTTCTGTGCTGATGCCCTGGAGTCGGTACTCGTGGCAGCAGCCAAAATCTCAACACCAGAAGAGACCAGAGACAAAACAAATCTGCAAATCGAACAACTGGTTCGGGAAAAACGACGCCTACGACGCGCTTGGCAATCCTGCAGATCTCCCCATTCGAAGCAACTCTTTAATGGACCCGGGCTCTCTGAACTTGGGATCTGCTAAGATTACATTCCTTGGCATGTTTAGTGTCTCTGTTACCGGTTCTGATGGTTGATCAGCCATTAGTTGCGGCAATATTATGACTTCGATGTCTGTTTTAAAGTTGAACGTGAGTGATGACATCTTTACCATGGCCCGAGATGTAAATTCCTGCGTCTTGCCGCCTATTCTGCCTATGGTTACTGCAGTTTTTGTAACTGGTAGCGCCAATCGATTCGCCATTTTTCGAGATATGAGGCTTATCTGAGATCCGGGATCTATTAATGTGCGACACTGCTCGTGAAAGTTGTCTGGTCCCGTGAGTTGTACCTTTGCTGTCCACAAAAGAACATATCTGCTCGTGGTCTCTTGACATGAACTTACTGCAACCTTGACTCAGGGGGGTCTTGAGTTGGTTGCAGTGTCTTAGGGGATTATCGTGGCTACTGCGGTCCTCTGAGGTCCAGATACTACGCCGTGGTTGACATTGTGGAGCATTGAATGATGACGTTGTCCGCAGTGTCGACATGTTCTGAATGACTGACAGCCACCAAATTTGTGATTTGTTGATAGGCCATTTGAACATCCTCGGAGTCGGTAGATCATGTTTCGCCGTTCGTCAGGAGTCATGTTTCTGAACATGTTGCAGTTAGTGATCGCATGCTGCGTCTGATTGCAGACCTTGCAGATGGCGAAGCTTGGGCTGGCTCCAACTGTTGGTTTAGTTTTCGCTCTAGGTTGTTCGCTTAACGTTTCCAGCAAGCAAGACCGTCGTTCCAAGAAGTTTAGAACGCTTGGTAATGTGGGCACTTCTGTGGGTGCGTCGGCCGCGTCTTCAAGTGCCGCCAAGGTGTTGTGATCCAGCTTCCTTCGGATGAGCAACCCAAGGATTGGATCCCTAGTCTGTGTGTTAATTTCTAGAGTTTTGAGTGTGCTAAGAGATTTTTCGACTGTATCATGCAGAGCTCTGATTTGAGCAGCCGACCCATTGATGGGCTCGTGGTCGACAATCTTTGCGATTGCAGTGAAGACTAATATTTTTCCATTTTGGTATCTGGTTTTTAATCGTCGCCAGGTGTCTTCATATTCTCCTTGGGCTTCTCCCTTTAATGCGCCCTGTAGTAAATGGAGCTTTTGTGTCGACGGGTATGGTTGCTTGTGGACCAATTCCATAAAGAGGTCGTGGAATTGAGGCCATTGTAAATATTCTGGTGGCTGTGACAAAGTCAGCCTCAGTGGTGCTTCGGTTTCGCGAAATTGGGTTATTTCTGTATCCAGATGGTGTTGTAGTGCAGGGGTGATGCTAGGTGCATCCAATGCTAGGCTGAGCGATGATTCCATTTCGGTACATCTTAGTTGCAGCAACCGAATTGCCTGACTTATTGAGGCGTCCAGCTCCTTTGGTGCTGGTGGTAGTGGTTTTGCGTCTGCTTGGGTTCGTCTGGGGGTTTTTTGAGGGGCGCTGGTTGCCGGAATGTTATCGCCAAAAATCTTTTCGTATTTGTCGACTAACTCCTTTATGGCAGAGTCTTTTCCATAGTTCTTAATGAGTTACTGGATCTGCCCTTGTAGTTCATGCTGATCGTCTAACAGTTGACTTACTCGTTCTTATCTAGCTAGGCTTGTTTCCATCATGAAGGAATTTGTCATTTTGATGGTCTCCCTATTTCCCCAGTCTGGTGTAGAGGAACTGTGATGCTTACCTGTTAGATAGGTGGCGGTGTTCCTTCTGGAGTTGGTTCTCTTGGTTTGGCTGTTTGAACTGCAACCGCTTGGTTGCAACTTGCTTGATGTGTGCTGCAACCTTGATGGACTGGGTAATGCTGGTTACGAACCTTGTTGGGCTGGGTAATGCTGGTCACGAACATTCTCCCCCCCATTGAGGGGTACCCTCAATAAAAGCGTGCCGTTGCTGATTTGTGTTTGTAGTTCCATCATGCATCTGCTTCCTTACACTGACATCGCCCTGCACCTTCTTGGCCAACCTGCTGCAATCCGGGTTCCTTTCGGCGTTACCAAGGTCTCTCGTCGGCTACGAATCAATCGGCGAGGTACCCGTGTTTGGTTGCTGAGTGCCGTCGGTTTGCTGTTCCGTGGCCATTGGTATACCCTAATCCTAGTAGTGATGGACTGCCCATTTCTTATGGACTCTGGCACTGCGTTCGAGTTTCAGCTCATTGTCACCACCGTATACCGCAGCAGCAGTTTTCCTATATCCGCTCAAACAGAATCCGATATCGATACCGATGCCTGGGAATCCGATGTTGACTCCGGGCTTGATTGTTAACGTCTTCTCGTCTTCTTCGTCTAAACCTGACTCGAACCTTGCTCCCGCCCAACGCTACGACCTATCTGTTGACTCTGGGGCCGAGTCTTCTTAATAAAGTACTTGAATATGTAACCCGTAATAAATATATGTGTGTGTTTTTTTTTTTTATGATAATTCTGAGTTGCTCATTTTGAATGTGCGAGTAATTCTTATTGATCGAATCTTGGGCTCTGGGGGGGTTCCCTTTTCCGGCCTTCCTATGGTCGTTGTAATCTTGTTTCCTTCGTCGTCGCCACCTTTGTCTTTGTCCACTTTATTCTGTCCTAAAGCTGATGCAGATATTCCAGGCTCCACCTTTCCCAGAAATGCTATCTGACCTTGTCCACTTGTTTCCAACGTGTGACCAAGCCTGATCGTATTTCTCGTCCGTGCACTTGTGGTGATGCCGTCAGTGCTTCTCCTATCAAGAAATGGGGTTAGGGGTTAACGCGGCCAGATCGTTCGGGCTGGAAGAAATTGGAATCAATGATCGTGAATTCAGTATGGCTTCAACTGCACAGATCATCCGGACGGCAAGGCCCACGGAGGAACCGGAATCTTAATCAGGGAACGCATTAATCACCACTTTCATCAGAGGTTTGCAACAAATTATTTGCAGGCTACATCCATAAAATTACAAGCAGGCAATGGCAGTATCACTATAGCCGCTGTTTATTGCCCACCGCGTTTTAAAATAACTGAAGAGCAATTCTTGGACTTTTACAATTCACTCGGAGATCGCTTTATAGCAGGAGGAGACAACAACGCCAAGCACACGCACTGGGGATCAAGGCTCGTGACCCCCAAGGAAAGGCAACTGTACAAAGCAATTATAAATTTGAGCAACAAACTCGACTATGTCTCCCCTGGCAGCCCCACATATTGGCCAGCTGACCCCAGAAAACTTCCGGACTTAATTGACTTTGCTGTAACCAAGAACATCCCAAGAAATTAAGTAAGCGCCAAATCGCTATCGGACTTATCATCGGATCACTCGCCTGTTTTAATAACTCTCCTTCAAAGCCCCAAAGTAATTGAGCACCCCTTCATGCTAACCTCGCCTAGAACTAACTGGCTAAAGTACAAAAAGTACGTAAGTTCCCACATTGAGCTAACACCACAGCTTAACACTGAGAATGACATCGACTTCTGTGCTGATGCCCTGGAGTCGGTACTCGTGGCAGCAGCCAAAATCTCAGCACCAGAAGAGACACTTGTGCGTAGCAACCAATACAAAACAAATCTGCAAATCGAACAACTGGTTCGGGAAAAACGACGCCTACGACGCGCTTGGCAATCCTGCAGATCTCCCCATTCGAAGCAACTCTTTAATGATGCCACACGCAGACTCACCAAAACCCTCAAGCAAGAAGAAGAGCTTGCGCAGCGCCGGTACATCGAGAAACTGTCGCCGACCAGTACAAAGCATCCTTTGTGGAGAGCTCACCCAAACTTAAGCTCTCCGATAGAATCAGTCACTCCGATTAGAAACTCCTCGGGAACTTGGGCCCGCAGTGACGAAAACAGAGCCGAAACATTTGCTCTACACCTACGAAATGTATTTCAGCCAAACGCCGTCACCAACTCTTTTCAACTACCCCCGCTTAGCTCTGAAATTGCAAATAAACCCGATTTTGTTTCAAGTGCCTGAAATTTCGAATGTCATTAGGAAGCAACTAAAACCGAAAAAGGCTCCAGGGGGCGACCTAATAACCCCAAAAATGATAATAGGAATTCCAAACTGCGCAGTGGATGCTATATGCAAGCTATTTAACGGGATCACAAGACTTGGCTACTACCCCAAAAAAATGGAAAAAGTCTGTCGTTATAATGATACCGAAGCCTGGGAAAGACCAGACAATTCCCTCATCCTATAGGCCAATAAGCTTACTATCGTGCCTGTCCAAATAACTAGAAAAATGCCTGATCACGCGCATAACACCATATTTAAGTGAGCAAAACTTAATACCGCCACATCTGTTCGGGTTTCGTGAAAGCCACGAAACCATCGAGCAAGTCAACCGGATATCTTCAGAAATTCGTACAGCCTTCGAACATCGGGAATATTGTAGTGCGATATTCCTCGACGTCTCTCAGGCATTCGACCGAGTGTGGCTTGAAGGCCTTATGCATAAAATCATAACATTATTGCCAGAAAACACCCACAAGTTACTTAAGTCGTACTTCTACCACCGCGCCTTCGAGGTGAGATGCAATACAACTACATCCAACGAGTATTACATTGAAGCCGGAGTCCCACAAGGTAGGGCACTGGGTCCTACCCTGTTCGTCCTATACACAGCAGACATCCCTACGAACGAGACGACACCGCAATCCTGAGCCGCACGAGATGCCCAACAAGAGCAACAGCTCAACTAGCTGATCATTTGTTGAGAAGTGGCTATCAGACTGGCGAATCAAAATTAATGAACAAAAGTGTAAACATATAACGTTTACCCTTAATAGACAATCGTGCCCCAGACAGACGCCTAACCTGGCGGAGGCACATTGAATGCAAGAAAGTACATCTCAGACTTAAAGCTAGCAGCCTACACTGGATTATAAATTCTCGATCACCCCTGTGTCTGGACTTTAAAGTTCTTCTCTACAACTCCACCCTTAAGCCCATTTGGACTTACGGCTCCCAGCTCTGGGGAAACGCGAGCAACAGCAATGTTGACATCATACAGCGCTCACAACCAAAAATCCTTCGAACAATCACTGGTGCACCATGGTATGTTCGGAACAAATACATCCACAGGGATCTGGGCATACCACCGGTCAAAGATGAAATATCTAAGCAGAAAGCGACCTACCACAACAAGCTTATACAGCACCCAAATGATCTCGCAAGGAGCCTAACACGGGTTTCGAACAGAACACGTCTGCATCGAAACGATCTGCCAGCCCAGCAATAAATACTAGGGCCCGTTAGTCTAAATTCAGTCTACATGACTGTAAGTTAAGTTATATTTTTAAGACTTGATATACTTATTGTTAGTCTCATATAGAGAAGATTCAATAAATAAAGCACACATAAAAAAAAAAAAAAAAAATATTATCTTCAGAGATTAGATATTTAATGACGAAGCGCACAAGGAGAGTGCGCGAAGGCGACTACTATTATATAGCCGCAGAGTTAAAAATCTGTTGTGATGGTCCGATCATAATGAGTGATACACCAATAGAAAGGTTTCGCAAAAAATAACAGGATTGCATACAAAGACTTAATGAAAATCAATTGCCTTGGAAGAGAGAGCAGAGAAAGAAAAAAAGTGAAAATTTCGAATTTTGGAGCTGTTGGGGCTGGTGGGGATAAAGGCCGTCTCGCAATGTTTTAGTTGTGTTCCTATTAAAAATACCCGTCGAATGCTCCGTTCAAAAGTTATAGCCAAAATAAGATTTTCTTCTTCCCATAATGAAAATTTAATTCTGTTTGTCAGTTTGTGCGCTTGTCAGTCTGTCCCAAAACGTTGGTTTAAAGTCCTGTTAAAAAGCTTTATATAAGAAACATGAGTTCTACCACTTTTGGAAAAACTCGCTAGTTTAGCGGGAAAACAGCTATAAATGGCTAAATTTCGTAAGCCCATAACTTAAGCGAAATACTTTAGCTAAAGACTTGACCTCATATGAAAGGTATTTTGAAGTAAAATAAACGCCTCCTTAGCCCTATTTATCTCTATGCAATAGTTAAAAACTTATGCACAAAACCATTTTTTTAACTTTATTTCCTACTTTTTTTTATTTTTCTCAAAAACGGTCCCAAAGATTTTATTTAAAGCTTTAAGCTATATAGTTCTTGAAATTCCTTAAATTTTGGAATATAACACATGGTTGTAAAAAGTCACGTTTAAAGTTATTTAAAAACGAAAATAGCCATTTTGCCAGCTCGAAAAACTATCGCTCCCTGAGTATTACATTTTGTGTGAGGGTATCCGAACTGCATTTAAGGGTCATAGAATCATTTAAATTTTTGTAAGCAGATCCACATAGGAAACTTTTGTTATACAACTTTTGGAAAAACCTGCTATTTTAGCGGGAAAAAAGCTAAAAATATCTAAATTTCGTAAGTTCTACACTTCTAAAGCTACAGACATGTGGTTTACCTCGTTTAAAAGGTATTTTGAAATACTTCAACGCCTTTTAAACTTAATTCCTTTAAATACAATAGTTTAAAAATTATGATTGACCAATTTAAAATTAAATGTATATATTAGCTCCTATGAGAGCAAAAGTAAACAAACAAAAACTTCTCATATCAAAAACAAACACCTCTTAACGAGGTAAAAAACTAGTGACGATCGCACCCCATAAAGTATATATATTCTTGATCAGGATCACTAGCCGAGTCGATCTAGCCATGTCCGTCCGTCCGTCTGTCCGTCCGTATGAACGCTGAGATCTCGGAAACTACAAAAGCTAGAAAGTTGGGATTACCCACACATATTCTTGGGCTTCCTACGCAGCGCAAGTTTATTTCAGCCGAGCGCCACGCCCCCTCTAACGCCCAAAATCGCCCATAATCGCCCACAAACAATTTTAAAATGTGCCTAGCACCCACATTTTTAAAGATTATAAATGCAAATCGGACCATTCCACATTGGGCCAGCGAGCCGATTTTTCGACGAAAATTCAAATTTTTCATAGAAAGTAAACCTTTTTTAATAATAAAATTTGAATAGTATATACTTTGACTAAAAAGAGTCAAAAGATTTTAATTGTTTTGATGCATCCCTGAAATTTTCGCAGCCCTTCAAAGTCAGCTGTTTGATTGCATGCGTGCGAAACTAAAAAAAGCGGGAAAAACTGCGAAATTGCCTGTTTCAGGCCAGCAACTTTAATCCCAGGAGAAACGCATCAACCGACTTTCACGAAAATTCTTTTATTACTGGTTTTTATTCTCCTTCTCTTCTTTCACTTGCAACTGCGACGCAGCGAGTAACAATAACGAGTATTTAACAGAGCTATATTAACTTTAGGCGGAACAATTCAAATATTTTCCATAAACAAGGGCGTAAGGAACACACGTAGATAGAGCAGCTTGGGCTCGTTGGGGGTTATTTTATTTGCTCGCAGCCTGCTTTGCCCCGTCTCAAAGCTAAGTAGCCCAAGTTGCAAGTTCTACATAGTTCCCTCACATACTATTTTTATAAACAAATTACGACTAAACATCGGCCGCGTTGAATGGCCGAAGGGCTTCAATTGATTGGTAATGGTGCTAGTCGATGGACAGCACGTTTGTAGATTCCATTTTTAGTTTCGGCGACCCGGACCCTTCTATCAGCACCTGTACCCGTTTCAGTGATGATGCCCAAAAGCAATGTCTGAGGTGGCAGGTTGTCATCCTGAATTGCCACAACGGTACCATCAGTTAAATTTGGCGACTCCTTATTCCACTTCACGCGTTGTTCTAAGCTTAACAAGTAGTCTTGTGACCAATCCTGCCAAAAGCGTTGTTTTTTCGCAGACACCAGAATTCGGTTCCACATTTGGCTGAGCGGATGCTGGAGGCAAGGTCGCCAAGCTAGTCCCGACGAGGAGGTGCCCAGGGGTTATAGCCTCACCATAGTTTGGGCTTGAGCCGTCAGCGATAATCGGCCGCGAATTCAGCACTACTTCAACTTCTACGATGATCGCCTGTAGCTCATCTTCCTTAAGTAATGCGTTTCCCACAGCTCGGAGAAACAGGTGTTTAGCCGATTTAACGGCTGCCTCCCACAGCCCTCCAAAATGTGGGGCTCTGGGAGGGATGAAGATAAATTCGAATCGACGAGGTGCTCCAAATGCTGTTATAGCGTCCTTATGGGTTTCCAAGTTGCTGATGCGAGACGAGCCGGAGAAATTCGTGGCATTATCGCAATACAATTTCTCGATGGGTCCGCGTCGTCCGACAAATCTACAGGATGAATGTATTAGCGGTGAGATCTTTTACAAGTTCAAGATGAACGGCTTTTGACAGGAAGCAAATGAATATCGCTACATACATCTTGATTGGAGGCTTACCACGAATTCCTAACGATTCTCGAATCGGCCCAAATAAGTCAACTCCACTAATTGCAAACGGCCTTGTGCCTATCAAACGGTCGGCTGGTAAGTTACCCATTATTTGTGAAGCTAGTTTTGGCTTGTATCGAAATCAATGTACACATTGTCTTACGACCGCGCTACATTCGTACCTAGCATTTATGAGCCATATTGTTTGGCCAAAAAGATCAACCAATGCTCTGGGTCCTGCATGACAGTTTGTTCTATGCAGATGTTGAATGTATAAACTCACGAATCTGTTGCCCTTTGGCATAAACTTTACGCTGTAGTTTAACTGAGCATTGAACAATCGACCTCCTACTCGCAACAAAGACACCTCAAGCTTTCCAACTGATTCAGTTACATTCCGAATCTCTAACTCTTCATTAATGTTGATTTGCTGAGTTTTTATATTTTGAGGCCAAAGCCTTTGATCTTGAGTCAAGAAGTGAGGACCGACAAACCAAAATGAATTTTTTAATTCAATAACTGTACAACCCCGAGATGGAAAGTCAGCTGGATTGCTATCAGTGGGTACATAGCGCCAACTCGCCAAAGGTTTTTAGTTTTGAAGGATGTGTTTGCAGCCAATACAAGACGATTTCTGAATCGGACCACATTACAACTTGTTCAACTGGAGAGTTAATCACTGGACGAATTTCTTCCCACAAGTTGGCTAGCAGGTGCGCCGAGCGAAGCTCCAGTCGTGGTACCGACTTTGTTTTCAGAGGGGCCACTCTTGATTTTGCAGTAAGAAATTTAACTTCCACGTGTCGATGTTCGACACGGATGTACAGGCAACATCCGTATGCCTCAGTTGAGGCATCTGCAAAATCATGTATTTGACATACGGTGTTTTTTGTCGTACCTACATGCCTTGGAATTTTCAATATATCCAACTCTTCCAACCCAATTGTGATCGATTGCCATTTCTGCTGAGGGCTGACAGGAATTGGATCATCCCACTCTAACTTAAGCAGCCAAATCTGTTGTATGAGAATTTTGGATCTTGTGACAACCGAAGAGATAAGCCCGAGAGGATCATATAGGCGAGCAGTAAGGGACAGAATAGATCTCTCGCGAAGAAAACTTAAAGATGTCATGTTTTGGGTTCCAAACGAGACCTAACGCCTTTGTATCTTCGTGCTCCCCGACAGATACATCTGTATACTGATTAAGATCTATTAGCTGTTCACAATTGGTTGCCCACTTCGAGAGAACAAGCCCAGCCGAGCCTAAGATTTCAATTAATTCGTTTCGCATTGACGTAAGTTCTTCGATTGTATCCGCGCCTGATAAAAGATCGTCAACGTAGAAGCTATTTGATAAGACTAAGGATCCAAGAGGGTAAGAAACTGAATATATCTCACTAAGGTACTTGAGGCAGCGGATAGCTAAGAACGGTGCGCAGGTCGTGCCGTATGTAATGGTATTCAAACGCAATTCGTCGAATGACACTTGAGAGCTTGTCTTACTCGATGCATCGGAAACCACTCTAAGTTTAGTGGTTTAACTTTGCGGTCTGAGCACACATTGATAAGGAATGAAAAAATGAGGCTCAGGCGGAATTTCATTATTGACCAACATCATGTGGCTTTAAGATATGTACTCCTTCATAAAGACAACGTACATATAATTTACTTCTGGGTTATTGGACATCCTTCTTTCTAATGCTAAGAAACGCCTTTTTGCGATTTTAAACGACGAACCGAAACAAGTCGGGCTGAACTTAAATGGCAATGAAACTTGAAGTCGACCGGAGGATAACCAAAGAATACTCTCCATGAATGCCCTTTCCCACATAATTTGCTGCGGAGTGTAAAGAGTATTCTGTGCAATGCTCGGGAGGCTTTCTATTTCCCAGAATTTTCGAATCAACATGTCTACACTGCAATAATCTTGAACTGCGCTCAGCATTGAGGCCGCTTGTTTGAAATTTGTTTTTGATGACTTGCACCGTCCTGATCCGATCCATCCAAAGACGGAGTTTTGTAGAACTGGACCATGAGTTTCTTGCTTAAATTTCCCTTCCTTTAACAAATCGAAGAATGCGTCAGCACCAAGCAATATGTCAATTATCTGAGGTTTGTGGAACAGTGGATCAGCTAACTTTATGTTGTCAGGGAGGTTCCAGTCTAACACTTAAACTGCCCTCTCAGGTTGGGACGATGATATTGACTTCAGAACAGTAAGATCAGCTTCTAATTGAAATGCCTGTGTTCGGGACAATAAAGTTGCTTGAACTACATGTCGACCTGATATATTTGATAAACCTGTTCCAAAAAGATATGTGTCTTTTCGATCGGCTGTCATCGCGTGGTGGACGGCAGAGGTGGTCAAAGGTTGTGTCACAATCGGCTCATGAGTGGAAGCTAGTTTGGACGGTGAAGAGTCGGAGCTATCTATGAAGCAGTGAATGATGTGGTTTCGAACACAAGCGGCACTTGGAGGATTGACATGAAAGAACGGAATGCCCTTTCCTTAGGCAGTTTATACACAATGGGAATGTCTTAGCGAATTTGAATCATGTAGCGACTAATGCGGCCACAAACGAACTGCACGCGTGAAGGTAGTGATCCGCAGCTTTGCAATAATACCTTTTTGGATCGTGGGTTCGATTGGTATTGGAAACGGACATGGAAGTTTTACTACAGGTCTTTGAAGAATTTGACCGCCCCAGCTCTCGAGAATTTTGCGTGCCCGACGTTCATCTGCTACCAAATCTTGGTAGCGTATATTGAGCATTGCATTTGCTATTACCTTGTCACTACCAAGCGAAAGCAAGGATTCGTAGATAGCTGTGACAGTATCTATCATGTGGCGCAGTGACAAGGCGGACGGACCCTGCATTGTGGAAATGTCAATGGGGCGTGAAATACAATCAAAAAAATTAACTTTGATTGTCGTACACCCGATTTAAGGCGGCAAGTGCCTTTGGGTAATTGGTCTTAGTTATTTAGTATGCTTTGCGGTCCCCAGCGCTTCTTTCTCCAGACACGACAACAGGAGATTAAATTTCTCGACGTTACTAAGAGTTGGATCGCTATATATGAGACAGGTGAATAAACCAACAAAGTTCTTATACCCTGAGTAGTATCCGGAATACTTGGGTAAATTCATTCGAGGTAAATTGTTATTGTGCGGGCTTGTTGTATTAAGGGTTGAGTTAAGTAATGGTGGTCTTTGATTTTGTACATTAGCTGACACATAAAGAGATTTTGTGGCTACACCCTTATTCTCAAGCTCAGCTCGCGATGCCGGATTAATTAACTCAATTTCCCTTTTAAAGGTTAAATGCACGATTTATGTAATTGTTTAAAACATCTAATCTGCACTCTAATTCGCTGCCTCGCATGGATACGATTTCTTGTTGCATAAAATCTCCCATGCGGTCTATATCACCCTTAACACTTTCAAGTCGCGAGAGTAATGTATTAGCACGATCGTTGCAATAATTGACATCATTTACACTTGAACTTTGCTGACGACTTAAACGGAGCCTCGGAGCCATGATGCAATTTTACGCTAAAATGCTAATATAAGTGACTCTTTGCCACTCGCTGATTTAATTGAAATTGAATTCTTAAGTAGAAAGCACAGCTATCTAGTGTTGCGATAGGTTATATTGATTTAAGTTATTTTTACTTTGTAACTTTGTTATAACTGTACCCTAATGAGCTGAAGTGCAAGCGCGAGTCGTTACTCTGCGGCAGATAGACAAATTGAATAACTCGAATTTACAAAACTCGGCTAAGCGCAATCAAGGTGCTGCAACGATTTTTAAAGTTCCCCTCTGATCGGTGAATTGTACTTATGCGATGTATGTATGTTCTGGTATATGTGCGCGTTGGTATGTGCATGTGAAGAAAGAAAGAACGGCACAAAGCAACTAAAGAACCAACTGTATGCGGGACACGTGTTTGCCTCAAAACTTACGCCTTGCGTAATATTCTGCTGGCTGCTGTATGTATTTACTTTACCGAAATTTTTTTCTTATCGATTAGTGAAATCCAGCGGCGTGTCCAGTACAAGCTTAAACTGAGATTCCACGGTGAATGTATGTAAATTAATCTATTTGATGGGCGCAGCCTGGGGTGGTCCTCGACGGCCGCACTGTCTAGGGTGGTCTTCTTAGGGATGTCCGCTTGTAGGCGCGGGGGAAGTGGTCGCTTCTGGCAGCGCCCGTTATGGTTGATTCGCGGCCAGCAGCTAATGGTTGCCTCCCGTAGGTGCGGGGGGATGCGTTAGCGCCCACGCGTGAGGGTAGGCCGCTGGAAGCTGCTGCTTGTAATTGTCTCCCGTAAACGCAGGAGGAATTTGTTTACCGCCGGTCGCACTTGCTGATGCCCGCTCGGTAGTGCGGGGGAGCAGGTGAACTTAACTTGATTCTCGTATGTGGAGATCGGGGATCCCTCGCTGCAGTCAGAGCCGGATGGCTACACCTTCACAATTGCTGATTAGGTTGACTTATGTTGGGAGGTAACTGCCCCCTTCGCCTGCTGGCCTAGAGACTCAGTCAGTGCAAAATAATAAGATATATTTAACGGCGGTTGCCGGCGTTTTTCAATGCTATAGAACTTTTGTTATTTATTCGTAGAAAGCTTGGAGCGAACTAAAACTAAAGTTGACAGAAAATGAAATCCATAGCGGCCACGCAAATATGCTGTGTTTGCCGGCTATGCACGAGCATCCGGCCAAATGCCGCGTCAGCGGTTTTGGCCGCCGCTGGGCTTCGGACATTCGGTCATCGCCTCCGTCCAGTTGGCTACTTAGTTAACTTGTATGTAAAGCTGATCTGCGATATAACGATGAATTCCAGCGGCGTGTCGAGTACAAGAACAAACTGATATGGCGGATATGTGTATAGCTGATCTGTTATATGTCATTCTGAGTCCACACGGGGGGTGCCAAAAAATGTTTGCTCCCGATCGGCAAACTGCGAAATTGCGAAACTTTTGGCGGTACAATTCAAATATTTTCCATAAAGAAGGGCGTAAGGAACACACGCAGATATCTTGCAGCTCGGGCTCGTTGGGGGTTATTTTATTTGCTCGCAGCCTGCTATGCCCCCTCTCATAGCTAAGTAGCCCAAGTTGCAAGTTTTACATAGTTCCCTCACATACTATTTTTATAAACAAGTTACGACTAAACAAATAAAATAAAATATGTTACCATATAAAAATGTGTAAGTGTCCTTTTCTTAATAACTTACCGGAAAACAAATCATCGATTTTTTTTTTGTAAACTGGTGTAATCAATGAAAGATATACAAAATTGGTAAGAAAAAGATGAGAAATATATCTCGAAATGATTCGAGAACCAAGTCATTAAGGGAGGTCAAAATCAGTTATAAAATTTCTGTACACTGATAAAAAAAAAACGTAGTAAATCCAAAGATTTTATATTCAATTTATTAACAATGAATCTAATATGTTCGACCTTAATTGAAATGTTTTCATATTAGATCATTCAATGATTTTATATTTATGTATTAATGCATTTTCTTCACCATCTATCACGGAACTCTGATCAAAGGCAGAACAAAGTCCAACACACACTAAGGGATTGATCAGATTTTCGAATTTTACCGCTCTGGCGACGCTATAATTCCCAACCAGTTATAGAGCGGCTTGCATGGCAACTTACTTCGATAGTTGACCAAGACAGCGATTTCACTGCTGATGTTTGAAGTTGGCTACTACATGAAACATGCATGTACAGTGAAGCCTATTCGCTCCTTTTTGTGTGTTGGCATAATGCCGACGTCTTGGACTTCTTGAAGTCTAGGTCGGCATGACCTCGAGTTAGCTAAAAACGTCTTTATTTCAAATGTATATTTACTATGAATCTTTGCATTCAATATGCAGATATTTATTTTAACTATTGCATTTTTCTATAAGTGTATATTGTTTAGATTGGAAGAGAGGGAAGTATGTTGATCCTACTGAAACTACAGGTAGCCAGAATAAAAGACATTAGAGAAAACAAGAAATGAAGCTAGCTTCGGGCAGCCGAAGCTTATATACCCTTGCAAATAAAGTAAATACCTCTATTTTAATGCTTACTCTATCGGTGCAGTTCCAGGGGTTCCAAATTCTGCGCTTCTATTTTAAATTAGGTTTTTAAGTTGTCAAAAATCAAAACGCCTACTTCCTACAAAGTTACAATGAGTATTATTATATTTGTTTGATTATTCCTACGGGAGCCTTAAGATATAATGGTCCGATCCGGCTCGCTCCGACATATGTACTACCTGCAATAGAAAGAAGACTTTTGGGAAAGTTTCATCGCGATAGCTTTAAAACTGAGAGACTAGTTCGCATAGAAACGGACATGGCTGGATGGACTCGGCTATTGGTTCTGGTCGGAAACGCCTCCTTCACTGCGTTACAAACTTCTGACTGAAATTATAATACCCTCTGCAAGGGTATAAAAATAATAACCAGGTAGGAGGATAGAAATAGAAAAAATATGATAAATGTTATATAAAGTTGGCGGAGGTGGCGACCATCATTGTTTAAAACGGCTTTTACCAACGGGAATGCGTAAAATCTAAAAAGTGGTACAGGTGTCTAGAAAATAGTTATGTTTGCTGTGGTAGGCGTGATTAGAAAAGGAAAGAAAGAGTTGAATTTTAATTAGAAGAAATGTGTTAAATAGAACCCTGCTCGCTTATACTTGAAAATATTGAAAACTTTTAAAATATTTTTCTAAATGGTGGATAATAAGGGATATAATATATTAATCATGAAGTAGTTTAGTATGTTTTCGGTTTATAAATAGTAAAAAGATTCTAATTTCATAAAAAAAGCCTAAAATATCAGAATGTGACGACATTTTAAGATGTCTAAATTTTTGTTTTTTGTTTTTTTAATTATTTTACTTTTTATTTGTATTTAACGGGAACGGAAGTTTCATCAAATGTTCAGACAGTGGACAATTTTGATAAAAAAAAACCGCTTTACTTTTGATATTATATTATTTTTCCCCTATAAAAGGATATATTCAGTCGATTGGTACATGCTTCTAGCCTAATCAAAAAATCGTCTGTAATGGGGTAAAAATGAAGTTCTGGCAGTCTCATTAAATAAAAAAAACGTTCCTGGAGCTGTAAATATTATTTTCTTTTATTTTTATTAAAGTTTTATAATTATACCCGTTACTCGTAGAGTAAAAGTATATTTTCCATGAATATAATTTAAAGTCGGACGGTGCTAGTGTATGAATATTTATAATGAGTTCAGGTAAATTCAATGCACTTGACTTCCTCGCGCGAAGGTTACAATAATAGTACAAAAATTCCATATTTTTCCATTTCTATCTTCTCTCTTTCTTGCGGTCGAGTTGGCAGCATCACATTTCTTATCGATTTAAGATAACTCTCAAGAATCGGCGCAAGATTTAAAATACAAAATATTAATGACAAGGGCAATTGGGTTTTGACCCAACATACCGCCCCCCTTGAAAGTATGCGATTGACTTTCAAGAGACTTGTAGTAATGCTAATTTCCGAATAGGTCGGCGTATAATTTCTCTGGCAGTGCGTATGTTAGCTACGCCCACAATGTTGTCGTGTCCCTTGATGGTGTCGACAATACGTCCAAGTAGCCAACGTTGTGGAGGAAGGTTATCCTCATGGACTATGACCATGTCGTTGACTTCTAGGTTTGGAGCTGTCTTCGTCCAATTTGTGCGGGTCAGTAGCTCGTTGATATACTCCTGGCTCCAGCGTTTCCATATGCGCTGCTTAATAGCGCTGACCTTCTGCCATCGGTCCAGACTGTCGAAATTGTCGTCGGCTATTGGAAGTTCCGGTAATGCTCGGAGCGCGTCTTCCACCAGGAAGTGTCCAGGCGTCAGCGCGCCCAAATCGCTTGGATCCGACGATAGCGGAATTTAAGATCGCCTCAACGTCCGCGGCTGCAGTAGATAGCTCTTCAAAGGTGAGCCTAGTATCTCGGAGTGTGCAATTGAGTAGTCCCTTGACACTTTTGACTGCCGCCTCCCATATACCCCCAAAATGCGGGGCCCTGGGCGGGATAAAGTGGAAGTTAATAAATTGCATATTACAAAAATTGGTGATCGAATTAACAGTTTCACCCTTAAAAAGGAACTGCTTCAGCGACTCTAGCTTGTTGTTGGCTCCTGCGAAATTCGTAGCGTTATCGCACAAGATGTCGGATGGGAGTCCACGTCGGGCAATCAAGCGTTTGAGGGCTGCTATGAAGCTGTCTGTGGTAAGATCCGATACCACCTCCACGTGTATTGCCTTTGTGGCAAAGCAAATAAAAACGGCTAAGAAAGCCTTGCTGGGATGGTTTTCCGCGGATGCGCAGGTAGACGTTGACCGGCCCGCAGAAGTCGATTCCGCATCTTAAAAACGGCCGAGACGGTGTGATGCGTTCCTTGGGTAGCTGACCCATTAATTGCGTTTTCAGAGTTGGTCGATAGCGAACGCAATGTACCCATGAGCGAACGACTTGTCGTGCCAAATCTCTCGCGTTCACTACCCAGAACTGCTGTCGGATTAGTGCGACAAGGGCCTTTGGTCCAGCGTGATAGTTTTGGAGATGGAGATGACGAACGAATAACTCTACGAAGTGATCCTTTCTGGGTAGAAGAATTGGGTGCTTTTGAGAATCTGGGTAGTTTGCAAGTTCCAGACGCCATCCAACCCTTAGAAGCTCGAAGCCATCATTCACCTGTAAAAACAAACTAAGGTTTTTTAGGTTATTACGAAGAGGATGACCCTTGCGCAGCAACGATGTTTCTTGATGGAAGTGCTCGGTTTGGATGTTCCACACGATGCAGTGTAATGCCCGCTGCAACTCTGTGGGGGTCGGCAATAGCGACTGAGTCAGGAACCCTTTACGGCAGCTATCCGAAAATCTGTACATCCATGCAACAACAAGTAGACAGCGAAAATACGAGCTGAAGTTATGAATTCCTGAGAGCAGTGAGTTATTGACGGTGCGTACGACGAAGGCTGATTTCCTTGTCTCCAGTTGCACAACCTCCATGTCGATGTCTTCCTTATTGTCCTTTGGCCAATGATGCTGATCTCTCCGTAAAAATGCAGGTCCCTGAAACCATATCGAGGTTTGCAGGTCAGCAACTGTACAGCCTCTGGTGAGTAGATCTGCCGGGTTGCAGTGTGTTGGAACGTGTCTCCAATGACAACCTGCTGTTGATTTCTGAATTTCCGAAATTCGATTGCCGACGAAGGTTGACAACGTGGCTGAGTGCTTGCGATTCCAGTGTAGGACGATTTGGGAGTCACACCACAAGTATATGGTTGGCTCTCTGTCCGCGAAGATTCCTGCGATTTTCCGATAGAGTTGTGAGAGCAGATGTGCCCCACAGAGTTCCAACTTAGGCAGCGAAAGTTTCTTGGTTGGAACAACTCTGGACTTGGATGTTAGGAGTTGGACTTTGATGAGACCATCTGATCCAAGTGTCCGAGTGTCCATGTATCTCCAGAGATCATGTCGCCGGTTGGAGACAGTATCGTGGTATGGCTACAGATTCTAAAGACGTGAGCGATTGATGGAGCGATGTCCAAGCGGTATGGATGCCTTGCGGAACGGACTCATCCCAGTGCAGTTTTAATAACCACAGTTCTTGAAGGATGATTTTGGCAACTATTATAATTGGTGTTACTAATCCCAATGGGTCGAACAGCGATTGCGTACTGATTGCGTACTGATATATACGAAAACGAAGGAGCAATGTGTAGAGATCTGGCTGAATGGTCGGTCCCACCATTAGTAGATCGTTGAGGGATATCTGAGATGTTGTCTGACAAGAGGCGTCGAAGACTACTCTCAGCTTAGTCGATGTGCTGCTGGGCTTGAGCACGCAGTGGTGCGGAATGTAGAAATGTGAAGTATTGAGGTTTGGGTGGCCTACCAAGCTCATGTGGCCCAAGGCTTCGAACTCCTGCATGAACTCAATGTACTTGGCCTTGACCTCAGACTTACGGTTAAGGCTTCGTTCGAGAGCGAGAAATTTTCTTTTAGCGGTGTCGTAGGAGGAGCCGAGCAGACTGGGTTCGTCCTTGAATGGTAGTCGTACCATTATCCGACCATCTCCGGTGCGTCGGACCGTTTTGTTGTAAAATTCTTCACATTTCCGTTGTACTGGTGTCAGCGTATTTAACGAATTCTTCACCTCATCAATGCGCCATAAGCGCTCCAAGTTTTTGTGAGTGGCGTCGTCCACATCTACGATTAAAGAATATTGATGGAGTGACCTGGGATGCATCTGGCATCGACCAGACACTATCCATCCGAGTAGTGTTTTCTGTAACACTGGCAAGTTTTGGCCAAGCTTGATTTGACCGATTGCTAGGATGTCGAAAAAGGTTTCCGTTCCTAGTAGCAAATCGATTCGCCGAGATAGGTAGAACCTTTCATCGGCCAGCAATGCGTTAGAGGGGAAATGTCTATCTCCGCTTCTGGGTGTTAGGCAATGTGTGATGTAACGCAAAAATCAAGGAGCAACTCAAAATCAGTTTGTCGAGATTTAACTGTGGTAGCTGTATGATGCTTAATTTGCGTTTGTGTGTCCCCGATGCTGCGAATCTCCATGTTGCGTTTGTTCCAAGGCAATCGCAGCTTCTGGGCGAACTCTTCCGAAATGAAGTTCACCTGGGAACAGGAATCCAGTAGGGCTCGTCCTTACCAATACTAATGCCGTGGCGAGTATGACACAATCAGAATGAGTATCAGTGTGGGTATGAGTGACTGCGTCCGAAACTTGCGATGTTTCTGTTCTGGGCTGCAGCGCATTTGGTGCAACGGATTCAGGAACGTGTCGATGAAGCAATGAATGATGTGCTGATGAACATATGCGGCATCTCTGAATAGATGGGCATTTGGCATTTTGACATGATGGCCCTTATTGAGGCAATTGATGCAAAGCCGAAGGCGCTTCACTTTATCTAAGCGACTGTCCGGCGTAATCTTGATTAGATCGGGACATCTAAATATCTTGTGGTCTGTGCTTGAACACATGTTGCAAGTTTGGGTTGTACAGTTGAAAGACAAACTTGATGGGTTGCTCTGCGTGCGAGGCTTGTGGCCACCTGGCTGGCTCACGAAGGCGTCAGCAGATGGCTTTCTATCCGATTCTAAATATTGACAGTGCCGTTCCACGATTTGAACTCATCTGTCCCACGAAGGTAATACGGAGTAATCGAGCGATTCGTTCCACTTCCTCTTGGTCTCCTGATCGACCTTGCCCATGACTATGGATATGAGCATGGCCTGCGAGATCTGCGATTCAGTGCCCAGAGATCGCAAAGAGTTGTATAATGCGGAGGCAATATCTATAAGGCTGCGCAGCTGTTGCCCGCTGGACTTGGCGGCAGGTTGCAATGCGAACAATGACGATATGTTGTCGAGAAAAACAAGCGTAGGGTTATCATAACGGTTTCTCAGGCGCTCCAGCGCCTTCGTGTAGTTGTCGGGAGTAACCTGGAAAGCTCGAACTGTTTCCAGAGCTGGCCCTTTTAGGCAGTTCAACATCTGGTTGAACTTTTCAATTTTAGACAGGCTTAACTGGTTCGCTACGACTTGGTTGAATGATGTGATAAAGTTCTGATACTCGGAATATTTACCGACGAATAATGGCAGTGATATACGTGGCAGTTTGGCTGCTGACGTATGACCCACATTAACCGTAGTTTCATGAATCGCGGTGCTGTTTGCATCTGGTCCGAGCTGCTCCTGAATAGAGACTTTGGTGTGGATGAACAGCTCTTCTATTTCACGACGAGAATCACGTTGCGATTCTGCCGGGTCCATGATCTCTATATTTTCTTGTATCGACAATGCGAGTTTGAAGTAGGAATCCAGAATCGTCATACGGCACGTCAGTTCCAACGGCGAAAGGTTGAAACCAGGGTTCACTGACTGGCTAATTCTGGAAAGATTCCTGTGAGCGTCCACACGATGCGCTTCAAGTTGTTTGATGGTAGGCATGTTGTAAGTTCCACGTTCCAGTTATGTGATCAGTTGATCTGGCAACGCTGTGGACAGAATGCACACACACACGTATGATAGTGCGAAAGAGATGACGATATGTAGTGGAAAGTTTTGGCTTGCCAGGCTTGTTATGCAATAGGCTGGCGGATGCGAACACGCGATGTGAAGATCGAGGTTATGTCCGAGATTGGTGGCTTCTGTGTCCGCCGAGTACGATGTGAAGATGGGGGACCGAGTGTCGACCCCAACTTTGGCCTGATAGATCTGGAGGACTGCTGTCGACTCCAACGACGAAGTGTTGATAGACTTGGAGGACGGGGTGTCGACTCCAACGACGAGGTGTTGATAGACTTGGAGGACAGGGTGTCGACTCCAACGACGAGAGGGTGATAGACTTGGAGGACGGGGTGTCGACTCCAACGACGAGAGGGTGATGAGTGTGGCGCTGAGCAGCGGTGGGGCAGCGAAGCACCAATATGTTGCGCGTAGGCGGGCTACTTAACAATGCGCGAGCGACAATTTGGAGCGAAATACAGTAGCAGAGAACTTAACCTCAACTCATACAAAAACCACTCAAAACTAGCAAAGTCCTGTCACGGTCGCCAAAATGTTAAGACAAGGGCTTTTCCTTGAATATAATTTAAAGTCGGACGGTGCTAGTTTATGAATATTTATAATGAGTTCAGGTAAATTCAATGCACTTGACTTCCTCGTGCGAAGGTTACAATAATAGTACAAAAATTCCATATTTTTCCATTTCTATATTCTCTCTTTCTTGCGGTCCTGCCAACTCGACCGCATCACATTTCTTATCGATTTAAGATAACTATCAAGAATCGGCGCAAGATTTAAAATACAAAATATTAATGACAAGGGCAATTGGGTTTTGACCCAACAGATGCCTTCATCAATTCTACCCCTTGTATGGATTGTTCTACTTTAGAAGAATCGACATCTCTTGCTTGATTCAAAAGCGTCTCCAGCTTTTTTCTGCTGGTCAAAAGTGAGATTTACGATAGATATTAACTCGCAGATTCCTTTAGCATGTTTGTTGGACACACTCGATCTCCTTTCTACTACTTCTTTCTTTTTGGTGAATCCCATTTCAATACATTTTTCACATTTCTCGTTTAAGAGCTCAAGGGATTTTCCGGTGATTGCTATTTGCTATTTATCGTGACCATCATTTGACCTTCAAACCGATGATGTTTAAAGTTATGGGGTGTGCTAGTAAAAAAGTTTATGGTTAATACCTTCTTTTGTTTTATCTTTGTTAAGCTAATTGCATTTGTTATGATATTTGTTTATGGACGGTAAATGTACAAGAATTTTACCTATTATAGATATTGATGTGTTCGTTGCCCTTCAAATACCCTTTGTTTCACAGCTGGTTCCATTGCTGTCGGTTACCATCACTTTAGGATTATTACCTGGCTATTAATAGTTCTCCTGCTTAATGACTTTTAAATTATCGATGACAAATTTTTTCGCTAACCCTCTTATCGTTTTTTATTTCTATTCTGTTAACTACATCTTAATACTATTTTTATGAATAGATAAATTCATAGGAAATTGTTCTTCTTATCTGCGAATGTGTCGAACTGTTGTTGACAATCTTGACTTTTGAGTTATTATACACTTGACCTCTTTCTTATTTTTAGACCTTGTAATATTGTTAATAACTGTGGTTTTGGGATGCCAGGCTAGCAAGTAGCGATATTGAAAAATGTATGATGGAATCCGTGATACGATCCGAGATATATATAGGACGGAAGAATGAAAATAATAATTAGCTAAAATAATAATAACTGATATAATACACTTGTGGAATGAGATTACATGATAGATTTAAATCTTTTTGGAAGATATTTGCAAATAATCGGAATGGAAAGATAAAAATCAAACTTTCTTGTTTTTTGTTTCGTTACAACAATGTAATGAGTATTGAGTCGGTGTAGGTAAAGTAGTATTTGATATTAATAACACTGTGCAGCATTTTTAGTGCTTTTTAAATTTACCTCGATGGATGCTATATTTTTGGATTCGTTACGAATTTCCAAGTTAAACTGCGTTTTCCAAAAAGTTCCCCGAAGCAAGGATTCTTAGCAAAAGGACCTCAAAGTTCGAAAAATGCTGAAATTGGCCAACTTTCCAGAGATCTCAGGGGCAAATGGATGCATGGTTTGATTCGATGTTGAAGTTTTTTAAAAGATACACTCTTTATCTTTCGAACCCCATACTTAGAATAATTTTAGGTTTTTTTTTAAAGCAGAAACAAATTCTAGAAAACAAAGTCAAAAAACATAAAAGTTTACAGCTGCGGTCAAAATAGTAGTAGTGTTGCCGCCCTGTGTATTTAAAAGTTTGTTGTTGTAATTGATCTTTTCCTGGTAATATTGTATTGATTATAATTTTACTATTAGACTAATTGGATAAAAAAAGTTACAACATTAAACTATTAAAAAACACAGGGCGGCAATACTACTACTATTTTGACCGCAGCTGTATACTTTTATGTTTTTTGACTATGTTTTCTAGAATTTGTTTCTGCCTTAAAAAAAATCCTAAAATTATTCTATATTCTGTATGTTAAAACTTTTGAAGTTATGTTTTTTGATAATTGTAAACTAATAATAGAGAAAGTTTTTTGTGTTGGACAGGTTTAAGGAAACCGGTTTCCATATTGTGTACACATGTTAGGGGTGGATTTTGTTCTCTAAGCATTGGTTTTTTAAGTTATTTAATGTAAGGAAGTTAGTGTTATTTACATCATTATAAATTCCAGACCAGAAATGATAAGAAATATAACTATGAAATTGATTAATATGTTTAAGACTGGTTTAACTGATGCCTTGTTACAATTAGCTGTTTTTAGCTGGTTTTTAGTTGTTTACTATCAATATTTCAATCAATATTTTCAACATCACCTAAGTATAAAAACTATAATCATCAATTATATGGAGATGATCGCAAACTAGGATTTTTTATGACCACTTTTCATCCTATAATATAATGTAAATCACTAGAATAGAAAAAGAAGATTAACTTCAATAAATAAATTAATAAGTAAAATAATTGAAATTCATATATATTTAAATATTAATATTTTAAATCAACTTAATAACCAACAAGAGAGAACGCTATAGTCGGGTGCCCCGACTATCAGATACCCGTTACTCAGCTAAGGGAGTGCGAGGGAGATGGATATATTAAAACTTTGATCGGTCACAACTTTTTAACGAATGGTCCGATTTAAAAAAATTCTTCTACATTTCGATAGGTTTTGATAATCACAATAAAACTGCATTTTTACTTTTTTTAAATCTTTTAAGGTGTGGCCGCCAGACACCTTTCAAAAAATGAGGGGGCGGTTAGAGGGGGCGTGGCACCTCTTAAAAAACAAACTTGCGCTGCGTGGGAACTCCAAGAATATGCCTGCAAAATGCCAATCCTCTAGCTTTTATAGTTTCCGAGATCTCAGCGTTCATACGGACGGACAGACAGACGGACAGACGGACATGGATAGTTCGACTCGGCTAGTGATCCTGATTAAGAATATATATACTTTATAGGGTCGGAAAAGCTTCCTTCTCCCTGTTACTCTACGAGTAACGGGTATAAAAATATCTAAACAAAAAAAATACTATAATGAATACGACAAAATTTCTACAAGCTCTTATACGAGCCCTTTTTATGAGATCTTTATGAGCCATTTGCGGAAAAAAATAAATTTTTAACGATTATGGAGCAGAAAATATTTCATACATTTGAGAATTATTAACTTGTGAGATTTATTTCATTGGACGTTGTTTTAATTTCTTTATTAGTTTTACAATCATAGGATACATCTTTCGCTAAAATGATCGGACATGTTTGTCTTAGATAACAATCTTTAAATACTTTGGGTGTATGACACTTCTCACGTACTTAGGAATCCCAGTTGAATATTAATTGCTCATAATGAGGAATAGGTCACGTGATCAGCACCAAATGAATTTAAGTTGAAAGCCCCTTATCATTGTTATTGATCTTTCATAACGTGGATAGATATTATTATAGTTGATGTCCAAGGCTTCTTTGACAATAATAATAATTTTATTCTAAAGGAAATAGGATTAGTATTTGAACAGGATCCTAACTTGGATAATAGTTTTGTAATAGAACCACCATATGATTTGACTTTACTAAATACAAAATCTCGAATGACTACAATTTGGTTAACCAATAAACATCATAACATTTATTGGAACGATGGAGAAAATAGTTTTTCTCAAACTCGAAAGTATCTAAAGTCAATTACAAACGGAAAACAAATTATTTTTAAAGGAGTGGAAAAGAAACGGTTTTTTTTCAGAAATTTGTTGGAAATCGTCAGCTCATTAAAATTGAGGAAATTGATTGTCTGTCCCTAAGCAGGTTTAAGGGAAACCGGTTTCCATATTGAGAAACACGAATTAGGGGCGGGGTTTGCGCTCCAAACAAAGCACACATTATTTTAAAATTTTTTAAGAGTACTTTGATATCAAGAAAAACATTTTATATACATCGTTTTAAAGTTGATATCAGATGAATAAAATAATACAAAAATAAAATTTTATGAGGAAATTTACCAATTTATTCAAGATTTTAAAGGGGGGATAATTGGTCACTACTTTCAATACCTCCTAAACACAAAACGATGTTCATGAATCAAGGTGGATATGATCTTACAACTACGAATTATGGTGAACACTTTGTCAAACATGTTCAGACTATTAAAATAAATGAATAAATATATTATTATGGTATAAAATAAACTCTGACTTTTTGTTGGGAATTCAAATTGCAGGTACGGAGAAGTGCGGGATCGTGATTTCAACCCCTATTATGGCACGTGTTAGAGCTAGCCTGGGACTTTGGCGTGAGGTTCACGATCTTATCAATGAGCACGCGCCTTGAGGCTTGTGCTTTGTGCGGTCGGGTACTGTAACAGGTGCGCAGGTTCGGGTACCTCTTGTGCGAGTCTCTTTTATGACATCTTTATGAGTCATTTGTGATAAGGAGGGAATCTTAGAATCTATTTAACACGTTTTGATGGGGAAAGGAAAATCGGTATTTGAAAATATTTCCACATCTGAGAATCATTAACTTGTGAGATTTGTTTCATTGGGGTTGTTTTAAATTCTTAATTAGTTTTATAATCATAGGACACATCTTCCCCAAAATGATCGAACATGTTTGTCTTAGATAACAATCTTTGGTTACTTTGGGTGTGTGGCCTTTCTAACGTACATAGAAATCCCAGTTGATTATTAATTACTTATAATGAGGAAATAGGATTCTAATAAATTTAGCATTTGTCTAACCAAAACTGGAAAAGCATTATCCCCCATATGAAGAGGGGATAAAAGTGAGAAGTAACTGGGAAGGAACTTTAGTTCGATTTCAAAGTCCACTGGATCCTTGTTAGAGGCACAACAACAACTAAACAGTTAAACAACAAAAATCAGCTAAACAACAAGTAATCAGTTAAGCAACAACAAAACAGATAAATAACAAAACAACAAAAAACAATTAAACAACAACTAAACAGTTAAGCAACAAAAAACAGCTAAATAACAACTAATCAGTTAAACAACAGCTAAACAGTTAGCAACAAAAAACGGTTAAGCAGCAACAACCACATCATGAATACCAAAAACAACGCGTGTGATCAAATCATCAATTTCCTTCAAGAATATGGTGATTCCATTTTTGAGGATCATCGACAGACCCTGGAGATGATTTTCTCCAAACTTCAAAGGATGGAGGAAGTTGGTATCATGTCCCTGGGCCGACGATGATGTAAGAGAGGGCCCGGATACATGTCAATGCCACCAGGCACCCTACCTTAGGATTAAAGCTATTGATTTAATAAAAAAAATACTATAAACATAACCTTAAATTAATAAATAATTAATAAAATAATAAATAAAATAATTTAAAAAAGAATGTTTATATATTTGTAAAAACGAATTTAACAAATAATAAAATAAAAATATATTTTAAATTCAAATTTGTATCTTCATTTGTTTGGGGGATGGGTGTTTGTTTTCATCTATTTCTTTTGAGTGTTCTATTGCTGTTGGGGTGGGTGCTTGCTTTCAGCTGTTTCTTTTCAGATAAAAACAAGAGAGAACGCTATAGTCGAGTACTTCGACTATTAGATACCCGTTACTCAGCTAAAGGGAGTGGGAGAGAGATTAATATATGCACGCGTCAGAGCTACTAGCGCCATCTAGTGGCTGTTTCATTTTTTGCTTTTTTATGGATTGTCCGATTTGAAAAATTTCTTCTACAATTCGATAGATATTAATAATCACAATAAAACTGCATTTTTACTTTTCCAAAATATTTAAAGGTGTGGGCGCCAGACACCTTTCAAAAAGTGGTTTAGGGCGATTGAGGGCGTTAGAGGGGGCGTGGCACCTTTTTGAAATAAACTTGCGCTGCGAAGGAACTCCAAGAATATACATGCAAAATGCCCATCCTCTAGCTTTTATAGTTTCCGAGATCTCAGCGTTCATACGGACGGACAGTAGGACAGACGGACAGACGGACAGACGGACAGACGGACATGGCTAGTTCGACTCGGCTAGTGATCCTGATCAAGAATATATATACTTTATAGGGTCGGAAAAGCTTCCTTCTCCCTGTTACATACTTTTGCACGAATACAATATACCCTTTTACTCTACGAGTAACGGGTATAAAAAGAAAAGGAAGAGAATCTCCGGCTGGTCCTCGACAACTAGTGGTGGTCCTGGATAATTGCTACCAAGAGCAAATCGTAGAAGTCCCACTAAGATTTGGTTTGCTCGATCGGGTCTGTGTTCACCCGAGACCCTTTTCGTCGAAAATACTCGGCAAAAAATCTTTTGAGCACGTATGTGTGCTTCTCGTATAGCTCGGTAAAAGTTTTTACACAGCTTGCTTTGTTGCTCTCGTATAGCTGAATAAAAATTGGGATGCTCCTTTTCCACCGAGCAGCCTTAATGATTCTCAGGGGTCTCTCTTTTTATCACCATTCTGGATGGTCAAACCTATACACGGAAATTAAAAATTTTACTTTGTTTCATGGTCGCCTACCATTATTATTAAAGGAGTGGAAAAGAAACGGTTTTTTTTCAGAAATTTGTTGGAAATCGTCAGCTCATTAAAATTGAGGAAATTGATTGTCTGTCCCTAAGCAGGTTTAAGGGAAACCGGTTTCCATATTGAGAAACACGAATTAGGGGCGGGGTTTGCGCTCCAAACAAAGCACACATTATTTTAAAATTTTTTAAGAGTACTTTGATATCAAGAAAAACATTTTATATACATCGTTTTAAAGTTGATATCAGATGAATAAAATAATACAAAAATAAAATTTTATGAGGAAATTTACCAATTTATTCAAGATTTTAAAGGGGGGATAATTGGTCACTACTTTCAATACCTCCTAAACACAAAACGATGTTCATGAATCAAGGTGGATATGATCTTACAACTACGAATTATGGTGAACACTTTGTCAAACATGTTCAGACTATTAAAATAAATGAATAAATATATTATTATGGTATAAAATAAACTCTGACTTTTTGTTGGGAATTCAAATTGCAGGTACGGAGAAGTGCGGGATCGTGATTTCAACCCCTATTATGGCACGTGTTAGAGCTAGCCTGGGACTTTGGCGTGAGGTTCACGATCTTATCAATGAGCACGCGCCTTGAGGCTTGTGCTTTGTGCGGTCGGGTACTGTAACAGGTGCGCAGGTTCGGGTACCTCTTGTGCGAGTCTCTTTTATGACATCTTTATGAGTCATTTGTGATAAGGAGGGAATCTTAGAATCTATTTAACACGTTTTGATGGGGAAAGGAAAATCGGTATTTGAAAATATTTCCACATCTGAGAATCATTAACTTGTGAGATTTGTTTCATTGGGGTTGTTTTAAATTCTTAATTAGTTTTATAATCATAGGACACATCTTCCCCAAAATGATCGAACATGTTTGTCTTAGATAACAATCTTTGGTTACTTTGGGTGTGTGGCCTTTCTAACGTACATAGAAATCCCAGTTGATTATTAATTACTTATAATGAGGAAATAGGATTCTAATAAATTTAGCATTTGTCTAACCAAAACTGGAAAAGCATTATCCCCCATATGAAGAGGGGATAAAAGTGAGAAGTAACTGGGAAGGAACTTTAGTTCGATTTCAAAGTCCACTGGATCCTTGTTAGAGGCACAACAACAACTAAACAGTTAAACAACAAAAATCAGCTAAACAACAAGTAATCAGTTAAGCAACAACAAAACAGATAAATAACAAAACAACAAAAAACAATTAAACAACAACTAAACAGTTAAGCAACAAACAACAGCTAAATAACAACTAATCAGTTAAACAACAGCTAAACAGTTAGCAACAAAAAACGGTTAAGCAGCAACAACCACATCATGAATACCAAAAACAACGCGTGTGATCAAATCATCAATTTCCTTCAAGAATATGGTGATTCCATTTTTGAGGATCATCGACAGACCCTGGAGATGATTTTCTCCAAACTTCAAAGGATGGAGGAAGTTGGTATCATGTCCCTGGGCCGACGATGATGTAAGAGAGGGCCCGGATACATGTCAATGCCACCAGGCACCCTACCTTAGGATTAAAGCTATTGATTTAATAAAAAAATACTATAAACATAACCTTAAATTAATAAATAATTAATAAAATAATAAATAAAATAATTTAAAAAAGAATGTTTATATATTTGTAAAAACGAATTTAACAAATAATAAAATAAAAATATATTTTAAATTCAAATTTGTATCTTCATTTGTTTGGGGGATGGGTGTTTGTTTTCATCTATTTCTTTTGAGTGTTCTATTGCTGTTGGGGTGGGTGCTTGCTTTCAGCTGTTTCTTTTCAGATAAAAACAAGAGAGAACGCTATAGTCGAGTACTTCGACTATTAGATACCCGTTACTCAGCTAAAGGGAGTGGGAGAGAGATTAATATATGCACGCGTCAGAGCTACTAGCGCCATCTAGTGGCTGTTTCATTTTTTGCTTTTTTATGGATTGTCCGATTTGAAAAATTTCTTCTACAATTCGATAGATATTAATAATCACAATAAAACTGCATTTTTACTTTTCCAAAATATTTAAAGGTGTGGGCGCCAGACACCTTTCAAAAAGTGGTTTAGGGCGATTGAGGGCGTAAGAGGGGGCGTGGCACCTTTTTGAAATAAACTTGCGCTGCGAAGGAACTCCAAGAATATACATGCAAAATGCCCATCCTCTAGCTTTTATAGTTTCCGAGATCTCAGCGTTCATACGGACGGACAGTAGGACAGACGGACAGACGGACAGACGGACAGACGGACAGACGGACATGGCTAGTTCGACTCGGCTAGTGATCCTGATCAAGAATATATATACTTTATAGGGTCGGAAAAGCTTCCTTCTCCCTGTTACATACTTTTGCACGAATACAATATACCCTTTTACTCTACGAGTAACGGGTATAAAAAGAAAAGGAAGAGAATCTCCGGCTGGTCCTCGACAACTAGTGGTGGTCCTGGATAATTGCTACCAAGAGCAAATCGTAGAAGTCCCACTAAGATTTGGTTTGCTCGATCGGGTCTGTGTTCACCCGAGACCCTTTTCGTCGAAAATACTCGGCAAAAGGTCTTTTGAGCACGTATGTGTGCTTCTCGTATAGCTCGGTAAAAGTTTTTACACAGCTTGCTTTGTTGCTCTCGTATAGCTGAATAAAAATTGGGATGCTCCTTTTCCACCGAGCAGCCTTAATGATTCTCAGGGGTCTCTCTTTTTATCACCATTCTGGATGGTCAAACCTATACACGGAAATTAAAAATTTTACTTTGTTTCATGGTCGCCTACCATTAATGACCAAAAAAATTAATTTTTCTGCCTAAAATTTAAGTCACCTTATTTGAAGGAAGTTGCGAAAGTGGTGCTAGTCTCACTTGCATAACAAATATCAGTGGAGAGGTCATTTTCAACTCTTAATTTCATCCTCAACAAAAGACATAATATCTTCAACAATTTCAATGCTTAATTTGTAATTTTAAATAAATAAACATGAATAAATAATTATTATAATTGGATTGTTTCATTATACAAAAATGTATCTACATTTTTAAATATTTGAATATAAAGTTTTCTTGGCCTCTATATATTTCTCTTTTATTTTCCCTATAATTTTTGTTCTCTCCCGCTTTCGCTCTCTCTCAAGTGCTTCTCTTTGAAATCGTCGAGGCTTAACTTGTAACATACTTCTGGAAAGAGAATATTGCACTAAAAGCAACATTTTGGGCGAAAAAGAAAATCTTAAAAAAAAATGTATATATAAAATTTATTTATAAAATTTATTTTTTAAACTTTTTTTTTTTTAATCTAAAAATTTTTTTTTGGGGTTCGTCGAGGCTTACTGTATAATGCTGCTAAAAATTTGTTCCAAGGAAACCTCTGAGAAAGAAGATTTCGCACTTTGAGCGATATTTTGAGCGAAAAAATAACGCTCAAACAATAATGATTATTTTTTGATCAATATTTTTTTCGCTCACAATAATAATAATTATTCTTTGAACGATTGAAAAAAAACTCAACAAATAATTATTAAAATGGAGTAAAATGTATACAAATCAAGAAGTAAGAAATCATGGCGGATATGGATAGAGCACACAAATGGTAGCCGATTGGTATAATTCGTTTGATTATACGACTTTGCCAAGTGGATGATTTTTTTGCTTGAAAAATACATCGATAGTCATTATTTACGTTCCCTGATTTTTGAAGATCCCTATTCTAATTAAGAGCGCCCGCTGACAATTAAATACATGGTGACACATAAATAAATAATAACACTTAAGACATAAAATTAAGAATAGAAAACCTATACTAACAAATACATAAAAGAAACTAATGAGACATTTAGCGAAATAAATTGTTTTGTGAAGCATTTTGATTCTGATTCGCCTCCAGCAACGCAAGCTCTTTTGTGTTGATAACTCGTACGGGTTCAGCGTTTGTAGATACCTTAACGAAAACAAAGACTCGGCGACAAAAAACAGCTGAGAGAAGCTTTCGTTTTTTCATGCCCATTGCTGCCTTAAAAATTTCGTAGTTGTAACGAGTCAGCTGTTCATTCACGTAGAATGGGACCTGAGAGTCAAAGAGTCAGAAACAATTTCTGCCGCCTCACTTGCCTGCAGTTTTGCCTCCAGCTGATCAACCTTGACCATAAGTGCGGGAACTCCCTCGAAGTCACCCTTCAGCTGGTCTCCCCGACGACTAAGCTGCTCCTCAAGTTGTGCCACACGCTGGTTCAGCTGCTCCACTACTCCAGCCAGATTTCCGACCTGGTCGGTCAGCAGACCCATTATGCGCTCCATAATGTGGTTTTCAGCAGATTGAATGCTGGCAGAAATATGCTCAGCCTGCTCCGCAAAGCGTTTGGATAGGAGATCGAGAAACATTGGAGACAGTGCTTCAGAGTCGTGACCTCCCTTAAGATCAGTTGTAGTTCGCTGACGTTTGGGCGGTGCTGGTGCCATTATTGTTGTTTGTTTTGTGCAAAGAGTGAGATTTTGAGTGGCTTGAGTTATTCTTTTCGTGTTTGACGTTTGTCGAGTGTTCGTAATTGCAGCGTTAGAAAACGGATTAATATGTATGTTTGTTTGTTTGCTGCGCCAAGTCTCACAAGTTATGAATTTGTTTAAAATACGCAAAACAAATTGTTTTCCTTTCTCACTATGATTGGAAATGAAAAAGACAACTTTTGTTTACAGTTTTATCGCGACTTTAAAATTTTTAAGAGTTATTTAAACATGTTTTGGTGCTTTGTTCACGGAGCGAGTGTCTTTTTTTGTTATAATTTAAATTTTTGCCAAATAGGTCGTAAAATAGGCGATATACGATTAAAGAAAAATTTCAAAGTTCCTGGTTTTAAAATGAACTCAAAAAAATGATCAAAATGTGTACTAAAAAGAGTTTTTTTAAACCAAAATCATAATTGTGAATTTACTCCACGGTCAATCTTGTGCATGTTTCTCTCTCTTCAGGCAAGCTCTCTCAGAGAGTTCAATGTGCGCTTGATCGTTCCATTTTTTACACTTGCTACTGTTCTAACTCTCATTATCATTATATCCTTCTCACTCCCAAAAAACGAATTGTGGCAAAGAAGAGCAAGTGTATTTTTTAGCATAGCCCTCTTCTAACTTGCGATCTCATTCTTGTCGAATCATTAAAAATTAAAAACATACATATAATAAATGAATGCGATCCATGTGAAAGTCGCGAATTTTTGTACTTGCTTTCAGTTACAATGTTATCAATGCAATGTTATTGAGCGCACAAATATATTTGTTTGTAAATAGGAATTTGTTTTTTAAATTTCTATTTTGAATGAAATGAAATCTTTTGTACAAACACGCAAGGATTGGCATCCCACACAAAAGTTATTAGTTTTAAACTTTACAAATAACTTTTAAAGATTTTGCATTGGCTGAAAGGAAGGTAATCATTTTATTTGTATTTAAAGTTTAAATTTTAAACACCTCATCTACACACCTACAATACAAATCAAAACATATCCAAATATACATACCTACATGCACACATATCTGAAGAAGTAACGTATTTGATTGCTTACAGATCAAACTTCCGTACTTCTTCAGAAATTCGAATCTTAAGATTTTGCCTTTGCTTACAGAATATGTAGTAAGTTTGTCTATTTTCTTCCATGGCGGAAATTAAATAGGGCTCTTACTTCTGCTACAAAATGAAAAATACTTTTTGAAAAAAAACCTAAGCATTTGATCCACAGAACTGACTATTGATCGAAAATCATATTTATCAGAGCAGATAAGATATAAGATTTTAAAATCCAAAACATATTTTAACTTAAATTGCCCCTTTCCCCTCCCCTTTCCACACAACACATCCCCCTCCCCCTCATCAGATTTCTTGGCTGTTGCTCTCTCGGCCGTCGCTCTCTTGGCATCCGCTCTCTGGGTTTCGCTCTCTCGGCAGGCTCCCGCAAAATGAGACGCAATAACTTAGAAAATCTAAATAAATTCTTTAAAAATACAAAAAAAAAATTTTAAAAACTTGAAAACCTAAACTTAATTTTGAGCTTCCAAATATTAATGTTGGAGCGGATTGGGGCCACTGGAGGACATGTCGGATCTTAGTGGGCGTTTAGATCCCCAATGGAATACTGTGCAAAAATTTGGCTGTTCTAGCTCATACGGTTTGGGCTGTAGTCGTATCCCCTTAAAAATCGGTCTTTCATTTTATAATCTTTAGAGATGAATGTGATCCATGTGAAAGTCGCGAATCTGTACTTGCTTTCAGTTACAATGTTATCAATACATTTTTATTGAGCGCACAAATATATTTGTTTGTAAATTGGAATATGTTTTTTCAAATTTCTAGTTTTGAATGTAATGAAAACTTTTGTACAAACACGCAAAGATTGCCATCCCATGCTAAAGTAGCGAAGTAACGTATTTTTCCAGGTTCCACATATGATCGATAATTATTAGTTTTAAACTTTACAAATAACTTAGAAAGATTTACCATTGGCTGAAAGGAAGGCAATCATTTAATTTGTATTCAAACACATCATCTACTTTCAAATAGAAACACACACAATACAAATCAAAACATATCCAAATATACCTATGTACATGCCTACATATCTAATGAAGTAACGTAATTGATTGCTTACAGATCAAACTTTCGTACTTGTTCAGAAATTCGAATCTTAAGATTTTGCCTTTGCTTACAGAATATGTAGTAAGTTTGTCTATTTTCTTCCATGGCGGAAATTAAATAGGGCTCTTACTTCTGCTACAAAATGAAAAATACTTTTTGAAAAAAAACCTAAGCATTTGATCCACAGAACTGACTATTGATCGAAAATCATATTTATCAGAGCAGATAAGATATAAGATTTTAAAATCCAAAACAAATTTTAACTTAAATTGCCCCTTTCCCCTCCCCTTTCCACACAGCACTTCCCCCTCCCCCTCATCAGTTTTCTTGGCTGTTGCTCTCTCGGCCGTCGCTCTCTTGGCATCCGCTCTTTGGGTTTCGCTCTCTCGGCAGGCTCCCGCAAAATGAGACGCAATAACTTAGAAAATCTAAATAAATTCTTTAAAAATACTAAAAAAAATTTTAAAAACTTGAAAAATTAAACTTAAGCATTTGGGCCATAGAATAACTAGTGATCCAAAAATTATCTTGATCGGAGCAGCGGTTTGGATTTTTTAAATCGAAAAGTTAACTTTAAATGTACCCCCAAATTATGGGGGATATCGAAATTTCATTTAGAAATCTAATTAGGTCTTTTCAATACCTAAAATTCGACAAATTTCAAATTTCAAAATTCCAACCACTTTAGAAGTTAAGCAATCAAATAGACCAAATTTTGAGCTTCCAAATATTAATGTTGGAGCTGATCGGGGCCACTGGGGGGACATGTCGGATCTTAGTGGGCGTTTAGATCCCCAATGGAATACTGTGCAAAAATTTGGCTGTTCTAGCTCTTACGGTTTTGGCTGTAGTCGTATCCCCTTAAAATCTTTCATTTTATAATCTTTAGATATTTATGTGGTCGGAAACGTCTCCTTCACTGCGTTGAAAACATCTGACTGAAATTATAATACCCCTGCAAGGGTATAAAGACGTGGTTCCAAATGTTGTATTTGGGTGCATCCCTGGTAAAATCAAGACCTTTATTCAGGAATTCCGTTACTGTGTTGTTATTTTTTCGGAAAAATAAGTTTTATTTTATTTTTAAATGGTTGGACTAAAAATTAGTTTAATTTTAACGATAAAAAACAAAAACAAAATGTTTAATTTATTTTCATATATTTTTTACAATAATACAATTGTTTTAAACACTTTTTTTGTAATTTTTAAAAATTTATGTGTTAAAATAAAACAAACTAAACCAAAAAAAAATTTTTTTTTAATTATTTTTGTCGGAAAAGTTGGATTTGTTTATCAATTTTGACTTTGCCGGTTTGTAAGTACGCCTCTGTCATGCCTTCTCCCTGTCTTAAACACTAATTTTAAATGCAGATCATGTATCTATCATATGCCGTTTACATCACTCGATTATCTCTATTGGTTCAAAAGTTATGATTTATTACCAATGAAAAGTCAAAAGGCGCCACTGTGCGTAGATTATCTTGAACGCGGCATAGTTTTGCAAATTCGACCTTTTTACATATCTTCCACCAAAAAGCATATTTCCGACCTAGCATATTTTTTGACCTATTCTACCCATTTTTACTGGAAATATATGCTCCCAAGTAGGCATGTATAATAGTTAAAAAACAATTGTAGCCATACAACAAATCGACCCAGCCAACTTTATAGAGTTTTGTTCTCTTACGTTTGTTTATAAACAAAGCTTAGCCTAACAACTGTGTTAGTGTTTTTAAATAAGTGTCCCAATAAACGGTTACGTGGTTATAGGTTTTTTAACATTTATTTTGGATTTGTTTAATCGCTTTTTTTTCTATATAATGTACCAAGAAAAGTTGTTCTCTTCCGATGTCAACTAAAGATTCTTTTGTTATCTGCTGGTTCTGCGAATCGGTCATGCAAGTCAAATGTGCAGGATTTACTGGCAGAGTTAAAGACTTCATTGAAATGCATACCGGTCTCATGTGGGCATGTGAGTCCTGCAAGGGAATGACAGTCGAGATGAGCAGGTTTATGAGGCAGACTCGAGACGGCCTATTAAACCTTTCACGAGTTTTTAAACAGCTCAATGACGGGTTCATTTCTGTTTGTGAACAATTTAATAATAAGAAATTATTATTAACCGAGTCGCCTAAACGCAAAAAAGCCAGCTCAGGGGCCGTGAAACAAAATAAAACATTGCTCACGGTAGCTGCAGCAGTTCCTGTCGGCACAGGGGTAAGCGAGCCAACTGTGCCTATGGAAACAGCCAGTTCCGGAGGTGACCCTGTTTCTGGAAGCCAACCTGAGGCACAGAATTCGGTGCTGACTGTACCTATAGATACAGTAGGAACCGCTTCTGGGTCCCAGACGAGCGAGGTTCAGATTCCTGCTGGGGGTCGAAAGAGACTGTCGGTTGTTCCACATATGAAGCAACTATTCGTATCTAGATTTACCCCAGAGTAGTGTATAAATGAGAGTTCTGGATACAAAAGCTGGATACAAAAGTGGAAGGGGAGGTAACTAATTATGCTAATAAGGGTAATTAGGGTAATAAATGGGGTAATTAAAGTTAATGGTGCGTGACGAGTGATCGTTAATTAGGGTGATAGAGGATTTGTATCCAGAAATCCTATCCAGAAATCGGGGATTCTAATTAAGCGGGGAGAAGTTACTGGGGTGAGTCAGGTGATCATAGCGTTACATTTAGGTTTTCCTAGTTAATGGGGGGAGAAATTACTGGGGTGTGACGGGTGTTCGTTAATTAGGGTGATAAATTGCGTATATCCAGGAGTTGTATCCAGCTTTTGTATCCAGAAATTATATCCAGAAATCGGGGATTCTAATTAAGCGGGGAGTAGTTACTGGTGCGTTAATTAGGGTGATAAGTTGACGGGTGTCCGTTAATAGATTTATTAAATGGGGTTAAACGAGTCGGGAAGAAAGTGTGGTGTGGTAAGCAATTTAATAACCATAGCCTCTAGAAAATGTCTCGGGTTGTTGACACGTTCACACGTGGACTTGGTAACTTGATTAGCACCCTTGAATAGGGGATCCCTTTGCTTGCCACTGAGAAACAAACACCCACCCCGAACAAACGAATACTCAAAAGAAACAGCTGAAAGCAAACACCCACCCCAATAGCAAAAGAATTCTCAAAAGAAACAGCTGAAAGCAAACACCCTCCCAAACAAAAGAATATGTACATTTTTATTTAGGTCATGTTTATTTGGAAATTTGTAACAGGCTTTCTTATACACTAAATATGATGACATTAGTTTTAAGGCTCCGTCTCGATGATTTTTATAGAATATTTAGGTTTTCCTAGTTAATGGGGGAGAAATTACTGGGGTGTGACGGGTGACCTTTGTTTATCTGGGTTATCCTAGTTAAACGGGGAGAAATTACTGAGGTGTGTCAGGTGATCATAGCGTTATATTTTGGTTTTCCTAGTTAATGGGGGAGAAATTACTGGGGTGTGACGGGTGTCCTTTGCTTATCTGGGTTGTCCTAGTTAAGCGGGGAGAAGTTACTGGGGTGTGACGGGTGACCTTTGCTTAGATCAAGAAAGTGTGGTGCTCACACGGTGTGTCAGGTGATCATAGCGATATATTTGGGTTATCCTAGTTAATAGGGGAGAAATTACTGGTGTGTGACGGGAGTCCTTTGCTTAGATTGAGAAAGTGTGGTGCTCACGGGTACGAGATAGAAAGCAATCACCCTTGATCATCCCTTTGCTTGCCACTGAGAAACAAACTCCCAGCCAATAACAAAAGAATATGTAAATTTTAAATTCAAATATATTTTTATTTTTTTTTTAACTTTTTGACCTGAAAGAAATACCTGAAAAAATCACCCATCCCCCAAACAAAAGAAGATACAAATTTGAATTTAGGACATGAATTTAGCTCATGTTTATTTGGAAATTTGTAACAGGCTTTTCTTATACCCTAAATATGATGACATTAGTTTTAAGGCTCCGTCTCGATGATTTTTATAGAAAAAGCAGGCACACGCATCTTCCCCGAATCCATTATTACAAAACGTAAAATGATTACCATATACCGTTTTGTTAAGATCGTCTTCTCCTTTATTCATGAACATATTCCTTGTATCAATGAGATATTTTAAATCTTCTTTAAAAATTTCCTCAGCAAATTGGGATGTGAAATTATTAATTTGGTTTATTAATCCACTTTGTCTGTTATCCATTGTATATGTATAAGTGTTAGACCATAGATGCATTGCAAAAATTTAAAATAGATTTAAAATAGAATCTGGCACCGATAGAGTAAGCATTAAAATATAATTATTTACTTTATCTGCAAGGGTTTATAAGCTTCGGCTGTCCGAATCTAGCTTCCTTTCTTGTTTTCCAATCGAATTTGCTATTTATCGTGACCATAATTTGACCTTCAAACAGATTATGATTAAAATTATGGGGTGTGCTGGTAAAAAAGTTTATGGTTAAGGTCTTCTCTTGTTTTATCTCTGTTAAGCTGTTACATTTGTTATAATATTTGTTTATGGACGGTAAATTTCCCAGAATTTTACCTACAATAGATATTGCTGTGTTCGTTGCACTTAACAAACCTTTATATCATCACCTTTTTGTATTGCTGTTGGTAATCATAACTTTAGGATTATTACCTAGTTATCAATAGTTCTCCTGCTTAATGACTTTTAAATTATGGATGACACATTTTTAACTAACCCTTTTATCGTTTTTTATTTATATTCTGTTAACTGATACTTTTAAATCTTTTTGGGAGATATTTGCAAATAATCGGAATGGAAAGATTTAATGATATGTATAATAAAATTATCAACGTGATATTCTTAACTCTCTTGTTTTTCGTTTCGTTACAACAATGTAATGAGTATTGAGTCGGTGTAAGTAAAGTAGTATTTTATATTAATAATCTATCAGTAATTTGTATCGAGTATTCATTTATTAGTTTTCTATGTTTAAGCAGGTAGGATTAAGAAGAATAATATCTCAAATATTAGTATTATTCTGTATGTTAAAAATTTTGATGTTAAGTTTTTTGATAATTGTTTACTAATCAATAACAAGAAAATGTGTTGTGTTGGACAGGTTTGAGGAAACCGGTTTTCATATTGTGTGCACATGTTAAGGGAGGATTTTGTTTTCTAAGCATTGGTTTTTTTAAAGAAATTTACTGTAAGGAAGTTAATGTTATATACATCATTATAAATTCGAGACCAGATATGATAAGAAATATAACTATGAAATTGATTTATATGTTCAAGAATTGGTTTAACTGATGCCTTGTTACTATTTATTTATTTATTTATTTATTTTAGTTTTATCCCAGTGCTACAGGCTAGGTGAAGCCTTTTAATTATGGCACCAGTCACTTTGGGTAACATTTAACATTAATCAATTTTGTCTTACTAACTATCATTAAAAATCTTAAAACTAAAAAAACATAAGAAATTTAAGATAGAAGAGAAAATAATTTGGTTTTGATTATTAGCTGTTATGTTGTTTATTAGCTGGTTTATAGTTGTTTACTATCAATATTTCGATCAATATTTTCAACATCACCTAAGTATAAAAACTATAATCATGAATTAGATGGAGATGATCGCAAACTAAGATTTATTTTGACGACTTTTCATACTATAATCCTGAATTACCGTCGGAAACATGTGTCTACCTCTTTTAATGTAAATCACAAGAATAGAAAAAGAAGATTAACTTCATAAATAAATTAATAAGTAAAATAATTGAAATTGATAAATACTTAAATATTAATAAAATAATACTTAAATATTAATAAAATAATTAAAATTAATAAGCAAAAATATTTAAACAAAAAAATGAATACGACAAAATTTCTACAGGCTCTTGTGCACTTCCCTTTTATAAGATATTTATGAGCCATTTGTGGAAAGAAAAGAAATTTTAAAATCAATTTATTTCCTACATCTGAGAATTATTAACTTGTGAGATTTATTTCATTGGACGTTGTTTTCATTTCTTTATTAGTTTTACAATCATAGGATACATCGTTCCCTAAAATGATCGGACATGTTTGTCTTAGATAACAATCTTTAAATACTTTGACAGTTGAATATTAATTGCTCATAATGAGGAAACAAGTCACGTGATCAGTATTGTTACATGGGGGATGTCGGGGATGGGTGGAAGGTGAGCTATCTTTCTCACGTATAAAGAAAGCCCAGTTGAATATTAATTACTCATAATGAGGAAAAGGTCACGTGATCAGCACCAAATGAATTTAAATTGAAAGCCCTTTATCTTTGTTATTGATCTTTCATAATGTTGAAAGATATTGTTTCAGTTGATGTGCAAGGCTTTTTTGGTAATAATAACAATTTCATTCTAAATGAAATAGGATTAGTATTTGATCAGGATCCTAACTTGAATAATAGTTCTGTAATAGAACCACCATATGATTTCACTTTACTTAATACAAAATCTCGAAAGACTGCAATTTGGTTAACCGATAAACATCATAACATTTATTGGAACGATGCATAAAATAGTTTTTCTCAAACTCGAAAGTATCTAAAGTCAATTACAAACGGAAAACAAATTATTTGTAAAGTGGTGGAAAAGAAATGATTTCTTCAGAAAAGTTTTGGAAATTGTCAGTTCTTTAATATTAAGGAAATTGGTTGTCCGTCCCTAAACAGGTTTAAGGGAAACCGGTTTACATATTGAGAAACACGACTTAGGGGCGGGGTTTGTGCTCTAAACAATGCATACATTATTTTAAAAATTTTTAAAAGTACTTTGATACCAAGAAAAAAAATGTTATATACGTCATTTTTAAAGTTCAAATTGACCAATTTATTCAAGATTTGAAAGGGGAGGTAATTGGTCACCACTTTCAATACTTCATAAACACAAAACGATGTTCATGAATCAAGGTGGATATGATCTTAAAACTTCGAATTATGGTGAACACTTTACATTCTGTAATCCCGAATTGACACCAGCAGCATACGCCTGTCACTTTTGTGCAAATCGTCGGGATGGAGTCAGAAAATTAATTTCAATATATAATGAAATATGTTTAGAATCCCAAAATAAATGAATAAATATATTATTATGGTATAAAATAAACTCTGACTTTTTATTGGGAGTTCAAATTGCAGGTACGGAGAAGTGCGGGTTCGTGATTTCAACTCCTATTATGGCACGTGTTAGAGCTAGCCTGGGACATTGCGTGAGGTTCACGATCTTATCAATAAGCGCGCGCCTTAAGGCTTGTGCCTTGTCCCTTTTTTTGCGGTCGGGTACTGTTACAGGTGCGCAGGTTCGGGTACCTCTTGTGCGAGTCCCTTTTATGTCATCTTCATGAGTCATTTGTGGAAAGGAAAGAAACTTAGAATCAATTTAACACGTTCTGGGGCGGAAAGAGAAATCTGTATTTGAAACTATTTTCCCACATTAACTTGTGAGATGATAACCATCTTTGATTATTTTGGGTGTGCGGTCTTTCTCTCGTACATAGAAAGTCCAGTTGAAAATTAATTGCTCGTAATGAGAAAAAAGGTCAGGTGATCAATATTGTTACATGGGGATGTGGGGGATGGGTGGAAGGTGAGCGACAATTTCTCACTTGGGTGTGTGGTCTTTCTAACGTACATAGGAAGCCCATTTGAATATTAATTACTTATAATGAGGAAAAAGGTTTCTAAAAAATTGCGAGGGAGGGATGGTGGAAAAGCATGCTCCCCATATGAAGGGGGGATAAAAATGAGAAGTTACTGTAAAGGAACTTGAGTTCGATTTCAAAGTCCACTGGATCCTTGTTAGAGGCATCAGCAGCAACATCAGTAACAACCACAACAACAAACAACAAACAAAAATCATCAAACAACAAAATCAACTAAACAACAAACAAAAAATCAACTAAACAACAAACAACAAATCAACTACAACAACAAAACAGTTAAACAGCAACAACAAAATCAACTAAACAACAAACAAAAAATCAACTAAACAACAATCAAAAAATCAACTAAACAACAAACAACAAATCAACTACAACAACAAAACAGTTAACAAAACCATCAAGCAAACAACAAAAAACAGTTAAACAGCAACAAAAACATCAAGAAAACAACAAAAAACAGTTAAACAGCAACAAAAACATTAAGAAAACAACAAAAAACAGTTGAACAGCATCGACAACGTCATGAATATCAACAACAACGTATGTGATAAAATACCATATTCCTCTAAAAAAATGGTAATTTCATTTTTGAGGATCATTGATGGATGGAGAAAGTTGGTAAGAGAAAATCGAAATATGGCGTACATATGCTATCATGTTCCTGGGCCGACGCGTCGTCGCGACGATGATGTAAGAGAGGGCCCGGATACTTTTCAATGCCACCAGGCACCATACCTTAGGATTAAAGCTATTGATTTAATAAACAAATACAATAAACTTAACCTAAAATTAAAAAACAAAATCTATATATATATTTGCAAAATCAAATTAAAAAAATAATAAAAAAAATATATATATTTATTAATTCAAATTTGTATCTACTTTTGTTTGGTGCATAGGTGTTTGTTTATCTTACGTACTCAAATTTACAACATAATTGACTAACCTATGCTTAAAAATTTATTTTTTTTTTGGCAATAGTCTAATTGCATGTCAACTGGGAGTGCATTAAACTCATATAAAGCCCTATAGAGGGGCTCATTTTGGGAATAATTAGTCCGCCTCAACTCGAGAAAAAAGGGATTAAAATTCGTAAGTTGTCTAGACGGAGCATTAAATCCAACTTTCGAGAGTAGTAGTAGAGTAGACAGTCGATACTACCATTCACAAAATCGAAGATGAAGCAAATGGCAGGGATATTTCTACGATGAGCAAGGGATGGTAGGTAATCAACCTTACATTGCTGGTGATATAAAGGAACAGAGTCTAACAATCTTACGGCAAAAAAGCGAATTTAAGAAATTGTTTCTGTAGTCGTTCTATTTCCATTAGTGGTAGTAAAGGGATTCCAGATAAGAGCTGCATATTCTAGTTTAGATCGAACAAATGCAAAATAAAGCGCAAGTCTGGTGTAGGGATCAGTGAATAGCGATGCGTTCCGCTTCACAAATCCAAACATGGCATAGGCTCTGAGCATGATATAATCGAAGTGTGCTAAGAACTTAAATTTCGAGTCAAATATCACACCTAGATCTAAGGATTACTGCCGTAGCTGCCATTAATATTATAGGGTGGGACGAAATTATATACAGATTTACTGTAAGTAACATAGAAGCACATGTTTATGTTTAGAGGAAGCGCATTTCGGCTACACCAAGAGCTCAACGAATCTAAGTCCTGTTGAACAGATTGTGAGTCTGTCGCTATTTTAATAGACTTAAAAATTAAAATCAGACTTAAATTTTAAATCATCTGCATACAGTAGACACTCTGAAGATAGACAGAACTTGACATCATTAATGAATATTATGAAAAGCAGAGGGGCCATAGCACTCCCCTGAGGAAGGCCAGAGGTTGCCAAATAGGAACCAGGGAAATTTCCATTAATATTCACTCTATAAAGACGATGGTGTAAATATGATTTTATCCAATTTATTAATGCCGAATGTATACCCAAGCGAGCTAGTTTTGTCAAAGGCTTTCTCAAAATCAGTGTATATGGCATCAACCTGTGTTCGCATATTAAAGGCATGAACGCAATAGTTGCTGAAAACGGCAAGGTTAGTCGAGGTTGACCGACCTGCTACAAAACCATGCTGAGAAGTACTTATAAATGTTTTAGCAAGAAATTATAATTTATGGGCAACAATGCGCTCCAAGAGTTTGCTATATTGCTGATCTTTGCTATAGGCCTGTAATTGACAATGTTATTCTTCGGCCCTGATTTTAAAATTGGAGTCACGGATGCGACATTCCAACTTTCCGCAAAGTGTCCACTAGAAAGTGATTTCTCAAAGATAATTATAATTTTTAGTGGTACGCATAGCACCTCTATACAATGTTTCAGAAAGTAAGCCGGAATCCCATCACAGTCCGGAGTGTAAGAATCATCAACGTCTTTAACAGCTTTATGAATATTCTCTTCTAACACGGTTAAACTACCTAAATTTAATAGAGAAGTGATCGCATTTAAGGTTTGAAAATCAAGCGTTCGGTGGTATGTATGACGCCAAAATTGGCAGAGTTTCCGATTCTCCAATAATCGAAACCGCAACGTGATCCAGAAGGGTATCTTCAATGAGAAGTCCAATTGCCAAGCAGCGAGCAGCAACAATTACAACACCCCTTCTAGCACAGTGGGTTTTCGTGCTATCTTTGTTTTATTTATTTGAGTACAAGTTTATGTTAAGCCAAGTTTCAACTAAACCTATAACATCAAACTCTGATTGGGATGTGGCAAGGTATACCTGCTCCGCCTTTGTCCGCATTCCAGAGATGTTTTGAAAATAAACTTTTAGCGGAGCTGTACTCACAATAGCATGATCAACAACCTCAGGATTCGTATTTAATACATCATAGTCCAATGCTGTAGGAAGTATATGATCTTGCGATTCCAATGTTGTAGGCCCGCAGATCACCATCAGTAAAGTAGTGATTTTGATACGAATTTTATCATGCAGACAAGGCTCATCTGGAAAACATTACCGATATCTACAATAATCTGCTGGACCATCAACATATCTGTGTGATTGGCGACATCAATCTCTCGTTTGGTCCCAGGATCCGGACCATCAATCTTCATTGCCAAGCAACATACATCAACCACACGAGATTCTTTTCATCGATGATATTTTCAGTATGGGCTTAATACAAGTCAATAATATATTCAATAACTTGCATACAATTGTAGATCTAGTATTCCTTAGCGCTGATATTAACTTTCCCTTAGTCCAATGTAATTCACCTATAAGCAATTGTGACATCCATCATAGGCCCTTGCTACTAGGTATAAACTTTTATAAATTTGCGCCATCATCTGAGCTTTCTCCTAGATTTGTTTCCAATGAAACCAACCTCTGTTCCATCAGAAATAAGATATCTGCCATTAACTGGAAATCAGTTTTATCGCATGTCAGTTTGGAGTCGTGTTATGACATTTTTTAAACATTATTTTAAACATTATTTAAAACAATGCTCGAGAAAGGGTCCAAAGTTCATTCAAGTAGCCTTGGTATACAAAAGGTTTAAAAACGCTTAAAAATCTTAGAAATAAGTAGTATAAAAAATTTTGGTTACACACGATGCTTGTGATTGGAATAGATACACTTGAGCCCAAACGAGAATTTGAATTTCTAAATAAATTTCTTTACAATCAATATATAGCGGATGTTGAGATCGGGCTAAAAAGTAATCCCAACTCTTGCTGGCGATTTATTAATTCAATGAAAAAAGCTTCTTCAGTGTCATCTGCTATGTTCCAAGGAAATTTATCTTCGCACTCAAATATAGAAGCTGCAAATCTTTTTGCCTCTTATTTTAAAGCTAATTTTGAGCCAACAGCAGCCTGGAATGATTTTCAAACCTTAAATGCGATCACTTCTCTATTAAATTTAGGTAGTTTAACCGTGTTAGAAGAGAATATTCATAAAGCTGTTAAAGACGTTGATGATTCTTACACTCCGGACTGTGATGGGATTCCGGCTTACTTTCTGAAACATTGTATAGAGGTGCTATGCGTACCACTAAAAATTATAATTATCTTTGAGAAATCACTTTCTAGTGGACACTTTGCGGAAAGTTGGAATGTCGCATCCGTGACTCCAATTTTAAAATCAGGGCCGAAGAATAACATTGTCAATTACAGGCCTATAGCAAAGATCAGCAATATAGCAAACTCTTGGAGCGCATTGTTGCCCATAAATTATAATTTCTTGCTAAAACATTTATAAGTACTTCTCAGCATGGTTTTGTAGCAGGTCGGTCAACCTCGACTAACCTTGCCGTTTTCAGCAACTATTGCGTTCATGCCTTTAATATGCGAACACAGGTTGATGCCATATACACTGATTTTGAGAAAGCCTTTGACAAAACTAGCTCGCTTGGGTATACATTCGGCATTAATAAATTGGATAAAATCATATTTACACCATCGTCTTTATAGAGTGAATATTAATGGAAATTTCCCTGGTTCCTATTTGGCAACCTCTGGCCTTCCTCAGGGGAGTGCTATGGCCCCTCTGCTTTTCATAATATTCATTAATGATGTCAAGTTCTGTCTATCTTCAGAGTGTCTACTGTATGCAGATGATTTAAAATTTAAGTCTGATTTTAATTTTTAAGTCTATTAAAATAGCGACAGACTCACAATCTGTTCAACAGGACTTAGATTCGTTGAGCTCTTGGTGTAGCCGAAATGCGCTTCCTCTAAACATAAACATGTGCTTCTATGTTACTTACAGTAAATCTGTATATAATTTCGTCCCACCCTATAATATTAATGGCAGCTACGGCAGTAATCCTTAGATCTAGGTGTGATATTTGACTCGAAATTTAAGTTCTTAGCACACTTCGATTATATCATGCTCAGAGCCTATGCCATGTTTGGATTTGTGAAGCGGAACGCATCGCTATTCACTGATCCCTACACCAGACTTGCGCTTTATTTTGCATTTGTTCGATCTAAACTAGAATATGCAGCTCTTATCTGGAATCCCTTTACTACCACTAATGGAAATAGAACGACTACAGAAACAATTTCTTAAATTCGCTTTTTTGCCGTAAGATTGTTAGACTCTGTTCCTTTATATCACCAGCAATGTAAGGTTGATTACCTACCATCCCTTGCTCATCGTAGAAATATCCCTGCCATTTGCTTCATCTTCGATTTTGTGAATGGTAGTATCGACTGTCTACTCTACTACTACTCTCGAAAGTTGGATTTAATGCTCCGTCTAGACAACTTACGAATTTTAATCCCTTTTTTCTCGAGTTGAGGCGGACTAATTATTCCCAAAATGAGCCCCTCTATAGGGCTTTATATGAGTTTAATGCACTCCCAGTTGACATGCAATTAGACTATTGCCAAAAAAAAAATAAATTTTTAAGCATAGGTTAGTCAATTATGTTGTAAATTTGAGTACGTAAGATAAACAAACACCTATGCACCAAACAAAAGTAGATACAAATTTGAATTAATAAATATATATATTTTTTTTATTATTTTTTTAATTTGATTTTGCAAATATATATATAGATTTTGTTTTTTAATTTTAGGTTAAGTTTATTGTATTTGTTTATTAAATCAATAGCTTTAATCCTAAGGTATGGTGCCTGGTGGCATTGAAAAGTATCCGGGCCCTCTCTTACATCATCGTCGCGACGACGCGTCGGCCCAGGAACATGATAGCATATGTACGCCATATTTCGATTTTCTCTTACCAACTTTCTCCATCCATCAATGATCCTCAAAAATGAAATTACCATTTTTTTAGAGGAATATGGTATTTTATCACATACGTTGTTGTTGATATTCATGACGTTGTCGATGCTGTTCAACTGTTTTTTGTTGTTTTCTTAATGTTTTTGTTGCTGTTTAACTGTTTTTTTGTTGTTTTCTTGATGTTTTTGTTGCTGTTTAACTGTTTTTTGTTGTTTGCTTGATGGTTTTGTTGCTGTTTAACTGTTTTGTTGTTGTAGTTGATTTGTTGTTTGTTGTTTAGTTGATTTTTTGATTGTTGTTTAGTTGATTTTTTGTTTGTTGTTTAGTTGATTTTGTTGTTGCTGTTTAACTGTTTTGTTGTTGTAGTTGATTTGTTGTTTGTTGTTTAGTTGATTTTTTGTTTGTTGTTTAGTTGATTTTGTTGTTTGATGATTTTTGTTTGTTGTTTGTTGTTGTGGTTGTTACTGATGTTGCTGCTGATGCCTCTAACAAGGATCCAGTGGACTTTGAAATCGAACTCAAGTTCCTTTACAGTAACTTCTCATTTTTATCCCCCCTTCATATGGGGAGCATGCTTTTCCACCATCCCTCCCTCGCAATTTTTTAGAAACCTTTTTCCTCATTATAAGTAATTAATATTCAAATGGGCTTCCTATGTACGTTAGAAAGACCACACACCCAAGTGAGAAATTGTCGCTCACCTTCCACCCATCCCCCACATCCCCATGTAACAATATTGATCACCTGACCTTTTTTCTCATTACGAGCAATTAATTTTCAACTGGACTTTCTATGTACGAGAGAAAGACCGCACACCCAAAATAATCAAAGATGGTTATCATCTCACAAGTTAATGTGGGAAAATAGTTTCAAATACAGATTTCTCTTTCCGCCCCAGAACGTGTTAAATTGATTCTAAGTTTCTTTCCTTTCCACAAATGACTCATGAAGATGACATAAAAGGGACTCGCACAAGAGGTACCCGAACCTGCGCACCTGTAACAGTACCCGACCGCAAAAAAAGGGACAAGGCACAAGCCTTAAGGCGCGCGCTTATTGATAAGATCGTGAACCTCACGCAATGTCCCAGGCTAGCTCTAACACGTGCCATAATAGGAGTTGAAATCACGAACCCGCACTTCTCCGTACCTGCAATTTGAACTCCCAATAAAAAGTCAGAGTTTATTTTATACCATAATAATATATTTATTCATTTATTTTGGGATTCTAAACATATTTCATTATATATTGAAATTAATTTTCTGACTCCATCCCGACGATTTGCACAAAAGTGACAGGCGTATGCTGCTGGTGTCAATTCGGGATTACAGAATGTAAAGTGTTCACCATAATTCGAAGTTTTAAGATCATATCCACCTTGATTCATGAACATCGTTTTGTGTTTATGAAGTATTGAAAGTGGTGACCAATTACCTCCCCTTTCAAATCTTGAATAAATTGGTCAATTTGAACTTTAAAAATGACGTATATAACATTTTTTTTCTTGGTATCAAAGTACTTTTAAAAATTTTTAAAATAATGTATGCATTGTTTAGAGCACAAACCCCGCCCCTAAGTCGTGTTTCTCAATATGTAAACCGGTTTCCCTTAAACCTGTTTAGGGACGGACAACCAATTTCCTTAATATTAAAGAACTGACAATTTCCAAAACTTTTCTGAAGAAATCATTTCTTTTCCACCACTTTACAAATAATTTGTTTTCCGTTTGTAATTGACTTTAGATACTTTCGAGTTTGAGAAAAACTATTTTATGCATCGTTCCAATAAATGTTATGATGTTTATCGGTTAACCAAATTGCAGTCTTTCGAGATTTTGTATTAAGTAAAGTGAAATCATATGGTGGTTCTATTACAGAACTATTATTCAAGTTAGGATCCTGATCAAATACTAATCCTATTTCATTTAGAATGAAATTGTTATTATTACCAAAAAAGCCTTGCACATCAACTGAAACAATATCTTTCAACATTATGAAAGATCAATAACAAAGATAAAGGGCTTTCAATTTAAATTCATTTGGTGCTGATCACGTGACCTTTTCCTCATTATGAGTAATTAATATTCAACTGGGCTTTCTTTATACGTGAGAAAGATAGCTCACCTTCCACCCATCCCCGACATCCCCCATGTAACAATACTGATCACGTGACTTGTTTCCTCATTATGAGCAATTAATATTCAACTGTCAAAGTATTTAAAGATTGTTATCTAAGACAAACATGTCCGATCATTTTAGGGAACGATGTATCCTATGATTGTAAAACTAATAAAGAAATGAAAACAACGTCCAATGAAATAAATCTCACAAGTTAATAATTCTCAGATGTAGGAAATAAATTGATTTTAAAATTTCTTTTCTTTCCACAAATGGCTCATAAATATCTTATAAAAGGGAAGTGCACAAGAGCCTGTAGAAATTTTGTCGTATTCATTTTTTTGTTTAAATATTTTTGCTTATTAATTTTAATTATTTTATTAATATTTAAGTATTATTTTATTAATATTTAAGTATTTATCAATTTCAATTATTTTACTTATTAATTTATTTATGAAGTTAATCTTCTTTTTCTATTCTTGTGATTTACATTAAAAGAGGTAGACACATGTTTCCGACGGTAATTCAGGATTATAGTATGAAAAGTCGTCAAAATAAATCTTAGTTTGCGATCATCTCCATCTAATTCATGATTATAGTTTTTATACTTAGGTGATGTTGAAAATATTGATCGAAATATTGATAGTAAACAACTATAAACCAGCTAATAAACAACATAACAGCTAATAATCAAAACCAAATTATTTTCTCTTCTATCTTAAATTTCTTATGTTTTTTTAGTTTTAAGATTTTTAATGATAGTTAGTAAGACAAAATTGATTAATGTTAAATGTTACCCAAAGTGACTGGTGCCATAATTAAAAGGCTTCACCTAGCCTGTAGCACTGGGATAAAACTAAAATAAATAAATAAATAAATAAATAGTAACAAGGCATCAGTTAAACCAATTCTTGAACATATAAATCAATTTCATAGTTATATTTCTTATCATATCTGGTCTCGAATTTATAATGATGTATATAACATTAACTTCCTTACAGTAAATTTCTTTAAAAAAACCAATGCTTAGAAAACAAAATCCTCCCTTAACATGTGCACACAATATGAAAACCGGTTTCCTCAAACCTGTCCAACACAACACATTTTCTTGTTATTGATTAGTAAACAATTATCAAAAAACTTAACATCAAAATTTTTAACATACAGAATAATACTAATATTTGAGATATTATTCTTCTTAATCCTACCTGCTTAAACATAGAAAACTAATAAATGAATACTCGATACAAATTACTGATAGATTATTAATATAAAATACTACTTTACTTACACCGACTCAATACTCATTACATTGTTGTAACGAAACGAAAAACAAGAGAGTTAAGAATATCACGTTGATAATTTTATTATACATATCATTAAATCTTTCCATTCCGATTATTTGCAAATATCTCCCAAAAAGATTTAAAAGTATCAGTTAACAGAATATAAATAAAAAACGATAAAAGGGTTAGTTAAAAATGTGTCATCCATAATTTAAAAGTCATTAAGCAGGAGAACTATTGATAACTAGGTAATAATCCTAAAGTTATGATTACCAACAGCAATACAAAAAGGTGATGATATAAAGGTTTGTTAAGTGCAACGAACACAGCAATATCTATTGTAGGTAAAATTCTGGGAAATTTACCGTCCATAAACAAATATTATAACAAATGTAACAGCTTAACAGAGATAAAACAAGAGAAGACCTTAACCATAAACTTTTTTACCAGCACACCCCATAATTTTAATCATAATCTGTTTGAAGGTCAAATTATGGTCACGATAAATAGCAAATTCGATTGGAAAACAAGAAAGGAAGCTAGATTCGGACAGCCGAAGCTTATAAACCCTTGCAGATAAAGTAAATAATTATATTTTAATGCTTACTCTATCGGTGCCAGATTCTATTTTAAATCTATTTTAAATTTTTGCAATGCATCTATGGTCTAACACTTATACATATACAATGGATAACAGACAAAGTGGATTAATAAACCAAATTAATAATTTCACATCCCAATTTGCTGAGGAAATTTTTAAAGAAGATTTAAAATATCTCATTGATACAAGGAATATGTTCATGAATAAAGGAGAAGACGATCTTAACAAAACGGTATATGGTAATCATTTTACGTTTTGTAATAATGGATTCGGGGAAGATGCGTGTGCCTGCTTTTTCTATAAAAATCATCGAGACGGAGCCTTAAAACTAATGTCATCATATTTAGGGTATAAGAAAAGCCTGTTACAAATTTCCAAATAAACATGAGCTAAATTCATGTCCTAAATTCAAATTTGTATCTTCTTTTGTTTGGGGGATGGGTGATTTTTTCAGGTATTTCTTTCAGGTCAAAAAGTTAAAAAAAAAATAAAAATATATTTGAATTTAAAATTTACATATTCTTTTGTTATTGGCTGGGAGTTTGTTTCTCAGTGGCAAGCAAAGGGATGATCAAGGGTGATTGCTTTCTATCTCGTACCCGTGAGCACCACACTTTCTCAATCTAAGCAAAGGACTCCCGTCACACACCAGTAATTTCTCCCCTATTAACTAGGATAACCCAAATATATCGCTATGATCACCTGACACACCGTGTGAGCACCACACTTTCTTGATCTAAGCAAAGGTCACCCGTCACACCCCAGTAACTTCTCCCCGCTTAACTAGGACAACCCAGATAAGCAAAGGACACCCGTCACACCCCAGTAATTTCTCCCCCATTAACTAGGAAAACCAAAATATAACGCTATGATCACCTGACACACCTCAGTAATTTCTCCCCGTTTAACTAGGATAACCCAGATAAACAAAGGTCACCCGTCACACCCCAGTAATTTCTCCCCCATTAACTAGGAAAACCTAAATATTCTATAAAAATCATCGAGACGGAGCCTTAAAACTAATGTCATCATATTTAGTGTATAAGAAAGCCTGTTACAAATTTCCAAATAAACATGACCTAAATAAAAATGTACATATTCTTTTGTTTGGGAGGGTGTTTGCTTTCAGCTGTTTCTTTTGAGAATTCTTTTGCTATTGGGGTGGGTGTTTGCTTTCAGCTGTTTCTTTTGAGTATTCGTTTGTTCGGGGTGGGTGTTTGTTTCTCAGTGGCAAGCAAAGGGATCCCCTATTCAAGGGTGCTAATCAAGTTACCAAGTCCACGTGTGAACGTGTCAACAACCCGAGACATTTTCTAGAGGCTATGGTTATTAAATTGCTTACCACACCACACTTTCTTCCCGACTCGTTTAACCCCATTTAATAAATCTATTAACGGACACCCGTCAACTTATCACCCTAATTAACGCACCAGTAACTTCTCCCCGCTTAATTAGAATCCCCGATTTCTGGATATAATTTCTGGATACAAAAGCTGGATACAACTCCTGGATATACGCAATTTATCACCCTAATTAACGAACACCCGTCACACCCCAGTAATTTCTCCCCCCATTAACTAGGAAAACCTAAATGTAACGCTATGATCACCTGACTCACCCCAGTAACTTCTCCCCGCTTAATTAGAATCCCCGATTTCTGGATAGGATTTCTGGATACAAATCCTGGATATACGCAATTTATCACCCTAATTAACGATCACTCGTCACGCACCATTAACTTTAATTACCCCCATTTATTACCCTAATTACCCTAATTAGCATAATTAATTACCTCCCCTTCCACTTTTGTATCCAGCTTTTGTATCCAGAACTCTCATTTATACACTACTCCCCAGATACAACATCCGAGGATGTTTTGGAATTTATTCGTGAAAAATTCCCATCCGAGGACATTGCTGTTGAACAATTTCGTTTCTCTTACGCTTGTAGGATATCATCTTTCAAAATTTTTGCTCCGCCTGAGGTGTTTAATGTACTGCTTTCTGAAAGCTTTTGGCCTAATGATGATTTGGTTTAAAACGAATTTTTTCCTGATAAACCGAAAACAAATAACAGGCCTCCCATGGTGCCAAAAAACTGAAAAGTTTAATTTTGGCTTACCAAAATGTTAGGGGACTTAACATGAAGCTACCCTATCTTAGCTTTTACAGAAACTTGGTTGAAAGCAGAGATAACCGACTCTGAATTTGTGTCAAACTACTTTAATACCTACAGAACCGATCTCCTTTCCCGTAGGGGGGCCGGCGTTCATATTGCCGTTACTCCCACCATAAGTTTTCAGAGAATTCACTCACATGTCCCTAAAGACATTGAATTTGTTTGTGTGAAAGTTTATTTGCAATCCTTGTCTATTTTTATTACATATTCTTATATGTCAGCTGCCTCTGACCTAATAATTTATCTGTTATTAAATCTATTCTATCCTTTCTTTCCAATAGGGACCTTTTGATTGTGTTTCTCCCGGATATTTCTTGGTCCCCTCCTGCTGACGGACTTGTCGCTATACCTTTATCCGCCCATGATTTTGTGCATGGCCTTTTAGAATTATCGTTACAGCAAGTTAGCTTTATACGAAATTCGTTTGAATTGACACTCTTGTGGTACCTGAAGACCGATACCATCCAACAATGGTCGGGCGTGGGGAGATATGAAATACATAGGTGGGAACACCTAAATAACCCAATCTATTACGGGAGCCGAGAAAAAGCTCTATACTGGTATAGAAGGCCCCAGCCGGATAGAGGAGGTAAACATAATCTATTCTGGTCTCATACCGACAGAAGCCACTAACTCCGAGGGAGGAGGATTTTCCTCATGGGCTTCGGGCATCTGCCGACGGAGTTCAATGACACCAGGAGACAGAATTTATTCTGATCTCTGGGGCACTATAGTGGAGCCTTAAAACTAATGTCATCATATTTAGAGTATATGAAAAGCCTGTTACAAATTTCCAAATAAACATGACCCAAATTTGTTTTCAGCTGTTTCTTTTGAGTGCACGTGTGTAACAGCCAGTGAGCAACTAAAAGGGTCGCTTGCTATCAACAGCCTGTCGCCACTCTGTTTACACATATTTGGCCCGTGAACATTTTTTGTCCACCACTAAATTAAGTTCCTTCGTATTTTCTGAATCTAAGTAACGATCACCCGTCGCACTCCAGTAACTTCTCCCGCGCTTCATTAAAATCCCCTGAACCTTCTCGTCAACCACTTAGAACTCTATCATATCCTTTTACCCACCCCTTTCTCACCCTATTTCTAAATCTAAGAAATGGTCACCTGTCGCACCCCAGTAACTTCTCACCCGTGTTATGGTCTGCCAAAATAAGGAAAATAAACATTTATAAAATCAAAACATTCCAAACGACCGCGTACATGGGTTAGAGAGGGGCAGCAGTTGCCGATTCTAGAGATGGCCTGGGGATGGAGAACTGGATCCGGTGTCGTGCTGGTTCATGGCGGAACTGGTAGAATAGTGGGCTCAAGATAGGTTTAAATTTCGGAAAACTCTCTCTCGAAAATCCATTTGAGCCAAAGGGCAAATCAGAACCACCTAGAATCTGAGAAAGAGTAGTCGTGTCTCCTGTAACAAAATTCCAAAGTGAGAACGCATGTTTTAAATAGGAAAAGTAGAAATTAAAGTGATTTTGTGTTCGCACCTTCCGGCTGCTAGGAGAAAACTATTGGAAATTTGATTATCGCCGCCCACATCTGGGTGGTGCCGGGTTTTTTTATTTTAAGTTTAATTTTAAAGTTAACAAAACCCATATATATTCTTCTACATAATTAATATACTCATGTAACCCTATATATATTATTTATTTATTCACTTATTTATACCTATAAGTATTTATTAATGTGTTATGTATTCGTCCCTGTGGTACTAAGGTTAGGGAAGTGTGTAGTGAAATGAATGTTATTTATAAGTATTTTGTGAATCAAAGTGGAAAAGAAAATGAGCGAGTAGAGTGTTAAAATGGGGTGAGGTGACGAATAACAGACCCAGTATCCAGTGTCGGGGAGTTGCTTAAAAGATACAGCAGCCCAAGGAAGGGAGGGTATATACCGCCGCCATCAACAGCAGGTCCGCAGTCCTTGTTTCCTTTTAATTTTAAAGTTGTCACCACGTCTGAAAAAAATAAATAGTTACTGTGTGCCGACAAATCCAACTATCGTGGTCATACTCACGCTTGACAAATCCGATTGCTAGCCGGAATCCGATGGTTGAATCACCAAAAATAATTCGAGACATAACAGAGTGGCGCCCAAGGAAAACATAATAAAAAGACAGAAAACAAGAGAGAACGCTATAGTCGAGTACTTCGACTATTAGATACCCGTTACTCAGCTAAAGGGAGTGGGAGAGAGATTAATATATGCACGCGTCAGAGCTACTAGCGCCATCTAGTGGATGTTTCATTTTTTGCTCATTACTTTTTTATGGATTGTCCGATTTGAAAAATTTCTTCTACAATTCGATAGATATTAATAATCACAATAAAACTGCATTTGTACTTTTCCAAAATATTTAAAGTGGTTTAGGGCGATTGAGGGCGTCAGAGGGGGCGTGGCACCTTTTTGAAATAAACTTGCGCTGCGTAGGAACTCCAAGAATATACATGCAAAATGCCCATCCTCTAGCTTTTATAGTTTCCGAGATCTCAGCGTTCATACGGACGGACAGTAGGACAGACGGACAGACGGACAGACGGACAGACGGACATGGCTAGTTCGACTCGGCTAGTGATCCTGATCAAGAATATATATACTTTATAGGGTCGGAAAAGCTTCCTTCTCCCTGTTACATACTTTTGCACGAATACAATATACCCTTTTACTCTACGAGTAACGGGTATAAAAAGAAAAGGAAGAGAATCTCCGGCTGGTCCTCGACAACTAGTGGTGGTCCTGGATAATTGCTACCAAGAGCAAATCGTAGAAGTCCCACTAAGATTTGGTTTGCTCGATCGGGTCTGTGTTCACCCGAGACCCTTTTCGTCGAAAATACTAGGCAAAAGGTCTTTTGAGCACGTATGTGTGCTTCTCGTATAGCTCGGTAAAAGTTTTTACACAGCTTGCTTTGTTGCTCTCGTATAGCTGAATAAAAATTGGGATGCTCCTTTTCCACCGAGCAGCCTTTATGATGATTTGAAATCGTCGAGGCTTACCTTGTAACATACTTCTGGAAAGAGAATATTGCACTAAAAGCAACATTTTGGGCGAAAAAGAAAATCTTAAAAAAAAATGTATATATAAAATTTATTTATAAAATTTATTTTTTAAACTTTTTTTTTTTTAATCTAACATTTTTTTTTTGGGGTTCGACGAGGCTTACTGTATAATGCTGCTAAAAATTTTTTCCAAGGAAACCTCTGAGAAAGAAGATTTCGCACTTTGAGCGATATTTTGAGCGAAAAAATAACGCTCAAACAATAATGATTATTTTTTGATCAATATTTTTTTCGCTCACAATAATAATAATTATTCTTTGAACGATTGAAAAAAAACTCAACAAATAATTATTAAAATGGAGTAAAATGTATACAAATCAAGAAGTAAGAAATCATGGCGGATATGGATAGAGCACACAAATGGTAGCCGATTGGTATAATTCGTTTGATTATACGACTTTTCCAAGTGGATGATTTTTTTGCTTGAAAAATACATCGATAGTCATTATTTACGTTCCCTGATTTTTGAAGATCCCTATTCTAATTAAGAGCGCCCGCTGACAATTAAATACATGGTGACACATAAATAAATAATAACACTTAAGACATAAAATTAAGAATAGAAAACCTATACTAACAAATACATAAAAGAAACTAATGAGACATTTAGCGAAATAAATTGTTTTGTGAAGCATTTTGATTCTGATTCGCCTCCAGCAACGCAAGCTCTTTTGTGTTGATAACTCGTACGGGTTCAGCGTTTGTAGATACCTTAACGAAAACAAAGAGAGAAGCTTTCGTTTTTTCATGCCCATTGCTGCCTTAAAAATTTCGTAGTTGTAACGAGTCAGCTGTTCATTCACGTAGAATGGGACCTGAGAGTCAAAGAGTCAGAAACAATTTCTGCCGCCTCACTTGCCTGCAGTTTTGCCTCCAGCTGATCAACCTTGACCATAAGTGCGGGAACTCCCTCGAAGTCACCCTCCAGCTGGTCTCCCCGACGACTAAGCTGCTCCTCAAGTTGTGCCACACGCTGGTTCAGCTGCTCCACTACTCCAGCCAGATTTCCGACCTGGTCGGTCAGCAGACCCATTATGCGCTCCATAATGTGGTTTTCAGCAGATTGAATGCTGGCAGAAATATGCTCAGCCTGCTCCGCAAAGCGTTTGGATAGGAGATCGAGAAACATTGGAGACAGTGCTTCAGAGTCGTGACCTCCCTTAAGATCAGTTGTAGTTCGCTGACGTTTGGGCGGTGCTGGTGCCATTATTGTTGTTTGTTTTGTGCAAAGAGTGAGATTTTGAGTGGCTTGAGTTATTCTTTTCGTGTTTGACGTTTGTCGAGTGTTCGTAATTGCAGCGTTAGAAAACGGATTAATATGTATGTTTGTTTGTTTGCTGCGCCAAGTCTCACAAGTTATGAATTTGTTTAAAATACGCAAAACAAATTGTTTTCCTTTCTCACTATGATTGGAAATGAAAAAGACAACTTTTGTTTACAGTTTTATCGCGATTTTAAAATTTTTAAGAGTTATTTAAACATGTTTTGGTGCTTTGTTCACGGAGCGAGTGTCTTTTTTTGTTATAATTTAAATTTTTGCCAAATAGGTCGTAAAATAGGCGATATACGATTAAAGAAAAATTTCAAAGTTCCTGGTTTTAAAATGAACTCAAAAAAATGATCAAAATGTGTACTAAAAAGAGTTTTTTTAAACCAAAATCATAATTGTGAATTTACTCCACGGTCAATCTTGTGCATGTTTCTCTCTCTTCAGGCAAGCTCTCTCAGAGAGTTCAATGTGCGCTTGATCGTTCCATTTTTTACACTTGCTACTGTTCTAACTCTCATTATCATTATATCCTTCTCACTCCCAAAAAACGAATTGTGGCAAAGAAGAGCAAGTGTATTTTTTAGCATAGCCCTCTTCTAACTTGCGATCTCATTCTTGTCGAATCATTAAAAATTAAAAACATACATATAATAAATGAATGCGATCCATGTGAAAGTCGCGAATTTTTGTACTTGCTTTCAGTTACAATGTTATCAATGCAATGTTATTGAGCGCACAAATATATTTGTTTGTAAATAGGAATTTGTTTTTTAAATTTCTATTTTGAATGAAATGAAATCTTTTGTACAAACACGCAAGGATTGGCATCCCACACAAAAGTTATTAGTTTTAAACTTTACAAATAACTTTTAAAGATTTTGCATTGGCTGAAAGGAAGGTAATCATTTTATTTGTATTTAAAGTTTAAATTTTAAACACCTCATCTACACACCTACAATACAAATCAAAACATACCCAAATATACATACCTACATGCACACATATCTGAAGAAGTAACGTATTTGATTGCTTACAGATCAAACTTCCGTACTTCTTCAGAAATTCGAATCTTAAGATTTTGCCTTTGCTTACAGAATATGTAGTAAGTTTGTCTATTTTCTTCCATGGCGGAAATTAAATAGGGCTCTTACTTCTGCTACAAAATGAAAAATACTTTTTGAAAAAAAACCTAAGCATTTGATCCACAGAACTGACTATTGATCGAAAATCATATTTATCAGAGCAGATAAGATATAAGATTTTAAAATCCAAAACATATTTTAACTTAAATTGCCCCTTTCCCCTCCCCTTTCCACACAACACATCCCCCTCCCCCTCATCAGATTTCTTGGCTGTTGCTCTCTCGGCCGTCGCTCTCTTGGCATCCGCTCTCTGGGTTTCGCTCTCTCGGCAGGCTCCCGCAAAATGAGACGCAATAACTTAGAAAATCTAAATAAATTCTTTAAAAATACAAAAAAAAAATGTTAAAAACTTGAAAAATTAAACTTAATTTTGAGCTTCCAAATATTAATGTTGGAGCGGATTGGGGCCACTGGAGGACATGTCGGATCATAGTGGGCGTTTAGATCCCCAATGGAATACTGTGCAAAAATTTGGCTGTTCTAGCTCATACGGTTTGGGCTGTAGTCGTATCCCCTTAAAAATCGGTCTTTCATTTTATAATCTTTAGAGATTTATGTGGTCGGAAACGTCTCCTTCACTGCGTTGAAAACATCTGACTGAAATTATAATACCCCTGCAAGGGTATAAAGACGTGGTTCCAAATGTTGTATTTGGGTGCATCCCTGGTAAAATCAAGACCTTTATTCAGGAATTCCGTTACTGTGTTGTTATTTTTTCGGAAAAATAAGTTTTATTTTATTTTTAAATGGTTGGACTAAAAATTAATTTAATTTTAACGATAAAAAACAAAAACAAAATGTTTAATTTATTTTCATATATTTTTTACAATAATACAATTGTTTTAAACACTTTTTTTGTAATTTTTAAAAATGTATGTGTTAAAATAAAACAAACTAAACCAAAAAAAATATTTTTTTAAAATTATTTTTGTCGGAAAAATTGGATTTGTTTATCAATTTTGACTTTGCCGGTTTGTAAGTACGCCTCTGTCATGCCTTCTCCCTGTCTTAAACACTAATTTTAAATGCAGATCATGTATCTATCACATGCCGTTTACATCACTCGATTATCTCTATTGGTTCAAAAGTTATGATTTATTACCAATGAAAAGTCAAAAGGCGCCACTGTGCGTAGATTATCTTGAACGCGGCATAGTTTTGCAAATTCGACCTTTTTACATATCTTCCACCAAAAAGCATATTTCCGACCTAGCATATTTTTTGACCTATTCTACCCATTTTTACTGGAAATATATGCTCCCAAGTATGCATGTATAATAGTTAAAAAACAATTGTAGCCATACAACAAATCGACCCAGCCAACTTTATAGAGTTTTGTTCTCTTACGTTTGTTTATAAACAAAGCTTAGCCTAACAACTGTGTTAGTGTTTTTAAATAAGTGTCCCAATAAACGGTTACGTGGTTATAGGTTTTTTAACATTTATTTTGGATTTGTTTAATCGCTTTTTTTTCTATATAATGTACCAAGAAAAGTTGTTCTCTTCCGATGTCAACTAAAGATTCTTTTGTTATCTGCTGGTTCTGCGAATCGGTCATGCAAGTCAAATGTGCAGGATTTACTGGCAGAGTTAAAGACTTCATTGAAATGCATACCGGTCTCATGTGGGCATGTGAGTCCTGCAAGGGAATGACAGTCGAGATGAGCAGGTTTATGAGGCAGACTCGAGACGGCCTATTAAACCTTTCACGAGTTTTTAAACAGCTCAATGACGGGTTCATTTCTGTTTGTGAACAATTTAATAATAAGAAATTATTATTAACCGAGTCGCCTAAACGCAAAAAAGCCAGCTCAGGGGCCGTGAAACAAAATAAAACATTGCTCACGGTAGCTGCAGCAGTTCCTGTCGGCACAGGGGTAAGCGAGCCAACTGTGCCTATGGAAACAGCCAGTTCCGGAGGTGACCCTGTTTCTGGAAGCCAACCTGAGGCACAGAATTCGGTGCTGACTGTACCTATAGATACAGTAGGAACCGCTTCTGGGTCCCAGACGAGCGAGGTTCAGATTCCTGCTGGGGGTCGAAAGAGACTGTCGGTTGTTCCACATAGGAAGCAACTATTCGTATCTAGATTTACCCCAGATACAACATCCGAGGATGTTTTGGAATTTATTCGTGAAAAATTCCCATCCGAGGACTTTGCTGTTGAACAATTTCGTTTCTCTTACGCTTGTAGGATATCATCTTTCAAAATTGTTGCTCCGCCTGAGGTGTTTAATGTACTGCTTTCTGAAAGCTTTTGGCCTAATGATGATTTGGTTTAAAACGAATTTTTTCCTGATAAACCGAAAACAAATAACAGGCCTCCCATGGTGCCAAAAAACTGAAAAGTTTAATTTTGGCTTACCAAAATGTTAGGGGACTTAACATGAAGCTACCCTATCTTAGCTTTTACAGAAACTTGGTTGAAAGCAGAGATAACCGACTCTGAATTTGTGTCAAACTACTTTAATACCTACAGAACCGATCTCCTTTCCCGTAGGGGGCCGGCGTTCATATTGCCGTTACTCCCACCATAAGTTTTCAGAGAATTCACTCACATGTCCCTAAAGACATTGAATTTGTTTGTGTGAAAGTTTATTTGCAATCCTTGTCTATTTTTATTACATATTCTTATATGTCAGCTGCCTCTGACCTAATAATTTATCTGTTATTAAATCTATTCTATCCTTTCTTTCCAATAGGGACCTTTTGATTGTGTTTCTCCCGGATATTTCTTGGTCCCCTCCTGCTGACGGACTTGTCGCTATACCTTTATCCGCCCATGATTTTGTGCATGGCCTTTTAGAATTATCGTTACAGCAAGTTAGCTTTATACGAAATTCGTTTGAATTGACACTCTTGTGGTACCTGAAGACCGATACCATCCAACAATGGTCGGGCGTGGGGAGATATGAAATACATAGGTGGGAACACCTAAATAACCCAATCTATTACGGGAGCCGAGAAAAAGCTCTATACTGGTATAGAAGGCCCCAGCCGGATAGAGGAGGTAAACATAATCTATTCTGGTCTCATACCGACAGAAGCCACTAACTCCGAGGGAGGTGGATTTTCCCCATGGGCTTCGGGCATCTGCCGACGGAGTTCAATGACACCAGGAGACAGAATTTATTCTGATCTCTGGGGCACTATAGTGTAAGCACTATATTCCCCAAATCCGTCGAAGACTGGAGCCAAGACCGAAGCGCTAGAAGGAAGTCCTTGACATTCCATGGTACTACTATTATCCTGAAGGAAGTTCTTCTGTGCTGCCCACGATTTCCACTGAGGGAAGTCCTACTACATCCTAGCTCTGAAGGACAAACATAAATTTGTGAATATATAAACAGCAAGGATTTCTCCATGGGTGGAACTAATTCCCAAGTGGGCCAAAGCAAAATTTCTAAACGTTAGAAAAATTTTCAAACATTTTTTTCTGTTTTTTAGAAAAATATATTTCTACTATGTAAGAATTTTTCTAATGTTAATGGCGATTTTTCTTTATTTTCAGAAAAAAATGTAGTCTTTTTTTTCTAAAATCAATGGCTATTTTAACCCTCAAATATAGAAAGGAAGATTAGAAAAAAAACCTTATATTTTAGAAAAAAATGTATTTTTAATGGAGAATTTTTCTAAAGTTTAGAAAATATTTTCTCTTTATAGAAATTTTTTTTTAAAGCACAGAAAAATTTTGTTCTTCTATATTGAAGAAAAATAATTTTCTGAGTGTGATAATGAAAACTCACTATTACATTATCTAGCTATTTTTAACCATATTTTTACATAGGTTAACTTTTTATAATATAATAAAATAAAATTTGACTTTTCAGCGGCGAGTATCAGCCTTGTGTTTGTATGTACAACCACAAGAGCCCTCAGAGCGACGTTTGTAGTCGTGAATAGTCAGCAATTTGTTGACCTGTGCACCTTGTACGGGTGGTAAATTCGATACTCTCAATTACAATTAACTTCATATGTATTCTCCATAATAATATTACTCATAAATGGCGCTAGCCAATACTTTTTTCCATAAATGTATAATGTTAAAAAGAAAACTGAATCCATGAAGTGCTAAGTTTTCAAAAGGGGGCTGCTGACGCGATAAGTGGATTAGGTAAAGTATAATGACATAACTTTTGTCGGACAACCTTAACAATAGGGGATCGTATTGCGCGGCCCGCGACGATCCATTTGGCACACGAATGTGTGAAGGGGAGGCCAAAACATTGCCCGATCGTGTTACGATCAAGCGACAGCTAAGCTTGTGGGACAATGTAGACTGATGAACGACGGACTTTACGACTTTTACTATTTTTCAGGCATCTTTAATATTTATTCTCGTTATGTTGGAGAGGAGAAAGGCTTACCAAGAACCCACCCCATCCGGCGGGCTTATGCAGGCAAAATTGGTGCCCGAACATCGGATGTCTTTCCCTCGGCCCAGGTCCTTTTCAGGATTAGGGCACTAATATGCCTAGGTAACACAATTTTAAAATTGTCGCGGCGATGGCGCCATCTAGCTTAAGTCTTTGGAACCGCTGACAATGCAAGGCAGAAATGCTGCTGGTGGTGGAAAAAAAGCTGCCAGCTCTAAATTTTTTTTAATTTTTTGTCCTTTATGACACCCACTGGTCACTCTAATTATGTTAATGCAAAATCTAAATATGTAAACCCTTGCAGATGGTATAATGATCTCAGTCAGAAGTCTGCAACGCAGTGAAGGAGACGTTTCCGAGCATCACTAGGCGAGTCGATCTAGCCGTGTCCGTCTGTCCCTCTATCTGTTTCTACGCAAACTAGTCCCTCAGTTTAAATTAAATTATATAGCTGCCATAGGAAGAATCAAAAAAATAAAGGCCAAAATAATACGAAAGCAGCTAAAATTTTTAATAGGAATGATCTGCAAGGGTTTATAAGCTTCGGCTGGCCGCAGCTAGCTTCCTTTCTTGTTTGAAGGCTTATTTACAGGGCTTGCAAGTATCGAGATTCGAGAAAAACCTGTCATTTACAAACACTTTAAGAACTGGGAGAGAGCTAACACATTCAAAGGGTTTTTTTATCAAAAGCTGTTACGCTCAGAGCAAAATCCATTTTTTTAGGGGTCCTTCGGTTTCGGTTTCTACTGACTACTTTGCTCGGTCTGTTAGGGAAAACGGTCTTTTGTGAATGTATGCGTGCGTGTGTGTGACCTGTTCAGTAATGCTTCAGTCGTAACATTGCTTTTTGATTATTTAAATTTAAAAGGGTAATGAAAAATCCGTTATGTGTATTTTCTTAAGCTGAATCTGTAAGATTTGCCCATTTACCATTAAATTCCAATATTCTACATATTTTTATTATTTAAGATTCCAAAAACCCACTTTTGGCATATCTTCCTCATGTAGTAATTAATATTCAAATCCACGTAACAAGGAGTGAATCTTTTTAGCTGCAGGAAAAATTAGAGCTTTTTAACAGGTTAAACCTCCTTTAGCAGTTTAAAATGTTGCTTATGTAGTTTTAAATCAATTCCTAACTATCTAAGAATATCTTCGCAACATTACCTAGTTATATTCCCAATATTTCAAAAGATTTGAAAGAACGCGCAAACCATTTTGTAAGAATAGGAATAATTGCGACATTTTTTATCTTAAGACTTATAGTAGTTCATTTATGGCATTTCTTATTAAAGATAGTATGTACATATGTTCATATGTACAATGCAATTTTAGAATTATCTTGATTTCCTATATAAAATTTATGGACATATCACAGCAGGCCTATCCTTTTCCCTTTCTAATGAAAACCCACTTTTCTGACTTTATTTAACAGTAGTCTTTCAGAAACCCTTTTAGGTGACTGTTAACTTAAAAGGGTCTCACTGAAAGACCGATTGATTTGTTCGGTTGAGCCGAACGGTCGGACCGAAACCGGCAAGCAAAACGTAAATAGGGTTCCGCTCAGAGAGAGATTTTGTGAGCAACATTATTTTCGGTTTTGTCGAGAGTCGAACTGCCTTAGAAAAATGGGTTGACAGTTATTCTGCTTATTTATATTAAAGTTAATTAGCTGAGTAACGGGTATTTAATAGTCGAGGCAATCGACTACAGCGTTCTCTCTTGTTTTCTTTTAAGTTCTCTATACTGATTATACCCGTTACTCGTAGAGTAAATGGATATTTTGTATTCGTGTAAAAGTATGTAACAGGAAAAATGAAGCGTTTCCGACCCTATAAAGTATATATATTCTTGATCAGGGTCACTAGCCGAGTCGATCTAGCCATGCCCGTCTGTCTGTCTGTCCGTATGAACGATGAGATCTCGGAAACTATAAAAGCTAGAAAGTTGGGACTACCCACAAATATTCTTGGACTTCCTACGCAGCGCAAGTTTGTTTCAGCCAAAGGCCGAAACTTTCAGCTCATAGTGTGGAGACGAGATCCATCTGAGTCTCTAAAAATTTTCAAGCTGAACACCGTTACTTATGGATTTTCGCCAGCACCCTATCTGGCGATTCGGTGTTTAATGCGGCTTGCAAAAATTGGCAAGATTCGTGTATAAAAGCCGCCAAGGTTATTTAGAATGACTTTTATGTTAACGATTTGTTGACTGGCGCCCGATGCCTTGAGGACCTGTTAAGCCTTGGAGACGAAGTTTCTCAGGTATTGCAAGAGGCAGGATTTGAATTGGCAAAGTGGTTTTCTAACTCCCCTGAGTTTTCCGCTTCTAAAAGCGTTTTCATGCCGCTAACAGCAGACTCAGACGTAACTAAAACCCTTGGTGTGGTTTGGTTGTCGGGTAAAGATTACTTTTTATTTTGGTTGGATGACTCTTTCCTGGATCTTCGTGCGACAAAACGAAACATACTGTCGGTGACTGCCCGACTTTTCGATCCGCTGGGCCTATTGTGTCCTCTAGTGACTAGGGCAAAAATGTTGTTGCAGGAACTGTGGCTTCGAAAGTTAGACTGGGACGAGTCGCTGCCGATGCAACTGCAGACATCTTGGAAAGCGTTTAAGGGAACGCTGTTGCAGCTGCCCAAGATCAAGGTATCGCGATTCGTTCATACAGACGCCAAAGTCCCGGCAGAAATACATGGTTTCGCTGACGCTTCCATGCGAGCATATGGAGCGTGCATCTACGTTCGCACTAGTACCGCTGAAGGTTTAAAAGTATCTTTATTGACAGCAAAATCCAAAGTAGCTCCCCTCAAGACGAAAACTTTGCCCCGCCTTGAGTTGTGCGCAGCTCACCTTCTTGCGGATCTTTATAATCGTGTAAGACCATTGCTTAATTTTCCGATCACAAAGGTATTCCTATGGACGGACTCGGAGATCACTCTGCATTGGATCAAAACGCACCCGTCGTCGTTGTCGGTTTTCGTCTCAAACCGAGTTGCAGAGATCCAAGAGTGGTCGGAAAAAGCAATTTGGCGACATGTTCCCACGAAAGTAAACCCAGCGGACATCGTGTCACGGGGATGTGACGTTGAGGAACTCACAGCTTCCATTTGGTTCGCTGGCCCGTCGTTTTTGCTTGATGCTGAAAAGGATTGGCCTGTAAATCGACACTTTGAAGTACCTGCTGATGTCGTGTCGACGGAATTACGCAAGTCAGCGTTGGCGCTTATGGTAATTCCAGAGCCCAACTATGTGCTTCAGAAAATAGAGTCTAAAACATCGCAGAATGTGCGGTGGAGTAATTTTTTTTCATAAACTGCTTTTGGGTGAGGTAAACTCCCCGCGACTCCTAAGCTACATTGACATCGCTGTCCCTTTGAGATTCACTCGAACTTTTCGCCCAATTCACCTGCCAATTTGTAGGTCAAACTTTGCAGTTCATGAGCCCTTTAGGGTTCTTTGTTCAAATTATAATTTATTGTATACTGAAATATCATTGGAAAACTCGATTGAATGTTTATCAGCTAAAATTTACTCCTTTCTTGAGTCCTCGAGTAATCTGTACTAATAATCTTGCTTTGTTAAACTCTTATTTAAGTTATATTTATTTAAGTAAATAGTTATGTTAATATAAGTTAGCAGATTCATTGTTAACTATAAACCCCCAATAAATATATTTTTCCTACGAAAGATTAAATTAAAGCATCACCTAGCAAAAAAAAAAAATAATTTACAATCACTGGGAATTGAACCGAGGACCTCGTTTGGTGTTAAATTTCCCAAGACATTTACACTCTAGGCTATATTTTTGGATCATATGTAGTTTAATTGCAACTAGTTAAATTCCAGTTGCCTTTTAACTATACTTTAACATGTATTTGTTCTACCAATTAAATGTTTTTAGGGGTTTTCTTGTCAGAAAGGTACCAGTCCGAGACAATTTGTTTTTTCACCAGTGTTGTACTATTAATTTTTTCGACTAGCACAAATTTTCTAGATGCTGTGTAGTCCAAATGCATTCAGACAAATTCCGGTAGTCTTTTTACTAGTTGTACAACTAGTTGATTTTCAGACTAGTTCGCATTTTTCCTGCACGGTACCAATAAACAATTTCGTAGCAACACAAAATCCAAAACACAAATACTTGACAAATATAATGTTATATATAATATTCTTAGGCCGAAGGACTTCAGCTTCTAGTGCCATTTTTCTTTCCATTAAATTTAGTATTGTATACTAGTTTTAATTTGACAAATTAAAAAAAAATATTACATGCGCTGGGGATGGTGACGTAAGGTGCAATAAAGTGTATGTCGGCACAACAAAAATAAAGCTCAATACGAGGCTTGCAGGACATAAATCGGACATCAATCGGAGAGGTGAAAGCTCAATCCAAAAAACAGACCTTGCTGCCCACTGTGCGGTCACTAGGCACTCACCAGACTTTGCGTCGGTCAGCATCCTACAAAAAGAAAACCATTAGAAAAAACGCTTCACTCTTGAAATGTTTTAAAATGTTTGCTTAAATGTGTATTAGAAATAATTAAATGTTAAATGCTTGTGTTATTGTTAATATTTGTACAGCTCTGAAGACGGACCTCGGAGGGTTTTTGAAATATATTGGAAAAAGGAAGCACATCGACCTTGAGTCGGCTAAAACCCACCAGTGTTTTTATAGACCTTAACTACAATGAATGGGTTTGGACCAGTGTTATCGAAACAAAACCAACTAAAGACACTTTTGAATCTAAATTTAAAATTGCGGTTACATTTTACGTGTTGCACTTTATTTGGTACACACACTTCCTACCCGGCTGAAAAATCTAAACTTTACCGTTTTATTTCCAAGATTCTTAATACGACAGTTTAGATGTCCAGTTTTTCCAACTAACGATGTAACATTTTTAGTTGCTGAAGTATCAAAATAGGGACCTCTGTTCAGGACCGTACTTATTATATTTTCTTCACTTAATAGATAACGGTCTGTTATTGGCACTTTCTCTTCCGCCTTTTTTTGGGAAGTTTCCCTTAAAATTACTAAGCAAGTTATTACATTTTTGTGTATCAAATCATAATAATATACTTACAAACACAAAGAAATAACCGGAATGTCAAGAAAATTCTCATTTTTATGCTTTTATCTCTGAAACATAATGCAAAATATAGCACCAAATGCTGGCTAAGTTTTTCGTCTCTAATATTTTATTACTCATGCGCAAACGCATGCGCAATAATTAACATACATTTTATACATTTACTTTAAATCTAAAAGTATTTACTGAAAGTCTTTAGCATTTGATCAGTATATTGCAAAACGTGCAAAAGTTTTTTTTCGAAAACGTGGTTTAAATTAAGCCGAATTTTAATGACTTTTTCAGAAGTTTGCAACGCAGTGAAGGAGACGTTTCCGACCCCATAAAGTATATATATTCTTGATCAACATGACAAGACGAGTCGATCTAGCCATGTCCGTCTGTCCGTCCGTCTGTCCGTTCGTCTGTCCGTCCGTCTGTCCCTCTGTTTCTACGCAAACTAGTCTCTCAGTTTTAAAGCTATCGGGCTCAAACTTTCTCAAAAGACTTCTTTCTATTGCATGTAGTATATAAGCCGGAACCGACCGGATCGGACAACTATGTATATCTTATAGCTCCCATATGAAGGATCGAAAAAAAACGTAACAAAAACGGACAGACAGACGGACATGGCTAGTTCGACTCGGCTAGTGATCCTGATCAAGAATATATACTTTATAGGGTCGGAAAAGCTTCCTTCTCCCTGTTACATACTTTTGCACGAATACAATATACCCTTTCACTCTATGAGTAACGGGTATAAAAATACGAAAGCAGATTGCAAATAAATCTAAATTTAATGTTTTTGTAAGTTAATAAATTTATTTAAATGTATTTTTTTTTAATTTCTTTACTTTTTACAATTTTGCAAAATAAGTATAAACTTGTATCAGAATGTTTGCTTACTTTTTGGCGACTTTCTAATTTATGAGAAGTTTTATCTAACTCGAGGTAAAGTGACGGCTTGAAAAATATTAAGCTAGGACGCGAGTTTATGCCAACACACAACAAAGGTAGCAAAACAGCTTCTTTGTACAATGTACAAACGGCAGCATTAATGGGGAAATTTCCCCAATATGCATACATAAGCACATATTGTGTACATGTATTGTATTTATGTATGTTTGTTAAATTAAAAATTACCTTCAATAATTTGTTTAAATGTAAAAAATATAAGTAACAATATATTAAAAGTAAACAAACAACAATTTTAAATTTTCCCCTTTTACTGCCTTTATATACTGGATTTGCTAAAATAGTATAAAATGTATAATTACATTTCCACAAAATAGCTTAACATGTAAACTACAGATTGCTTACATATCATATTCGGTATACGAAATAGTATTAAAGTATTACCAAATAGCATAGTATTTATACTAAAAAGTCTAAAAAATAAACTAGAAGCCTCAATTACAGTAAACCAAGTGAGTATGCATTTAATACTGGGGGTCTCACAATACTATCGAAAGTATCAATTTAATACTTTCGAAATTATTTATTTAATACTCATCTTATTGATTCAAATTTGAAACTCAATAGAGTTCTATTCATTTAACAATAGTTTCGTTTCAATGAATATTTTTTTTGGGTTTAGTACAGTCGCTCCATCGTTTAATCGGACAGTCACTTGCAAAAGATAAAAGTTCCCCAAAAATGAACCACATGGGGTTAAATCTATTGTTTTTTTGCAGTTATTTATTGTTTAATATTTCACCTTGCTATACAAAAAAAAAAATTCAAATTATGGATAAAATGTCAACATTTATTAGCAATAAAAGTCGATTCTTGCAGCTCTGCTAAGATTCGGACACACGCTGAATACGGGTTTTTTTTGGAACTTGCTGCAAATTTTGGGTTTTTGGCATTGGAATTAGTTTTTTGTAGATATTAAGAGCAGAAACACTGCAACAAAAATTTTAAAGTGCCTCCACGGAAAGCAAAAACTTCGCCAGTTGATTGGAAAACTCAATTTCGAACGGAAAACTGCACGGAAATTCACTGGATTAGTCGAAGAAGCCAAGTAGCACCAGGACATTATAAAAGGGTTCCGGGATGAATTTTGATTTGACAATAAAGGCGGGGAAGGCCAAAAAAATTTAATACAAGGCATATTCCAAAGTACCTGTTCGCGCACTTGGCGCGTTTTAATGAAATTTGTTGAATAGTGTAAGGCGGGAGCGGGAGCGCAATAAAGTTTTGATCGCTCTCGCGAATTCGCCCCGTCTCTCGCCCCTTTCGTTAAGTTAGGCTTAAGCGTATTTATATTGAAATTAAAGAGTTAGTTGTTATATGAACTTCATTGCGCAAACTCCCTTTCGTCGTCCAAATAAATCGTAAATTCTTCCCTGCAATCACACGTTTTCGCGTTTATAATACAAAACAGTATTAAATTTTCATGGTGACCCCGACGTGATTAGCAGTGGAACTCGAATTATTGTTTTTTTTGGTGATACAAACAAATTAAAAATCAAACAAATCGCGCCGGCCCCCTTTTTTTAAACATTAAAGTGATCAGTTGCCGATGATTTAATTCGTCGTTGCTGCCGTTGTTGTTGTTGCCGCCTCTTGTCGCCTGTTGCTGCCGATTTAATTCGTCGTTGCTGCCGCTGGAAAATTTTGACCGCTGCAGTTCTCAACCGCCGTTATCGCCAAATTCACCGCTTTAATCCCCTACGCACAGGAAGGAAGTCATATGGATTCGAAGAGGGAAGTTACCGACGGATGTGAATCGTCCCACCAGGTATAGAGTGCTAAAAGTTGAAAGTTAATCTGTGGCGTGTCGTAAATTGTTTTTTTGGCCCATCTTTCAACTTTTTGCATTCGTGTGAAAAATTCGGTAGATAGCGAGCATTCTAACCAAGAAATAAATAAAACTTGCATGCACTAACGATTATAATTCTGATACATACATCCATACATACATATATACATATTTCGAATTATAAATACATATATGCATAAGTGAATCGCTTTGGACCAAAATCAAATAAATATTAGTCGGCATCCTGGTTGTTTAAAAAACAAAATTCCCCCATTTCTCGTAGTAGTTAACACCAATTATAGCTTTGCAAAAAATCAAAGGGGTAAAAGTTGAGAATTGTGAAAAGTTCTAATTCCAGAATTAAATCCTCGGCAAATTTTCTGCCGCGCATTTTTCTCAAATTTCCCTCGCTTTTCGCCATTTCACGCGCCTTTAGGCGTCAGGTTTATATATTCGTTGCCCTTAGTTATCGGTCAGTGCATCATTCTCCGTTAGCATTGCGTTGAGCGCCGCCAGCCGTACACACATACACACACACACAGACAGCGCAGCCCGCTCTTTCGAGTTCTCTTTCGTCGTTTTCGTTTTCGATCGCTAGAACGGTGCAGGCGTTGCCGTTGCCTAAACGCTTGTTCGTTTTTTGGTGTTTGAGCTTGGCGTGTGCTCCCCTACACTACGTGCGCTCGGCATATTATAATTATTAAATTGTTAAAATAAATTAATTCATTTAAATAACTCCCCCACACTGCTTGCATTCAGCTTATTCCTCTCGTTGGTTATTATTAAATTTATTTAATTTTATAATAATTTATATAAAAAAAAAAAAAATTAAAATAAATTCAATTTAAAACTCTTCGATACCAAAACAAACAAAAACAAAAATAAAATGCCGAAAACAGAAAGTAGCAACAAGGAAATCGAAGAGTTAAAAATCCAACGAGATGGGTATATGAGGAGTATAGCGCGAACGCAAAGATTTTTAAATGAGGGTCGATTCTCTTTAAATGCGGTTGAGTTAGAATGTCGATTAGAAATCCTAAATACGCACATTGAAAATGCTTCGCTTATACAAAACAAAATCGAAGCGAAAGATGGAGATGATGTGTACCGCGAAGAGTTCGAAGAGACAGCAATTATAGCAAAATCGTTGCTAATTTCCCTAATTGCCGAAGCAAAGCGCAAGAGCGTTGACAATTCTGCTCCGCCGGCAACGCGCACACCCCAATGCCGTTTGCCAAGCGTCGCTCTTCCAACTTTCAGCGGAAAACATTCCGAATTTAAAAATTTTATAAGCCTTTTCGAAATGTTCGTTGACAAAGATGACACGCTGCACGATATTGAAAAATTTAACCATCTAATATCGTGTTTGGCTGGAGACGCGCTAGGAACAGTCAGGGCATTCCAAGTTACCGCGGATAATTATCCAAAAGCCCTGGCTAGCCTAAGGCGGGTGTACGATAATGATTGTTTGATTTTCTTTGACAATATATCGACACTATTTAATCTGCCTTCCTCTTTGGAGCGAGTGTGAGTCAGCCCTGAACAAGCGCTATCAGCATATGGTTGCCGAAGAAGCGTGTAAGCCAAAAGTTGTTCAGCAGAGCCAGGCTTATCCTAAGAAGAATGGAAACAGGAGTTTTTCGTTTGTTGCTGCCATGGACGACCCCGAAGTGTGTGTGTTTTGCAACTCAGCAGAACATCAAGTAGGAAATTGCACTGCTTTTGCTGCCCTAACAGTTCAGCAAAGATTCGATTTCGCAAAGAAGGCTCCCTTATGCATTAACTGCCTCCGTAAGGGACACACGGTAAAAAGATGCAAATCGAAAAGATGCAGGGTGTGTAAGTCATCACACCACACATTGCTGCACATTTATTCGCCATCAAATCTCGCGTTGCCACCTCCTCCTCAGCCCACGCTCTTGCAGAATAATCCATCCACTTCGCATGTTTTGCATGCGACTGCATCGGATAGAGTTATTCTTGCCACAGCCATCGTAAGCGTCCAAACAAAAAGTGGCGAATTAGTTTTGGCTCGAGCGTTGCTCGATTCTGGTTCGCAAGTAAATTTTGTGACCGATGAGCTCGTTTAGAGACTCCAGATTAAGAGAGAGGACGTGTGTTTGAGCTTGCGGGGCATTGGTGGAACTAATGCTCAAGCAACCAAGAAAATACACACGTTGGTCAAGTCGCGAGTGGGTAGCAGTCAATTGTCGTCCGAATTTTACATATTAAAAAATATTTCTGATTATCATCCGGATCAAACGGTGAACACCAGCGGCTGGAGGGTGCCTGAAAATATTCAATTGGCAGATCCATTCTTCTTCAAGCCCCAAAAAATAGATATGCTCATTGGCGCAGACTCGTTCTTTGAACTATTGTCAGTCGGCCAGATAAAGCAAGGGCCTGAGTTTCCCATTTTGCATAAAACAGTTCTCGGCTGGATAGTGTCAGGGAGATGTGCCTCAGAAAAAATAAGAAATGCTGAAAAGTTGGTACATCTCAGCTGCCAGGAGGAAGTGTTGGATTCAATAGACACAACCCTGCAGAAATTTTGGTCTGTGGAGGACTTGCCGCCCAAGGCCAAGGTCCACACTCCTGAGCAGCAACTTTGTGAGCAACACTTTGAGAAAAATACTCAAAGATTGTCGTCCGGGAGATTTTTGGTTCGTCTGCCGTTCAAATCTGACCCAAACACTCTTGGTTTATCATATGAAGTTGCGAAACGTAGATTTTTGTCGCTTGAAAGAAGATTATCCAAAGATCCTTCTTTAAAAAAGATGTATCTGGAATTCATGGAAGAATATGAAGCCATGGGCCACATGTCCTCCACAAACGATAAAATTCCAGACAGTCCGCACTATTTTATTCCGCACCAATGCGTGCTGCGACCTCAAAGCACCTCAACAAAGTTGAGAGTGGTATTCGACGCCTCGAGTCGTACATCGACGCAGGTCGCGTTGAATGACATCTTGATGGTTGGCCCCACCATTCAAGAGGAGCTGTATTCGACCCTGCTTCGGTTCAGACTGCACAAGTTTGCGCTTGCAGCAGACGTAAAGAAGATGTATCGTCAAGTAATGGTTGACGAAGCTGACCGAAACTTTTAGCTCATAGTGTGGAGACGAGATCCATCTGAGTCTCTAAAAATCTTCAAGCTGAACACCGTAACGTATGGAACTTCGCCAGCACCCTATCTGGCGATTCGGTGTTTAATGCGACTTGGAAAGATCGCGCAGGATTCGTGTCCAAAAGCCGCCAAGGTCATTCAGAATGACTTTTATGTTGACGATTTGTTGACTGGCGCCAGATGCGTTGAGGACCTGTTAAGCCTTCGGGACGAAGTTTCTCAGGTATTGCAAGAGGCAGGATTTGAATTGGCAAAGTGGTTTTCTAACTGCCCAGAGTTGTGCGCATCTGAAAGCGCTGTCATGCCGCTAACGGCAGACTCAGACGTAACTAAAACCCTTGGCGTGGTTTGGTTACCGGGTAAAGATTACTTTCAATTTCGGTTGGATGACTCTTTCCTGGATCTTCGTGCGACAAAACGAAACATACTGTCGGTAACTGCCCGACTTTTCGATCCGCCTGGCCTATTGTCCTCTAGTGACTAGGGAAAAAATGTTGTTGCAGGAACTGTGGCTTCGAAAGATAGACTGGGACGAGTCGCTGCCGATGCAACTGCAGACATATTGGGAAGCTTTCAAGGGCACGCTGTTGCACCTGCCCATTCGTTCATACAGACGCCAAAGTCCCGGCAGAAAAACATGGTTTCGCTGACTCTTTCATGCGAGCACATGGAGCGTGCATCTACGTTCGCACTAGTACCGCTGAAGGTTTAAAAGTATCTTTATTGACGGCAAAATCCAAAGTAGGTCCCCTCAGGACGAAGATTCAATACTATTTTGTATTAACAACGCGAAAACTGGTGATTGCAGGGAATTTTAAGTTTTTTTTTAGCGACGACGAAAGGGTGTGCTCTAGTTGATTCTCATATAACAACAAACTATTTAATTCCATTGTATAACGCTTAAGCCTATCTTAACTATGGGGCGAGAGACGTGGCAAATTCGCGAGAGCCATCGCTGCCAAAACCAGTGCCTGAGACTCGAGACACTGCTCCATCGTTGGGCTGACTTGGTCTGGAGTTGCCGACCGTCCGAAGGAACAGGTGCTTTGCAGACTTCACACCTGCCTCCCAAAGTCCGCCGAAGTGAGGTGCTCCTTTTCTTGATGCGAATGTTGCGATACCGCCCCCTGCTCCTCCAGACGGGCCCGGAACTCTCTCATGTGCCGATCGGCTCCGACGAAGTTCGTCTCGTTGTCGCACCACACCTTCTCAGCAATCCAGCGTTGACTCACGAACCTTTGGAATGCCAACAAAAACACATCAGTGGTGAGGTCAGACACTAACTCTAAGTGGACCGCTTTGAAAGCAAAACATACAAACAATGCCACGTATGATTTCTATGGTGGTTTACCACGGATACGATACGTTGTGTTAAATTGGCCACCACAGATATAAAATGGGCGGAGAGCTCGAAGTCTGTCTGGTGGCAAGTTCCCCATGATTTGCGTCAAGAGTTGAGGCTTGCACCAAAAGCAACGAGTCCAAGAACGAACTGTTCTGCGACAAACTTCCTGCGCATTAACCAACCATATCTTTTCTCACAACAGACTTACAAGAGCACGAGGGCCAGCATGACAATTTGTAACGTGCAGGTATGACACACCAATCTGATTTGTTCTCCTGAATAAAGAGGCTTAGCTTCTCTATATTCGTTGATACCCGTTTATTTTTCCGAATTTTGCCTATGACGTTACTGAACTCGTGAGATTGGATCACTTCCACTATTTTCTAGAACGCAAAATTCAGTTTGCATCTTTTTACCGTGTGGCCCTTTCGGAGGCAGTTAATGCACAAGAAAGCCCTATTTTCGACATCGAATCTTTGCTGATCTGTTAGGGCAGAAAAAGCAGTGCAGTTTCCTTCTTGATGGTCTGCTGAGTTGCAAAACAAACATACTTCATGGCAGCAACAAACGAAAAACTACTGTTTCCATTCTTCCTAGGTTAAGTCTGGCTGTGCTGAACAATTTTTGGCTTACACGCTTCTTCGGCAACCATATGCTGATAGCGCTTCTTCAGGATCGATCACACTCGCTCCAAAGAGGAAGCTAGGTGTAATCCAACTGACTGTGTCGATCAGGTTTCTCAAGGAGGTAGCTGATGGCTGTGAAATCTTTGGCAGATTAAACAATGTCGATATAATGTTAAAGAAAATTAAACAATCATTATCGTACACCCGCCTTAGACTAGCCAGGGCTTTTGGATAATTAACTTGGAATGCCCTGACTGTTCCTAGCGCGTCTCCAGCCAAACACGATGTTAAACTTTTCGATATCGTGCAGCGTGTCATCTTTGTCAACAAATGTTTCGAAAAGGCTTATACAATTTTTTAATTCGGAATGTTTTCCGCTAAAGTTGGGAAGAGCGACTCTCGGCAAACGGTATTTCTGCAATTATGGAAATTAGCAACGATTTTTCTATTAATGCAGTTTCAATGTGCGTGTTTAGGATTTCTAATCTACATTCTAACCCAACCCCATTTAAAGAGAATCGACCCTCATTTAAATATCTTTGTTACTAGTTTCTGTTTTTGGCATTTTTTTTTTTTGGTATATGAACGCAAGCAGAAAAGGGGAGTTATTTATAATTAATTAAGAATTTAATTTAAGGAATCCTATTATTTTAATAATTCAATAACTATAATGCGAAGCACACGCCAAGCTCAAACACCAAAAAAAAACGAACAAGCGTTTAGGCAGAAGCATCACATGCACCGTTCCATCGATCGAAGACGAAAAAGACGAAAAGAAATGGCGAAAAGCGAGGGAAATTTGAGGAAAATGAGCGACAGACAATTTGCCGGGAATTTAATTCTGGAATCAGAACCTTTCACCCTTCTCAACTTTTGCCACTTTAATTTTTTGCTAAACTCAAATTACACTACGACCAGAAATGGGGAATTTTATTGAAAAAAAAACCAGGACGCCGACAAATATTTATTTGATTTTGGTCCAGAGCGATTCACTTATGTACATATGCATAATTCGAAATATATATATATGTGAGGATGTATGTATATCATAATCGTTAGTGCATTCAAGTTTTATTTATTTCTTGGTTAGAATGCTCGCTATCTAACAAATTTTTCACACGAATGCAAAAAGATGAAAGATGGCCAAAACACAATTTACGACACGCCACAGATGTAACGCAGTTCTCTGGCCGGGGTAGAATTTTTAATTTAATTTAATTTATTTTAAAATGCTTTCCTAACTCAATCGGGGCCAAGAAATTTATATAGAAGGGTGGGACCTGTAGTAGGATTTTATATGGGGAGGCTGTATGGCGCCCGGATACGAGTGCTCTTCGACGGGGTAGTCGATCGTAAAGGGTTGTTCCGCACGGAAATCGCCGAGTCTGCTTCTGCGCGCGAGAGCCGTTGGTCAAACCGATCTAAACACGAGGTTCAGCGCCGCCTAGCGGCCTGCGGTGGGAATAGAGCCGACCACACTGCTTGGTGCGAAACCCAGGAAGGGTCCTCTTTGAGGCGCCCCTGGTGATAGAACGAGGTACCGAGTGGGTGATCGCACTGCTTGGTGGGGAACTTGGATGAGACCCGTCAGTAGCGCCCTCTGGTGGCGGAGCGAAATACTACAAAGGACGATCGCACTGCTTGGCAGTGAACTCGGATGGTTCCGATTGGAGTTGGCTGCGGGGCTACGGGGAGGGGGACTCCGCCGGGCGTGAACGGCGGGGTTGATCTGCTCCGGGTGAGCTTGGGGTCTACGGGGGTCGCCCACTCCGGATATACTCGGAGTCTACGGGTTTCTACACACCGGATATACTCGGAGACTACAGGTTTCTACACTCCGGATACACTCGGAGTCTACAGGTTTCTACTCTCCGGATATTCTCGGAGTCTACTAGGGTTCTACGCTCCGGATATACACTCCGGCTAGGCTCGAAGTCTACGAGGATTCTAAGGAGGGAGCTCTCGGCCGAAATACGTCGTGTGGATGCGAACACGCGCCGTAGATCGGGGTCGAGAACGGGTGGGGTTAGAAGAGGGGAAAAGTACTAGTAAGGAAATAACACGCGGGGTTTTAGTTCTTTGATTTAAGTGCTATATTTGATAGTTATTGAAAGTAGTTCCCTGGCTGCTGCCCTCACAATAAATGTTCTTGCTTACGTGTAACTCTGGTACGATTTAGTGGAGATGCGGGGCACTGAAATAGAGGGGGTACGGCGTCTGGCGTAGGTTCTTGGCTTGCGAAGCTGTCTCGATGTCTCGGTACTGGTGTGTCGGAGGGATTCCCGAGCACACGTCCATTCGCGGCGAAAGGTCGAAACGAAAGAGCCCGAGTCAGATTCCTAGAGATCGCACCTCAGCTCGCATCGTGTTCTCTGAACAAGTTCCCATTTATCGATCGTGATATCGATCGCCCACCTCACGAGTGCGATAGCGGGTTAAGGGGGCTCCCAGGTGTTCTGCCCATTTTCCACGTACAGGGCGATCATAGTCTTCACCGTGCGATTCACGCGCTCGGTCGGATTCTCTCGCGGGCAGTATGGGGCAGTGATTTGAGGTTCCACTCCGAAATGGCCGATGATCCGTTCGCGGAAAGCTCGTATCAAAGTCGCCGAACTTGCTCTGCGTAGGGGTATTAACATGACCCATTTGGTCAATATGTCAAAGAAGACGAGGAGCATGGTATTCCCCTCTTTAGAGCGGGGCAAAGGTCCGACGAAATCCGCACACAGAATGCCAAAGGGTTCGTTAACCTGTCTCGTTAGCATCTTTTAGGCCTGTTGTCGCTGCTCTGACTTGTATTTCTGGCACGGGATACATCGTCGCACGTGTCGTCGAACGTCGCGGAACATCCCCGGCCAGTAGTACTTCTGCGAGACCCTGATGATGGTTTTCCTAATGCCAAGATGTCCGGCGGTGGGGGCATTATGACATTTATGTAGGATTCGATCCCGATGTTCGGCTGCTACGCACAGCTTCCAGGACACGTAGTCCTGGTCGTCTGGACGGTGGCCGAGATGGCGATATAGTTCTCCGTTTTCAATGATGAAATCGGGGAACTTCTGTGGGTCGTCCCGAACGTCCTTCATCTTTCTTTGCAGCCACTTGCACTGGTGCTCGCCGTCCGTGAGTCTCTGTAAGTGCTCTAGTGGTTGTCGGGAGAGAGCATCGGCTACCACGTTATACTTTCCGCGCCGGTAATGTACATCGTATTGATATTGCTGGAGCTCTAAGGCCTTTCTTGCAATCCTTCCGGTGGGGTTTTCGATCTGGTCCAGCCATTTCAGGGCCTGGTGGTCGGTGATTACGTCGAACCTCTAGCCTTCGAGGTAGCATCGCAGTTTCCGTATTCCCCAGACGATGGCCAAACATTCCTTTTCCGTGGGCGAATAAATCAACTCCGCGGCATCGAGCTTGCGGCTGACGTAGGCAATGACTCGCTCCTGGCCGTCGATTTCCTGGGTTAGCACTCCCCCGAGTCCGTAGTTACTGGCGTCAGTTTGGAGCGTCATCTTGACGGAGAAATCTGGGCACGCCAGCACTGGTGCGTCTGTCAGCAAACCTTTCAGGAAGTCGAATGCATTCTGCTGCTCCGATTCCCACTTCCACCGTTGGGTTTTCCTTAGCAGGTTCTGATCACTGATCACATGTCCAAGGTAGGCCAGTTTTCTCTTGAAGAAGGAGCACTTTACCTGATGCGCAGGTTAGCTCTCCTCAATCGGTCGAATAGTAGGTTGTCCATGGGTTTCCCTAGGCTGGCCCCAATGACAATAATGTCATCGAGGTAGGCGAACGCGTATGGGTCGAGGTCTGGCCCGATAACGCTATCTAGGGCTCGCTAAAAAGTTGCCGGAGCCGAGTGCAGCCCGAAAGGCATGACGCGCCATTGAAATAGGCCGCGTCCGGGTACCGTAAAGGCGGCTATCTTTGGCCACTGGTATATGCCAATACCCGTTGCGCAAATCCAGGGTCGAAACGTATCTCGCGTTTCTCAGTCGTTCTAAGATGTGGTTAATGCGCGGCAACGGGTACGCGTCCGGAATCGATTTCGCGTTTAGTTGCCGGTAGTCCACACACATGCGCCACTGGCCGGTTTTCTTCCGGACCAAGACCAACGGAGCACTGTGCGGACTACGCGACGGTTCGATACATCCCTGCTCCAGCAACGTGTCTACTTGCTCGTCTATGATCCGTTGCATGGCCGGGTTCTTTGGGAAATAGCGTTGTTTAATCGGCCGGTCGTCCCCCATGGTGATTCGGTGTTCCGCTATGTTTGCTACCCCCGCCATTCCTTCAAATCGCGCTAGCTGTTCGCTAAGGAACGCTTGTACCTGCGGATTAGTCTCGCAGCCGCGTTCCTTGCCCTCCTGATTGAGTACTTGATTCCCCTGGGACACAGTGCACGTATCGGATGTCCCTTGTGGATTCTCGGCGTGTTCCTCCCGGTGTTTCCTGTCATGGTCCACGGTTGCCATGCTAGTGTTTCCTCCTGTGGTGCTGTTCGCGTCTTTTTCCTTGCATGCGGTGACGTAATGCGTTTCCCGTACTCTATGCAGCCCTTCGGGCGCATCCCTGTCATGCTGTGGCCGTGTCTCGTGGTTGGCTATGCCTAGCCGAAGTTCCTTTCGAAAAGGGTTCCTTTTCCGGGCTATGGCGGAGTCAGCCAAGGGCTCCAGGTGGAAGAGGTTATCCACGGCAGGCGCCGGTTGTACACGTTCTTGTTGCTTGGGAGCTGTAGTGGCTGTATCCCTATGTGGTTTTCCCACCAACCGTCGTGGGGCTGCCACGGGGTTTTCCTGAAGCTGCGTTGTATCAGGAGAAGCTGCCGCGCACACCGCGTTCGGTGCGCCGCTTCTCGATAGGGGCTCCTGCGTGTCCGTCGATAGATGTCCGTTGGCTATGCTGGGCGTAGCTTCGGGGCTGGGGGGTCCTTGCGATCGGAGTCGAGGTGGTGGTTCTAATGGATTGCCTCGGTTGTCAGGCCGTGGTTCATTGTACCTAATCGTCTGACCTTCTCTGGGTCTTTGTCGGGACAGCGTGAGGCTTGCCGTACCGCATCGGAGGGTAGTGCCGATAGAAGCGAGGAAATCCATCCCTAGGATTAAAGGTTCCAGCATGGCGGGCATTACTAGAAGGGGAACCTGAATTGTCATCCGGGCGAGCGTCACGTCCGCAAGGAGTAATCTGGTTACTTCGACTCGAGACGTGTCAGCGAGATTAATCTGGGTGCGAATCTCCCTAAACTGGTGTGGCTAACCGACTACGTCGGCGATGTCCTGGCTAATAAAACTCCTCGATGCCCTGGTGTCGATGGTGGCTAACCGTACGTGTCCGCCCAGGTCGACTTCCGCGGCGATCCTTCCTCTCTCTACCCTAAGCGGTGCGGTTACTGTCGGTTCTCCGGTGGATTGGGACCCGACGAATTCCGCCGGTCGAGGGGACCCATCCCGTTTCCCGGTTGTTGGCGTCGACAGCATTCGACTGTGCGGACGTCCCGTCGTCCGCAGTCCCAACAGAAGTACTGTCGAGGATTCAGGCAGTCGCATCTCGCACATCGATTCGTCGTTCGGGTGCGGTCACCCGGTTAACCCTAGCTGGTGGGGCAGTTCTGGGCTCTGGAGATGTACGAGGTGGGCTCCGTAGGGGGGCTCTCTCAGCGAACGTAGGTTGGGTCTGACCTTGTGAAGGCGAGCGGTACGCTGTCGGATTTCTGGTGGCGGGGTTATGGTTGCTCCTCCTGAGGCTCCGCTTCTAAACGGCCTCGAACTCGGTGGCCAATTGGGCTAATTCCCCAATGGTCCGGACCTCGCTGCGTCGATCCAATCAGCCCCTTGGAGGCGGCTTGTTTGGAACCATTTGTCTGCTCTGCTCGTCAGCAGCTCTGCCATGGCTCGAGGAAGGAGCCCTAGCTCTATACCGTAGGATAAGGCCCGACTTTCGACCTGCTCGATGAAGGCTAAGGGGTCTGAATACCCGTCAAATTGGAGGCCCCATTTACGAATTCGTTCGGGGGAATTGGCTCGGCTCCATGAAAGTTTATTGGTTACTGCCGACCGGAGAGGGGACAGTAATCGTGAGGCTAGGGGTAATTCGAGCTCGGTCTACGGGGGAGATACCGGGGGTTGCTCCGGCGCTTATGTTCGGGGCGGGGCCGCTGGGGCCGGTTCTGTCTTCCCCCAACGGTGCGGGGCTCGGGGCACGTGATGAATATTGTCTTCCTAGGTCGGCTAGTCGAGCCCACACCACTTGGGTTTGTTCCGAGTCTCTAACTAGGGTGACAAAGTTTCGCCGCAAGTCGTCGACGACTCCCTCGGCGGAGAACCCGAACTCGTCAGCAAAGGCTAGTAATTCGGCCTTCAAGCGGGAGTAAATCCACCGCGAGGGGACCCCGGGATTGTGAAACAAGTGTGGAACGGACTCACCGGCAATTTTCTGGTCGAGGTCCATGTTTGCAGCGAGTCCTTGATGCGTTGTCTTGGAATGATGCCTTCGCTGGTTGGAGTCTTTACGGGGCTTCTTGGGCCATACGTTTGTATTTTCACAGACACTCGATCGCGTGGACTGTACGGAATCGCGAGTAAGCTCGTGGGCTAAACACCGGGCGCGTTCACTAGTTCCTCAAGGTTGTTCTCCCCGGTCGGGACACTTTCGCGGAAACCCTTCGACTGCGGGGCTACGGGGAGGGGAACTCCGCCGGGCGTGAACGGCGGGGTTGATCTGCTCCGGATGAGCTTGGGGTCTACGGGGGTCGCCCACTCCGGATATACTCGGAGTCTACGGGTTTCTACACTCCGGATATACTCGGAGACTACAGGTTTCTACACTCCGGATACACTCGGAGTCTACAGGTTTCTACTCTCCGGATATTCTCGGAGTCTACTAGGGTTCCTACACTCCGAATATACTCGGAGACTACAGGTTTCTACACTCCGGATACACTCGGAGTCTACAGGTTTCTACTCTCCGGATATTCTCGGAGTCTACTAGGGTTCTACGCTCCGGATATTCTCGGAGATTAAGGGGGGGAGGGGGTTCTACACTCCGGCTAGGCTCGGAGTCTACGAGGATTCTAAGGAGGGAGCTCTCGGCCGAAATACGTCGTGTGGATGCGAAACCAAACACGCGCCGTAGATCGGGGTCGAGAACGGGTGGGGTTAGTAAGGAAATAACACGCGGGGTTTTAGTTCTTTGATTTCAGTGCTATATTTGATAGTTATTGAAAGTAGTCCCCTGGCTGCTGCCCTCACAATAAATGTTCTTGCTTACGTGTATCTCTGGTACGATTTAGTGGAGATGCGGGGCACTGAAATAGAGGGGGTACGGCGTCTGGCGTAGGTTCTTGGCTTGCGAAGCTGTCTCGATGTCTCGGTACTGGTGTGTCGGAGGGATTCCCGAGCACACGTCCATTCGCGGCGAAAGGTCGAAACGAAAGAGCCCGAGTCAGATTCCTAGAGATCGCACCTCAGCTCGCATCGTGTTCTCTGAACAAGTTCCCATTTATCGATCGTGATATCGATCGCCCACCTCACGAGTGCGATAGCGGGTTAAGGGGGTTCTGCCCGTGGTGCGTGACTCGGCTTCAAATTTAAACACCAGCTTAATTAGTTTCTCCTTAATTACTATTACTTCAATAAATGACATGGGGACTTCGTGTCCGAACTTAAAGCTAATTATAACACTAAATAACGATTAATTAAATGGGGTGACTCCGATGATCCTCGGCACGCTTGAAGAAGTTTGTACGCCCTCAGATTTAGGGCGTTACACAGATTAACTTTCAACTTTTAGCACTCTTGACCTGGCGGGATGATTCACATCCTTCGGTAACTTCCCTCTTAGAACGCTTTTTCGACCAAAAATCACGTCTCTATCCTAGCGACTGATTTTGAAAGAGCCTTCGATCGCGTGGGGAGGCTTTACAACCTTGTCAAGGCCTTCATGACCAATCGCTCTTTCAGGGTTAGAATAAATAACGTCACCTCAAACACCCACATTTTGCACAACGGAATCCCTCAGGGTTCTCCACTTTCCGTAGTTTTATTTATGATAGCATTTGAAGAAATCAACAGCATTTTATCTCGACATAAAGATATCCATATATCAGTATATGCAGACGACGCTATCATTTTCACAAATATAAAAAATATCGATACTGTTAAAATCAAATTTTTAGAAATATTGTACGAAATTGACTTGTGGGGAGCAACCTCTCTTGCCTCTCTTGCTATTGATAAATGCCAGCTAGTTTAACAACCACAAAATAAAAAAATGTTAACTTCTTAAAAAGTTTGAGTATAACCTTTGACTCGAAACTTCTTTTACATTAACACCGTAAAATACTTAGAAACAGCTTGTAACTAGATTTAATATTATTAAATTTCTATCATCGAAATATACTTGTATACACAATAAGACTCTTTAAGACATTACGCGCGCTCTAATGCTCTCAAAAATAGACACCTAAAAAAATTCAAGCGCACTACAACTGGGCAGTGCGCCGCGCCATTCATGCATTCCCCACCTTTCCAATACCATGCACATTGGTTCATTGGTCTACTGGGTATTCAATACCGCATAAAACAAACTACGATTTTGCTTATCCCAAAGCTATACACCTCATCAAACCGCCAACTCACGAAGGACTTCGCATTCATTTTCAAGCAAAAACGGAATTAAAAATATATATATATATATAAGACTTACAACTCCATTTTCACCGCCGAAGCTTTTGCCATATTAAAATCATACCATTTCGCCTCCAAGAATCCTGGAAAATTTGTTATCTGCACAGATAGCCTCTCATCTATATCCGCCCTACGCAATGTGGATCACAACGATCCCACAATACAGGAAATAAGACATATTCTAAGTTCACATCCAACGAAAATCACAACACTTTGGGTTCCCAGCCACCAAGGAATCATTGGAAACGAGTTAGCCGACAATGCCGCCCATGAAATGAAACATGCTCCATCCTTTCTATTTACCCCGTTTAATGCGAAGGACATACAAAACCAAAGTATGCTACACCTCGAAGAAAAGAAAATCTCTGAATGATATCAGATATCAAACATAAATCCAACTTGTAACAAGTTCAACCCCCGCCCAATACCGGAAGAAGGTCATGCGGGACATTCATCCGCCCACGCGTCGGACACACTCAAGCCACTCACCAACACATACTGACGGGAACGTCGTTGACAACATGCCAACTGTGCGGTAATGATCTTACCGTGGATCACCTCCTGGACACCTGCAGCCGAGTATCAGACCTCTTAAAAATCCCCTCTCAAGAAATATATTAAACACTAGTTATACCCGGCGCGACTTCGTTCGGTTAAAATTAGTTTGGAGTACGGTTATCAAGACTTTCCCATTTCCACACCACCCCTGCGGTAGAGAAATCGGCGCGTTTTTTTTAAAGTTGTATCTCCATTTAGACCTATTCCACTGAAACTGTCTAAGTTAAATAATGTAAATTAATATGATTACTTTAAAACCTCTGTGTAAACAACATTTTTAGAAGATCCTTCTGGAGCGAGAATAATAAGGCTACTGGCAGAGCTAACTCTAAAGCATGCGACATAAAAATGTCCATGAGAAAAGCAATCTTCTCTGAGATCTAGCCCAGCCAGCTCCAAAGTCTGCCCCTGCGATTTATTTATAGTTATTGCAAAGCTAACTTTAAGAAGGAATTGAAGCCTTTTAAACTGAAACGGCAGGCTGGTATTAATGGGATCCTGGGTATAAACACTGTTTCCCCCTTCGCGCATCCCGTAAATACTATTGCTTCGATTACATTCTTATGAAGACCTTTTATTTGCAATCGTGCCCCATTGCATAATTTTGGGGGATTCAAATTTCGCAATAACATTACGGGTGCTCCAATCTTAAGAGACAGATTATGCTGCGGAATCCCTGGTGGATTCAAAGAATTTAAAAATTCAACAGGGTAATGAACCGCACTATCAACATCAGGGACAGAGTCGACCGATTTATAGGAGACTTCCAATCCATCAAATAAGTTAAGCAATAAATTATTAATACCGGTTGCTCTTTCATTTTTCGTTGTCAAAATGGCGCGCTCAGAAAGCCAATCTAAGCTTTTACATGATATGTTTGAAATGTCAGGAAATATTTTGGATGTAAGGTCTTGAACGTTTTTCACTACATTTCCTAAGCTTGATGTTATAGCTATTTTTCCTTTAACTGTTGGATGGACGCTTTTCCCAATTTTTAAAAGAGTTTCGGCAAAAATTCCTGCAAAACTATCTCCTCTTAAGTGCACTCGCATATTTTTCGTAAGCGCTAGTTTGGCCATAAAAATGAAGATTTTAAACAGGCCTTTATTTTATCAGCTCTTGTACCTCTTGGCACAACAGGAAGGGTTTGGCGAAAGTCTCCAGCTAGCAGGACTGTAATACCACCCATCAACATACTATTCTCATTAATATCTTGCAGGGTTCTGCACTCATCCCAAACAATCAACTTACAATCTTTAAACACCGCAGCCATATTACATTGCTTTGAAATAGAGCAATGTTGTGTTTCTAAATTAACTAAATCCAAAGGAAGTTTGAATGTAGAATGAACAGTTCGACCTCCATTGAGCAGGGTAGCAGCTATACCAGAAGATGCTACAGCTAGGGCTATTTTTTTTCAACTTCGAACTTTTGCCAACAATAAATTAATCAGGAAGGTTTTACCTGTCCCTCCAGGTGCATCCAAAAAAAATATTTCACCCATCTCAGCCCCAACGCTTTGTAAAATTATATAGTATACGTCTTTTTGCTCGTCTGTAAGCAAATTTTCGTTGTTGGCAAGGAGAGTGTTGTTACTTTCATAACTTATTTCTCTTAGATAATCGGTATTATTATCTTCCAATTCGGGTTCAGGAATAATTGATTAAGGAAGACCATATTCCTTAAGACATGATCCACCAATAGACAATACAAAATGTTCAATGCTTATTAGGCATTTGTTATAGACTCTTTCCATAATTTCGTCATTATTGTCAGAGTTTTCGGGCATTTGTAAGTAATGAAGTATATCTTCCGATAAGAAAATCCTGTACTTATTCCAAAGACCTAAAGGATCCGAGAGTTGACAAAAAACTATCATAATTCCAAACAGATCACGTAAGTTTTTTGGAACTTGACAAACGCTAGCTTCTGCCAAAGTTTTGTCCCAATGACTATCATCCTCAAGTAAGCCCAATGCTTTGCAAGCCAATTGAAAGATACTGTATATTACGCCATTTACAGTTTTTAAATACGAAAATGAAGTTGGACCTCGTACCTCATGGAGTAAAAGTCTAAGAAAATAACATTCACTGTTATGTGGGTGAACGGTATAAACCCTGCCCAAAGCTGAATCCTTTTTAACTCCAGAAAAATTAGGTACGTCACTGCCTCGTTTTCTTCTAAGAAACTTTATATTGTTCCATGTGTAATACGATGGAACTTCAACATATAAAAGAGTTTTGGCGAAATCATCAATTTTACAAAGTTCAAAGAAAGCGAGAAGTGTAGTATTCGAAGGAGTGTTTATCTTCTTCGCTATTTGATTCGGATCATTTGGATTAAAGTACACACGCTGCCCATTTTCTAAATGTACAGACAATTGCCTAACTGCTGGAAATCGTTCATGTATAGGGAAAGCGAGGATTCTCCACACGGCTTCCGAACTGCTTATATATCTTAAATTTTCATATGTTTTAACTTCATTTCGTCGGTCTTCAAGGGAAAATGAAGCCTGATCGCTGCTTTTATTGACATATTTGCATACGTATTTTATAGACTTAACTGAACTGCAGGTTTCAACATTTATGTGTGCTTCCATTGCACGAAATAGTACTGAATTAAATGGCACAACCCAGCGAATGTCTAAAATATTACCATTTTTTTCTACAGTAAAGCCACCATCATCTGAAGCCCTTCTTCGATACAGAGGATAACTATCAATTCCTGTTACTGTTTCCTTTGAAAGCTGACGGGGAAATTTTTTTGAACATTTGACATCTTTCATGCACGGTGAACTATGGTTTAACATTCCGCAAGGTCCATGAATCATATTGGACTTAACAATATTATGTAGCACGGGATCTTTCTGTGGATCTGGAATTTCTGCACATATTGTATCGTCTATTTGATCAGCATAAATTCGATTTTTAAGCCAAAGTAGTATATGGACATGTAGCAATTCGGCCTTAACTAAAAGAGCCTTTAGTGCTTTAACTTTTAAATGAGATACTCGTGCTATTATATCATGGCGGTCATAGGCCATCTGACCGGGTAATAATGACTCTGTAATGTCTTTCCACTTAGGATTGCAAGTAAATGTTATAAATAAATCAGGACGGCCATACTGCCGGACATATGTCATAGCATCCTGAGTTTTCTCATGCATATAACGTGCAGATCTCGTGAATGAAGATGGTAAAATAACCATTTGGCCCAGCTGAGCTGGATTTACATCTTGTCTACCTATAGCGTCTTTAAGGTGTATATAGCTTTCAGCCCTAAGTTTTTCCTGATTGTTTCGAATAAAATTATGCCGTTCTGCTTCCATTTTGGCATAAATATCGACTAAAAACTGACTAAAAAGAGCTTTGCAATAATTTCAATGATTATCTTTACCCTCTCGAATCATTAAACAAATTTAGCGCCGATACGGTTGTAACGAGCACACTCGATGAGCGTTGTCCACCCTAACACCTCTGTCTACGTTTCGACCGGCCTACTCAGGGAGCTGGGTGTGGGTTTGTGTTAAGAGAGAACAAGAGTGTCACAGAACTAACAGTAGTAGACAGAGAGACGATAACGATAAGAATTTTAACCCAACGGCTAAGACTCGGACGACAGAGTGTACCTATCGAAGATGGAGGCCCAGATGGTAATGGCCTCCTTCTATAACCACCCTACCTGTGAAGCCTAATCAGACTCCACCCTTTACAACCGCTGCTCTACATTACATCAGGGACATCTATAGTACAGCAAATTCGATAGTATGGTTCATTCTTAATGCTACAATTACTAACACTAAGACCTTAAGCCTAAACGTTATCTACGTTTAAAAACTCTCTATATGATCGTGGTTGTATGTACGATTATCAAAAGATAAGGAAGGGATATAAGGGGGATTCCCTAAACTGTTGAATTGCTGAATTGTTGAATTTTGGTCAGCTGTTAATCAGCTGTTCCATACAAAGTCAACTTTCAGAAATTTCAGCAATTCATCAGCCTCGGGGCTGCTGAAAATTTTGTTGAATTGCTGAAAACCAGAGTTGTCACCTTATTTTACTAAAAGTCATGGCAACTCTGCAACATTTTAGTATTATCAGTTCGCATTATTTACTTTAAAATCAAATTATAAAGCCGATTAGTAGTTCTTATTACCGTGGTAACAATTTTAGACAGTAACAAACAATACAAATCTAATTTTACATGTTTTAAGTTCCGTGAAACTTTTTAACATATAACAGCTGTTTGAAAATTCAACAAAAACCATTTTGGGTCGTTCCCTTAATTGCTGAAATTTTCTGTTGAATTTTCAACAATTCAGCAATTCAACAGTTTAGGGAATCCCCCTATAGTTTGTATTACGTTAAATGGTTGGTTGCTTACATTACGTTATCGATATACGATATTCTTGTTCAACGAAAAGGCAGTGAGGCAGATTACGTTACGTGCAACTGATTCTTATTTAATTATCCAATATATGATTAAATAATTGTAGATATCTAAATATATATATTAAAAATGTGTGGGCTCAGACAAGAATGAATATGTATGTAAAGGAAGTTAACTGTTTTACGGCTTTGCCGTACTTACGAACTCTCCAACGAAGTCAGCAGGCCTGATGACGATCGATGTGCGCTGTAGAACTTTGAAGTGTTTATGTAATGGTTATATATGTCAATCTATGTCATAAGCACACATGAATTAATTTTGGCTAAATAAGGATCGTAAATTAAATAAGAAATTTATCTCAAATGTGTTGCATATAGGGAAAGCTAAACTACTTTTACTTAATACGATACAAAAACGAGTTGGCAGTCCTGGCCAACGTTGAACTGGAACAATCGAGAACCAGAATTGGAACTAAAATTCCAATTGGGATGCGCATCGTGTTTGCACGTGCTTGCGCGGATTCCAACAAATCGGCGCCGGTGGGAGATTCGTCCGAACTCCGGCCGACTTGATCCGACTTGTCGATATTGGTGCGGATTTTGCACGATGAAAACCTCACGCGGGCTTGTAAGGTAGAATCGGCGATCCTTGATGCCGCTTGCGGTCGGATTTATCGTCGAAATGGAAATCCTATATCCCGATCGGCGTGCCGCTGTTGCGGACTGGCGCCGCTGAGGCGAACTGGCGCCGCCGATGCGGATTGGCGTCGCGCTGATGCGGGTTATGGGCGTCGCGATGATCCAAGCGTGGCAAGGAGAAAAGATCCACTTTACGCTGTGTGCGTAGAAAGATAACCGCTTCACGCGGCTCCAGCTCCTTGCTGTGCGCAGAGGGAGGGCTCACAAAACTGTTGCAATTCCTAGAAATCGCACGTGGTCGGTGGTTTCTGTGTTCTGGGGAACTCCAGTCAGAAAACGACAATATTTCGGATAAATTAACTCACCACCAAGAGTGAGAACAATAATATGATGAAATATGCACAGATTAGCAGGAAATTGGATGCAATCGAATTAAACAATTTTTCCGAAGCGAACGAACTGGTCACGAGAGACGCTGATGTAAAAGAGGCGGAAATCATGGCTTCTAGAGTGGACGTAGTATGCATAAAATCCCAAAATCCCTAAGTATGGTGTTATCGGGTATTTCGTGTGAGGATCGGATCCTTGCTAATAGGTGAGTTGCATTTGGGGCGAATGACTTAGCTGGAATGTCTTAGCTAATACATAAGCAAAATATACTGACTCTCACAACCACAGTTTTAATTTTAGTCCCTGTGACTAACAATAAAAACTGAAAAAGGAGTCAGGAGGGATTACAAAATGTCCTTGGTATGGAATTTACCAAGCTCTTTGCCGTTCATGTCTTCCAGGACATACATTGATTGACCAAGTTTCTCCTTAACTCGTGCTTTTTTTCCGAAGGTGGCTAGCTTCGCGTTGAAATTGTTGGCAGCGTTACTCAACGCCAAGTTCCGTTTTGTCACCTCTTGACCTACCTAAAACGATCGGGGTCTAGTACGTATCTTATATGTACGTTGGTTCGTCTCATAAGCTTTGCTTAGATGTGCGTTGGATAAACCGATGTTAGAAGAGTCGCCATCCGGCTTGATATTGATCTTATTAACAAGAATCGGTAGTTGGACGGAAATGTCAAAACATTTCCAGAAATCCATACCGCAAATCACGCTCTGCTGTATGGATGGTACAATTATGAATTCAAAGTTTGAATCTATGGACTTGTACGTCAAAGAGGTAGAGATTGTGCCAGCCACGGATTGTACTTGACCGTCAGCGGTACGAACTGCGCCTTTGAATTTGTCATACAGCTTTTCGGATATTATTTGTTGGGCAAGCTGTCCGCCAATGACGCTTTTTTTAGATCCGCTGTCTAGGAGAGCGGAATATTCTATACCGAATATCTCAACAATTGTGAAAGGACGAATATCATTCTCTTTATTGATGATAGATGAAACGATGTACCGGTTAAGGGCTTTTTTACGCATCCAGAACTTGCGCATACGCATGGCAGAACGACGTGTGGAAGCGAAAATGGAATTGACATTAAAAAGTTGAAGCCTTCGTTTTAGATATTCTTGCAAACGAATGTGATATGGCTTGAATGTTGGAGTAGTTATTACGTCAGGTTTGGGAATAGACAAATCAGGTAAATCCGGAGTACTTTGTTTATCCGAGGAACTTGCGAATGTCCTGTTTGTAGTTTTCCGATACCGAATTACATTTTGCACAATTGGGCTTATATACATCGGGTGTGCCACAACCATAACAGAAAATACGGGGAGGTTTAAGGCAATCGTGGTACCTGTGACCTTTTTCATCACAGTTCCAGCATACCAATTTGTCTGCAGACCTAACTTCGCAGACTTCGTCCTCGACATCTGATTCTTCTTCGGACTGATCTTCAGAATCGTATTCGTGAAGAAGTGTGTTGACAAATTGTTTAATCGGATTCGGGCGTTGAACTGGCTTCGAACGCGTGCTACGATAAAATTCTTCGTGGCGGTGACATGCCTTACGCAACGTTTCCAAAGAAGGGGTGTCAACATGCAATAACTCAAGACTCAGGTCTGGCTTTAGATTGTGTCGAACCTCGCTGGCAAGCTCGCTATCATGCATGGGCTCACAAAGGGAATTGGCTATAGTAAGCATTGCGTCGAGGAAATCATCAAAACTTTCGGTTGAACCCAGTTTACGACGACGCATAACGCTTTTGATCTCGCTGTCTGATCTCTGATCCGAGTATCTCTCCTTTAAATGCTTGCACAATACACGCCAGGTCATCTCATCTACCGACCTATGAACACGCCAGTAAAAAGATAAGGCAGGACCTGCAAATAACAAATTTGCAAACTGCGATAGCAACTCGAAATTTCCGTTTGGGCTTTGCGTAGTGAGACAGTTTACACGGTTTATAAAGTCCTCAACTGCGATGTCGTTTGCTGAACCACTGAACTTGATTTGCCAATTCGAAATAACGTTTGAAATCCTGTCAGGACGATCCAAAGAAAGATCACTGTGATCGCTTCGCACGTCTGGAGAGTTCCTGACTCGCTGACCGCTCTGGATATTGACTTGTCCGGAATTGTTGTGGAATTCGTGCTGAGGTTGAATTCCACTGTTATCAACAAATGTGGACCTATTTAATTGGCAAAACATCTGAGTCATGTTTTCTGTCATGTTTACTTGAAATTCTCTCTGACTTTCAACCATCCTTACTTGGAATGCCCTCTGGTTCTCTGACAATGCTCGTAACTGATTCGCGAGGTTTTGTTGTTCCGGCTCTTCGGTTGTATTTGGGTTATTGGCTTGTCAATTGTCTTGCTGAGAATTGAGGTTAGCATTCAGTAGTGTGTATAAATGCGGGAGCTGGATACAAAAAGTGGAGGTAATTAGTGGGGAGGTAATTAATTATGCTAATTAGGGTAATTAGGGTAATAAATGGGGGTAATTAAAGATAATGGTGCGTGACGGGTGATCGTTAAGTAGGGTAATAAATTAGGTAAAGGTGACAGGTGGGGGTAATTAAAGTTAATGGGTGCGTGAAGAGTGATCGTTAATTAGGGTCCACAATTGTATCCAGGAATTGTATCCAGAAATCCTATCCAGAAATCGGGGATTCTAATTAAGCGGGGAGAAGTTACTGGGGTGTGACGGGTGATCGTTAATTAGGGTGATAAATTGCGTATATCCAGGAATTGTATCCAGAAATCCTATCCAGAAATTCTATCCAGAAATCGGGCATTCTAATTAGGCGGGGAGAAGTTACTGGTGCGTTACGAGTGATCGTTAATTAGGGTGATAAGTTGACTGGTGTCCGTTAATAGATTTATTAAATGGGGTGAAACGAGGCGGGAAGAAAGTGTGGTGTGGTAAGCAATTTAATAACCATAGCCTCTAAAAAAAGTCTCGGGTTGTTGACACGTTCACACGTGGACTTGGTAACTTGATTAGCACCCTTGAATAGGGGATCCCTTTGCTTGCCACTGAGAAACAAACACCCACCCCGAACAAACGAATACTCAAAGAAACAGCTGAAAGCAAACACCCTCCCAAACAAAAGAATATGTAAATTTTTATTTAGGTCATGTTTATTTGGAAATTTGTAACAGGCTTTTCTTATACACTAAATATGATGACATTAGTTTTAAGGCTCCGTCTCGATGATTTTTATAGAAAAAGCAGGCACACGCATCTTCCTCGAATCCATTATTACAAAACGTAAAATGATTACCATATACCGTTTTGTTAATATCGTCTTCTCCTTTATCCATGAACATATTCCTTGTATCAATGAGATATTTTAAATCTTCTTTAAAAATTTCCTCACCAAAATGGGATGTGAAATTATTAATTCGGTTTATTAATCCACTTTGTCTGTTATCCATTGTATATGTATAAGCGTTAAACCATAGTTCCATTGCAAAAGTTTAAAATAGGCACGCAGAATATGGAACCCCTGGAACTGCACCGATAGAGTAAGCATTAAAATATAATTATTTACTTTATCTGCAAGGGTATATAAGCTTCGGCTGCCCGAAGCTAGCTTCCTTTGTTGTTTTCCAATCAAATTTGCTATTTATCGTGACCATAATTTGACCTTTAAACAGATTATGATTAAAATTTTGGGGTGTGCTGGTAAAAAAGTTTATGGCTAAGGTCTTCTCTTGTTTTATCTCTGTTAAGCTGTTACATTTGTTATAATATTTGTTTATGGACGGTAAATTTCCCAGAATTTTACCTACAATAGATATTTCGTTGCACTTAACAACCCTTTATATCATCACCTTTTTGTATTGCTGTTGGTAATCATAACTTTAGGATTATTACCTAGTTATCAATAGTTCTCCTGCTTAATGACTTTTAAATTATGGATGAAACATTTTTTACTAACCCTCTTATCGTTTTTTATTTATATTCTGTTAACTACATCTTTATACAATTTTTTTGAATAGATAAATTTATAAGAAATTGTTCTCTTTACTTGCGACTGTGTCGAACTGATGTTGACAATCTTGACCTTGGAATTATTGTAACAACTGTGATTTTGGGATGCAAGGCTAGCAAGTGGGGATATTGAAAAATGTATGATGGAATCCGTGATACGATCCGAGATTTATATAGGACGGAAGAATGAAAATAATAAATAGCTAAAATAATAATAACTGATATAATACATGATTACATGATTCTTTTAAATCTTTTGGGGAAATATTTGCAAATAATTGGAATGAAAAGATTTAAAGATTTTTGTTTCGTTACAACAATGTAATGAGTATTGAGTCGGTGTACGTAAAGTAGTATTTTATATTAATAATCTATCAGTAATTTGTATCGAGTATTCATTTACTAGTTTTTTATGTTTAAGCAGGTAGGATTAAGAAGAATAATATCTCAAATATTAGTATTATTCTGTATGTTAAAAATTTTGATGTTACGTTTTTTGATAATTGTTTACTAATCAATAACGAGAAAATGTGTTGTGTTGGACATGTTTAAAAAAACCAGTTTTCATATTGTGTGCACATGTTAAGGGTGGATTTTGTTCTCTAAGCATTGGTTTTTTTAAGAAATTTACTGTAAGGAAGTTAATGTTATATACATCATTATAAATTCGAGACCAGATATGATAAGAAATTCAACTATGAAATTGATTTATATGTTCAAGAATTGGTTTAACTGATGCCTTGTTACCATTTATTTATTTATTTCTTTATTTTAGTTTTATCCCAGTGCTATGGGCTAGGTGAAGCCTTTTAATTATGGCACCAGTCACTTTGGGTAACATTTAACATTAATCAATTTTGTCTTACTAACTAACATTAAAAATCTTAAAACTAAAAAAACAAGAAATTTAAGCTAAAATTAAAGTTAGAGTGTGCCCCGAAGGTGAGAAAATAATTTGGTTTTGATTATTAGCTGTTATTAGCTGGTTTATAGTTGTTTACAATCAATATTTCGATCAATATTTCAACATCACCTAAGTATAAAAACTATAATCATGAATTAGATGGAGATGATCGCAAACTAAGATTTATTATGACGACTTTTCATACTATAATCCTGAATTACTGTCGGAAACATGTGTCTACCTCTTTTAATGCAAATCACAAGAATAGAAAAAGAAGATTACCTTCATAAATAAATTAATAAGTAAAATAATTTAAATTGATAAATACTTAAATATTAATAAAATAATACTTAAATATTAATAAAATAAGTAAAATTAATAAGCAAAAATATCTAAACAAAAAAATGAATACGACAAAATTTCTACAGGCTCTTGTGCACTTCCCTTTTATAAAATATTTATGAGCCATTTGTGGAAAGAAAAGAAATTTTAAAATCAATTTATTTCCTACATCTGAGAATTATGAACTTGTGAGATTTATTTCATTGGACGTTGTTTTAATTTCTTTATTAGTTTTACAATCATAGGATACATCGTTCCCTAAAATGATCGGACATGTTTGTCTTAGATAACAATCTTTAAATACTTTGGGTGTATGACACTTCACGTACATAGGAATCACAGTTGAATGTTAATTGCTCATAATGAGGAAAAAAGTCACGTGATCAGTATTGTTACATGGGGGATGTCGGGGATGGGTGGAAGGTGAGCTACCTTTCTCACGTATATAGAAAGCCCAGTTGAATATTAATTACTCAAATGAATTTGATCTTTCATAATGTTGAAAGATATTGTTTCAGTTGATGTGCAAGGCTTCTTTGGTAATAATAACAATTTCATTCTAAAGGAAATAGGATTAGTAATTGATCAGGATCCTAACTTAAATAATAGTTCTGTAATAGAACCACCATATGATTTCACTTTACTAAATACAAAATCTCGAAAGACTGCAATTTGGTTAACCGATAAACATCATAACATTTATTGGAACGATTCATAAAATAGTTTTTATCAAACTCGAAAGTATCTAAAGTCAATTACAAACGGAAAACCAATTATTTGTAAAGGGGTGGAAAAGAAATGATTTCTTCAGAAATGTTTTGGAAATTGTCAGCTCTTTAATATTGAGGAAATTGATTGTCCGTCCCTAAACAGGTTTAAGGGAAACCGGTTTACATATTGAGAAACACGACGGGGTTTGTGCTCTAGACAATGCATACATTATTTTAAAATTTTTTAAAAGTAGGTACTTTGATACGAAGAAAAAAAATGTTATATACGTCATTTTAAAGTTCAAATTGACCAATTTATTCAAGATTTGAAAGGGGAGGTAATTGGTCACCACTTTCAATACTTCATAAACACAAAACGATGTTCATGAATCAAGGTGGATATGATCTTAAAACTACGAATTATGGTGAACACATTACATTCTGTAATCCCGAATTGACACCAGCAACATGCGCCTGCCACTTTTGTGCAAATCGTCGGGGTGGAGTCAGAAAATTAATTTCAATATATAATGAAATATGTTTAGAATCCCAAAATAAATGAATAAATATATTATTATGGTATAAAATAAACTCTGACTTTTTATTGGGAGTTCAAATTGCAGGTACGGAGAAGTGCGGGTTCGTGATTTCAACTCCTATTATGGCACGTGTTAGAGCTAGCCTGGGACATCTTATCAATAAGCGCGCGCCTTAATGCTTGTGCCTTGTCCCTTTTCTTGAGGTCGGGTACTGTTACAGGTGCGCAGGTTCGGGTACCCCTTGTGCGAGGCCCTTTTATGACATCTTCATGAGTCATTTGTGGAAAGGAAAGAAACTTAGAATCAATTTAACACGTTCTGGGGCGGAAAGAGAAATCTGTATTTGAAACTATTTTCCCACATCAACTTGTGAGATGATAACCATCTTTGTTTTTTTTTGGTGTGCGGTCTTTCTCACGTACATAGAAAGTCCAGTTGAATATTAATTGCTCGTAATGAGGAAAAAAATCACGTGATCAATATTGTTACATGGGGATGTGGGGGATGGGTGGAAGGTGAGCGACAATTTCTCACTTGGGTGTGTGGCCTTTCTAACGTACATAGAAAGCCCATTTGAATATTAATTACTTATCATGAGGAAAAAGGTTTCTAAAAAATTTAGCATTTGTCTAACTTAAACTTATCAAAGGGGATGATTGCGAGGGAGGGATGGTGGAAAAGCATGCTCCCCATATGAAGAGTGGATAAAAATGAGAAGTTACTGTAAAGGAACTTCAGTTCGATTTTAAAGTCTACCGGATCCTTGTTAGAGGCATCAGCAGCAATATCAGTAACAACCACAACAACAAACAACAAACAAAAATCATCAAACAACAAAATCAACTAAACAACAAACAAAAAATCAACTAAACAACAAATCAACTACAACAACAAAACAGTTTAACAGCAACAAAAACATCAAGAAAACAACAAAAAACAGTTGAACATCAACGACAACATCATGAATATTAACAACAACGTATGTGATAAAATACCATATTCCTAAAAAAAAATGGTAATATCATTTTTGAGGATCATCGATGGATCGAGAAAGTTGGTGAGAGAAAATCGAAATATGGCGTACATATGCTATCATGTCCCTGGGCCAACGCGTCGTCGCGACGATGATGTTAGAGAGGGCCCGGTTACTTGTCAATGCCACCAGGCACCATACCTTAGGATTAAAGCTATTGATTTAATAAACAAATACAATAAACTTAACCTAAAATTAAAAAAAAAATTTATATATATATTTGCAAAAACAAATTAAAAAATAATACAAAAAAAATATATATTTATAAATTCAAATTTGTATCTACTTTTGTTTGGGGCATAGGAGTTTGTTTATCTTACGTACTCAAATTTACAAAATAATTGACTAACCTATGCTTAAAAATTTATTTTTTTTTGGCAATAGCCTAATTGCATATCAACTGGGAGTGCATTAAACTCATATAAAGCCCTATAGAGGGGCTCATTTTGGGAATAATTAGTCCGCCTCAACTCGAGAAAAAAGGGATCAAAATTCGTAAGTTGTATAGACGGAGCGTTAAATCCAACTTTCGAGAGTAGCTCCGGACAGTCGATACTACCATTCACAAAATCGAAGATGAAGCAAATGGCAATGATATTTCTACGATGAGCAAGGGATGGTAGGTAAACAACCTTACATTGCTGGTGATATAAAGGAACAGGGTCTAACAATCTTAGCGGCAAAAAAGCGAATTTAAGAAATTGTTTCTGTAGTCGTTCTATTTCCATGAGTGGTAGTAAAGGGATTCCAGATAAGAGCTTCTAGTTTAGATCGAACAAATGCAAAATAAAGCGCAAGTCTGGTGTAGGGATCAGTGAATAGCGATGCGTTCCGCTTCACAAATCCAAACATGGCATAGGCTCTGGGCATGATATAATCGAAGTGTGCTGAGAACTTAAATTTCGAGTCAAACATCACACCTAGATCTAAGGATTCCTGCCGTAGCTGCCATTAATATTATAGGGTGGGACGAAATTATATACAGATTTACAGTAAGTAACATAGAAGCACTTGTTTATGTTTAGAGGAAGCGCATTTCGGCTACACCAAGAGCTCAAAGTCCTGTTGAACAGATTGTGAGTCTGTCGCTATTTTAATAGACTTAAAAATTAAAATCAGACTTAAATTTTAAATCAACTGCATACAGTAGACACTATGAAGATAGACAGAACTTGACATCAGTAATGAATATTATGAAAAGCAGAGGGGCCATAGCACTCCCCTGAGAAAGGCCAGAGGTTGCCAAATAGGAACCAGGGAAATTTCCATTAATATTCACTCCATAAAGACGATGGTGTAAATATGATTTTATCCAATTTATTAATGCCGAATGTATACCCTAACGAGATAGTTTTGCCAGTAGGGCATTGTAGCTAACTTTGTCAAAGGCTTTCTCAAATCAGTGTAAATGGCATCAACCTGTGATCGCATATTAAAGGCATGAACGCAATAGTTGCTGAAAACGGCAAGGTTAGTCGTGGTTGACCGACCTGCTACAAAACCATGCTGAGAGGTACTTATATATGTTTTAGCAAGAAATGATAATTTATAGGCAACAATGCGCTCGAAGAGTTTGCTATATTGCTGATTTTTGCTATAGGCCTGTAACTGACAATGTTATTCTTCGGCCCTGATTTTAAAATTGGAGTCACGGATGCGACATTCCAACTTTCCGCAAAGTTTTCCACTAGAAAGTGATTTCTCAAAGATAATTATAATTTTTAGTGGTACGCATAGCACCTCTATACAATGTTTCAGAAAGTAAGCCGGAATCCCATCATAGTCCGGAGTGTAAGAATCATCAGCGCCTTCAACAGCTTTATGAATATTCTCTTCTAACACGGTTAAACTACCTAAATTTAATAGAGGAGTGATCGCATTTAAGGTTTGAAAATCATTCCAGGCTGCTGTTGGCTCAAAATTAGCTTTAAAATAAGAGGCAAAAAGATTTGCAGCTTCTATATTTGAACGCGAAGATAAATTTCCTTGGAACATAGCAGATGGCACTGAAGAAGCTTTTTCTTTGAATTAATAAATCGCCAGCAAGAGTTGGGATTACTTTTTAGCCCGATCTGAACATCCGCTATATATTGATTGTAAAGAAATTTATTTAGAAATTCAAATTCCCGTTTGTGCTGCAAGTGTATATTCCAATCATAAGGATCGTGTGTAACCAAAATTTTTTATATATCTTATTTCTAAGATTTTTAAGCGTTTTTAAACCATTTGTATACCAAGGCAACTTGAATGAACTTTGGACCCTTTCTCGAGCATTGTTTTTAATAATGTTTAAAATAATGTTTAAAAAATGTCATAACACGACTCCAATCTGACATGCGATAAAACTGATTTCCAGTTAATAGCAGATATCTCATTTCTGATGGAACAGAGGTTGGTTTCATTTAAAACAAATCTAGGAGATGGCACAACACTATAAAAGTGTATACCTAGTAGCAAGGGCCTATGATGGATGTCACAATTGCTTATAGGTGAATTACATTGGATTAAGGGAAAGTTAATATCAGCGCTAAGGAATACTAGATCTACAATTGAATGCAAGTTATTGAATATATTATTGACTTGTATTAAACCCATACTGAAAATATCATCGATGAAGAATCTCGTGTGGTTGATGTATGTTGCTTGGCAATGAAGATTGATGGTCCGGATCCTGGGACCAAACGAGAGATTGAAGTCGCCAATCACACAGATATGTTGATGGTCCAGCAGATTATTGTAGATATCGGTAATGTTAACAATACCCAATTTATCACTCATAGTTTTTGGTACTAGAACTTTCTTACTATTGGAGTTGCAGTACCTTCTATTTCAACTGTCTGTGATTTTAAAACTGATTTCGGTTGAGTAACATATTTATAAACATAGTTTTCAACACTAGTTATCTTTGTTAACATATTGGTAAGAATTTTATCAACATTTTCAACCCTCCCATTATTAACTTGAACTAAATTTTCCAAAGAAGTTATTTTAGAAAGTCTTCGATTAAGGGATGTATTTATTTTCGAATTAAGGTCTCTCTTTAACGTCTCCAAGCTTTCATCGACATATTTTTTCGTTGTTGCATCCGAGTAATCTATTGGGTTCCCGCAATTTTTAATTCGTTTCTGTTGGGTATTCAGGTTATCGTCACCATCAATGTACAACCCCACAACAGTTTTAATATCTCTTTTTAAAATATCTGAATGCTCTTTTTCATCTGAAAAGTGACCAAACTTGTCGACAGACATTCTGTTTATAAGGTAATTTAAAGTTTGTTAACCTTATTTATTCAATTAATATTTAATTTTAGCCTCTCGCAGTTCTTCTATTATAGACATGATCTCGTTATTGTGATTAGTGTTGCCAGCGGCCTTTGAGGCTATTAAAAGCTGCAATCTTTCAACTAATTCATTGACGTCATCACAATAAATATAATTAGGCTTTGCTCGTTGTAGGGTCATGTAACCAAATCCCTTTTTATTTGATTTTTTGTTTTGATTGAATTGGGGTGGATACAGCTGAAGGAGGTATATTTTTATTGCTCATGAACTTTTTAATAATATTTGTATACTTGTAACCTCTAGTTCCTTTTATTCGCTTATTTGGATCAAAATCTATTCTATGTGCACTTGTCTCAGTAATGATTTCTTTATAATTTTTCAAGTCTGTGGCACTGAATTGTGTGGGCTTATTATGAACAATTAAATAATAAAGCCCAGGAGTTAAATCCCACGTGCTTCCACTTGATAATTGTACTTTATTATTACTTATATGTAATTCACTATTTCCCAAATTTAAGGATTTAGGAGTTGATAAACTTTTTCTAGGTCCATAAGCGTTGTCCAAACTTTTTTTCTCGATAGACTACTAATATTAAAATCATAGTCTGCATGAATTAGGCTGCTAGCATCTGCTTCTATTTGTAGCGGTGTTTCTAGTGGTGTTTCTAGCGGTGCTTCTAGCGCTGTTTCCGGCTCTGATCCCAATTCAATATGTGACTGTGAAAAATATTTATCATCTGAGTCACTAGTATCATCATCATTAAAAATTTTTGTTTCTCCATTTCGGGTATGATTATCATCATAATCGTAATCATGATCATCATCATCATCATAACTTAATTGATGTTTCTTAAGCTTTTTAGTGGGGGTTTCATTTTTAAATATTTCACTTTTTTGCTTTAGAACCAATGATTTATCTTCGTTTGTATTCATAAACTTTCGTTTTTTATTTTCACTAACTAGTACATTTAAGGGATCTGTTATTGGCTTAAAAGTTTCATACTAATGAAAGTTATAAAATATATATAATATTTATATGTTTATATATTTTTTTTTACTGAAAAAGAATCATTTTACTGTTGTCATTTGCCTTTAATAAAAATATGATAAAGTGTGTGTGTGCATGTTTTATTGAGTATAATAAATGTGTGGGTTACAAATGTTACAAATTTTATAAATATTAAACAATTATATTTAACTCCAGTTGAAGGGAATCATTGCTTCTTTTTATAACTCGATATTCCTTGTTCTTGAGCAACTTTAGATGAACATCTTTCATAGCGTTATATCTCTTAGGTAGATATAGAATATATTTATCAAGTTCCAAGGCAATGGAGTCCCCATAAACAGTTTTCTTCCTCTGCGCATTGATAATTGGGTAGGTGACGTTTATACCCATCTTATTTTGTGATAGCAAGGGCTTTAATGCTTGCGTGTTGAACTCCTTTAAAACCTCCCCACGAAGAATTTCCTCCTCCATAATAGCATCCAGCTCACTTTCTGTTGGAATTGGTTGATTCATGATGAATTGGTTGGGTTGATGTTTGTCCTCGAAGAAGGTGGTTTAACTGAGAAGCAAACTGATCGACTTGACAAGTTAATGTTAAAGTTCTGACTTTAAAGTCCCAACGATTTCCGAGCTCATTTTATATCAGTTTTCAGACCGAGATTTCCATAGCAACAGGTTGTTGTTTTTCCACCCTTATTGTTTTCCACCCTTGTTGTTACTTTATTTGAATGAAAGCAGGAATTTAATACACAGGTGTCCACAATTGTATGATCCAAAACGTTGTACCTGTTCATAGTTATATTTGATATCATTTCCTAAGTATTTCACAACTTCTTTTGGTGGTTGTAAATTTCCAAAACTATCAAAATAGAATATATTGTTTTTGTTTTTGTGGTAAGCTACCCAATGTGTACCCCTTGATTTTGAATCATCCAAGTTAATCACTCCACTCTCATTATTTTTAAGTGTTTTTAGGAGAGAGTCTTTCATAAACACCCCCCTAAAATGCGGTATATTTCTTTGAGCAAATTCCATTATATCTATATTTGTAAATGCTCTTTTAGGTAGCTGACCAATTAGTTTTTTTGTTTCTTCATTCTCCCACCACGACTGTTGAATGGTTTTAGGTATAAGCCGTAGGTAGATCCGATTGAATTATGTATTGCTTTACGTGCAATTTTAATTGCATTAACCACATCCAGAGGTTTTCGTTTTTTTAATTTCCGACTCGCTTCTCTTACAACAGATGATAGTCTATTTATTTTCATCCTCCTACGCTTCCTCTTCTTCTTCTGTTTTTTCTTATTTCGCTTACGAACACCCATTCCAAAATGTTTCTTTGCTTTCATAATATTAGTTATAAAATATGCTGCTGCTCGCTCCTTAAGAGAACTATCCTTCGCCTTTACTCGCTCCCAAGCCTTGTTAATTAATTTAGAATCTGCCTTATGTCGATTGCTTAGATCCTTGTTTTGTGAATAGGCAATATCGTGAACCTTGCAAGCTTCATCCAACTGATTAATTCCGTGATCTCCACGCTGTAATCGCTCTGCAAGCTTTGTATTGGGTCCACAATAGTTATATCCAGGAATGTGAAACTCAATCGGAAGAGAATCTATTAACTTATTAATAAGACCACTTCCACGTTTACGGTGTAAATAATTACTGATGTGATTATAAAAACGTTTCCCCATTATATATTGTCTTTATTCATTGAAGATTGATCACGGAATAAACATATTTATAACAGGATGCGAATAATAAAGCAAAAAAATAACATTCTTGTTCGTAACATTGAGAACGTGAACAATGTTAAACAACCACCACGTCACAGTGAATTATTACCAAACACAATTAGAGCTCTTGTGGTTGGTCCATCCAACTGCGGGAAAACTAATGTAATGATCAGTCTAATTGAGCGTCCAAATGGTTTGAGATTTGGAAATATATACGTGTTTTCAAAGAGTCTATACCAACCGAAATATGATTACTTGGAAAAGCTAATAAAACCGATTAAGGGTATGGGTTATCATACATTCTCTCAGAACGAAACTGTTTTATCACCCATCGAAGCAAAAAATAATTCAATCATGACTTTCGACGATGTGGCTTGTGAGAAACAAGATAATATTCGATCATATTTCTGTATGGGTCGTCACAAAAATATTGATTCTTTTTATTTATGTCAAACATATACACGAATTCCAAAACATCTTATACGGGACAATGCAAATGTAATTATTATGTTTAAACAGGATGATTTAAATATGCGATACATATTTCGGGATCATATCATGCCTGACATGAATTATGAGTCATTTACGGAAATTTGTCAAAAATGTTGGGAGGATAAATATGGATTTTTATTTATAAGTAAGGATGACAATATTGATAAATAACGATATAGAAAAGGATTTGACCAATTTATTGTTCTTTAATTCTAATATAAGTTTGGGGCGGGGTTGTATGACACCTAGTTGAACAACAGATTTCAAAATGGTTAGATCATTGACTCTATCAGTGAATGGAAATAGTTCCGTTATAAACACGGTTTATTTTCCACCAATTGAATTAATCGGGGAATATGAGTGTGCGCTAGTTGAGTTTAACATGTACAACTCAATTCCCAACGTGGATGTAAATAACAATCTCTTTCATATTGGTAATAAAGTTATTATTATTCCCACCGGCTCCTATGAACTCATCGATATTTCTCAATTTATTTATAACAAGTTAAAGGATTATAATCTGGAAAATACAGTGAAAATTGTAAGCAATAACAATACACTTCAAGTGGAAATAATTAGCAGTAAAGAAGATATATACTTTAATAAGGAGAGGTCAATAGGTCAATTGTTTGGTTTCAAGCAAAGAGTGTTAAGGGCAAACCAAAATCACTTGTCCGATAATGCTGTCAACGTATTAAATATTAATTTGATTTGATTTACCTATTAACTGCAGAGAAATAAGTACCCTCTCAATACATATCGTTGATCAGAACGGAGATTTATTGAATTTGCGTGGCGAAAACGTATCAATTCGCATACATAATCGCGCAATAGAATGATAATTTACAATAAAAGCATCGGTATATTTCATCAACCGCGCACTAGCAGTTGAAAAGCTAAAGGAACACGATTAAATCGAAAGGGTCTTACATTAAAAAACGAATTGTTTTTAAAATCACTGGGCTTCAAAATTCAAATCTGATAATAATAATAAGAAGCATTTAAAAATGAATGAAATTTTAAATGTTCGTGAGAGACCGTTATCAGATGAAAGTATTTCGAATATTCCTCATATCATCAAACATTAAAAGCAAATGATGAAATACATATTTGTATTCAAAATCAGGACTTGTATGTACTCCCTCACGAAAGCTATCTTAATTTTCAAGGAATTGTTAGGAGAGTAGCAGTCGATGGTACAATCGCCACTGATAATATCGATGTTACGTTTTGAAATAATTGTATGGCAAATTTTATTGATGAAATTAGATATGAAATAAATGGATACGAAATTGATAGAACACGGTTTGTTGGCATGAGCAGCACACTTAAAAATTATCTATCGGAATGTCGTCAGGATAGTCGCAAACTTTTAAATGCTGGATGGAGTGGTGGAAATGATATTATTACAAAAGCTAATTTTAATTTCTCGCTACCCTTAAAAAATGTAATGGGGATTATAGAAAAGTTTTACTGAATTGTAAGCATGAACTTGTACTTTTGCTGACAAAAAATCTGGATGATGTATATGTTAAAAACAAAGCAAACCATACATATGTTTTGGAAATGACTAATATTAGCTGGAAAATCCCTCATGTAACACCCAGTGATGCTGCAAAAATTAAAATGTACGATATAATAAAGAGTGGCGTAAATTTACCGATAGCTTTCCGTAGTTGGGATACATACATTAACCCAAAACTGATACAGGGTACTCAACACGTCTGGAATTTGAAAATAGGAAGTAATAGAAAACGACCGAGATTTGCCATTATAGCCTTTATGTTGAATGGAGAACTAATTACAAATAATTTATCCAACCTGAAAGTCCACTTGAATTCAGAAACGTATCCATATGATGACTTAAATATAGACTTTGAAAATGACAAATATGCTCACCTTTATGATATGTATGCAATGTTTCAAAAGAGTTATTACTACCGCCCAATAGAACCATTTTTATGACCGTTAGAATTTAAAAGTAAACCTATTATTGTAGTTGACCTTTCATATCAAAATGAAACAGTTAAATCGGGACCTATCGACGTGAGAATTTCAATCGATTGGAAACAAGCAAACCATGAAAACAACCAAGCATATTGTCTCCTTATTCACGATCGTTTAGTTGAGTATAGTCCTTTAAGTGGGTTAGTTCAAAGAATTGTCTAACAATATATCAACCACACAAAATGGAGAAAGATCTAGTTGCAATTGGTGTACAAGGATTTTTTGATAACAACGACAAGTTCATTCTAAAGGAAATTGGAGATGTATTTAGCAAAGAAAATAAGTTTAACAATAATTTCGTTATACAACCTCCACTTGATTTCACTCGTCTTAATAACAAGTCACGAAAACTGCTCTCATCATCATCATCATCAAACCATCATAAAATTTTTTGGAATTTTTGGCAATCATATGTAAGTCCAGACATTTTCTTTCCATAAAAGATTACCTTTTGACGACTTATTAGCGTAATATTCCTTATTTGTAACTTTGATTTGTTCTGTATGATCAATCCTGAATTTTTTTAGCGCCCTTTATATGGTTGGACTTAGTTCTATCAGAAAATCGAGCTCTCCTTTTGGGAACTGGGTGTGGGTTTGTGTTAAGAGAGAACAAGAGTGTCACAGAACTAACAGTACTAAACAGAGAGACGATAACGATAAGAATTTTAACCCAACGGCTAAGACTTGGACGACAGAGTGTACCTATCGAAGATGGAGGCCCAGATAATAATGGCCTCCTTCTATACCCACCCTACCTGTGAAGCCTAATCAGACTCCACCCTTTACAACCGCTGCTCTACATTACATCAGGGGCCCTCAAAAGACAACAGTTTAATGCATTTTAAACTACATCTATAATACAGCAAATTCGATAGTATGGTTCATTCTTCCTCGGGGCTGCTGAAAATTTTGTTGAATTGCTGAAAACCAGAGTTGTCACCTTATTTTACTAAAAGTCATGGCAACTCTGCAACATTTTAGTATTATCAGTTCGCATTATTTACTTTAAAATCAAATTATAAAGCCGATTAGTAGTTCTTATTACCGTGGTAACAATTTTAGACAGTAACAAACAATAAAAATCTAATTTTACATGTTTTAAGTTCCGTGAAACTTTTTAACATATAACAGCTGTTTGAAAATTCAACAAAAACCATTTTGGGTCGTTCCCTTAATTGCTGAAATTTTCTGTTGAATTTTCAACAATTCAGCAATTCAACAGTTTAGGGAATCCCCCTATAGTTTGTATTACGTTAAATGGTTGGTTGCTTACATTACGTTATCGATATACGATATTCTTGTTCAACGAAAAGGCAGTGAGGCAGATTACGTTACGTGCAACTGATTCTTATTTAATTATCCAATATATGATTAAATAATTGTAGATATCTAAATATATATATTAAAAATGTGTGGGCTCAGACAAGAATGAATATGTATGTAAAGGAAGTTAACTGTTTTACGGCTTTGCCGTACTTACGAACTCTCCAACGAAGTCAGCAGGCCTGATGACGATCGATGTGCGCTGTAGAACTTTGAAGTGTTTATGTAATGGTTATATATGTCAATCTATGTCATAAGCACACATGAATTAATTTTGGCTAAATAAGGATCGTAAATTAAATAAGAAATTTATCTCAAATGTGTTGCATATAGGGAAAGCTAAACTACTTTTACTTAATACGATACAAAAACGAGTTGGCAGTCCTGGCCAACGTTGAACTGAAACAATCGAGAACCAGAATTGGAACTAAAATTCCAATTGGGATGCGCATCGTGTTTGCACGTGCTTGCGCGGATTCCAACGAATCGGCGCCGGTGGGAGATTCGTCCGAACTCCGGCCGACTTGATCCGACTTGTCGATATTGGTGCGGATTTTGCACGATGAAAACCTCACCCGGGCTTGTAAGGTAGAATCGGCGATCCTTGATGCCGCTTGCGGTCGGATTTGTCGTCGAAATGGAAATCCTATATCCCGATCGGCCTGCCGCTGTTGCGGACTGGCCCCGCTGAGGCGGACTGGCGTGCCGCTGAGGCGGACTGGCGTGCCGCTGAGGCGGACTGGCGTGCCGCTGTTGCGGACTGGCGCCGCCGATGCGGATTGGCGTCGCGCTGATGCGGGTTATGGGCGTCGCGATGATCCAAGCGTGGCAAGGAGAAAAGATCCACTTTACGCTGTGTGCGCTTTTGTAGAAAGATAACCGCTTCACGCGGCTCCAGCTCCTTGCTGTGCGCAGAGGGAGGGCTCACAAAACTGTTGCAATTCCTAGAAATCGAACGTGGTCGGTGGTTTCTGTGTTCTGGGGAACTCCAGTCAGAAAACGACAATATTTCGGATAAATTAACTCACCACCAAGAGTGAGAACAATAATATGATGAAATATGCACAGATTAGCAGGAAATTGGATGCAATCGAATTAAACAATTTTTCCGAAGCGAACGAACTGGTCACGAGAGACGCTGATGTAAAAGAGGCGGAAATCATGGCTTCTAGAGTGGACGTAGTATGCATAAAATCCCAAAATCCCTAAGTATGGTGTTATCGGGTATTTCGTGTGAGGATCGGATCCTTGCTAATAGCTGAGTTGCATTTGGGGCGAATGACTTAGCTGGAATGTCTTAGCTAATACATAAGCAAAATATACTGACTCTCACACGGTTTTCTTTAAATGTTTTTTTGATAGAGGATCTACTTGCGGTATATCAATTGAATATCCATCCTCTCCATGTGGAGAGAGAAGCGGATACTGCAAAGCGTCATAGGAACGGTGTAGTTCATTAATTTTTTGTAATTTTGAATTATGACTTTCAAGAATAATATCTCTCTGCTTGATCTGCTGACCAACAATAAGTAAAGCTACTTTACTTGTTCGCGGTGCATTATAGCAACTTTTGTGAGATCCAGATAGTGTGCGATCATTATTATCATTTTGTGTGAATTATCATTTTGTAGTCAGTAGAGTTTGCAGGAACTTTGTCAATAGTTGATTTTAAATCTTTAACGAACGGATTAAATATATGCAACATAGATTGTAAAGTTTGTACCAAATCACGATTCACATCAGACGCATTTTTACATCTCAGTTCTGTTTCCTTTTTATCCTCACCAACAAAATATATTTGAAGAAACTGTTCTTCTTTTTCCTTTGTAGGCCATAGACTGCCAATTAGGTGATATACCTGACCCTGAACCTTAAAAGTTGACGGCAAATGCCGTCAGATTCGTTCTTCCATTTCAAAGCATTGCAATAGTTGCATTTCTTATTCATTGGACCCATTTCAATCATTTTGTCAGCACTGTACGCTATTTGGCAATCATATGTAAGCCCAGACATTTTCTTTTCTTTCCATAAAAGATTACCTTTTGACGACTTATTAGCGTAATATTCCTTATTTGTAACTTTGATTTGTTCTGTATGATCAATCTTGAATTTTTTTAGCGCCCTTTATATGGTTGGACTTAGTTCTATCAGAAAATCGAGCTCTCCTTTTGGGAGCTTTTTTTTTGTGCTAGCCTCAACTAATCTTTGTGACGGTGAATCTGTTAACGGTGATTATTCATACAAAAGAAATACATCGAAATGTCCATTTTCAAGATCACCAGAAAATTTCAATAATTTAAGAGCGCTATCTTCTGAACCATAACCGCTATGAAAATTTCCATTTCGAAAAACATGAAAGCAAACTGAATATACATTAGCAGCTGCTTGAAGCTCACACGCTGTTCCGTAAGTACGGGACTTCATCATTTCGTCTTCAAATTCTGCAGAATTTAGGAAATTAAGTCCATTAGGGTTTAGTGCGTGCACTTGAAAAAAATCACAATTGTTAGTTACGTGAGCCACAATTTCCTGGCGAATCACTCCAGAGAAATGCTGTGAGCCTTTTAAATTATATGAAATGGCTCTAAACAGGCAAGCACCATCGCCAATTATTTTAACCAGCATATGGGGCACCAGCTCACCATTTATAATTAGGTTCTCAATTGACATTTTAAAACTTTAAATTTGTATTAAAGGTCAAAGATCAAATTAAACTTTTACCAAAGTTTTTATTGTCAACTTCAATTAAAGATGTTTAAAAAAATCGATTTAGTTGTGTCAACTTAAAAAAGCCAACAGTAACTCGCTAATCAATGTTTAAAAGAAACGTTAATAGCGTTCAAGCACAGCTTGCTTATATTTAAAGTCAAAATTGACTTCACTGATCAACGTTAAATATTAACGTGAAAAGTGTCCATAGATTGTAAGGAAATGGATAACTAACTAATTTAATAATGAAAGTCAGCTTTGACTTCGCTTCTCAAGAATTTGATTAGCGTCTATACACAACTTGTATAGTGGAAATAGAAAAAATAACTTACGTGTAAGAATTTCAATTAACTTTAGGCACAGAAAAATTTTAAAATGTTTGCGCTTTACAATATCATTCAGGCATCCAAAATATTAGTTTCCTTCATTTCCTTGTCCTTAAGTTACAGCGATTTGCGTAGCGGCGACGCAGGCACAAACACAAACATCGAAAGATGTGGATGTATGTATGTATGTAACCGTCCCTATTACATAAGTAGCTTTTAACTTTTTCGTTTTCATGTTCAAATTCGTGTAAGAGATGGAACGCATCTAAAAAGACAGAAAATGAAAAGGAGTAAAAGGAAAAGCCAGATAAGATAATAATAAAGATAATAATCCACCCAATATAATACGTATTTTTTATTGATTTTTTTTCGTTTTTTTATTTAAATAGAAACTGTAATTAAATTAAACTTAAAACTAAGAAAAGGAAAAAAGAAAAGATTAAATTAAGGTAAGGACTAAAAGCTAATTAAAAATTGAAAACAAAAAGAAAAAATTAAATTAGCTTGAAATGTCTTGCTGCTGGAGCTATTGCTGCAAACCCTGGATTTGCTGCGCCATCATTGAGCCATGTTGTTGCTGGAGCGGTTGACCCGGCTGCAGCTGGTCATGATCTCGCCGCTCTTCACCGGGGGCTCGCGCCTGCGTCTGCTGCTGTTGCTTTTGAAGCTGCTGTTGCAACATGTTGATTTGCTGCACCAGCTCATCCGCAGAAGGGCCAGGCTGAACATTCTGCGGCGGCACTGTCAGCAACGGCACTGTCTGCAGCGGCACTGTCTGCAGCGGCACTGTCTGCAGCGGCACTGTCTGCAGCGGCACTGCCTGCGGCGGACTCCACGATTGCGGCAGGCGCATCACGGAGCTTACATATGCCTGGAATTCTCCAAGGCTGCCACCTTGTCCTGAAGGACCTTTATTTGGCGTTGCTGCTTCTGCATCTTGTTGTGGCTCTCTCGCAGCGTTTGGAACTGCGGCCGATCCTTTCCAGGCTGCGCAGCTTTCGCTTGTTGTTGCATAAATAATTGCTGCTGCATTTGCTGAAGATGTTGTTGCTGCTGCTCTAATTGTTGATACTGCGATGGCTGTTGGTTGTTCAATTGCTGCTGGAACAACTCAAGCTGATGCTTGTGTTGCTCCAATTGCAATTGCAAATTCTGCTGCTGTTGTTGTTGGGGCTGCCATGCAGCCTGGAATGGTCCGCTCCTGTTGAAATTCATATTGCAACTGAATAGACGAAATGTGTAACTACCCTGCAGTTCCCGAATTTAGCCCAAGCGCTAAAATAGCACTGAGTCGACTGCGACGCCGGCAGAGCGTCTGCAGAATCGACTCTCTCACCAACCCCCTCTCTCTCAATCACGCTCTCCCAAATTTCTCTCTCTTAAAATCATAGAAAAACGAGACAAAATGTCGAACTTCGCCTGTCTCGCTCTGCAAGCTGGGCAAGCGCGATCGTGGCAAAGGGAAGACAACAACAAGAGAGATTGCGATTGATGTTTTTTTTCTCGTTCAGTATTCTTTTTCTATTTCTCGAGGGCAGGCGCCGTTTTTCCGCGGTTTTCAACTGCGTTTTAACTTTTAAAGGAGTAGCATTGCCCTTGCTACTAGGTATAAACTTTTATAGTGTTGTGCCATCTCCTAGATTTGTTTTCAATGAAACCAACCTCTGTTCCATCAGAAATGAGATATCTGCTATTAACTGGAAATCAGTTTTATCGCATGTCAGTTTGGAGTCGTGTTATGACATTTTTTAAACAATATTTTTGTAACATTATTAAAAACAATGCTCGAGAAAGGGTCCAAAGTTGTTACGTGGGCATATTAGTGCCCTAGTCCTGAAAGGACTTGGGCCGAAGGAAAGACATCCGATGTTCAGGCACCAATTTTGCCGGCATAAGCTCGCCGGATGGGGTGGGTTCTTGGTAAGCCTTTCTCCTCTCCAACATAACGAGAATAAATATTAAAGATGCCTAAAAATAGTAAAAGTTGTAAAGTCCGTCGGTCGTCAGTCTACATTGCCCCACAAGCTAAGCTTTTGCTTGCTCGTAATACGATCGGGTAATGTTTCGGCCACATTCCCTCCCCTTCACACAATCGTGTGCCAAATGGATCGTCGCGGGCCGCGCAATACGATCCCCTATTGTCAAGGTTGTTCGTCAAAAGTTATTGGCTAGTGCCATTTATGAGTAATATTATGTTTAGGAATACATATGAATTTAATTTTTAATTGACCAACAAAATTTGTTAGCGGAGAGTATCGAATTTATCACCCGTACAGGGTGTACACGTCAGCAAATTGCTGACTATTCACGACTACAAACGTCGCTCTGAGGGCACTTGTGATTGTTCATACAAACACAAGGCTGATACTCGCCGCTGAAAAGTCAATGTTTATTATATTATAAAAAGTTTAACTTAGGTAAAGATATAGTTAACAATAGCTAGTACGGCATTAGTATGTTGTTTTAATTATTGTATTATTTATCTAATTAGTTCATCAGATGGATGACAAAGGTGCTGACCTCCCCAAGAAGTTCATTAGAGAAGTTTTTAGAATAAACAGTAGTCTTGGGTACTGTGGCCCAAACTATGGCTTTTTCTACTTTAGTACAATGTAAAAGTGGGGAAAAATCCAGACTGAAGGTCTCAATGTATAGAAGTTCCAAATCATTTATAGTAATGGGCGAATTTACTTTAGACAATAGATACCGGACTTTAATATAAAAATGTGGTTCCTTTCTAAGAGTGACCGCTAGGGCCTGACGGTTAATCATGGTGCACGGATATATATATATATTTGGTATAGGAAGAGGAACCGTGTTCCGACAAACTTACCCCCTTTTTGTCCTGGGCGATGAGATCTCGACGCACTGGATCCTGGGCTTTTGGAAGAAATTAGAAACAAATATATATATATACGTGCAAAACACTATCGTTAGAACACACTTCAAAAAAAAAAATCTCGTTCTTAAACACAATCACTAACTGTATATATATATATATGTATGTATGTATGTAGATCCCTCGGCGGCACACGTCTGTTCCTACGGTAGGGTCTCAGGCAGCGGCGTCTCCAATGTCACTGCACTTCGCTTGATATTATTGCATTCATAAATGCCTGAGTTCACAATTTGTTTCTTCACGTTTGTCGGTAATTAATGCATTTAATTGCCTTTATTTTTCTGTCACTTTTTTTATGATTTTTGAATAGGTTTCTTGCACTTTATCTTCTTTTCTAGACCTGGCGGCATATCGCCTGTTCTAGGGCGTGCTTTTGGTCCTGACGTCCTTGCACGGATCGCTTGTACATCTTGACCACTTGCAGGATGATTACGAAAGCAAACATAACGATGACGATCTTCAGATTATGGTTCACGTCCTGAATGTCGTCCTTGTGATCGATTATTTTGACGGTGTTGATCACATTGGCCGTACTATGGTCCACTTTGGAATTAGTTCCTCCCATGATGAAGTCCTTGATAATACAAATAATTCTTCTTTAGGACGAGGGTGTGGACTGCTCTTCCAGGATATGTTTGCTGTTCATCGACTGCAAACAGGACTATCTTCAGGATTCCGGTCTTGGCTGTAGTCGTTGGCGGCGTCGGGAATATAGTGCTCACACTATAGTGCCGTGAGATCAGAGTGAACTCTGTCTCCTGGTGGCATTGGACTCCGTGGGCAGATGCCCAAAGCCCATGGGGGAATTCGTCCTTCCTCGGAGCTAGTGGTTTCCGTCAGTATGAGACCAGACTAGATTCTGTCTCTCTTCTCTATCCGGCTACGGTCTTTTATACCAGTATAGAGCTTTTTCCTCGGCCCCCGTGATAGGTTTGCATATTTAGGTGTTCCCACCTATGATTTCCCCTATCGGTAGTGTCAATGCCCGACTGGTGCACTTTGCCAGCCACTGGTGTAGGGTTACGGTCGTTGTTCTGACCGTGTGCCACTCAAAGATCGTCAAGTTGCACATTCCTTTGCTTGTTTTCGGTGAGTAAATGTGTCGATTGCCCCACTCCCTTTGCCTCGAGATTCGATGTTGTTTTTCTACGTGCATCTTTCTCCATCAAATGAATTGAAGGAGAGGGCGTACGTAACAGGCTCGAAGTGATCGATACGGACACGCATGGAATGACTTCGCAAAAAGGAATTTTCGTACGACCAACGAATTAGTGCTGGTTTTGTTTTTCTTTTCTATTATTTAGGCGCCCTTAAACGTGTGGCTTCGACCCACTCCTGCACCAAGAGTCTCATGTGCATCCGACTGCTCTAACCGGGCTTTCCGAAACCTTTATCCCGACATGATGGGTATGTCTCAATTACTTGCCTCAGCTTACTGTGTTGTTCGGGGGATAGCTGATGAGGCGTGTACGCGGTTTCGGGTTTAGGAGGGTCGTTCATATCCAAGTCTCCGGTCATTAAGTCGTACTCCGGTGGTGCTTCGATGGCTGCAAACTCGTTTCCGCCCTTACCAAGGAATGTTAGGCCAAACGTATCCCAGAAATTGATTCCGAAATAAAAACGTTGTGTCAGACCTGGTACTATCAAAAATTCCAGATCCTTAGTCTCGCCTTCCCATTCCACGGGTAGGGTTATGGCTCCGACTACTCGGGTTTCGCCGCCGCTAGCGGTGTGCACACATTCTTCGTTGAGCTTTCTTATGAGCCGCGTCCGGTTCCTTAAGAAGGCTTCCGCTCCTCTGCCAATACAATTCGCACTAGCGCCTGTATCCAGTAACGCTAGTATTTCTACTCCGTCGACTTTAGTTTTGGCAAAGAAACGGTTATCGTTTTGTATGCTTACTACCGTGTCTAATACTTTCTGCTTAAGCTTGCGATATTCTGCTCTGGTGCCATATAGCTTGTGCATCTTTCGAATGTCCCGTGTGGTGTTGCCCGTATCCTCTGAACCGTGGAAGATACGCTGTCTTGCTAGATCATACTCCCTCTCTCGTTGTTCTAGGTTCTTATGGGGAGAGATTTGTTTGGGAATGGTGGTCTCTACGGGAATGTAACTGCCTTGGTCCGCCAGGCTGTCCCGGTCTGGCCTGTCGAACTTCGCGGAAAGGACGCTGGGTTAGCGTCGTCATCGCCTCCTATTTTCTCACACACTCTACAAGTGGCGTCATGGAATCTAGTAAGGCAGGGATCTTCTTCAGGTTGCTTTCGATAAAAATCCGCTGCCCTGCCGCATTTATAGCAAACTAATTCGTGAAGCGGTTTCTCGGCATCCATGTCCGTTTTCTAACCCCTTCGCTTCCGGTTAAACTCTTCCAAATTCACAGTGTCTGGAAAATCCTGCGGCGTCTGGTAATCCTCGAGCTCACTGACCGGCCTGCTACGTGCGGCCCTGCCGTTACTCCTTAACCAGCGGTCCACTCTAAGTCCTTCCTTTTTCAGATCCGCTAGCGACCTAATCGGGGATGTCAGCAACAAGCTTCCCAACTGGGCATTTAGATTGTCCTTGATGAGCTCAACGAATTTGTCCTCTTCTAGCTTGTTCTGCAACCGGAAATGCAAGTTATGCATATCGGATACATAGTCGCTAAAAGATTCATTTTGTCCTTGTCGCCGTTCCATCAGCTCCTTGATCTTCATGAGGTCACTCCCGGATGAGGAAAAAGCGCGTTTCATTTCCGTCGTTAGTGAGTAGTAATCGAAGTTGTAGTCGTCCGCTCGATCCTCCATCAACTGCCAATACCACTTGCTGGCGGCTCCTACCAGTAGACTATGGAATTCCCGAAAAACTTGGCTCGGCTCTATCCGATAAAGTACTTGTAGCCGTTCAACGCGGAACAAGAAACTCTCAACGGTCATACCGCGGCTGTTTCCGTCAAACTTTAAATTCCATTTGTCCAGCCGAACTCCTTTTGGTGCCTGATAGCCGGGGCTCTGGTCATATTCGGGGTGTCGTGGATAACTCGTGTCCGGGCCGTTATCTCGGGATTGGTGGTGTTGGGATGTGTCGGGTCGCCGGTGATCTCGTAGCCGATGCCTCTGGCTGTTGAGAGTCTCCTGCGATAGCGGTTCGAGAGGCGGCGTCTCTTGGTAACACAAGAAACTGTCAGATGGCTGTGCCGGGTACCGCTGCGGTGGTGGTAATACGGCCTGCTCCATCCTTATGGATTGTGAGGCTCGTAGCTCCACTACTTGCGCCTTTAATGCTTCTATTTGCGCTTGCAGGGCTATCTGAGTCTCATTATTTTGTTTAATCACTGATCGCATTATTTGCTCCCTTCTCTCAGCAGCTTCTAAGCCGCTTGTCGGCCTGGACTCATATTGCGGAAGCATACTTGAGCGTCCCCTTGGCTGACCCAGGGGTAAATTTACTCCCCCTACAGCTCCTTCGGTATCGTCTACTTGATCCATGTTGTCTTGAATGGATCTATTTTCGTCTCGCTCTTCCGATTCGCGGAAGATACTGAAGTTGTCTCTATCTAGAGAGTTGGCTCTCTGTGGCGTGGTATCGGCACTGGCACTCCTTGGTGCTGGATTGCCTCGTGTCGCTGATCGTGTGATTCTTCCCGCTGAGGGTTGGAAAATCACTTTCTTCTTTGCCCCCTTCATTGAGGTCAAATATTCTTTAGTCGCTTAAATATCTTTTTTACTTGTGTTTCACTTGTGCTCTTGAGCAATGACACACACTTTATACTTGTCTTATTTTTTTTTTCCGTTCACTCGCGCGATCAGCCAGGTACTGCTGACTAAGGTTTGCGAATATAAACCAAAGATAATGGGGGTGCTGTGTTGCGATTAACAAGTATCTCTTTGGTGAAGAATCCGTCCGATTTTTTAAGCCCCACAAACAAGAAAAACAAATATCCCTAACTAGAGGTATTAGCAGCTTCTACACAAATGGGTTCCACTGAACTAACAGCTCTTCTTCCCTTCTAGTCAGCTTTAACGTTCACAACGGGAACTAGCTGCGCCTAGAAGAAAAGTCTGTCCGAAATCCCCCTCCCGCCAGTCGTCGGAAATCAGGTTATTTGACCGATCATTCTCGGGCTCCACAACCTGCTGCTATCTGACCGATCATTCTCGGGCTCCACAACCTGCTGCTATCTGACCGATCATTCTCGGGATCCACAGCAGTTTTCCTATTTCTCTGGACTCGAGCCTATCAAACGACCGGACCATCTAGCCCAGTACGTCGTGTAGCGTCGGCCAGAGAAACTAAAATACGTCCCCCGCCCAAATATGTCAAAGGATGCCGTAAAGACTCGAGCCTATCAAACGACCAGACTCTTGGCCTAGTACGTCGTGTAGCGTCGGCTTTACGTTTCCTGTCAGTTCCCCCACCCACCTTTTCTGTCCTGGATCGACAATCGTACAATAGATCCGCACCGCAATGGCTAAATGCGTTACCGTAACGTCTGCGCTCCTGCTCTTTCTGGACTCGAGCCTATCAAACGACCGGGCTTCCCCTAGTACGTCGTGTAGCGTCGGCCAAAAAGCACATCTAAATTGTATTTACGTTAATTTCCAAAGATAGAAAGGTCAGTCGGCATATAGTTATACAGTATTATAAAAGAAAACTTCATATCTCCCGATGGAAATTTTTAGCAATTTTTCTTATGAAAGAAACAAAGGATATCTATGATTTTAGAAATATAATGGCAATTCCTAAAGTCATACCTCTATTCTGAGACAAAGTCTTGCTTGAGAGGCCTTCTCAATTCTGACTGTCGCAGAAGTTGGGGACTTTTGAACTCAATTTTCTTTAAAAATTGAAACAAATTAATAAGCACGTGCTAATCTACTTAAAACCCTTGTCCTTAAGAATTATGAAATTAGCCCCACGCTGGGCGCCAATTCTGTTACGTGGGCATATTAGTGCCCTAGTCCTGAAAGGACTTGGGCCGAAGGAAAGACATCCGATGTTCAGGCACCAATTTTGCCGGCATAAGCTCGCCGGATGGGGTGGGTTCTTGGTAAGCCTTTCTCCTCTCCAACATAACGAGAATAAATATTAAAGATGCCTGAAAACAGTAAAAGTTGTAAAGTCTGTCGGTCATCAGTCTACATTGCCCCACAAGCTAAGCTTTTGCTTGATCGTTATACGATCGGGCAATGTTTCGGCCACATTCCCTCCCCTTCACACTATGGTGTGCCAAATGGATCGTCGCGGGCCGCGCAATACGATCCCCTATTGTCAAGGTTGTTCGTCAAAAGTTATGTCATTATTCTTCACCTACTCCACTTATCGCGTCAGCAACCCCCGTCTGAAAACTTAGCACTTCATGTTTTTAAGTTCGTTTTCACATTACAATTTTATTGAATAAAATACTGGCTAGTGCCATTTATGAATAATATTATGGTTAGGAATACATATGAATTTAATTTTTAATTGACCAACAAAATTTGTTAGCGGAGAGTATCGAATTTATCACCCGTACAAAGGTGCACACGTCAGCAAATTGCTGACTATTCACGACTACAAACGTCGCTCTGAGGGCACTTGTGATTGTTCATACAAACACAAGGCTGATACTCGCCGCTGAAAAGTCAATGTTTATTATATTATAAAAAGTAAGACAAAAGCTTACTGATTAATTATAAAAATATTATAATGCCTTGAAGAGGCCTAAGTTGGAGGATTTACGTTAGATAATTAAAAACAAAATGCACGGATATATATATATTTGGTATAGGAAAAGGAACCGTGTTCCGACAAACTTACCCCTTTTGTCCTGGGCGATGAGATCTCGACGCACTGGATCCTGGGCTTTTTGAAGAAATTAGAAACAAATATATATATATATATACGTGCAAAACACTATCGTTAGAACAAAAAAATCTCGTTCTTAAACACAATCACTAATTGTATATATATATATATGTATGTATGTATGTAGATCCCTCGGCGGCACACGTCTGCTCCTACGGTAGGGTCTCAAGCAGCTGCTTCTCCAATGTCACTGCACTCCTTCTTGATATTAGTGCTGTTGCACTAGCATTCATAAATGCATTGGTTCACAATTTGTTTTTTTCTTTTTGTTTTGCTTCACGTTTGTCGGTAATTAAGACATTTCATTGCCTTTATTTTTCTGTCACTTTTTTATGATTTTTGAATAGGTTTCTTGCACTTTATCTTCTTTTCTAGACCTGGCGGCATATCGCCTGTTCCAGGGCGTGCTTTTGGTCCCGGCGTCCTTGCACGGATCGCTTGTACATCTTGACCACTTGCAGGATGATTACGAAAGCAAACATAGCGATGACGATCTTCAGATTATGGTTCACGTCCTGAATGTCGTCCTTGTGATCGATTATTTTGACGGTGTTGATCACATTGGCCGTACTATGGTCCACTTTGGAATTAGTTCCTCCCATGATGAAGTCCTTGATAATAAAAATAATTCTTCTTTAGGACGAGGGTGTAGTAGGACTGCTCTTCCAGGATATGTTTGCTGTTCATCGACTGCAAACAGGACTATCTTCAGGATTCCGGTCTTGGCTGTAGTCGTTGGCGGCGCCGGGAATATAGTGCTCACACTATAGTGCCGTGAGATCAGAGTGAACTCTGTCTGGCTTCTCTATCCGGCTACGGTCTTTTATACCAGTATAGAGCTTTTTCTCGACCCTTGTGACAAGTTGGGTTATTTAGGTGTTCCCACCTATGGTTTCCCCTATCGGTAGTGTCAATGCCCGACTGATGCACTTTGCCAGCTACTGGTGTAAGGTTACGGTCGTTGTTCTGACTATATGCCATTCAAAAGATCGTCAAATTGCACATTCCTTTGCTTGTTTTCGGTGAGTCAACGTTTCGATCGCCCCCCTCCCTTGCCTTGAGATTCGATGTTGTTTTTCTACGTGCATCTTTCTCCATCAAATAAATTGAAGGAGAGGACGTACGTAACATAAGACAAAATTGATTAATGTTAAATGTTACCCAAAGTGACTGGTGCCATAATTAAAAGGCTTCACCTAGCCCATAGCACTGGGATAAAACTAAAATAAAGAAATAAATAAATAAATAGTAACAAGGCATCAGTTAAACCAATTCTTGAACATATAAATCAATTTCATAGTTGAATTTCTTATCATATCTGGTCTCGAATTTATAATGATGTATATAACATTAACTTCCTTACAGTAAATTTCTTAAAAAAACCAATGCTTAGAGAACAAAATCCACCCTTAACATGTGCACACAATATGAAAACTGGTTTTTTTAAACCTGTCCAACACAACACATTTTCTCGTTATTGATTAGTAAACAATTATCAAAAAACTTAACATCAAAATTTTTAACATACAGAATAATACTAATATTTGAGATATTATTCTTCTTAATCCTACCTGCTTAAACATAAAAAACTAGTAAATGAATACTCGATACAAATTACTGATAGATTATTAATATAAAATACTACTTTACGTACACCGACTCAATACTCATTACATTGTTGTAACGAAACAAAAATCTTTAAATCTTTTCATTCCAATTATTTGCAAATATTTCCCCAAAAGATTTAAAAGAATCATGTAATCATGTATTATATCAGTTATTATTATTTTAGCTATTTATTATTTTCATTCTTCCGTCCTATATAAATCTCGGATCGTATCACGGATTCCATCATACATTTTTCAATATCCCCACTTGCTAGCCTTGCATCCCAAAATCACAGTTGTTACAATAATTCCAAGGTCAAGATTGTCAACATCAGTTCGACACAGTCGCAAGTAAAGAGAACAATTTCTTATAAATTTATCTATTCAAAAAAATTGTATAAAGATGTAGTTAACAGAATATAAATAAAAAACGATAAGAGGGTTAGTAAAAAATGTTTCATCCATAATTTAAAAGTCATTAAGCAGGAGAACTATTGATAACTAGGTAATAATCCTAAAGTTATGATTACCAACAGCAATACAAAAAGGTGATGATATAAAGGGTTGTTAAGTGCAACGAACACAGCAATATCTATTGTATGTAAAATTCTGGGAAATTTACCGTCCATAAACAAATATTATAACAAATGCAACCTTAACCATAAACTTTTTTACCAGCACACCCATAATTTTAAACATAATCTGTTTAAAGGTCAAATTATGGTCACGATAAATAGGAAATTTGTTTGGAAAACAAGAAAGGAAGCTAGATTGGGGCAGCCGAAGCTTATATATAAATAATATAATTATATTATAAATAATTATATTTTAATGCTTACTCTATCGGTGCAGTTCCAGGGGTTCCAGATTCTGGTGCCTATTTTAAATTTTAGCAATGGAACTATGGTCTAACACTTATATATAATTAATAATAAGAAGATTTAAAATATCTCATTGATACAAGGAATATGTTCATGGATAAAGGAGAAGACGATCTTAACAAAACGGTATATGGTAATCATTTTACGTTTTGTAATAATGGATTCGAGGAAGATGCGTGTGCCTGCTTTTTCTATAAAAATCATCGAGACGGAAGCCTTAAAACTAATGTCATCATATTTAGTGTATAAGAAAAGCCTGTTACAAATTTCCAAATAAACATGAGCTAAATTCATGTCCTAAATTCAAATTTACATATTCTTTTGTTATTGGGGGATGGGTAATTTTTTCAGGTATTTCTTTCAGGTCAAAAAGTTAAAAAAATAAAAATATTTTTGAATTTAAATTTTACATATTCTTTTGTTATTGGGTGGGTATTTGTTTCTCAGTGGCAAGCAAAGGGATCCCCTTTCAAGGGTGATTGCTTTCAGCTGTTTGATTTGAACGTGACAACAGCCCGTGACATTCTATCACGTACCCGTGAGCACCACACTTTCTCAATCTAAGCAAAGGACACCCGTCACACCCCAGTAATTTCTTTCCCATTAACTAGGATAACCCAAATATATCGCTATGATCACCTGACACACCGTGTGAGCACCACACTTTCTTAATCTAAGCAAAGGTCACCCGTCACACCCCAGTAACTTCTCCCCGCTTAACTAGGATAACCCAGATAAGCAAAGGACACCCGTCACATCCCAGTAGTTTCTCCCCCCATTAACTAGGAAAACCTAAATATAACGCTATGATCACCCGTCATACCGTGTGAGGACCACACTTTCTTAAGAAAGGTCACCCGTCACACCCGAGTAACTTTTCCCCCCATGAACTAGGAAAACCTAAATATAACGCTATGATCACCCGTCACACCGTGTGAGCACCACACTTTCTTAATCTAAGCAAAGGTCACCCGTCACACCCCAGTAACTTCTCTCCGCTTAATAAGAGTCCCGATTTTTGGACCGAATTTCGGGATCTGTTTCCTGAATACAAATCCTATATACAAAAGCTGGATATAACTGTTGTGGACCCTAATTAACGATCACTCGTCACGCACCATTAACTTTAATTACCCCCACACCTGTCACATTCTCCTGATATATTACCCTAATTAGCATAATTAATTACCTCCCCTTCCACTTTTGTATCCAGCTTTTGTATCCAGAACTCTCATTTATATACTACTTGTATCTAAAATTCTGATGCTTAGCTTAGACCTGCACCGGCGAAGCTTAGCAATATTTTTCTTTGTGGATGATTAGCAACATTTGGGAGAAGTAGAGCAACGTTTTCCATAAGCGCGCTGTTTTGTCGATTTTTTCACCCGCCTAAATTGCCGCTACAAAAGCCAGCGGAATACATATTACCGCCCCAAACAATTTAAGGAAATAACATCAGATTTTAGTTGATTAAGTTTACATTTCCTTTTTTTTATTACTTTTATTTAAAACTAAAACCCAATTCAAAAGGCCTTAAAGTAAACACAAAGCAAAACTATGTAGCGCGAGCAAAACAAACATACAAAGATTACATAACACAAATTGTATGCGCGAGGCTTGTTAGGCAGGCGATATTTTGTATAATCTTTTCACAGGTGCGGCAGCCTCCTTGGATGCGCTTTCATCGAAGGATGCAGCAACTACGTTTTGATAAGTGAGTCAAACTTTTTTTCCGCAAATTAAATCTATACACAAGCGCGAAGTAATCGTCAAATTTTCGCGAACTTACAAATTAAACCAAAGCGCACCGCGGCGCACCGCGAAAACTGAAAGCGAACGAAAGAAGAGAAAAGAACTCCGCTAACATCCACATATCCACATATGTTTATACCCTTGCAGAGGGTATTATGATTTCAGTCAGAAGTTTGCAACGCAGTGAAGAAAACGTTTCCGACCCTATAAAGTCTCTTGATCAGCATCACTAGAGGAGTCGATCTAGCCATGTCCGTCTGTCCGTCCGTCTGTCTGTTTCTACGCAAACTAGTCTCTCAGTTTTAAAGCTATCGGGCTCAAACTTTCCCAAAAGTCTACTTTCTATTGCAGGTAGTATTTATGTCGGAACCGACCGGATCGGACAACTATATCGTATAGCTCCCATAGGAAGGATCGAAAAAAAAACTATAAATAAATTCTAGATTTGGTGTTTTTTGAAATATTTCCTTCTACTTTTGGGAATACCATTTTTTAAATATTTCCGAATTTCGAATAAAATTTTTAAAAAATCGGATGACTTTATCGTATAGCTGTCATAGGAACGGTCGAAAAATTAATAGGAAAAAAATTATATCTTTGTTGACTTTTATTACATTCTCTTCTCCTCTGGGATATGGCTTTTCTTTGACATTTCAAAATTTCGTATTAAATTTATAAAAAATTCGGACGGCTATATTATATAGCTGCCATAGGAAGGATCAAAAAATTAATGCCAAAGTAATACGAAAGCAGCTAAAATTTTGATTGTTGTAACATATACGCAAATTAATTTAAATTTAATGTTTTTGTAAATAAATAGGAATGATCTGCAAGGGTATATAAGCTTCGGCTGGCCGAAGCTAGCTTCCTTTCTTGTTTTGTTTTGTTCTCGCATTTAATTGCCTTTATATGTTTGGCAGCTCGGCCTGCAGTCGCATAAGCGAGGTTTGAGAATTGAAATTTGCGAATGCAATCTAGGGCCCAACCGACTTAGAATACATTTTAATTTATTGTTTAAATGTTAGTTGGTATTTTTTTCATTACGTCCATAGCTTTAAACTCTCTAATTTATTTTTTTTGTATTTCTATGTTTAATGTTCCATTTTAGTTTTTAGTAAATAAATTATAATGTATTGTTAAGAAAATTCAGTAGTTGAACTCAGGCTGGGGCAGCGCAGGTAAGATGAGGAAAGGGGCCGTTGAAGGAAATCTTTCAAAGGAAGAAACGGCCAAGGTAGGGTGGGCTTTCGACCACAACAAGATCAGTGGTTGTATGTAAAATGTGTATGTCTTAGAACGTTAGGTGTCAGTTAGTTATTATGTTTTTCTCCGGTTGTATCTGTAAGACGAATTTGTCGCAGCACGCTTATTTTAAGATAGGCTGACAACGCGTAGGCATTTTTTTCGGTGCAACACCATTAAACCACCCCTCAAGCCGACGAGCACAGCCGATAGACAAAAGCGTGCGTTGCATCGGGAAGTTTTCCATCTGCCTAATTTAACGTTATTCGTTACAACTGACAGGAGCCAGCATAGTAGTCCATGGACCGCGACCTATAAAAAAGTCGTGATTGCAGACAAATTTGATCATCCTCTGTAAAGCATTAAATAAATAAATATTTATGAGAATATATTTGATGTAAGTTTAAAAAAAGAAAACTAAAAATTTGTCAACGTAAAAATTAATAAAAATCGTCCAAAAACTATTTAAAAAAAAAAATAGACGCGAATTTTTTTTTTGAACTTTACAAATTTTAAGGTACTGAAAATTTAATACTGTTTTGTATTATAAACGCGAAAACGTGTGATTGCAGGGAAGAATTTACGATTTATTTGGACGACGAAAGGGAGTTTGCGCAATGAAGTTCATATAACAACTAACTCTTTAATTTCAATATAAAAACGCTTAAGCCTAACTTAACGAAGGGGGCGAGAGTCGGGCGAATTCGCGAGAGCGATCAAAACTTTATTGCGCTCCCGCTCCCGCCTTACACTATTCAACAAATTTCATTAAAACGCGCCAAGTGCGCGAACACCGCCCCCTCTGAAGGACCGTCGTCTTCAGCATGCCACAGGCAACACCGCCAGCCTATGGACCGCTCGCCGATACGTCCCATCCTTAGTCCTTACGTCCGCCACTCGGACCTTGCCGTCAGCGCCGACGTGCACCGGCACGATCCGCCCGATCATCCACTGCTGCGGCGGAAGATTTTCCTCGGCGACGACGACGAGAGCTCCCACGTCGACGTTTGGAACCTCCTGGTGCCACTTGTTTTTCGCCTGGAGGCTCGAGACGTACTCCCGGGACCATCGCTGCCAAAACCTGTGCCTGAGAGACGAGACACTGCGCCATCGTCGCAAGCAGGTTGGGCTGACTTGGTCCGGGAGCGCTGCTGAGGGTGGAGCTAGTAGGTGCCCGCCGATCAAGAGATGGCCTGGGCTTAAAGCTTCGCCGTCGTTGGGATCCGTGCTGATCGCTCCGAGGGGCCTGGAGTTGAGAACGGCCTCCACGCTGGTGAGGAGAGTTCCGAGCTCCTCCGCGGTCAGTATGTCTTCGCCGACCGTCCGAAGGAACAGGTGCTTTGCAGACCTCACACCTGCCTCCCAAAGTCCGCCGAAGTGAGGTGCTCTGGGCGGTATGAACGCAAACTCGCATCCTTTTCTTGACGCGAATGTTGCGATACCGCCCCCCTGCTCCTCCAGACGGGCCCGGAACTCTCTCATGTGGCGATCGGCTCCGACGAAGTTCGTCGCGTTGTCGCACCACACCTTCTCCGGAATCCCGCGTCGACTCACGAACCTTTGGAATGCCAACAAAAACGCATCAGTGGTGAGGTCGGACACTAACTCTAAGTGGACCGCTTTGGACGCAAAACATACAAACAATGCCACGTATGATTTGTACGGTGGCTTACCACGGATACGATACGTTGTGTTGAATGGGCCACAAAAATCAACACCACAGATATTAAAAGGGCGAAGAGCTCGAAGTCTGTCCGATGGCAAGTTCCCCATGATTTGCGTCAAGAGTTGCGGCTTGCACCGAAAGCAACGAATGCAAGAACGAACTGTTCTGCGGCAAACTTCCTGCGCATTAACCAACCATATCTTTTCTCGCAACAGACTTACAAGAGCTCGAGGGCCAGCATGACAATTTGTAACGTGCAGATAGGACACGTAGGTTTTAACAAACTGTGAGCCTTTCGATAACAACAACGGGAATATGGCTTCGTACGGGATAGGAGCATTCAATAACCGACCCCCAACTCGCAGCAATGTCGAGGAACACCAATCTAATTGTTTCTCCTGGAGAAAAGGGCTTAGTTTCTGAATATTCGTTGCTACCGGTTTGTTTTTTCGAATTTTGCCTATGTCGTCACTGAACTCGTGAGATTGGATCACTTCCACTATTTTCTCGAACGTAAAATTCAGTTCTCTTGGAGTAATACTTTTTTCAAAGGGCTGCGACACTTTTTTGCACCTTTGAATAAACCGAAAGACCCACACGAAAACTCTTAGAAGCCTTATGTGCGACGAAAAAGACTCTATTTTCTGAAGCACATAGTTGGGCTCTGGAATTACCATAAGCGCCAACGCTGACTTGCGTAATTCCGTCGACACGACATCAGCAGGTACTTCAAATTGTCGATTTACAGGCCAATCCTTTTCAGCATCAAGCAAAAACGACGGGCCAGCGAACCAAATGGAAGCTGTGAGTTCCTCAACGTCACATCCCCGTGACACGATGTCCGCTGGGTTTACTTTCGTGGGAACATGTCGCCAAATTGCTTTTTCCGACCACTCTTGGATCTCTGCAACTCGGTTTGAGACGAAAACCGACAACGACGACGGGTGCGTTTTGATCCAATGCAGAGTGATCTCCGAGTCCGTCCATAGGAATACCTTTGTGATCGGAAAATTAAGCAATGGTCTTACACGATTATAAAGATCCGCAAGAAGGTGAGCTGCGCCAACTCAAGGCGGGGCAAAGTTTTCGTCTTGAGGGGAGCTACTTTGGATTTTGCTGTCAATAAAGATACTTTTAAACCTTCAGCGGTACTAGTGCGAACGTAGATGCACGCTCCATATGCTCGCATGGAAGCGTCAGCGAAACCATGTATTTCTGCCGGGACTTTGGCGTCTGTATGAACGAATCGCGATACCTTGATCTTGGGCAGCTGCAACAGCGTTCCCTTAAACGCTTTCCAAGATGTCTGCAGTTGCATCGGCAGCGACTCGTCCCAGTCTAACTTTCGAAGCCACAGTTCCTGCAACAACATTTTTGCCCTAGTCACTAGAGGACACAATAGGCCCAGCGGATCGAAAAGTCGGGCAGTCACCGACAGTATGTTTCGTTTTGTCGCACGAAGATCCAGGAAAGAGTCATCCAACCGAAATTGAAAGTAATCTTTACCCGGTAACCAAACCACGCCAAGGGTTTTAGTTACGTCTGAGTCTGCCGTTAGCGGCATGACAGCGCTTTCAGATGCGGACAACTCTGGGCAGTTAGAAAACCACTTTGCCAATTCAAATCCTGCCTCTTGCAATACCTGAGAAACTTCGTCCCGAAGGCTTAACAGGTCCTCAACGCATCTGGCGCCAGTCAACAAATCGTCAACATAAAAGTCATTCTGAATGACCTTGGCGGCTTTTGGACACGAATCCTGCGCGATCTCTCCAAGTCGCATTAAACACCGAATCGCCAGATAGGGTGCTGGCGAAGTTCCATACGTTACGGTGTTCAGCTTGAAGATTTTTAGAGACTCAGATGGATCTCGTCTCCACACTATGAGCTGAAAGTTTCGGTCAGCTTCGTCAACCATTACTTGACGATACATCTTCTTTACGTCTGCTGCAAGCGCAAACTTGTGCAGTCTGAACCGAAGCAGGGTCGAATACAGCTCCTCTTGAATGGTGGGGCCAACCATCAAGATGTCATTCAACGCGACCTGCGTCGATGTACGACTCGAGGCGTCGAATACCACTCTCAACTTTGTTGAGGTGCTTTGAGGTCGCAGCACGCATTGGTGCGGAATAAAATAGTGCGGACTGTCTGGAATTTTATCGTTTGTGGAGGACATGTGGCCCATGGCTTCATATTCTTCCATGAATTCCAGATACATCTTTTTTAAAGAAGGATCTTTGGATAATCTTCTTTCAAGCGACAAAAATCTACGTTTCGCAACTTCATATGATAAACCAAGAGTGTTTGGGTCAGATTTGAACGGCAGACGAACCGAAAATCTCCCGGACGACAATCTTTGAGTATTTTTCTCAAAGTGTTGCTCACAAAGTTGCTGCTCAGGAGTGTGGACCTTGGCCTTGGGCGGCAAGTCCTCCACAGACCAATATTTCTGCAGGGTTGTGTCTATTGAATCCAACACTTCCTCCTGGCAGCTGAGATGTACCAACTTTTCAGCATTTCTTATTTTTTCTGAGGCACATCTCCCTGACACTATCCAGCAGAGAACTGTTTTATGCAAAATGGGAAACTCAGGCCCTTGCTTTATCTGGCCGACTGACAATAGTTCAAAGAACGAGTCTGCGCCAATGAGCATATCTATTTTTTGGGGCTTGAAGAAGAATGGATCTGCTAATTGAATATTTTCAGGCACCCTCCAGCCGCTGGTGTTCACCGTTTGATCCGGATGATAACCAGAAATATTTTTTAATATGTAAAATTCGGACGACAATTGACTGCTACCCACTCGCGACTTGACCAACGTGTGTATTTTCTTGGTTGCTTGAGCATTAGTTCCACCAATGCCCCGCAAGCTCAAACACACGTCCTCTCTCTTAATCTGGAGTCTCTGAACGAGCTCATCGGTCACAAAATTTACTTGCGAACCAGAATCGAGCAACGCTCGAGCCAAAACTAATTCGCCACTTTTTGTTTGGACGCTTACGATGGCTGTGGTAAGAATAACTCTATCCGATGCAGTCGCATGCAAAACATGCGAAGTGGATGGATTATTCTGCAAGAGCGTGGGCTGAGGAGGAGGTGGCAACGCGAGATTTGATGGCGAATAAATGTGCAGCAATGTGTGGTGTGATGACTTACACACCCTGCATCTTTTCGATTTGCATCTTTTTACCGTGTGTCCCTTACGGAGGCAGTTAATGCATAAGGGAGCCTTCTTTGCGAAATCGAATCTATGCTGAACTGTTAGGGCAGCAAAAGCAGTGCAATTTCCTACTTGATGTTCTGCTGAGTTGCAAAACACACACACTTCGGGGTCGTCCATGGCAGCAACACACGAAAAACTCCTGTTTCCATTCTTCTTAGGATAAGCCTGGCTCTGCTAAACAACTTTTGGCTTACACGCTTCTTCGGCAACCATATGCTGATAGCGCTTGTTCAGGGCTGACTCACACTCGCTCCAAAGAGGAAGCGAGGTATAATCTAACTGTTCTTCCCATTTTCTTTTAGTTCCTGCATCGACTTTGCCCATTACTAGATGGATGAGGATGGCATTCGTAATACGTTTGTCATCCCCAATGGACAAAAGAGAATCGTACAGCGCTGTGACTGTGTCGATCAGGTTTCTCAAGGCTGTAGCTGATGGCTGGGAAATCTTTGGCAGATTAAATAGTGTCGATATATTGTCAAAGAAAATCAAACAATCATTATCGTACACCCGCCTTAGGCTAGCCAGGGCTTTTGGATAATTATCCGCGGTAACTTGGAATGCCCTGACTGTTCCTAGCGCGTCTCCAGCCAAACACGATATTAGATGGTTAAATTTTTCGATATCGTGCAGCGTGTCATCTTTGTCAACGAACGTTTCGAAAAGGCTTATAAAATTTTTAAATTCGGAATGTTTTCCGCTGAAAGTTGGAAGAGCGACGCTTGGCAAACGGCATTGGGGTGTGCGCGTTGCCGGCGGAGCAGAATTGTCAACGCTCTTGCGCTTTGCTTCGGCAATTAGGGAAATTAGCAACGATTTTGCTATAATTGCTGTCTCTTCGAACTCTTCGCGGTACACATCATCTCCATCTTTCGCTTCGATTTTGTTTTGTATAAGCGAAGCATTTTCAATGTGCGTATTTAGGATTTCTAATCGACATTCTAACTCAACCGCATTTAAAGAGAATCGACCCTCATTTAAAAATCTTTGCGTTCGCGCTATACTCCTCATATACCCATCTCGTTGGATTTTTAACTCTTCGATTTCCTTGTTGCTACTTTCTGTTTTCGGCATTTTATTTTTGTTTTTGTTTGTTTTGGTATCGAAGAGTTTTAAATTGAATTTATTTTAATTTTTTTTTTTTTTATATAAATTATTATAAAATTAAATAAATTTAATAATAACCAACGAGAGGAATAAGCTGAATGCAAGCAGTGTGGGGGAGTTATTTAAATGAATTAATTTATTTTAACAATTTAATAATTATAATATGCCGAGAGCACGTAGTGTAGGGGAGCACACGCCAAGCTCAAACACCAAAAAACGAACAAGCGTTTAGGCAACGGCAACGCCTGCACCGTTCTAGCGATCGAAAACGAAAATGACGAAAGAGAACTCGAAAGAACGGGCTGCGCTGTCTGTGTGTGTGTGTATGTGTGTACGGCTGGCGGCGCTCAACGCAATGCTAACGGAGAATGATGCACTGACCGATAACTAAGGGCAACGAATATATAAACCTGACGCCTAAAGGCGCGGGAAATGGCGAAAAGCGAGGGAAATTTGAGAAAAATGCGCGGCAGAAAATTTGCCGAGGATTTAATTCTGGAATTAGAACTTTTCACAATTCTCAACTTTTACCCCTTTGATTTTTTGCAAAGCTATAATTGGTGTTAACTACTACGAGAAATGGGGGAATTTTGTTTTTTAAACAACCAGGATGCCGACTAATATTTATTTGATTTTGGTCCAAAGCGATTCACTTATGCATATATGTATTTATAATTCGAAATATGTATATATGTATGTATGGATGTATGTATCAGAATTATAATCGTTAGTGCATGCAAGTTTTATTTATTTCTTGGTTAGAATGCTCGCTATCTACCGAATTTTTCACACGAATGCAAAAAGTTGAAAGATGGGCCAAAAAAACAATTTACGACACGCCACAGATTAACTTTCAACTTTTAGCACTCTATACCTGGTGGGACGATTCACATCCGTCGGTAACTTCCCTCTTCGAATCCATATGACTTCCTTCCTGTGCGTAGGGGATTAAAGCGGTGAATTTGGCGATAACGGCGGTTGAGAACTGCAGCGGTCAAAATTTTCCAGCGGCAGCAACGACGAATTAAATCGGCAGCAACAGGCGACAAGAGGCGGCAACAACAACAACGGCAGCAACGACGAATTAAATCAGCGGCAACAGATCACTTTAATGTTTAAAAAAAGGGGGCCGGCGCGATTTGTTTGATTTTTAATTTGTTTGTTTCACCAAAAAAAAACAATAATTCGAGTTCCACTGCTAATCACGTCGGGGTCACCATGAAAATTTAATACTGTTTTGTATTATAAACGCGAAAACGTGTGATTGCAGGGAAGAATTTACGATTTATTTGGACGACGAAAGGGAGTTTGCGCAATGAAGTTCATATAACAACTAACTCTTTAATTTCAATATAAATACGCTTAAGCCTAACTTAACGAAAGGGGCGAGAGACGGGGCGAATTCGCGAGAGCGATCAAAACTTTATTGCGCTCCCGCTCCCGCCTTACACTATTCAACAAATTTCATTAAAACGCGCCAAGTGCGCGAACAGGTACTTTGGAATATGCCTTGTATTAAATTTTTTTGGCCTTCCCCGCCTTTATTGTCAAATCAAAATTCATCCCGGAACCCTTTTATAATGTCCTGGTGCTACTTGGCTTCTTCGACTAATCCAGTGAATTTCCGTGCAGTTTTCCGTTCGAAATTGAGTTTTCCAATAAACTGGCGAAGTTTTTGCTTTCCGTGGAGGCACTTTAAAATTTTTGTTGCAGTGTTTCTGCTCTTAATATCTACAAAAAACTAATTCCAATGCCAAAAACCCAAAATTTGCAGCAAGTTCCAAAAAAAACCCGTATTCAGCGTGTGTCCGAATCTTAGCAGAGCTGCAAGAATCGACTTTTATTGCTAATAAATGTTGACATTTTATCCATAATTTGAATTTTTTTTTTTTGTATAGCAAGGTGAAATATTAAACAATAAATAACTGCAAAAAAACAATAGATTTAACCCCATGTGGTTCATTTTTAGGGAACTTTTATCTTTTGCAAGTGACTGTCCGATTAAACGATGGAGCGACTGTACTAAACCCAAAAAAAATATTCATTGAAACGAAACTATTGTTAAATGAATAGTACACTATTGAGTTTCAAATTTGAATCAATAAGATGAGTATTAAATAAATAATTTCGAAAGTATTAAATTGATACTTTCGATAGTATTGTGAGACCCCCAGTATTAAATGCATACTCACTTGGTTTACTGTAATTGAGGCTTCTAGTTTATTTTTTAGACTTTTTAGTATAAATACTATGCTATTTGGTAATACTTTAATACTATTTCGTATACCGAATATGATATGTAAGCAATCTGTAGTTTACATGTTAAGCTATTTTGTGGAAATGTAATTATACATTTTATACTATTTTAGCAAATCCAGTATATAAAGGCAGTAAAAGGGGAAAATTTAAAATTGTTGTTTGTTTACTTTTAATATATTGTTACTTATATTTTTTACATTTAAACAAATTATTGAAGGTAATTTTTAATTTAACAAACATACATAAATACAATACATGTACACAATATGTGCTTATGTATGCATATTGGGGAAATTTCCCCATTAATGCTGCCGTTTGTACATTGTACAAAGAAGCTGTTTTGCTACCTTTGTTGTGTGTTGGCATAAACTCGCGTCCTAGCTTAATATTTTTCAAGCCGTCACTTTACCTCGAGTTAGATAAAACTTCTCATAAATTAGAAAGTCGCCAAAAAGTAAGCAAACATTCTGATACAAGTTTATACTTATTTTGCAAAATTGTAAAAAGTAAAGAAATTAAAAAAAAATACATTTAAATAAATTTATTAACTTACAAAAACATTAAATTTAGATTTATTTGCAATCTGCTTTCGTATTTTTATACCCGTTACTCATAGAGTGAAAGGGTATATTGTATTCGTGCAAAAGTATGTAACAGGGAGAAGGAAGCTTTTCCGACCCTATAAAGTATATATTCTTGATCAGGATCACTAGCCGAGTCGAACTAGCCATGTCCGTATGTCCGTTTTTTTACGTTTTTTTTCGATCCTTCATATGGGAGCTATAAGATATACATAGTTGTCCGATCCGGTCGGTTCCGGCTTATATACTACATGCAATAGAAAGAAGTCTTTTGAGAAAGTTTGAGCCCGATAGCTTTAAAACTGAGAGACTAGTTTGCGTAGAAACAGAGGGACAGACGGACGGACAGACGAACGGACAGACGGACGGACAGACGGACATGGCTAGATCGACTCGTCTTGTCATGTTGATCAAGAATATATATACTTTATGGGGTCGGAAACGTCTCCTTCACTGCGTTGCAAACTTCTGACTGAAATCATAATACCCTCTGCAAGGGTATAAAAAGTCATTAAAATTCGGCTTAATTTAAACCACGTTTTCGAAAAAAAACTTTTGCACGTTTTGCAATATACTAATCAAATGCTAAAGACTTTCAGTAAATACTTTTAGATTTAAAGTAAATGTATAAAATGTATGTTAATTATTGCGCATGCGTTTGCGCATGAGTAATAAAATATTAGAGACGAAAAACTTAGCCAGCATTTGGTGCTATATTTTGCATTATGTTTCAGAGATAAAAGCATAAAAATGAGAATTTTCTTGACATTCCGGTTATTTCTTTGTGTTTGTAAGTATATTATTATGATTTGATACACAAAAATGTAATAACTTGCTTAGTAATTTTAAGGGAAACTTCCCAAAAAAAGGCGGAAGAGAAAGTGCCAATAACAGACCGTTATCTATTAAGTGAAGAAAATATAATAAGTACGGTCCTGAACAGAGGTCCCTATTTTGATACTTCAGCAACTAAAAATGTTACATCGTTAGTTGGAAAAACTGGACATCTAAACTGTCGTATTAAGAATCTTGGAAATAAAACGGTAAAGTATTTATTTTTCAGCCGGGTAGGAAGTGTGTGTACCAAATAAAGTGCAACACGTAAAATGTAACCGCAATTTTAAATTTAGATTCAAAAGTGTCTTTAGTTGGTTTTGTTTCGATAACACTGGTCCAAACCCATTCATTGTAGTTAAGGTCTATAAAAACACTGGTGGGTTTTAGCCGACTCAAGGTCGATGTGCTTCCTTTTTCCAATATATTTCAAAAACCCTCCGAGGTCCGTCTTCAGAGCTGTACAAATATTAACAATAACACAAGCATTTAACATTTAATTATTTCTAATACACATTTAAGCAAACATTTTAAAACATTTCAAGAGTGAAGCGTTTTTTCTAATGGTTTTCTTTTTGTAGGATGCTGACCGACGCAAAGTCTGGTGAGTGCCTAGTGACCGCACAGTGGGCAGCAAGGTCTGTTTTTTGGATTGAGCTTTCACCTCTCCGATTGATGTCCGATTTATGTCCTGCAAGCCTCGTATTGAGCTTTATTTTTGTTGTGCCGACATACACTTTATTGCACCTTACGTCACCATCCCCAGCGCATGTAATATTTTTTTTTAATTTGTCAAATTAAAACTAGTATACAATACTAAATTTAATGGAAAGAAAAATGGCACTAGAAGCTGAAGTCCTTCGGCCTAAGAATATTATATATAACATTATATTTGTCAAGTATTTGTGTTTTGGATTTTGTGTTGCTACGAAATTGTTTATTGGTACCGTGCAGGAAAAATGCGAACTAGTCTGAAAATCAACTAGTTGTACAACTAGTAAAAAGACTACCGGAATTTGTCTGAATGCATTTGGACTACACAGGATCTAGAAAATTTGTGCTAGTCGAAAAAATTAATAGTACAACACTGGTGAAAAAACAAATTGTCTCGGACTGGTACCTTTCTGACAAGAAAAACCCTAAAAACATTTAATTGGTAGAACAAATACATGTTAAAGTATAGTTAAAAGGCAACTGGAATTTAACTAGTTGCAATTAAACTACATATGATCCAAAAATATAGCCTAGAGTGTAAATGTCTTGGGAAATTTAACACCAAACGAGGTCCTCGGTTCAATTCCCAGTGATTGTAAATTATTTTTTTTTTTTTGCTAGGTGATGCTTTAATTTAATCTTTCGTAGGAAAAATATATTTATTGGGGGTTTATAGTTAACAATGAATCTGCTAACTTATATTAACATAACTATTTACTTAAATAAATATAACTTAAATAAGAGTTTAACAAAGCAAGATTATTAGTACAGATTACTCGAGGACTCAAGAAAGGAGTAAATTTTAGCTGATAAACATTCAATCGAGTTTTCCAATGATATTTCAGTATACAATAAATTATAATTTGAACAAAGAACCCTGAAGGGCTCATGAACTGCAAAGTTTGACCTACAAATTGGCAGGTGAATTGGGCGAAAAGTTCGAGTGAATCTCAAAGGGACAGCAATGTCAATGTAGCTTAGGAGTCGCGGGGAGTTTACCTCACCCAAAAGCAGTTTATGAAAAAAAATTACTCCACCGCACATTCTGCGATGTTTTAGAGATTGTAAATCAATTAATTTTAATCTCGATTCATAGGGTGGCAAGTGTCTATTCGGATCCCAGTTCAGCTGACGCAAAGCGAATAATAGAAACTGCTTTTGAACTGACTCAATTAGTTTTTGTTGTTCATTATATTGAGGGCTCCATACACTCGAGCAATATTCCAAAATAGGGCGAACCATGGAAACATACAAAGTTTTTGTTGTGTATGGATCGTCAAACTCCTTGGCCCAACGTTTTATGAAGGCTAAAACCCCCCTAGCTTTACCAATAGTAACGGAGATGTGGCTTTTGAAACATAATTTGCTGTCGAATAAAACACCTAGATCATTTACGTTGGAAATACGTTCCAAAATACCATTTCCGAGATAGTAAGGTTGAATATGAGCTGAAGTTCGATAAAAAGACATCGACTTGCATTTTGCATGGTTAAGTTGTAACAAGTTAATGGAGCACCAAGACTGTAATTCATTTAGATCCGATTGTAGGCGGTGGTGAGAGATTTGGTCGGAGTATGATAGGCAAATTTTTACATCATCAGCATACATTAAAGTAGTGGCGAAGGATATGACGTTTGGAAGATCGTTTATAAAGAGTACAAACAGTAGAGGACCTAAGTGACTGCCTTGGGGGACACCAGAAAAAACATTTACAACAGAAGACAATTGATTATTAAAGAAAACGCTTTGAGTTCTATTTGAGAGATATGCCAAAATCCAGTTTAGTAAAATTGGTGGAAATCCAAGAAGAGACAGTTTGTGGAGGAGAAGGCTATGGTTTACTGAATCGAATGCCTTGCTGAAGTCCGTAAAAATAACATCAGTTTGGCATTTTTTAAGGAAACTTCGATGAATAAGACAAGAGAATTCGAGGAGATTTGTAGTAGTTGACCGATGCTTAACAAAACCATGCTGAGCTGGAGAGATTATGGATGTACACATATGTTGAAGTTGGCAGGTGACCAACTGTTCGAAAAGCTTAGGTAAAGCAGAGAGTTTGGCAATACCGCGATAGTTTTCAACATCGGATCTTGAGCCTTTTTTATGCAGAGGAATGATGAAAGATTCACTCCAAATTCTCGGGAATTCAGAAAGAAGCAGAGATTGGTTGAATAAAAAAGTAATTGGCCAGGACAAAGTTTCGGCACAGTTTCTAAGGACACAGCTTGGTATCTTATCAGGACCCGGAGAAAACGATATTTCAAGAGACAAAAGGGCTTTCAGAACGTCTTTGACTTCAAAGTATGGAACATAGATATTATTAATGTGGGATAGAGGGTATGGATAAGGAGTCGAGGAGCTATAGGACTGTGGAGAGTAGGTTGACTGGAAAAATTTGGAAAAAAGATTAGAATGATGAGGATTCAGAAGAGCTTTTATAATGAAGAGATGAGGGATAACAGTTACACTTTCTTTTAGAATTCACAAAGGAATAAAAGTGTTTTGGATCCGAGCGAATGTTTTCTCTACATTGAGAAATGTAGCGAGCATAACTCTGACTAGCAGCAATAGTAAATTCAGAGCGAATCGAGACGTACTTCGCCAGGTCTACGGAGAGGTTGGTTTTTAGATATTTTTTGTATAGCCTGGATTTTTTGTTTTTGAGGTAAGATAAGTGCTTATTAAACCATGGTGGCTTGGATGAGTCAATAACAGATACATCTGGGACGAAAATGTTGATCGACGAATGCAAAAACTCATAAAACGTTGACACTGCGGTCTCTAGATCATCACATGATTTTAATAATGACCAATCGATGGCAAAACTACTGTTTTAAAAATATATCACACTAAAATTTATAAATGTTGTTAGGGCATTACAAAATGTGATGCGTGTATGGCCCAATCAGTTAGTGTGTCTACAAATCCAAAGGTCACCGGTTCAAGTCCTAGAGAGGGCGACTTGCGTCAATAAAAGTAAGTATGTTTTAGTTTCATTTATTCATAATTTGCCGTATTTAATTACATAATAACAACCAAAATTTCTATAAGGGACCGCGCCTTCCAATTAGCAGCTACCAATTAGGAGAGCGTCAAATTAAACACCTTCAAGTACGAGTGAAATCAAATGATTTAATGGTTAATAGACTAGTTTTTAGATTTTTCGAAATTTTTTTTTTTAGTGTAGCTCAACAGCTGTTACCTTAAATTGGTTTACAGTCACTAGTGCAAAACTAGTAACAAATTAACTAGTTGTTTCCGATGACAAGCCTATGAAAAATGGACCAGTTCGTTACAAGGAAATGGACATAACCTGAACTAGTTAACTGTCCTACCTCAAGTAGTATTTTACTGGTCCAAAACTGGTCCCGTTTCCTGCAGGGTAAATTCTGGTCTATGTATCTATAGTAACGTTGCGTGACTGAGGCGTTCGGAAAACGTTGGTACACTCAGAAAAAAAAATTACGGAACGAATTAAGGAATTATTAAGGAATTATGGGAGTCATATTTTTAAAGCCACGAATAGACTTGTTTAGTCATTTTAAATGGATTATTCCTTAAACTAAAGTCTATGGACTTAAATCAAGGAATTTTTTTATTGAGTGTATGTATTAATGATTTGTAAATGGTTTCAGTCTTTTCTGTTTGTTGCATGTTCTGATTTTAGTAATTTGTGATCATTGAATTTATCTTTGATCGAGGGAAATCATTTTTCCTATAATATCTCATATGAAACATTTTATCACTTGTCTTCATCATGTTCTTAAGGTGTTTCTCATATATACACTCAGGGAAAAAATTGGTCTGATTGGGTCTAAAAACGTGTCTGTTTGAGTCTTGAAAATAGCTTTATACCGTTTGGTATCATTATACGAATTTATGGTATCATTTTAAGAACGGATTTTTAAGACCGCTGTTCTTACTCTAAGCACGAAACGTACTTAAATTTTTCACGACACAACTTATTTATTTTTTTTTTGTAATTTAATTAGTAATCTAACAACTTAACTTTTTAATACATTTTTGATCTTAAAGTTATTAAGGAAATGTTAAATATGTTTTTAAAAAACTTTTTACTTACTGTGATTTATCCGGTTTTTGAACAAGGGTCCTCTCGCATCAGAGGCAGACGCCTTACCAACTGGTTACTGGTCTTAAATTATACCGAATGGTATCAATATAAGAACATGGTCTTAAAAAAAAATAAGAACATAACGGTATTAAGGTAAGAAATTCGGTCTTCGATTTTTTCGGCCTTTTTTTTCTGGGTGTAAGATTCCATGCGCTGAACATGGTGACCTAAGGTTCAATAAAACGTATGTTGGCACAACGAAAACAAAGCTCAAGACGAGGTTAACAGGACATAAATCGGACATTAAAAGGAAAGGTGAAAGCTCAATTAAAAAAACAGACCATGTTGCCCACTGTGAGGTCACTAGAGACTCACCAGACTTTGAGTCGGTCAGCACCTACACCAAGAAAATCATTAGAACAAACGCTTCCCTCTTGAAATGCTTCATGTAAACAACCCAGCGGGAAAGTGAGAAGATGGTTGTTAGTGTACTGCAAATCCTATTTTTTTTAGCAGGCAGTGGTGAGGGAATAGATAATTTCGGAGGGAATAGATAATTTTGTAACAAAAAATCAGCAACTTATAATATTGTTCTCAATTTATATTTATAAATAGATATTAATTGTTGTTATCTAATAAATGCAATTCAATAATATTTATTGTAACCATAATAATTACACAGGAACACAAAATTAAACTTTGTGACATTTTCACGAACCCTTTTAACTTTTCCATGATATTTGGGTGTTCCTGAGTAAAAGTCCCATGCAAAATTATTTTCCATCACCTACAGGTTCCGCGGTATAGCTAAGAATACAAAAAACCGATGTTTGCCGACATTTTGACTTACCTTTATTATTTTCGGTAGGACCTACTCTCAATACATCACGGCACTACAAAAAAATAGTCCCAATCGTGAACCATTGCCCATGTCTTTGGTAATCGACGCCAAAGTTGAAACTCCCAAAATTTTCACAATTTCTGTGATGAAAAAAGAATTGTGAGAATTAAATATTAAATGGAACTAATTTTAATTATTCATTGAATCTCTTGTTCATTGTATGCTTTAATTTCGGTTTAAACCGTTTTCATGAGCATATCTTATTGAATTTATTATACCAATAAAACCGTTGTTTTGATTTTATTATCTACTCCTAAATGTTGTCAAATTTGAAAAAAGTCATGGCAACCTCTAGAAGTACGAAATTAAATACGTTCACCGAACATACATAGAGAAATATACATTAGACTGGGTCGATTTGTATGAGCCAAAAAAAGAGTGATATATCGTAGGGGGGGAACGTGTTCTATGGACAATTCTAAGCAACATTGCCAAAGAAACTATGCCTTGAAAACCACGTTTGGCCCTCCGCATTTGCAAAAGAAAAAACCCTGTATTTGATGAAAATTATCACAGTAGCCCTAAATTTTATACACTGGAATAGACGAGAAAAATGTTTTAAATCGTTTGGCCCGAAAACAATCTCTGGGCATTTCTAATCCATATTGTCAAAGACATTTGCAAGAGAAAACAAGAGAGAACGCTATAGTCGGGTGCCCCGTCTATCAGATACCCGTTACTCAGCTAGAGGGAGTGCGAGGGAGATGGAGATAAAAACTTTGATCGGGCATAACTTTTTAACGAATGCACTATGGGGAAAAAGTCCGTTTTTTTGGCATAAACTCTAGTTTTAAAGATAGGGCCTTGAAAATTATAATATATACTCCTTATGCACAAATAGAATTTCGGTTTTTACCATTTTTTTAAAAAACCTTACGGTTGTAAAAACACCACCCACAGCCACCAACTCCCCATTATGGTCAACCCCCTAAAAATTTGTAAGAATATTTTTTTTATTAAAAAAAAAAAAATTTTATGTAGATAACTTATGTAAGATATAATATTAATAAAATAAAATGTAATTATTCTCCATCGAAACTCTCTGAAACAAGCAAGAAAGTTAAAAAATTGGGTCTATCATTCTATTACATTTACTTAAGCGTGATTTGGCGAAAGAAACAAATTTCCGAAGTTTATTATTAATTAATTTAACATCCTGTGCACTTATATATATATGGACGTTGATGCACTACGAGCAGTACAAACAAGTGGCCCAACGATACCAAGCACGTGCTTGTTACGCGCGGGACCCTTTATCAATTAGGGCAAAAATGCGAGTTCGCGAGGAAAATATATGAAACAAATACTACAAATACTACAACTAAGATTGAAGCAAATGAGATAAAATTTTGGTTTTTAATACGGGGATAGATGTTGAAGTGCAAATTAAATGATAAAGATTGTTATAATTTTTACATAGAACACGAAAGGGCTCATGCAGAGTAAAATTTGATGTACATCGAGGCAAATTAAGAGGGTAATAATTTCGTGTTAGTCTAACGGGAACATTAAAAGTTAAACGGTTTACAAGTTCTACGGAGTCAATATCACCTTTTATAAGATTTTGCATAAAAATAGTACCAAGCATTATTCTACGGTTTTCAAGTGTAGGTAAATTAAGCAATAGTAATCTTACGTTTTGATCCCAGTTCAAACTACGAAGGGCAAAAAGGAGAAATTTTTTTTGCACCGACTCAATACGGTCGATGTGCACTTGATATTGTGGACTCCAAACTGAAGAACAATATTCCAAAATAGGACGGACAAGGGAGGTAAATAATAATCTGGTTGTATAAGGGTCATCAAATTCCATTGACCAACGCTTTATAAACCCAAAAACACTCATAGCTTTATTGACAGTGGCCATTATGTGGCAATCAAATTTAAGTTTTGGGTCGAGAAGAACACCTAAATCGTTAATTGAATATATACGGTCGAGTGGTGTATTTTGAAGAGAATAACTAATAAACGTAGGAGTACCCCTATAAAAAGTAATAACGTTGCATTTAAGGCAGTTCAGATTTAAAAGATTGTACTCACACCATCCCTGAAAACAATCAATATCTGACTGTAAGTTGAAACCGGACCCTACATCTTTATATGATAAACAAAGCTTAACATCGTCAGCGTACATTAGTACACGAGAATGAGCTACGATAGAGGGAAGATCGTTAATAAACAAAGTAAACAGCAAAGGGCCTAAATGACTACCTTGAGGAACTCCAGATGTCACGTTGATCATTTTAGAAACAGCGCTCTTAAATATAACCCTCTGAGTCCTACCGTTCAAGTAACTTGAAATCCAAGTTAATAGATTACATGGAAACCCAAGCTGATCTAATTTGAATAAAAGGAGAGAGTGGTTAACAGAGTCAAAGGCCTTACTAAAATCTGTATATATAACGTCAGTCTGCATGTTATTCTTATATCCATTTATTACAATAGATGACAGTTCAAGAAGGTTGGTGGTGGTCGATCTTCGCTTAACAAAACCATGCTGACACGGTGATATTAGCGAGGAACATAAATGCTGCAAATGAGAAGTAATAATACATGTAGGATTGCCGGTAGATAGTCCAATTACAACACGAAATAAAGTTTAATAACTTTTATTCGTACGAAAAAACAATAGGTTTTGGGGATTTTACATCTTCTCTTCTCCAAGCACAGAAAGCAAAAGCGAGTACTTAATGCGACGATTCTTTTCGTGCAGTATCGATTCTAATATTTTTGCAGAGTTGCAAGCGATAAGCCTATGTTAATAGATTTGAATTTAGTGAAGGTAATGTTAACGAAAAATACTAAAGTAAATGTCTAATATGTTTAGGCAGAACTATTGTAGACCTGACCACTCCTTGTTTTCCTTTCCTTTCCCACAATCGGCCATCCTGAATTATCATTCGGCTCGAATGATGGTTCTTCTGCAGGTTCTGATTGAGGATTCCACTTCTTCATATATTCTGCAACCGTTGATGTTTTACCCGGACCTTCATGGTCTCCAACCTTTTCTACGTCATATCGGCCGTGGGGTAAAGTCCTTAAAATTTTGTATGGACCAAAGAATTTCGGCTTCAACTTTAAGCCGGTGCCGTACTGTGTGCGCTTTATGGCCACGAGCTCGTTGATTTTGTAGGTCAACTCCTTCTTGCGACCCTTGTTGAAGGATCTTCGATTTTCCTGTTGAATTTTGGCAATGTTATCCCGCGCTTTCATACGAACGGTCTCTCTTTCTTGATCCAATCCTTCTATAGCGGCGTCTTCAAGGAATGTGTTCAGCTCAGTTATTTTGTTTGTTCTCATTTCAACGCCTGTCAATATCCTAAAAGGTGAGAATCTCGTGCTTCTTGGGGGTGTACTGTTCATCACTTGCTGTACGACCTCTAGATGTTTATACCAGCTACACGGATTTTCTTGACAAAGCTTAGCTAACATTGGAATCACGATCTTATGGATCCGCTCTACTTGACCATTTCCTCGGGGAACTCCGGTAGCTATCATCAGATGCTGTATGCCGTTCTCGTCGCAATATTGTTTAAATGTATTTGCAATAAACGCTGCTCCTCTATCCGATATTATACGCCTAGGGTTTCCAAACACTGCCGCTTGCCGAGTTAGTCGATCAATAACTCCTTCAGCCGTTGTATTTTTTGTCGGGTGGAGCCAGGCAAACTTAGAAAACGCATCGATCACAACGAGAATGTAATTGTAGTTCTTGCTGGTCTGCTCTATTGGTCCCACATGGTCAACATGATATGTTTCCAACGGCCTTTCATCCTTATTGATGGGTGTCAAGTAACCTTCCTTTTTACCTGCCTTGACCTCGGAAATAATACATTCAACGCAACTCTTGACCACTCTTATTACTTTTTTCGATAAATTCGGTATGTAAAATGTCTTCTCAACTGCCTCTTGAGTTCTTTTTACAGAGAAATGTCCTTGCTTATGGGCCATACGAATGATTTCTTCTTCCATCAGAGTCGGCACCACGATCAACTCTTTGATGGGATCCCTGTACAGTATGCCATGCTTAACGAAGAAGTCATCATACGTGCTGTTCTCAAGGGCCGCCATTACTGCCCGAACCCATTCATCCTGCGACTGTGCTTCCTGCAGTTTGTGATGCAAAGTGTCTTCCAGCATTAGACATGCAACTCGACTCAAGGCGTCCACGTGCCTCATTTTGCTGCCACTTCGGTGTTCGATGACATAGTAATCCTGGAGAAACAATGCCCAACGCGAAACTCTTAAAGGGATTTCGCCGCGCTTTTTCATCGTTAAAGCAAATGCATTGCAGTCGGTAATGATCTTGAATTGTATCCCAAGTAAATAGACGCGCCATTTTTTCAAGGCTTCGACTATAGCCAACACCTCGAGTTCGTAAGAGTGGTATTTCTCTTCAGCTGGCTTCGTCTTTCGGCTTAAGTATTGTATAGGGTGCAACTGTTGATCGTCCGGATCTTTTTGCAGGAGAACTCCTCCATAGCCGTGCATAGAAGCGTCTGTGTGTATCTCAGTCTGAGCTTTTGGATTATATAAACGTAACACCGGTGCAGATATCAAAGCTATTTTTAGTTGCTCGAATGCTGCGAGTTCTTCCTCAGCGAATCGGAATGGAATGTCCTTACGAAGCAAATCAGAAAGTGGTTTGGCCTTCAACGCGTAGTCTGCAATGAATCGCCTAAAGTAGGATGTTAATCCAAGGAAACGCTGAAGACTCTTTCGATCATGTGGAAGCGAAAAGTTCTTGACTGCTTGCGTTTTGGCTTCTGACGGTCTTATAGTTCCTCCTTCGACAATATAACCTAAAAAGTCAACCTTTTCCTTGAGAAACTGACATTTGCTCCACTTAATTTTCAAATTAAACTCTGAAGCTCGGTTGAGGACACGCTCTAGCTTGTGGATTCCTTCGTTTACATCCTTAGAGGGAATAATGAGATCATCCATGTATGTTACGACTGTACCGTCTTGAACCATATCCAGTAGAATTGCATAAATAAAAAAAAAAAAATGAATCTTGAAAATACGGCTGGTGAGTTAGATATTCCAAACGGGACATATAAGAACTCAAATTGCCCTGCATGTGTCACAAAAGATGTATATTTTCTCGAATTCTGCTCAACTGGTACATGAAAAAATCCATTCGCTAAGTCAAGTGTTGTGAAAAGGCTGTTTCCTTGCAGTCTTTCAATGACATCATCTATAAGTGGCATCGGAAAGTGATCCTTGGCAATCTTCGCGTTTAGCCGTCTATAGTCGCAACAAAGCCGCTTGCTGCCATCCTTTTTTGGTACCAAGACAACAGGTGAGGCATACTCAGATGAACTTGGCTGGATAATCTTCTCTGATAGCCATCTCTCAACCTGGTTGTCTACGATAGACTTGTCTGCATGTGAAATGCGTCGAGGGCGTTCATAAACTGGGTATTCGTCATTTAGCAAAATTTTCATTTGTATGGGACTGTCCTTTTCCTTCTCTGGCTTGTAGTTGTTGGTCAAATCTTTCACAGTTTTTGCAATTGGTCTCTCCAGATGAGCGATGTCGATCTCGGGCTCCTCACTTTCAGCAAAAAGACACACCTGAGGGTATTCCTGGAATATCTGTAACTCTGACTCAACTGCTTTCTCTGTGGTAAAGGACTCCTGGCTGTTCTGGTTCTCTTTTGCTTGAAATTTTACCGACTTCTCCGAGAATATCAAGTCCACTTGCTTCAAAATGCTATTCCCGATGACTGCTGAATACTTGATATCATTTCTGCTAGCAACATGGAAGTTTACGTCCAAACAAGTGTTGTCTACCGCAACTTGGGTTACAAAACTGCCAAGCGTATTTAACTCACTATTACAAATGCCGACTAGACAGTGCTTTTCGTTAACAAGCTCGATATTTCCTAGCATCTGAACCACGTCATCACGGATAAGGCAAAGATCACAGCCTGTATCGATCAAAGCGGAAAATCGAACGCCATTACAGGAAATGTCCTTAAAAATACATTTACCAAAGCTGCTAATATGGTTCGTCATTGTGTTGGCATTTTTTCCCTCCTTCATTGCAGCTACCTTAGTACCTGGGCAATTCGATGCCTTGTGCCCTGGCTGATCGCACCTGTAGCATTTCATGGGCTTGTTACACTCTTTTGCGAAATGTGAAGGATCTCCACACTTGAAACATTTTTTGAAATGCTGTTTGGTCACATCTGGTTTTTTGTCTTCGTTGGTAATATGAGGTTTAGCTGTATTAAGTACTTGAGGGCGACTGCTACGAATTTTCTCATACACCTTTATTTGATCCTTAAGTTCCTACAGAGTCCTGGCCTGATACAAGTTGCTTTTGTTGCTTCTCGAGTCGGGTATACCTTCGATGAAGTACTCTATAAGACTGGCATCATCCAAATTAACAGGCTTTCCTATTTCCATGAGTGAATACAGATACTCCTTGTAATCCTCATTTGGGCCTTTTCGTCGATTTTTCAGCATGCGGTGAACTTCAATTGCCGATACGTCTGATCCGAACTCAGCTTCTAGTGCTCGCTTAAGTGATGACCAGCTGGAAATGCCTGGCTGACTTCGAACGAATATTTTAGCTGCGCCTTTTAACAATTGCTTCGAATAAATAAACATTTGAAGATTATTCCATTCGACTGCTGCCGCATTGTCTTCAAACTCCTGGATCCAGCTGTGTACAGACGGCTGGCTCGAACCATTGAACTGAGAAAGGGAATCTTCTATGTCGCGCAACGTAAATGCACTGCGACCTTCGCCTGGTGTAAATCTTGAGTCATGCATTGAAGTTGCATCCCCGTAATCAGATTCCTCATCCTCAATTACCTCAGCTGACAAGTTGTAGTGGTCGAGAAGTCTGTCCTGCAGTGTCTGCTTCCTACCGCTTGTAGCTAAATTAAGCACTGATAATTGCTCCTTCAACGCGTTCACGTTTAACGCCAAAATTTCTTCCCTCTGCATTCTGTACTCGTTATTACTCTCTGCTTACAATGGGTACAAATTAAGAAATTTTAGTGAATTCTTGAACTTAACTTAATGATTAGGTAATACAATGAACTTTTGTGTAATATTATAGGTTTGAAAATGCAAAATAGTGATTCAGTGATTCGCTCACTCTACGTTTCTGCAAACAATGCACACCCTGTGCCGACGATGACGTTGACGCTGTCTCTCAGGCTATTTCACCAGATTGCGATATTTTTCAGGCTTTTCACCAGACTTGCGCTTTCCCAAAGCCAAGTTTTCGATGTCTCCTTCCTCCTTGCAGGACCTTTGCGCAGGATGCGCACCTTGCTACACCTCTCCGGTGTACACGATCTGCCAGTTAACTGCTTTTCCTCCGCGTAAAACGCCTTCTAATTGCTGATGCGCAATTAGCCACACTCTGATTTTAACGAATCTTTGTGCCACGGTCGCTTCTCTGCTGTTTTTCCAAGTAAATCCCACTTCTGACACCAAATTTGTAGGATTGCCGGTAGATAGTCCAATTACAACACGAAATAAAGTTTAATGACTTTTATTCGTACGAAAAAACAATAGGTTTTGGGGATTTTACATCTTCTCTTCTCCAAGCACAGAAAGCAAAAGCGAGTACTTAATGCGACGATTCTTTTCGTGCAGTATCGATTCTAATATTTTTGCAGAGTTGCAAGCGATAAGCCTATGTTAATAGATTTGAATTTAGTGAAGGTAATGTTAACGAAAAATACTAAAGTAAATGTCTAATATGTTTAGGCAGAACTATTGTAGACCTGACCACTCCTTGTTTTCCTTTCCTTTCCCACATACATTCAAATGCTTTAGGAATTGCCGACAATTTAGAAATGCCTCTATAATTCTGGGCATCCGCCTTCGCACCCTTTTTGTGGAGTGGAATAATGAAAGAGTCCTTCCAGATAGTTGGAAAAACTGATGATGAAATAGACAAATGAAAAAGTTTAAGAATCGGTTTACAAATGGTTGAAGCACAAAACTTAAGCACACTCCCAGGGAGTCCATCAGGACCGGGAGAATACGTTGGCGTTGTTGTTGCTAAATCCTTTAAAAGAGAACTTTCGGTAATTACAGGGGTAAAAATACAATTAGCCCTATTTAAGGGGTTAGGGTAGATAGGGTTTGACCAAGCAGCCGAACTATAAGTAGTTTGGAAAAACTCGGCAAATAAATCAGCAATTTCAGAATCCGACGATGCCTCTTTGCCAAAATATCTTCAGTAAATGCAGAGCAGTCAGCATAAAGCTTTGCTAGCTTCATATTTAGTCCTCTAACATTTTGATAAGCCAAAAATAAACCTGTTAGTTTTTTGGCACAGCGGAAGGCCTATTATTAGGCACAGTGGAAAGCCGATTATTAGGCACAGTGGGAGGCCTGTTATATGTTCTCGGTTTATTGGGAACAAATTCTTTTATTACCAAATCATCATTAAGCCAAAAGCTTTCAGAAAGTAGTACATTAAACACATCAGGCGGAGCAAATATTTTAAAAGAAGATATCCTACGGGCGTACGAAAATCGAAATTGTTCAACTTCAATGTCCTCGGATGGGAATTTTTCACGTATGAATTTCATAACACCCTCAGATTTGGTATCCGGGGTAAATCTAGAAACAAACAATTGCTTCCTATGTGGAACAACTGAAAGTTTCTTACGCCCCCCAGCAGCAGTCTGAACCTCACTCGGCTGGGACCCAGAAGCAGTTCCTACTGTATCTACAGTCAGCACCGACTTCTGTGACTCAGGTTGGCATCCAGAAACAGGGTCACCTCCGGAACTGGCTGTTACCATAGGCACAGGTGGCTCGCTTACCCCTGTGCTGACCGGAACTGCTGCAGCTACCGAGTTCAATGTATTGTTTTGTTTCACGGTCTTATTAACCGCCCCTGAGCTGGCTTTTTTGCGTTTAGGCGACTCGGTTAATAATAATTTCTTATTATTAAATTGGTCACAACCTAAGTTGAACCCGTCATTGAGCTGTTTGAAAACTCGAGCAAGGTTCAATAGTCCGTCTCGAGTCTGCCTCATAAAGCTGCTCATCTCGACTGTCATTTCCTTGCAGGACTCACATGCCCACATGAGACCGGTACGCATTTCAATGAAGTCTTTAACTCTGCCAGTAAATCCTGCACATTTGACGTGCATGACCGAATCGCACAGCCAACAGATAACAAAAGAATCTTTGGTTGACGTCGGAAGAGAACAATTTTTCTTTGTACAGATAAGGGCCATTTTATAGGAAAAAAAGGTTATTTAAAGAAATAGAAAATAAAATTTGGAAAAATACCACGAGTAAATTTGGCACTGGGATCAAATTCCAAAACTGCGAAAAACACAAAACACGTAAGTATAAGAGCGCGAGATCGCGAATTAAGTCGAAAGCAAGAGAGCGCGAGAGAAAAAATGTTCAATCGACTGAGCGTGGCTTGTGGGGCACCAACAACAAAACGAACGAACAGTTACAATGTAAAGCGAGAGAGAGAGAGAACTATGAGAAAAGCACCCAAGAGTCTACAAGAAATTTGGCAGGTTCCGAGAGAGCGAAATTACAGTTATAATAGAGCGGAAAAGAGAGAGAGAGAAAGAGAGAGAATACAAGAGCAAATTTAGAGAGTGCAAAATAACACCAACAACGCCAAGATATTAAACAAATCTAATGGAAATTGTTAAAATAACTAAAACCACATACCCGTTAAACAGGGAGATCTATTTAAAACACTCGCGATTGTTAGGCAAACTTTGTTAGTAAGCTAAACACAAAACACTTGCGAAAAAATCACAAAAATAAATCAAAAACTCAGAGCACAGGTAAACACAACCGTTCACAAGCGACGCTAAATCGACGATGTCTTTGTTTATGCTATTAAGAACAAAATCCATTAGCGGGGCTTCTTGCCGATCGTGCCTTGTCCAAACGTCCAGCAACGCAGAGTGGCAGAATTCATATGCAGCTAAACAGTGATTTATTGAAAAAGGGGCAAAAACGGGCAAAAAGCAATGATAACACCTGTTTCTTTATCATTTTGTTAATACATTTATATTACAACCTTGCGTCGATCGGCGTAGATTTTTAACTAAAGCTTAACAGAACAAAAAAACTTTTGTTAGTTTTCGTCTAAAAGAGACATACACAAGATACTAAACAACAGGACAATGCAAACAGTTACAACACAATTTGTTTTGAGAAGTATTTAAGTATACCTTGACGTACATTTTCCATATTTTTGTTTATTTTTTCGCCCTCTGAACACTTTGCACGACGATGGGAAACTTTGGAGTAAAATTAGCGCTCTTTTTTCTTAGAGATGAGCACGTTAATCGATAGACTTTGATAGGCTACAACAAATTATCGGTGGCACGTAAAATTTTTTTTAAATTGTTCTAATAAGTTTAACCATTTTACTATTAAAATAAAATATTTGTTTTTTAAATTAGTAACTTTTATTTTTTGCGTTTATGCCAAAAAAACGGACTTTTTCCCCATAGTGGAATGGTCCGATTTGAAACAGAAGCAGAATAAAACTGCATTTTTACTTTTCCGAAATCTTAAAAGTTGTGGGCGCCAGACACCTTTCAAAAAATGGTGTAGGGCGATTGTGGGCGTTAGAGGGGGCGTGGCACCTTTTTGAAACAAACATGCGCTGCGTAAGAACTTCAAGAATCTGCATGCAAAATGCCAATAATCTAGCTTTTATAGTTTCCGAGATCTCAGCGTTCATACAGACGGACAGACGGACATGGCTAGTTCGACTCAACTAGTGATCCTGATCAAGAATATATATACTTTATAGGGTCGGAAAAGCTTCCTTCTCCCTGTTACATACTTTTGCAAGAATACAATATACCCTTTTACTCTACGAGTAACGGGTATAAATACTGGTATTTTTTTATATCAAAGAAGTATCAATTTTAAATTCCCCCTTCGTTAAAAATGTTACTTGGAATATCAGTAAAGGCTGGTTTTAGGCATATAGTTGCTTGGACAATATGGCTTAGAATGACCCAAAGATGGGTTTCCTCCCAAACGATTTGTAAATTTTTTTGCATCCATACAAATTTTCCAAGTTTAAGGCTACTTAGATATTTTTCATCAAAAAACCAGTATTTTTCTCTTGCAAATGCGGAGGGTCAAACTTGATTTTCAAGGCATAGTTTCTTTGGCAATGTTGCTTAGAATTGTCCATAGAATACGATCCCCCCTACGATATGATGACCTCCAAATCGACCCACCTCTTCTCTTCTCGGTCTGAACAATACTATGAGTGTCGTCTGAATTACTATTGTACAGTTCTGTACTCTGAGTAAAAAAAAACAAGAGAAACGCTATAGTCGAGTGCCTCGACTATTTGATATCCGTTACTCAGCTAAACAGCTTAATATAAATATGCCTTCTTGTATGTTTTTCGCCGCTCGAATTACCTCCCGATTTATATGTTAATCGGTACCCAGGGAACACCACGTGGAGGCCGTTGCTTTGCAACGGGGTCTTTCAAACCAAACTTAAATTTGGGGACCTACGAGTCTACTTGAGTTGGCAAACTTTATTCAAGTTTGGAGTCTCCATGTTCCCCAAAAATGTTGTTTATCCGTAACATACGGAAGGCATACATACTTATGCATACTTAACTACTATTTTGTTTTTTTTAATTTTTGTAATAATTAATTTTTAATATACCTGAATATAGCCTAGAATTTTTTTTGTTTTAAAATTTTTTATTTTAAGTAATACCTATTTTGTTTTAATTAGTAAATAATTTTGCATGCAACTAACTATTAAGTTTTTTTTGTTTTGTTTTTTAGTAATAAATAATTATTCTACCTTACTATAAATAATTTGTTTTTTGGTTTTTGTTTAATAATATGTAATTAATTTATTTTATTATAACTAACTAATTTTTTTTTTATTTTTTTTTTTAATAATACGTAATTAATTTATCTTATTATAACTAAGTATTTTTTTTTGGATTTTTTTTTTTTAATATTTAAATATACATACCTTAAAGATTATAAATACAATTTTCCCAACCTATTCAGCCTCCCTCGGAAGCAGATCCCTGGGCGGATCTTGGGGGGACGAAAGGTCCAATAATATAGAAACCTGCTGCACTTGTGGCTTTGCTACAGGCTACGTACAGCGCAGCTCTCTGCATGCTAGGACTAGTGTGAACCACCACTTTGCTGTACGTAGCGCCATAACTTTTGTGAATAGTTATTGCTTCTGCAGGTACCACTGGAAACTGCTTTCGGTCAATGGTTGTGGCCTGGTTAGAATTAATTTGAAAGCTTTTTATGATCTTAATTACTGGGGTCCATGAAGCCTCTTGGCGATGACTGCACTTTGATCGTGCAGCTATTCCTATACTGTCATCTAAAAATTGTATCCAAAGAATGTTTGGAGAGTTGAAGACACCAGTGCCTCCGTTTACGAGACCATCCGATGCGTCTACCTTGACCGTCATCATGTATTAAGCAGTGGTTTTTAAAATGAGCGAGGTACACAAACCTTGTGTCTCAAATGTTTTTAATGCCCTATCTTGTTCCAGACATCTGTTCCCCTGCTCTACGATAATATGTGCAGATTTCACAGAGTCTATGGCTTCCGAGATGAACTGATCATGGGGAATCGAGTTTAGTTTAAACAAGAGAGAACGCTATAGTCGGGTGCCTCGACTATTATATACCCGTTACTCAGCCAAAGTGAGTGCGAGGGAGATGGAGATAGAAAATTTTTAATCTGGCATAACTTTTTACCAAATGGTTTTTGTTTAATAATATGTAATTAATTTATTTTATTATAACTAACTAATTTTTTTTTTTTTTTTTTTAATAATACGTAATTAATTTATCTTATTATAACTAAGTATTTTTTTTTGGATTTTTTTTTTTAATATTTAAATATACATACCTTAAAGATTATATATACAATTTTCCCAACCTATTCAGCCTCCCTCGGAAGCAGATCCCTGGGCGGATCTTGGGGGGACGAAAGGTCCAATAATATAGAAACCTGCTGCACTTGTGGCTTTGCTACAGGCTACGTACAGCGCAGCTCTCTGCATGCTAGGACTAGTGTGAACCACCACTTTGCTGTACGTAGCGCCATAACTTTTGTGAATAGTTATTGCTTCTGCAGGTACCACTGGAAACTGCTTTCGGTCAATGGTTGTGGCCTGGTTAGAATTAATTTGAAAGCTTTTTATGATCTTAACTACTGGGGTCCATGAAGCCTCTTGGCGATGACTGCACTTTGATCGTGCAGCTATTCCTATACTGTCATCTAAAAATTGTATCCAAAGAATGTTTGGAGAGTTGAAGACACCAGTGCCTCCGTTTACGAGACCATCCGATGCGTCTACCTTGACCGTCATCATGTATTAAGCAGTGGTTTTTAAAATGAGCGAGGTACACAAACCTTGTGTCTCAAATGTTTTTAATGCCCTATCTTGTTCCAGACATCTGTTCCCCTGCTCTACGATAATATGTGCAGATTTCACAGAGTCTATGGCTTCCGAGATGAACTGATCATGGGGAATCGAGTTTAGTTTAAACAAGAGAGAACGCTATAGTCGGGTGCCTCGACTATTATATACCCGTTACTCAGCCAAAGTGAGTGCGAGGGAGATGGAGATAGAAAATTTTTAATCTGGCATAACTTTTTACCAAATGGTCCGATTTGAAAAAGTTCTTCTACATTTCGATAGGTATACTTAACCACAACAAAATTTCATTTATATTTTTCCGAAATCTTTGAAAATGTGGGCGCCAGACACATTTTTAAATCGTGTGTGGGCGATTGTGGGCGTTAGAGGGGGCGTGGCCCTCGACTGAAACAAACTTGCGCTGCATGGGAGCTCCTAGAATCTGCATGCAAAAGGCCAATCTTTTTGCTTTTATAGTTTCCGAGATATCAGCGTTCATACAGACGGACAGACGGACATTGCTAGATCGAACCGGCTATTCCTCCTGATCAAGAATATATATACTTTATAGGGTCGGAAACGCTTCCTTCTACCTGTTACATACTTTTGCACGAATACAATATAGCCTTTTACTCTACAAGTAACGGGTATAAAGAGCAGTAGTGTGAAAGTTAGTTTTTTGAAAATGATTCTTTCGAACAATTTAGCAATGTTGCCGATTTTAGCAATCGACCTATAATTCGAAATATCAAATTTACTTCCTTTTTTATGGACTGTCATAATTCTCGAAATTTTCCATCTAATTGGGAATCTACCCTGAGACAAAGAAGAGAAAAACAAGATCTGCAGGGGTAAGTAAACTCTGCCAATGCAATTCTTGAGGAAGAATGAAGAAATTCCAACAAAGTCTAGCCTTGAGGAATCATCAAAATAACTGATTGCATCAGAAATGTCCTCTTACGTTATGTCCAGGCATTCAATGTTGCAAATTTCTGGAATTAAATTTAAAGATTCCTGATCATACCAATCATTGGAAGGTTCAATGTTTGAGGAAAAGCACGCAGCAAACAAATTGGCGATATCGGCTTCAGTGGAAGCAGCAACATCACCATAAGACTTAGTTGAAGGAATCGACGAATGAGATTTATATTTCGTACATCACTGTTTTGTTTATACTTAACATACTTGTTCGACAGAAAACTTAGAAATTAGAAGTACAGCAAGCTCTCAGAGACTGAGAGCGGGAGAGTGGGAAAGAGGTTACAAGAGTTTTAGCAAGTTCAGAGCGTGAAATTTACACTAACAAAGACAAGCGATTAAACAAATCCAAAAGAAATGTTAAAATAACTATAACCATGTACCCTTTTGTTGGGAGATTTATTTAAAAACACTAACACAGTTGTTAGGCTAAGCTTTGTTTATAAACAAACGCAAGACACTCGCAAAAAACACTGAAAAACACAAAAAACTTAGAGCACAAAGGTAAACACAACCGTTCACAAGCGACGCTAAATCGATTGATGGAGATATACAATTTTTAATCTGGCATAACTTTTTAACGAATGGTCCGATTTGAAAAATTTAAAAATTCTACATTTTGATTGGTATTGATAAATACAATAAAACTGCATTTTTACTTTTCCAAAATCTTTAAAGGTGTGGGCGGCAGACACTTTTTAAACTCGTTTATTGTGGGTGTTAGGCGATTGTGGGCGTTAGAGGGGGCGTGGCCCCCGGCTGCGTAGGAAGCCAAAGAATATGTGTGGGTAATCCCAATTCTCTAGCTTTTGTAGTTTCTGAGATCTCAGCTTTCATACGGACGGACAGACGGACAGACGGACATGGCTAGATCGACTCGGCTAGTGATCCTGATCAAGAATATATATACTTTATAGGGTCGGAAACGCTTCCTTCTACCTGTTACATACTTTTGCACGAATACAATATACCCTTTTACTCTACGAGTAACGGGTATAATTACCATTTTCCGAATATATTATTAAGTATTTCCCATGATGCTGCTATATAAATGACCATATCTCCTAAAGAAATCGCAGTTTTCATCCTTTATGATAAAGCGCCAATGGATATGCTATTATACGAGTAAATATATACAATGGCCATCATCTTCTGAAGAATTTACGAAGAAGAAGAATTTTTTCTTTTTTTATGATAATGAGCCATGGAAATGCTGTTATTCAAGTAAATATATATTTGACTATCATCTCCTCAAGAATTCGATGGTTTTTATCTGGTATAATAACGCCTCTAAGTGATGGTGTTATACGAGCAAATATATAAATGACCATCATCTCCTAAAGAATTCGTGGTTTTTAAATTATGTAAATGTTTTTAATAAGTTGTTAAGTGCTAACATAACAGTGATGTACGAAATATAATTTATTTCGTACACGTCACAATTAAGTACACGACTTATTGTACATGTCAGAATAAAATACATGAATTTTTCTCGTGTCTTTTATTTGAATAGAATACTTCACATTTTATTTCTTTGTGCGTATCAATCATTTTCAAGTATTATACATTTGGATAGTACTTTGTGTGTTATTTTCTGAACCCTGATAAATAGACGTACAAATATTACATGAAAATATGTTTTTTTTTTGTGGGAAATCAGATACTGCAAAGCAGGGAAAAACCAAAACTGGGAGCGTATGGAAAAGCAGATATTGTAGGTAGAGCTAAACCATTACTGAGTACGTGTGGAAAACCTTATTTGCGGGAAGGCGAAAAACCAATGGTTTTTGCCCTGCATTCTAGTGCCGGAGATCCACATAGAAACCTCATTTACCCCTTACTTTTTGTGTCACCCCCTTGTATATTGAAACCAGAGATGGAAGAAATGTAAGGGGTAAATGAGGTTTTGTCCCTTCCGCTTGTATGGAGAAACCTAATGAAAATTACATATTTTCCAGTGGAATTTTCCCGCTGGGAGTACTCCCACACATACTAAACTAAACTTCAAAACAGACACAGAAAAAGTGGGCCATACCCTGCAATTTCCGAATTCAGCCCAAGCGCTTAAATAGCACTGAGCCGCTCTCTCTCAAACTCACTCTTTACGAAATTAAGGTAAAACGCAGTGAATTAGCGCCTAAAAATGGTGAGGAATAGGTGATGAATTTCTGCCAAAATTCATCAGATTATCATCAACTAGGCCGACAGTGTCGCCGGTGGGACTGACCGAAACGGCGCCAGAGACGAAGCTCTCCCAAATTTCTCTCTCTTCAAATCATAGAAAACGAAACAAAATGTCGAACTTCGCCAGTCTCGCTCTGCCTGGGCAAGGGTAGAGATAAATTGGTCAAGCGCGATCGTGACAAAGGGAAGAAAACAACCAGAAAAATTGGGATTGATGTTGTTTTTCTCTCTCAGTATTCTTTTTCTAGACCTCGAAGGTAGGTGCCGTTTTTCCGCGGTTTTCACTTGCGTTTTAACTTTTAAAGAAGTAGCATTGCTGTGAATGGTTATTTTCGAGTTCAAACAAAAGGGCTTTAATTAATACTACATTTTGTAGGTAAGTAGTTTTCAAGTGTAATAAAACTTTGTCTTGTCTATATTACAATAGCTTTTAATTTTTATATTATCCTTTATTATTTAATATTTTTTGATCAAGCTGATGGTACAAAAGCATATAAAATATTAAATGAGATCATTTTGTCCTATAGCTCAGAAGAATGTTATTTGTGCACTGCTAAGTAAGTTTTTATCATTCTTGTCTCGTTATATAATATTACTAGCTATACCCTGTAGCGTGTGCGTTGGTGAGAATCGAAAACGAATTTCACTTACTCTTGCATAGGGGTATCAGAGGTCGTGCACTTCTTGCTTTTCTTCTGACTGAGCTCGCCGGATGGGGTATGGGTTCTTTCTTCAACCTTCTATGCTACACTGCATCACAAATTAAGTGCACTATACGGAAAACTACAGATTGGACTAAAATGTGGTCTGAAGCGACGGGAACTATGATGAGCGGTACTAATTAAAACGAATTTGGGGTGTGTGAGCTGTTGCAACCCCATGTCTTTACCCTCTCTACCATGGTGACGCGCGCTCAATATGATCGGTCACCCCTTATTCAGACTTTGTATATAAATTTATCTAACGCATGACCTGGAATTGATTTCGGTAATCGCGATGATCCAACTATTAAATTTATTCCATGATTATTTTCATGATATTACACATTTATTCATAAATTCCTTCGCGGAGATGATACTTCATAAATTCTCATAACAAATTTTATCGTTTCCAAGAATTGACCACTATTCGGTCGTTTACTTAAAGTTAGACTGGGAGTCCATGGTTTCAGATAATGTTGCTTCAATTATTCTCAAAAAAAAATTGTTTATATGGCTCCCGACAAGATTGTGATTTGACTTATAAATAATCGTGAAAGGCAGCTGTATTTAATAGTGAGTGAGGCTCACATAGAATGCGGCTTTTGAAAGCGCGTCGAAATTAACGGCTATTTAATTTTATGGTATGTACGGGTTCAGATATACGAAAATGGAATCAAGGAAAAGGAAGTGTTCAAAAACTCACATGATATCCATCCGTTCACTAGCACGCTGGGCCCATCGTTGCTGTTGACGAAGATCTAGACTAAAAGATACTTTACAAGATTCTATCTATGTCATCTGACGCCACTATTATCGCTTTTAGAAAAACGAGAGCTTTTCGGCATTCTCTTTGAAAACAGCTTACTATTCCCTACAGCTGCTGATCGATTTGAATTTACATGTTTATGTTTAAGTAACGACTGACTGAGTAATTGAAAGGTATAAAAAAAAAAAAAAATAAATAAAAAAACTGATCGTCCTGTCAACAAATTCCTGAGGCGGTGCAACGGAGTCCAATGAAGGGCTGATGAAGGGCATACGTTTCCGTATGCCGCTCGTGTCGCTGGCAATGTTTCGACGCTGGTCAATGGTTTCCTGATTTAAACGTTGCAATCCGATCCGGTGGCTGTACTGCGTGCGCAATTTCGCCCAGCGGGGTGTGCGTGATGAAGCTCCCAACAGGAGGTAGCGGCTGGTGTAGCGGCGACAGGTATTTCGTGGACACGGGCGCGGTGCGCTTGAATTGAGGTTGTGGCTGTTCACAGGCTGATGCAGATATCGCTGCGCGTTGGGCGATAAGTCCGTGGAAACTATACCTGCCGCAGATCTACACCAATACCGTGAATAGAATGCGGTGCCAAAAAAAAGACGTCACACCACTTCTGCCTGAACTGCAGTCAACACCTTTTACGCAGCAAACATTTGTTTTAGTATTTACTCTATCTGGTTTTCTCAACGCTAATAATTACCTGCAGCAGGATGTATTGAATAACGAACGCTTCTAAAACTGGAGTGACTTTAATCGGGGTTTATTACACACTTTACTGTTTCACGTCTGACTCTGGGTAGCGATCAACCTGAAATGGGACGAACTTTCGGCGGTGGCCACGCTTGTATCAAATCTCACACACACTAACGCAGAAGTGAGAAAGGAAAAACGGAAAATTAACAACGGCGAGTGAACGGTAAACTCGCCTTATCTGTACTGTTCTGTTTCGTTCTCGCGCTTCGCACGGCGTGTTTCTTGTCGAAAACGGTGTAAGGAAACGAGATACCCGTTTAACGGGTCGTTTGCTTTCAGCTCGGTTTGTGAGTACAGTGGTACGCATTAGGATTTATGTTGGTCCAGCTGTCTAATACAACCCGGAGCGACTTCGTTCGCTTAAAATTAGTTTCGAGTACGGTTGTCCGGACTTTCTTATTTCCAGAAAATTTGGTGAGTTTTTTTTATAAGATTACTTTAAAACTTCTGTGTAAACAACATTTTTAGAAGATCCTTCAGGATCGAGAATAAGGATACTGGCAGAGCTAATGAGAAAAGCAATCTTCTCTAAGATCTAGTCCAGCCAGCTTCAAAGTATGCCCCTGCAATTACTTTATAGTTATTGCAAAGCAAACTTTTAGAGGGAATTGTAGCCTCTTAAACTGAAACGGCAGACCGGACGGTATTAATTGGATCCTGTTTTTCCCTTCGCGGATCACGTAAATATAGTTGCTTCGATTACATTCTTTTGAACCTTTTATCTGCAATCGTGTCCCAATGCATAACTTTGGGGGACCTAAATTTCTCAATAACATTTCAAGTGCTCCAATCTTAAGAGACAGATTATGCTGCGGAATCCCAGCTAGATTCAAAGAATTTAAAAATTCATCAGGGACAGAGTCGACCGATTTAAGGGAGACTTTTAAGAATGAGTTTAGCAATAATTTATTGGTACCGGTTGCTCTTTCATTTTTCGTTGCCAAAATTGAGCGCTCAGATAGCCAATCTTAGCATTTCATGATGTGTTAGAAAAGCAAAGAACCCTTTTTTAGCTTGTGCTTAGCACATAGGCGTACTTAAAATATCTGGAGGGGGTCATATAATTTAAATTTTTGCCCAAAAAGGTCGTAAAATGGGGGATATACGATTAAAGAAGAACTTTAAGGTTCCTTGTTTTAAAATGAACTCAAAACAAGAAAGGAAGCTAGCTTCGGCCAGCCGAAGCTTATATTCCCTTGCATATCATTTCTATTCATTTACAAAAATTTTAGCTGCATTCGTATTACTTTGGCATTAATATTTTGATCCTTCCTATGGCATCTATATAATATCCGTCCGAATTTTGTTAAATTTAATACGAAATTTTGAAATGTTAAAGAAAAGCCATATCCCAGAGAAGAAGAGAATGTAATAAAAGTCAACAAAGATTTAATTTTTTTCCTATTAATTTCCATTTAATTTTCCGACTGTTCCTATGGCAGCTATATGATGTAGTCATCCGATTTCTTAGAAATTATATTCGAAATTCAGAAATATTTAAAAAATATTATTCCCAAAAGTAGATGGTTATATTTAAAAAAAACACCAAAGCTAGAATTTTTGTACGTTTTTTTTTGCGATCCTTCATATAATAGCTATAAGATATAGTTGTCCGATCCGGATGGTTCCGACTTATATACTACCTGCAATAGAAAGAAGTCTTTTGAGAAAGTTTGAGCCCGATAGCTTTATAACTGAGAGACTAGTTTGCGTAGAAACAGACGGACAGACGGACATGGCTAGATCGACTCGTCTTGTCATGCTGATCAAGAATATATATACTTTTGATCGTCCGCTTGATCGTCCCCATTTATTACACTTGCTATTGTCCTAACGCTCATTATCATTATATCCTTCTCACTCCCAAAAACGAATTGTTGCAAGGAAGGGCAAGTGTATTTTTTAGTATAGCCCTCTTCTAGTAGTTGCGATCTCATCCTTGTCAAAACAATAAAAATTAAAAACATATAATAAAAGAATGTGATCCATGTGAAAGTCGCATGTCGAAAGTTTTTGTACTTGCTTTCAGTTACAATGTTATCAATGAAATTTTATTGAGCGCACAAATATATTTGTTTGTAAACTGGAATTTGTTTTTTCAAATTTCTAGTTTTGAATGTAATGAAAACTTTTGTACAAACACGCAAAGATTGCCATCCCATGCTAAAGTAGCGAAGTAACGTATTTTTCCAGGTTCCACATATGATCGATAATTATTAGTTTTAAACTTTACAAATAACTTAGAAAGATTTACCATTGGAAGATTTACCAGGAAGGCAATCATTTAATTTGTATTCAAACACATCATCTACTTTCAAATAGAAACACACACAATACAAATCAAAACATATCCATATATACCTATGTACATGCCTACATATCTAATGAAGTAACGTAATTGATTGCTTACAGATCAAACTTTCGTACTTGTTCAGAAATTCGAATCTTAAGATTTTGCCTTTGCTTACAGAATATGTAGTAATTTTGTCTATTTTCTTCCATGACGGAAATTAAATAGGGCTCTTACTTCAGCTACAAAATGAAAAATACTTTTTGAAAGGAAAACCTAAGCATTTGATCCGCAGGACTGACTATTGATCGAAAATCATGTTGATCAGAGCAGCAGTATAAGATTTTAAAATCCAAAACAAATTTTAACTTAAATTGCCCCTTTCCCCTCCCCCTCATCAGTTTTCTTGGCTGTTGCTCTCTCGGCCGCCTCTCTCTTGGCATCCGCTCTCTCGGCAGGCTCCCGCAAAATTTTTTTTTATTTAACCAAAAAAGTCTCTTGTTGAAAATCTGTATCTCCGGTTGTAGTAATCCAAATAACTTTGTGTCTTTTGCATTAATTCTCTAAAACCTCTTTAAAAAAAATTTGTCTCTTACTTTTATTGAATCCATATGGAATTCATGTTTTCTTATAGTTTACCAGTCTTTTAACAATTTTTAAATAGAAAAAGATAAGTTTAAAGTCTTTTGACAATTTCTAAATGACAAAAAGTCGTTTTTTAATCTATTAAAATATTACAATTATTTATTTAAACCTCCATTTAATAATAAAATGTTAAAAAATAATTATTTAAATATGTTAAACAAAATACAAATTTAAAAAAAATGTTTTATTTAATTTTAGACTTTTCTATTTTTGTAAAACATTTTTTTTTTTAGGATTTTTTTTTTATTTAAAAAAAATATTTTAAAATTGTGAAGTGTTTCATCAAAAAAAACCGAAGCCTTGTTAAAAAAAATTCGAAATTTAAAAAACTAGAAATGGCTCCAACTTTTTACAAATTTTTACACATATTAATATTAAAAAAAAGTTGGTTTTTGTACGGGCAATGTCTAAAAGATGTTTTTAAATCTTAATTTATTTTTATTTTAAAAAAATTAAAAACTACATTTTTTAAAAATTTTGTTTGTTTTAAAAAGGAGGTTTTAAAGGAATTATTGCAAAAGACACGAAGTCAATCGGATTATTCTAACCGGAGAAACTGATTTTTAATGAGGGGGTACTTTCTCAAAATTTACGATTTACGAAGTTTTAATACCCTTGCAGATTTCATGGAAAAATTCATGTCAATCATATATTGATTTAGCGTCGCTTGTGAACGGTTGTATTTACCTTTGTGCTCTACGTTTTTTTTTTATTTTTTAGTGATTTTTTGCGAGTGTCTTGCGTTTGTTTATAAACAAAGTTTAGCCTAACAACTGTGTTAGTGTTTTTAAATAAGTGTCCCAATAATCGCTTGTCTGTGTTAGTGTATAAAACTCTTGTAATCTCTTTCTCACTCTCCCGCTCTCACTCTCTGAGAGCTTGCTGTACTTCTAATTTATCTTTCTCTTGCTTGCTTTACATTTGTAACTGTTCGTGCATATAGTTGTTGGTGCCCCACAAGCCACGCTCAGTCGATAGAAGATTTTACTCTCGCGCTCTCTTGCTTCTAATTAAATTCGCGATCTCGCGCTCTTATACTTTTCGTGGTTTTGTGTCTTTGCGGTTTTGGAATTTGATCCCGGTGCCAAATTTACTTGAGGTATTTTTTCAACATTTTATTCCTATTTCTTTGAATAACCTTTTTTTTCTATTTAATGTACCAAGAAAAGTTGTTCTCTTCCGATGTCAACTAAAAATTCTTTTGTTATCTGCTGGCTCTGCGAATCGGTCATGCACGTCAAATGTGCAGGATTTACTGGCAGAGTTATAGACTTAATTGAAATGCATACCGGTCTCATATGGGCATGTGAGTCCTGCAAGGAAATGACAGTCGAGATGAGCAGGTTTATGAGGCAGACTCGAGACGGCCAATTAAACCTTTCACGAGTTTTTAAAAAGCTCAATGACGGGTTCAATTCTGTTTGTGAACAATTTAATAATAAGAAATTATAATTAACCGAGTCGCCTAAACGCAAAAAAGCTAGCTCAGGGGCCGTGAATCGAAACAAAACATTGCTCACGGTAGCTGCAGCAGTTCCTGTCGGCACAGGGGTAAGCGAGCCAACTGTGCCTATGGAAACAGCCAGTTCCGGAGGTGACCCTGTTTCTGGAAGCCAACCTGAGGCACAGAATTCGGTGCTGACTGTACCTATAGATACAGTAGGAACCGCTTCTGGGTCCCAGACGAGCGAGGTTCGTATCTAGATTTACCCCAGATAAAACATCCGAGGATGTTTTGGAATTTATTCGTTAAAAATTCCCATCCGAGGACATTGCGGTTGAACAATTTAGTTTCTCTTACGCTTGTACGATATCATCTTTTAAAATATTTGCTCCGCCTGATGTGTTTAAAGAACTTCTTTCTGAAAGCTTTTGGCTTAATGATGATTTAGTTATAAAAGAATTTGTTCCAAATAAACCGAGAACAAATAACAGGTATCCCATGGTGCCAAAAAACTGAAAAGTTTACTTGAATTGTCATCTATTGTAATAAATGGATTTATATATACAGATTTTAGTAAAGCCTTTGACTCTGTTAACCACTCTCTTCTTTTATTCAAACTAGACTTGCTTGGGTTTCCATGTAATCTTTTAGCTTGGATTTCAAGTTATTTGAATGGGAGGACTAAGAGGGTTATATTTAAGAACGCTGCTTCTAAAATGATCCACGTGACATGTGCCCCAGGGTAGTCATTAGGGCCCTTTGCTGTTTACATTGTTTATTAACGATCTTCCCTCTATCATAACAAATTCTTGTGTACTGATGATGTTAAGCTTTGTTTGACATACAACAATATAGAGTCTGGTTTCCGCTTACAATCAGACATTAATAATTTTTAAGCCGCCTAACTTGTAATGTTCCCGTTAGACTAACACGTAATTATTATCCTCTTAATTTGCCTCGATGTACATCAAATTTTAGTCTGCACGAGCCCTTTCGCGCTCTATGTAATAATTATAACAACCTTTATCATTTAATTTGCATTTCAACTTCTTTCTCGTATTAAAATATATATATTTTAACTCATATGCTTCACTCCTTATTGCTTCTTTATTTTCATTATGTGTCCCGATTTTTTTGTTTTATATAATCATCCTCGCGAACTCGCATTTCTGCCCAAATTGATAAAAGGGCCCCGCGCGTAACAAGCACGTGCTTGGTGTCGTTGGTCCACTTGTTTGTACTTATCGTAGTGCATCAACGTCCATCATATAATAGCTTTTACACTGCGCGAAATATCTTCATTTATTGAAAGCTATATCCGATTGTTCCTATGGGAGCTATAGGATATAGAGGGGCAATTTTCAAACTTGATCTACGTACACATGTTTTAGGACGACTGTAAAAGTTTCAAATCGCTAGCTTTTAAACTGAGCTCGCAAACGGTATTGAAACAGACGGATAGACGGACATGGCTATATCGACATCCCTATTGATGTTACAAACTTCTGACCAAAATTATAATACCCTCTGCAAGGGTAAAAAAGAAAATTTTTTTTGTGCCAAATCCTTATAGACGTGTTTACTTATTTTCCGAATAGTATACGTAAAAAAGTTTCAGGCAAATCAACAATGTGAAAAAATATTTTTGACCAAATCCGTTCGGTTAGTAAAAGAACCGCCCACTTCAGAAAAACATTATTTTTAAATTAATATTTTGACATTTCAAAGCTACCAATTTTGTATTCAATAGTACAAAAAATAATAATTTTAATAATAATCGTGGAAAGGGCCACAGGGAATCAAACTCAAACATGGTAAGCAAAACTCAAGATAAACACTGCTTATTTAACAGCAAATCTAAAACATTTCCTATTTTAAAATTGCCTTATTTTATTTATGGTTTTATTTATGGGTCAAAAATAATTTCTAAATAGTTCAATTTGGAGTGTTATCGTTAAGTACGCAGCTATGTGCTTATTGTGATATAAATTGAATATTACATTGAAGCTTTATATGTCCTAGAAAAATAATATTCAATAACCATGGGAAATAACCAGGGGTAACCTTTTTTTAGTACCAAGATCGTAATGGTGATTTTAATAGTGTTAAGCAAGTCAATATGTCAAAAATACCTCAGCGTTTATTCAGGATGGTTAGAAGTATTTATTAACAAAGATTTCAATCAATATATTTAAAGAACACAAATTATAAACTGAACTTGGCTTGCGAGCGTGTGGCACACGTCTCTCTCCTTTGACGTTGCCAACCGAACTGCCTTATTTTTGACAACTCGGCCTTTCCTGACGAGAGTTAGTCTTCTGTTGAGTAATCGTAGTCGTCATCATTGATATCCAGATCTGGGATTAAAGCACACCACGGCTTCATGTGATCAATGGATACTACGTTGCTGTATCGTCTTTGAGAAACAGAATGATCTGGTAGGTCCTCAATTACGTAACGGTCATTACCAAGAATCTTAGTAACAATATAAGGTCCTTTGAAAGCTGGATCCAATTTATGTGTCTCTCCTGTAGCAGCTGGAACAAAGTCAGTCATAACCACATCGTCCACACTGAATTTCTTTGGAGAAATATGTTTGGCATCGTATCGGATCTTCCATTTTTGCTGCTCCGTTTTTATATTTTGTTCTGCTTGCTGGCGATTCAATTCAACATTAAGTTCTGGTTCGTATTCCTGAGTTAATGCTTGAATTAGGCGATTTTTGGAAACATCTCGTGGATTGAAGTTCAATACCAGATCATTTGGGGTAAACTTTGTAGTGGAATTGATGTTTGTATTCATGCTCCACTGAATTTGTCCTAAGTTTTGATCCCAATCCTTATCGATGGCAGTGCTCGTTTTTAATGCACTGAGTAAAGTTTTATTCATTCTTTCAGCCTGGCCATTAGCGCGGGGAGTGCGAACTGCTGATTTGATGTGCTGGATTCCATTTTCATTTATAGAATTGTCGAACTCCTTTGATGTGAACGATGTACCTCTATCCGAAATTAGGCGTACAGGCTGCCCAAAAACGGAAAAAATTTGTTTCAAAGCTTTGATTACAGGTGTCGTTTTTGTATTATACATCTGCATGACTGGAATCAAACAGGCTTTGAAATGATTCCATTCGAATAGAATAGAAGTAAATAAGTGCTAAGAAAACTATGAATAGAGAGGATTGAATCTTAGTAGGTTTAGAGTATAATAGCAAAAGCCTAGAGTGAAATGAGTGATACAAAAAAGGTGATTGTCAAATTCGAGTAAGCTGAAATTATCCGAGTTATTCGAATTATTTGAATTATTTCGGGCTGTTAGTAAAATCGAACGGAAAAAAATTGAAGGGATTGAGGCTGTAAGTACTTTTAAAGCAAATATTAAGTCCTTGCTTCGTTGGAGCAGTTTAGTTAAGCTAGGCTTAACGTTGCATAACAACCACAAGTTTTGCCGTGTCTTTCGTGAATATTTCCTAATGGGGATTTTCACCAGTTTTCCTGGGATATCCGTATTTCCACGATTAAGCCACCCCCAATAAAATAATTTTTGTTTGAATGTGTATACTACATTTAATGGGTTTGATAATTGTTTTTTTTTTTTGTTTTTTTCGCCTTAGACTGATAGCTGTGTATTTCCATTTGTATACCCTTGCAGAGGGTATTATGATTTCAGTCGACGCAGTGAAGGAGACGTTTCCGACCCCATAAAGTATATATATTCTTGATCAGCATCACAAGACGAGTCGATCTATCCATGTCCGTCTGTCCGTCTGTCCGTCCGTCCGTCCGTCTGTCCGTCTGTCCGTCTGTCCGTCCGTCTGTCCGTCTGTCTGTTTCTACGCAAACTAGTCTCTCAGTTTTTGAGCTATCGGGATAAAACTTTCCCAAAAGTCTTCTTTCTATTGCAAGTAGTATATATGTCGGAACCGGCCGGATCGGACAACTATATCTTATAGCTCCAATGGGAAGGATCAAAAAAAAAAAACATAAAAAAATTCTAGCTTCGGTGTTTTTTAAAATATTACCTTCTACTTTTGGGAATATTATTATTTAAATATTTCTGAATTTCGAATTAAATTGTTAAAAAATCAAAACGAGCTGCAAAATATTCTGTATTCCGGCGAGCAGCGCGGCATCCGAGCGAACTTTTTCCATCGCTAGAAACTTAATCACGGACAAGCGTTTTCGAATAGCCACCAATCCGGATAAAATTAATCAAATAATGTTTTTACATTCCAACATAAATTACATATATATAGTAATAATATAATCCACCACACCATTTGGTGCTTCTCCGCGAATTCTTAGAATTTAAATATGAAAATGGCATGGTTGGTTTCTGTGGCAAGCTAAAACTAAAGGTAGATTTGTAATTTACAAAAAAATAACAAAAAGGGAGTTTGTTAGATAAATTCTTAAGAGTTTCGGTCCAAGAAAGACCATTCCTTTCTGACTCTGTACTACACTATTTTGTGCTTCTCCTCCTTGGTCCGCGAATTCTTAGGATCTAAATATGAAAATGGCATGGTTGGTTTCTGTGGCAAGCTAAAACTAAAGGTAGATTTGTAATTAAAAAAAAACAAAAAGCCAAATATATATGTATTTCAAAGCAAATTTCATTTTACATTTTGTCCTTATGACGTCATGTAAGAACTCGAATGGATTCGAATAAATTCGTCTGAGTTGCTCGTGTTCTCATTTACTCGATTCGTTGTACATTATGACCTTATGACGTCATGTAAGAACTCGAATGGATTCGAATAAATTCGTCTGAGTTGTTCGTGTTCTCATTTACTCGATTCGTTGTACATTGTATTTCAAAGCAAATTTCATTTTACATTTTGTCCTTATGACGTCATGTAAGAACTCGAATGGATTCGAATAAATTCGTCTGAGTTGTTCGTGTTCTCATTTACTCGATTCGTTGTACATCACTTTTTTTGGTTCGACTGAGTTTTACGTCAGCACACTTATTTATTCAAGCCAGTTTCCCTACATATTCCAACTCATTTAACTCATTTTGAACATTGTCAATTCGAATATGTATTTTTTGTTATTAATGCAGATGTCTATTTTGTATTACGTGTTGGTATTAGAAAGGTGTATTTCGTAAAAGCACACACAACCACCAGTATGTGACAATAAAGTCTGACCGATAAAGTCTGCTTTTATTGATGACATAGTTGGTTTTTATTTGGCTCCATTGGTTACTGGCGTCCTTGATACGAAAAACCTCGAAGATGTCTTTAATTTTTGGATCCTGCATCTGCATCGTGTAAATCCAATCTTCGTCAATGGGAACTATCTTCAACACGTTGTCTGCCACGGTTATTGACCTGTCCTCTGGTGGAAGTACTGGATGCCTACTTATTCCATCTACGTAAGGCATTTGCTCTCCAGGCCGATGTTTGCATTTAAAGTCGAATTCTTGTAGTCTCAGCCACCAGCGTGCGATTGGAGGTTGTAATGCCGTTGACTCCTTGAGGGTTGCCACAGCATTGCAATCGGTCACCACTACGAACTCGGATCCAACGAGATAAATGCGAAATCTTTCCAATGACTCAGTGATAGCTAGTACTTCCAGTGCATAACTTGAGTAGCGACTCTCAGCTTCCGAGCAAAGCCTGCTGAAATAGAATACCGGCCTAAGTCCTTCGTCTTCTTCTTGTAGTAGAACTCCTGCGATTCCTTTGCTGCTTGCGTCCGTGTGTACTTCGTGACGCCTTGCTGGATCGTAAAGGGTCAATACAGGTTGCGATACAATAGCTTCCTTCAAGTTCCGGAATGCTTTTTCTTGTTCAGCTTCCCACAGAAAATCTTGGTTTTTCTTCAGAAGCTTACTTAAAGGGGCTGCCATCATGCTGTATTCCTTGACGAACTTGCGAAAGAATCCAGTGATTCCAAGGAATCTGTGTACATCAGCATCGTTTTGAGGGGTTCCATAATCGCTGATGCATATGGTTTTCTCGATTCCTGGCTGAATCCCGTTTGCAGTTATTAAGTGACCCAAAAACTTCACCTTCGTCTGTAGGAAGGAACATTTGGATGGGCGTAAAGTTTAGAACGACAAGTCCTTCCTCAACTGTTTTTGATGGGATGATGACTTTATCTACATAACTTATTATGTTGCGTTGGTGTTCTAGCTGACGTAACAAATCCATGATGACCTCCTGAAATACCATTGGTGCGTTTACCAAGCCAAATGGCATTACATTGAACTCGTAAAGTCCATCCGGAGTCATAAACGTAGTGAATCTCTTGCTTTCCTGGCCCATAGGAATCTGGTAGTATCCTGAAGTCATGTCCAGAGTTGTAAAGAGCGTGTTTCCAGACAGCTTTGCTAATTGTTCCTCTACAACTGGCATTGGATATCGATTCTTCACAGTGACTGCGTTGAGCGCTCTGTAGTCGATGCACAAGCGACTCTCTCCATTAGCTTTCGGGACTAATATAGCCGATGACGCGTGATGTGAGGTGCTCTTACTAATGATATTGTGCTTTAGGAGAAGATCTAACTGAGATCGGAGTGCCTCCCTCTTGGCAAATGCAACTTGGTATCGACGACCCAGTATCGGAGTTGTTGATGTCACCTCGATGTCCATTACCGTGGTATTGCATCTGCCAATATTGGAAAGGTCTTCGGCAAAGCAATCTGAGTAACTGTTCAACATATCGGTCACCTCATTGCGCTAGGAACTATTGATGTCGGTGCTTATATTGTAGTTGATTTCTTCCTCCACTGCTAGCATTATCGATCCTGAATTGTCGATTTGATCGTAGTCCTTTTTACACAGTAAATCTCTGCCCATCATGACGTTGTACGGAGGTACGTCATCGGGTACAATATGAATACGTATATACATTTCGCTGCGATCTGTCTTTACCGAAGTCAGTATACATTCCTTAGTCTCCACTATTGATCCTCCAAATCCTTGCAGGCGTTTAAGTGATGACTGTCGAATTGATCCATCTGGAACCGCCGATTCTCTTATAAGGGTATGATCGCTGCCAGTATCGACGAATGCAGAAAACTGTTTTTCTCCGAGCTGAATTGTCTTCATTATGAGTGGATACTCTTTAGTATTTGCTGCATCTACTCGAGCGACCGATGATACCTTAACCCTGCAATCTTTTGCTTCATGCCCAATTTTCGAGCAGATTGAACAGCGTGGCTTTTTCTGCGGGTCTGGACACTTAGCAGCTATGTGACACATTTGGTTACAGTTAAAACACTTTGGTCCTTTGGCTTTAGCCTCGCCGGCCGCTATCTCTTGTCCTTTCATGTATACAGACTGATTAGGAGTACTTTGTTGATGCAACGCTTGCACTGTCTTCATATTCTCCAGAGACCTGAATAGTTCTGAGCAGATTTGTAGGTTCATGGCCAACAAAGCCTTCGTACAATCATTTTGGTTAAGTCCGTTAATAATGTACGAATTGATGGATGGCTCATCGATATTTGCTCTTCTTCCGATTGCCATCATGATGTAGAAATATTCGCTGAATGATTCGTTAAGCTTTCTTTTGCGCCGCATCAATTCCCTGTGAACATCTGCTGTGTTCACCACGCTTGGAAAATCCAGTAACAGGGAACTCTTAAACTGTCCCCACGTTTGGAATACAGATTGTGCATCTAACCATTCCTTGGCGACACCTTTCATTTTGTGCTGTACAGCAAACAACACTGTCCCATCGTTCCATTCGTAAACGCTCTGCAACTGCTCGGTTTTGTTTATAAACTGTTGTTATGTTATGTTACGTTATGTTGCCCCTAACTGGATCATACTCAGGCAAAACACCTATCACATCCTTGATGATGGTGTTAGTGTAAACTGTGCGTTCGGGGCTCTCTCTGAACCGTTGGTGCCGTTGTTCTTCACCTGGTGGTGGTGCGCCTACCGTGTTCGCCTGGCGCTGCTGCTCCACAACAGCCGATGATGCTTCGGCGTTCCTTCCGTTAGCTTGGCCCGAAGTTAAAGCCCCTTGTTGCACACTCAAGGCCTGAACAGTTTGCGATAAACCAAGATCCGTGTGAGTTCGTCGATTTTAGCCGATTTGTTTCCGACGACTGGAAGATTATTCGTACGTAGAATAATATCCAGTTCGGGAACCTTAAGTTGACCTAGTTTAACTAACATTTTAATTAACTTCGTGGTCCGTGGCGTCTTCTCCGTTTTCCCACTCTTGGTGCTTCCTTTTTCCTTTCTTTAGCTTTTTTTTTTGTGTCTTTTTCTCGCTTTTCGTAGCGACGCTTCTTAAAAAGTGTAGCCGTTTTTCAGTATAGCCGTTTTGCCACCTTCTTTTGACCGTTTTGCTTAGCCCGTTTTGGCGCTGCCGTTTTGTCAATTTTTGCAATCCTTCATTATCTTATCTTCGTGAATAAAATTCAGCTTTTTATATAATTTTATTGATATATGTGGCTCGTATCCCACTTCTGATTTGTCAAAAATACCTCAGAGTTTATTCAGGATGGTTAGAAGTATTTATTAACAAAGATTTCAATCAATATATTTAAAGAACACAAATTATAAACTGAACTTGGCTTGCGAGCGTGTGGCACACGTGTCTCTCCTTTGACGTTGCCAACCGAACTGCCTTATTTTTGACAAATATAAGAAACGTTTGCTCTACGACTTCTGGAAAAACACGCCAGTTGGGCAGGAAATTAAAAAAAAAAAGATAGATTTTTAAGTCTTATAGTTTCTAAACGACTTAAGCTACCGACTCGTGCAATACCTCGATGAAAAAGCAATATTATAAAATGAATTTTCTCTAAAACGGCTCTAACGATTTCCTCTTAAATTTGGAACTTAATTGCCCTTGAGATCTCTCAACTTTTAATATATAACACTTTTTGTCATAAAAATACGCATTTGGATGTAATTGGGCGATGAAAAGTGCAACCCGTTTCAGTTTAGTATGGAAAACATTTCATGCTTACTTGAATGCCCAAACACCAATTTGATGAGAACAATTTCTTATTAGGCATTTCCTAACTTTCATATTTAATTTAAATTCCTTAAAAAACGATCGCACCTTCAACATACAAAAGTTCTGATATCAACATTTGTGACGAAAAATTATTACGCTCGTCATCAAATACACCAGCAAACTATTCCAGCCTTATTTTCTTCACAGGAAAATTCTATTGCAGCGTGCCGAATGAGAAAATTTTGCAAAGAACACAAAAATTACTTATTGCCAAGCACTATTTATTACAAAAAAAATACACTTTCGTTAAAATAATGACCTAAGTAAATAAAAAAATAATTAAATAATATTTTAAGCAAAGAATTAGTTTTTGGTGTTTAGATATGGTCAACAGACTATTAAATGACTCGTAACCATTAGCATCTAATAAGAGCGAGCGAAATGCACAACATGCTTTTGGCGTGCGAATTAAAATTGTTCCGGAAATTTTTAAGAAAAAAATATAAATTTTATTCTTGAATATTTTATGGTGTTAAATCTTTATTGATAAAATTATTAAACACAATTTATATTAGACACTATTGTAACTTTTTAGTGTTTCGTAACCGATCGCGATCTTGATCAAAATAGGACTACCTTCTGAAATCTTAAATTCAATTCAACGAACCTCGGCCAGGAGCTTTTCTTTTTGAACTTTAGAACTTTAATTTATGTTTAGATTAAAAGCTTAAGATGAAACTGTCGCATCTTCTTGTGAAATTCAATTATGCTGACCGATGCAATTTGGCGGATACTTAGAACGCAAAAGGCGAAATTGATTGGGCTTCGAACTGAAGCTTATGTTTACTTTAATTTTGATTTGTTTAACTTAGCTGTGGAACCCAGATCGGAGCTCAAAGCCAAAGTCAAAGACAAAGGCAAATGCAGAGATTAAAATTATTGTTTATAAAAGCCATAATTGGCCTGTTTTCAGGGGTTGGATAACTCTCCCCCTTCTAAAATGGATCGTCCCGATTCAATATGAAATTCATTTAATTGATCTCTTAATTCTGTTAAAAAAATGTCTTGGTTAATAGATTTTTCTGGTTCTGGCCGTTGTTTTTTGGTTACAAATAATATAGCATTTTTGTATTTTATAATAAGTAAAAAAATCAAAAATATAATGATAAAAATTAATAATATAAAGTTAAGTGATATTTTAGTATAATTAATTTTAATGAAAGGATTTAAGATATTTATATTATCTTAAGAGAGTTCCGAGTTATTTGATAAAATGTAATCGGATATTTCATAATTTTTAAAGTGGTTCGTAGTTATGTAGTCAAGAATTTTGTTTTCCAAATTGGTATATGAGATATTATTAATTTTGGTTGTACCATTAAATGTTATTAAATATGACCCGTTTAAATGGGAGTTGTTTACAATATTGTTACCATTTATAAGAATGGCACCATCTTGTATAATGTATATTTTTTTATTTTTTTCTCTTATTTTTTTACAAGTTGATCTCTCACCATTTAGTAATCGGGTAAAACAAGTTTTTTCCTGAAGTAAAGTGCAATAATTATTAAAAAGTTCGTTCTTAAAGTTAGGCATTTCATAAAAGATATTTGCGCATTTTGCGACTTGATTACTTGATACTAGTTTCCCATCGATTTGATAAATTGCTCTGACGTTATATATTTCGCATCTATTTTTTATTATTGGGTATTTTATATAAATTATTAAAAGGTCTTTATGAAGTGCGATTTTAAAAAGAGAGATGTCCAATAAGTCAGCGATAATTACTGGTTTTTGTTCATGTTTTAATATTTCCATGATGTCATCATAGTTTAAAATTTTGGTATTAAAAACGTAAATTTTTGCAAGTGTGATTGTGTCAATTAAATTTTGCAGATCAAATGTTAATAATCGTAAGCGATGTTTTCGCAGTGGTAAATCTTGATCAATAAAAACATTTTTAAAATCATCAGAAAGCGATTCTATTTCTTTAAACAATTTGGAGTTGACAATAAATTGCTTATTATTGTTTTCAATTAATTCATTGATTTCATTCTGAACTGTAATAAAATCATCATGATTCGGAGTTCCAGCTAACCATTTCCACACAGTGCCTAACTGATTTATTCCCCTTTTTGATCTAGGTGAAATTAATTGTGATAAAATTAATTATATTACTTCTAAATCATATTTAATTTCCCATTGTGATCTTTTATTAGTATCCCTTTTTATGTTATCTGATTCCAATTTTATTATTTCTTTAAAAAAACTTAAGTTAGTTACGTGGAATAAGTCTGCGTATGAATCATACGTCAATACGTCTTTATTATCCTTGAATAAAAGATACTCGTGGCTTGTATAGTCAATTATTTCCGATTTTGTAAATAAAATAAGGTGTAGTATAAGCACCTGATAAAACATTTTCTGGAAAGGGTAAAATAAAAGTAATATATAAATATTTAGAATTTTATATTATCTTTGTGAATAATTCTATTTCTACTGTTGATTATAATTTTGTTAGGTAAATTTTCCTTAACTACCTATTTTTATACCCGTTACTCGTAGAGTAAAAGGGTATATTGTATTCGTGCAAAAGTATGTAACAGGGAGAAGGAAGCGTTTCCGACCCTATAAAGTATATATATTCTTGATCAGGATCACAAGCCGAGTCGATATAGCCATGTCCGTCTGTCCGTCTGACCGTCTGTCCGTCCGGATGAACGCTGAGATCTCAGAAACTACAAAAGCTAGAGAATTGGGATTACCAACACATATTCTTTGGCTTCCTACGCAGCGCAAGTTTGTTTCAGCCGGGGGCCACGCCCCCTCTAACGCCCACAATCGCATAACGCCCACAATAAACGAGTTTAAAAAGTGTCTGGCGCCCACACCTTTCAAGATTTTGGAAAAGTAAAAATGCAGTTTTATTGCATTTATCAAGACCTACCGAAATGTAGAAGAAATTTTTCAAATCGGACCATTCGTTAAAAAGTTATGCCAGATAAAACATTTTCTATCTCCATCTCCCTCGCACTCACTTTGGCTGAGTAACGGGTATCTGATAGTCGGGGCACCCGACTATAGCGTTCTCTCTTGTTTATATCTAGTTTTTAGCTTATTTCTTTCCCCGTGTTTTTTTTCATAAACTACCTGTCCTACATAATATTCTTTTTCTTTTCTATTTTCATTGTGTGTTTCTAACATTTTCTCTTGTGTGTTTTTTAAAATTTGAGGAATATTATCGTGCTTTTTTTTATTATATAGTACGTCAAAGGGTTTTTGGTTCATCGAAGAATGAATGCTCTGATTATATTCTTGAGCGGCTCTAATTACTATTTCGGAATAGTCGGTTAAATTAATTTCTTCTTTTATGCATCTAGCTAATTCTGTTAATGTAGAATGTGCCCTTTCAACTTGTCCGTTTGAGGTACTGTGCCTCGGGTCTGCGTAATGTAGACTTAATCCGCACCTTTGTGCAAAAGATTTAAATTGGGTCGAGGTAAAACTCGGTTCATTATCAGTCATTATTACTTTGGCTCGTGGAAATTGTTGAAGTAATTCCATTACTTTGTTTTCGATATTTAATTTATTTTGGATTTCTTTTACTACTAGAAATATTGAATAAGCATCAATACAAGTTACACTCATAAAAAAAAATCGAAGAATTTCCATTAAATCAAGGAAATTCTTTCTTGAATTTTTGCCAAAGGCGACCTCACCTTTGTTTTAAGAAACGTTTTTTTTGAAAAGCACCTTTAAAACCAGAAAAAATATTTCTTGAAACAAGAAATTAAATTTCTTAAAACAAGAAAGGGTTTTTTGGAAAGCCACCATTAAAAGAAGAAATAATATTTCTTAAAACAAGAAAGGCGATTCTTGTTTCAAAGGTGGTTTCTTTCTTGTTTCTAGAAATTAAACTTCTTAAAACAAGAAATGTTTTTTTAAAAAGGCACCTTTCAAACAAGGAAAAATATTTCTTAAAACAAGAAAATAAATTCTTGTTTTAAAGGTGGATTCTTTCTTGTTAAAATATTTAAAATTTCCTTTCAAGAAATTTTATTTCTTGATTTAAGAAATAATAATTCTTGAATGGAAGTTTTACATTAACCCTGAAATATAAAAGAAAATGTAACTTCGTTTTTTTTTGATATTGCATATTTTATTTAATTACATTTGAAACATTTAACACTTAACATAATGTTTATGTCATACAGCATATGAGTTATTATTGGTGGTGTATTTAATTCACATAATTTAACTATTGTATACCCCATGGCCTTTTGAACTTCATATGACATAAGGTGATCACAAAACTCAGTATATATTCGCATTTCTTCATCTGGAAAAAAAAGAGTTATTGGGATATAAAATATTTATTTTTAGATACACAACATTTTTTGAAATTTAATGTTAATAATAGCCAAAATACAAACACGTTGGTCAAAAGACCGAGAGAGAGAGGAAAGGATAGAACAGATAGAACTCAAAGATGGGGGTTGAAAATCGAAGTTCAGAGAGAGAGAGTCACGGGAGAGACACGAAGAAGGAAGACCGAATGTAAGCAGGCCAGATCATGACAGTTTGAAGAAGTAGAAGAGAGAAACGTCGGTCAAAAGAGCGAGAGAGAGAAGCAAAAGATAGAAGGGTTGAAAATCGGTTTTCAGATCGGGTGAATCGCGTACCTGCATACATATGTATTTACATGCCTAAGTATGTCAAACAAATACACCATATTTTTCTTTTTGATAGACTTACCTTAGAAGGTTTTAAAACAAAATTACAGCTTCGCCAAACCATTTATTTGGCAGATGCAACTGCTCTCACTGCAGGTACTTTAGAGATTTCTCCGACATGTTTCACTCTGAAAAATAAATATAATGCAAATAATATGATCTATTTATTTATTGAATTTATCACAGACATTATGTTTGTTAGGTCACACGGAATACATAATGAGACACAGTCTGCTGACTACAAATCGAAAATGCCAAAGAATAATGCTTGAACATAAGCTGGAAAGTGGAGAACAGATACGAACAGAACAATTAAATAAAGCTATATTATAATACAATAATTACACTACGCTAATGATTGTGCACTCTGGAGATTGAGATGCAGATTCATAGGTTCCTGTACTTCGGTTTGTGTTTTCCAATCCAATAACTGGATCGCATTGTACTAGACTAGGCTATTTTTTAAGGTAACTACCACAACTACTTCTACAAACTATGCTAACAAAACAGGGTGTGTGGAATAAATGGCCACAGGTTTAGAAGGTCGATGTCTCGATTAATTCCATTAAGTTTGGCACAGGAAGTTATGGCTATTTTAGGATACGTTCAGAAGGTTTTTGTGCGCTTGCGAATGAAGATTGCGACCGCTAAAGCACTCCTTTGGAAGGAATCTGTGAATCACTGGTGATATTAGATCCGGATCCAGAGTCTTTATATTCGTGGGCTTGGTTACCAGAGACACCAGTGCACCCACCACGATGACTGTGGCCACACCAATGGGATTTATCCAGTGGTAGGACAACCGGTACAGTGGGAAAACTTGCTCCTCATCTACCCAAATATTTTCCCTAAGGGTTACATTACCCACACATCCCTCCACGGAAACGGGAAGCTTTTGAGAATTCAATTCCCCGGCTGCAATGGTGAACTGCGTTCCAAAGGATATCCATCCGGCGAGCAGAGCACTTGCAATTCCGCCCACAGCAGTGCCCACAGTATTGGCCCAGGGAACGAGCATTCCCAGGGTAAACAGGCCAAAAGTGGTTCCAGCTGCGATGGCCGTCATTGAAGTGCAAATGCTCAGGATACCACTCAACTGTTCCAGGACAAACACCAGTGAGAGGGCCACTAAACCAAGAACAATAATCGTGGACTTGACCAAAATGGTGGAGGCTCTTTCACTTGGTTGCATCTTGAAGCAGCCGCGAACTATATCCTCCAGGATCACCAAGGATGTTGAGTTGAGAACTACGGACAGCGAGCTCAAGGCAGCTCCGAATATGCCAGCTATAAACAACCCGGACATTCCATAGATGTGACCCACACTCTGAACGACAAAGAGCGGAAGCAGTTGATCGTCGTGCGTTATAAGTCCCGCACTCAGGGGATCACAGTCCTTGTACATCTCAAAGATAAGCAATCCCACATAACAGCAAACAGAGACGAAGGCAGCCACTCCAATTGTGAAAATGGCCATGGAAGCACGAGCTTTTTTCAACGAGGGAAGAGACATGTATCGCTGAACCATGGTCTGATTGACGGCATTAAAAGAAGTCCAGTATGAGAAGCCACCGATAAGAACGCTCCAAACAGTGTGACGAACATATGGCGAGGGATTCGTGTTGTTGAAGATCAATCGACCACCTTTGGCGGCATCATCAAAAAGGACATTTAAGCCATTGGCGTAGACAGTGGCCAAAACAGCTACTGCAAGAACGGAAAGGAACATCACCAGCACCTGCCAGGCATCTGTGTGGACCACTGCCTTGATCCCTCCCACAAAGGTGTAGAAAACACACACGACCACAATGACCACTGCAATCACATGCAGATTAATGCCAGAAACCTGATTCAAAGCTATAGCTGGCACATACACAATGAAAGGCAAAAACAGTATCTCATCCAGTATAAACATAAACGATGCTATACTTCTTATGACCGAATGAAAGCGCATCTCCAAGTACTCATACGAAGAGCCTACTTGAAGAGCTGAGAATACGGGTATGTAGACATAGGAGACGGCAATGCCTTGGAGAACAATTGCGATAGCTATAAACCAATATTGCGTGCCATAATTGTAGATTTCAGAGGTGGTGCCCAGTATCGTGACGCCCGATATATAGCTGGCTATCAGGCTCATGGCAACGGGAAAAACTTTCAGATTGCGTGACCCCAGCAGGTACTCGCTCATCTTCTCAGATCCGAAATCGTGCTTGACTCGCCTCTCTGGCATGGTGGTCGGCAAAGTGGGCTCCGCCTCCTCGAGCTTCCTCTTGCTCTTCTTGATGCATCCGAAATAGATTCCCGTGCCGGTGGATAATACGATCATGCCCAGGAAAACAATGTAGTCCACACTGCCGAACCTGAAGTTTTCCATGCCCTTCTTCTCCACCGCCGCTTCCATATTGTTGGGGACCGGCAAACGATGGGATTTACGATGGTTGGGGGGTGGTTTCCAGAACTGGAGCAGCAAAGCCAAATGGAAAATTGTGCGTTCCTCACGAAAATCAACACCAAAGCAACACACGATAAACGGCCCGCACCGCGAACTACCAACAAATCCGCGAAATGTAATGAAAATTGTCTTGTGGCACAAGGGGTCAACGGATTCCGATGAGTTCTGTGGGTTTCGGAATGGTTTTGAAAACGTAAATTAATTACACCGAACACAACACATTTGTACCAAACTCGAAAATGTAAATAATAAAATAATAAAATAATAAGGCGAAGTTATTATAGAACTCTACACCTACAAATAGATGTACAAATGTATGTGTGTACGTAGCTTTTAGCTAGAAAACAATTCAACTAAGTTTGTGTAAAACTTGGTTAGAAGATTCGAATTTTTCCTTTAATTAGATACATACATTTGTATGCGCGCTATACAAAAAATTATATATGTACATACCTTTGAATAATTGGAAAAGGCTTCACTCATTATCCGCTTGAAAATCACGTCCATCACTTACGAATCTTTTTTCACAACTAACGCTCGGATGATCAGAGAAGTCGGTAGCCGGGTAGTAGTCGGGCCGAGTAGGCCCTTCGTCCTACTTCGTTTTTTTCTGTCGTCAACATTCGGTAGCCGAAGGAAGTCAATGGCTACTTTCTTATTTTCAAGGGACATTTCTTTCACATATTCAAAGGCGATTTCGCCATTAAATACGTAGAAAATGTTTTGGCTGCGACGGCAAAACAAACATATGAGATTTTCATTTTTCTATTTTCAAGAAAAATTATTTCTTGAATTTTTTCCATCAAGAAAGGTTTTCTATATTTAAAGGCAAATTTTCTAATTACAAGAAATGTTTTTTCCATTTTCAAGGGTAAGCCGATTCAATGGCGAGATTTCTATAATTGAGAAATACATTTTTATGAGTGTATGAAAGTAAGACTTTGCGCGTAATATATGTCAATGTGTAAATTTTCTCCTTCTTTACTTGGGATTGGGGCTTCTCCAATTGGAATTTGAATTGGATGTCTGTTATATTTGTTTTCATTGCAAATTGTACAATTTTTTATATGTTCTTTTAATTTTGTGAGTAAGTTTGGCCAATAATACAACCTTTTAATTTGTTTATAATTTTCGTCAAGTCCCCTGTGTGCTCTACAATGTTTTTCTTCGATTATAAGTGCTCTGTCTTCCGGATTTTCCACATCTTGGACAAACATTCTTGTACACAAAAATTTATTCATAAAATTTTCCTTAAGTGGTTTTTGATTTCTATAAAAGTCCTCTAAAGTACAATGAATACCTACTGTTATATTAGGAGGAATGTATTCTCTTAAGATTGATATTAAATTTTCGGGAGTGTCAAATTCTACTATATGTCTGGTATTTTCGAATATATTAATCGACTCATGTATTGTATACCTCCCCGTTGCTATTAGCAATTGTTGCTTAAACTGGTTTAAGGGTTTTCGGGTTTCTTGTATAACATTCTCAAAACTACTCTCTGCTGAATGCTGAGTGTTTTGATCTGAGACCGATTCGTTACTTTCAGTTAAGTGATTAATCTGAATCCTTGATAAAGCGTCTGCAACTATATTAGTTGTACCTGGTTTATAAATTACTTTTGGAGTGAAACTTTCTATGAAGGAATACCAGCGTTTTATTTCTATATTAGGATTTTTATCAGAGATTGCGAAAGATAATGGTTGATGATCGCTTTGAATTTCAATTCCAATCACACCGTATAAGTAATTTCTTAGATTTTTGAGAGCCCATACTATAGCTAAAAGTTCTTTCTTATTAGATGCATAAACTTGTTCTGTTTTAGATAAGGTTTTTGAGATAAAAGTAATCGGTTTACCTTCTTGGGATAAAACTGCACCAATTGCGACGTCCGAAGCGTCGGTGGTTACGGTACATTTTTTATTATAGTCCGGTTGAACTAGTTCTACTTGAGCAATGAGATTTTCTTTTAGCTCGTTAAAAGCTTTAATAGCTGGGTCATCCAGCTGAATAAACATTTTTGTTGACATTTTCTTTGAAATTTTGCCATTATGACCGCCAAGATATTTTGTTAGAGGTTTGGCTATAAAGGCGTAGTTTAAAAGAAATTTTCTATAATAGCCTGTAAGGCCTAGGAAACTTCTTAGTTCCCGAATATTTTTTGGAAGCGGATATTTAGTAATGGTGTCAATTTTTTCTGGGTATGTCTTAATGACGTTATAAGATACGATGTATCCTAGAAAACTGGTTTCACGATTAAAAAACTTTGATTTTTCTAAAGAGATTTTCATGTTTGCATTTAATAATATATTTATAATGTTGTTCAAGTCTTCATAGTGTTGTTCAATCGAATTTGAGAATATTATAATGTCGTCCATGTAGACATGACATGTTTTCCCTATTTGTTCTCTTAGGATGTCATCCATTGCTCGCTGGAAAATTCTTGGTGCATTTGTTAATCCGAATGGCAATCTTAAAAATTCGTATTTGCCATTATTTATTGAAAAGGATGTTGTTTCGACATCAGATTCTTTCATTAATATCTGATGAAAACCTGATTCTAAATCTATTGTTGAAAAATATCTTGCTTTCCCCAAATTAGATAAAATCACTGATGGGTCTTGCATTGGGTACCTGTCAGGTATGGTACTTTCATTTAATTTTTTATAGTCAATAACGAGTCTTAACTTACGGCTTCCGTCTTGATTCTCTCCTTTTATTGGGACTACCAGAACTGGTGAAATATAAGGACTTCGGCTAGGCCTTATAATTTCTTCTGATAACATTCTACTGATTTCGCTATTCACAAAGTCGGTGACAGATAAAGCATACGGATATTGTTTCCCGTATATTGGCCTGTCGTGAATAAGATTTATTTCCCCCTTTATGTCTGTTCTAAAAGGAATTTGCATATTTATCTTTGAATGCTCTTTTTCAATATAGTGAACTATTTTTTCCTTTAGATTTTCTAATTGATCTGTAACTATATTATTTATCTGTTGTTTGTCGGATACCTCAACGACGTCGGGCTTGAAATTTTTACATTCCAAACGATTTTTATTTATTCGATTTTTGACGGTATTTTCTTCGTCGGCACTCTCAGGACTCTATTGACGGATATTTCTACGTCGGCGTTCTCAGGATTTTCGAATCCCAAACTTTTCTCACTATTTTCCACAAATAATGAATCTGTGTCATCGCTACTTTTATCATCAAAATATTTTTTTATAATAAATTCTTTCAAAGGAAGAATATTATTTTTTTCTTCAATTAAACTTATTTCATTTTTTTCCTCATTATCATAATATTTTAACTTTTCTGTTTTTCCTTTATATTCCAATTCTCCCTTTGCTATATTTATTATAGCTCCAATTTTTCTTAGTAAATTGAATCCAATTAGAAGATCAGATTCTAATCCTTCTATTTCATAAAATAAATGTCGTGTTTCAAAAATATTTATAATAAAAGAAGAGAAAGAGAAGACGTCAAGAAAGTGCTCCGCAAAGCCTATCAGAAAACCCGTGAACACAAAGCACCTGCAAATGCATTAATAGCCGATCTAAAACAGCGGGTTCTGGAACTGGAATGTGAGATGATGGCTGTAAAAGGACTCACTGCTAAGTTTGAAACCCTTTCCAACAGGGTTGCGAGTAACCTACAGGTCCAAGCCAATAATGATGTGGCAAGCGACCTACGAATACATGGTATCCCCATCGTACAGGATGAGAATCTGAGAACATTAATGAACTCGCTTTGCTTTTCACTTGGTATAACGCCAGCGCTTAGGACCAGATCTATATTCAGAGTCCGAAGCAAAAACCCAAACGCTGTGGTAGACCCTGTAATCCTCGTAAGGATGGAAAGCGTCCGCGATAAGGCAATATTACTGCGAGAGATCGGCAACTTTCGGCGTGAGCATAAGCAACCCCTTAATCTGAGCAGCTCACAAGCCAAAACTACACAATTTTCAAGGAAGCGATGCACCTCAAAAAGCTTCGGCGGCTAGCAGCAGTCTTTTCCCGACGGGGTCTGGTACACATTAAGCATCAAGCCGGAGGTGAAGCCATACCCATCGAAAATCTCCAAAAACTTATTGACGTGGCTCCACAACATACCTCCAAACCGTCCGATGCCGCAACCCAGTCAACTGCAGAACCTGAAAGCTCCTTTCGCGGCTAATATTTCTAGTTTGTATACATTTACTAACGTTCCTTTTTTACTTAGTATATCTAACAAAATTATATTTATTATTTTTATGGTGTGTAGGTTACGCTTTTTTTACCATTTTAATTCTGCATATAACTTTGGCGCGCAACAGTTTGCAAATTATACAAAAAAAACCAAATGGGAGATGAATCCCATATAGGAACAGCCGGGACAAGCAGTCATTTAATGATAAAAATTTTAAGTAACACACAAACGGGTCTTAAAGTATGTCACATCAATGCCCAAAGCTTAACTAAGAAAATGGATGAATTCAAAAATATGTTTGTTCGTTCTAATGTGGATGTTATTTGAGTCTCAGAAACATGGTTTGACCCGGGTATGTCTGACCTCATTGTTGACTGTTGCGGATATAATTTATTTCGATCTGATCGTGTTGGCCACGGAGGGGGTGTTGCAATTTATGTTAACCAAAGACTGAACTCTAAATTTATTTGTAGCCATCCTGTTGGTAGTGCCATCGAGTATATATTCCTTCAAATCACATCTAATAAAAGTTCTTCAAAACTCCTAATTGGTTGTCTCAACTGTGATAATAGATTTAGCTTTTTGTGTGTTAATCAAGGTAATGTCCTTGAAGCTATACTCAAAGTAAAATCAAATGCCACAGGCCTGGACGATATTAATCCTAAATTCTTAAAAATTATACTGCCACAAATTTTACCATATGTAACCTATATTTTTAATTCTGCCATTACTTTTTCAACCTTACCTGATTTGTGGAAAATTACTAAAATCATACCAATACCCAAGGGTAACGATGAGTACAGGCCTATAGCCATTCTTCCTTATCTCTCTAAAGCTTTCGAGCAAATAATGGCAAATGGTAAAAAAATTTACTTTAAAAAACAACCTTATGTTTAATTTTCAATCTGGGTTTCGCCCATTCAGAAGCTGCACAACAGCTATAATAACAAGAGAGAACGGGTGCCCCGACTATCAGATACCCGTTACTCAGCCAAAGTGAGTGCGAGGGAGATGGAGATAGAAAATGTTTAATCTGGCATAATTTTTTAACGAATGGTCCGATTTGAAAAATTTCTTCTACATTTCGATAGGTATTGATAAATGCAATAAAACTGCATTTTTACTTTTACCAAAATCTTTAAAGGTGTGGGCGCCAGACACTTTTTAAACTCGTTTATTGTGGGCGTTAGGCGATTGTGGGCGTTAGAGGGGGCGTGGCCCCCGGCTGAAACAAACTTGCGCTGCGTAGGAAGCCAAAGAATATGTGTTGGTAATCCCAATTCTCTAGCTTTTGTAGTTTCTGAGATCTCAGCGTTCATCCGGACGGACAGACGGACAGACGGACATGGCTATATCGACTCGGCTTGTGATCCTGATCAAGAATATATATACTTTATAGGGTCGGAAACGCTTCCTTCTCCCTGTTACATACTTTTGCACGAATACAATATACCATTTTACTCTACGAGTAACGGGTATAAAAATCTCTGAGGATATTAGGAAAGAAGTCGACAACAGCCAAGTAACACTACTCACACTCCTTGATTTCAGCAAAGCTTTCGATTCTGTAAACCATACAATTCTGTGCAATAAATTGACGAACCTTTTTAATTTTTCCGAAACCTCTGTTAAACTTTTGTCGTCCTATCTAAGTAACCGTCATCAATGTGTTGTCTCATCTTTTTGTGCGCCTTCATTTCTATGTACAACACGGGGTGTACCGCAAGGATCTGTTTTGGGGCCAATCTTGTTTTCAATGTATGTAAATGATCTTCCAACTGTAGTGACCCATAGTAAAGTCCATATGTATGCCGATGATGTACAATTATATGTTAGTGGAAATCTATGTCGTATTAATGACTGTATACATGCTTGTAATTCAGACCTTCAATGTATTAGCCAATGGGCACGTGCAAATGGTCTAGCTTTAAATCCAAAAAAATCTAAATGTCTGGTTATTTACAAGAAAAAAAATTAAAATTGAAAGTTTACAACACCAGTCCTTGTTGAGAACACAACACTATCCTATGTTGACCACGTAGTTAACCTTGGGTTCACTTTTAACAGCACATTAACCTGGAACGACCACATAAATATAGCAGTCGGAAAAACGTACGGACTGTTAAGACAACTTAACTTAAGTCAGCAATATCTCCCACTCGAAATCAGATTATTGCTTGCTAAGACCTATCTGACTCCATCTCTACTGGATGGCGTTAAAGTTTTTGGAAGCTGTGATGCTGCCAGTTTTAGGAAAATTAATGTAGCATTCAACAATATTGCACGATATATATTTAACTTGAGGCCCCGGGACCATATTTCTGAATACACCAAAAAAATTTACAAAATGGATTTAAAATCTGTCATCGATCGAATTATCCTCAAAACGGTACACAAAATTATTCACACAAGGGAACCGTCGTACCTGTTTTCTGACTTAAGCTTTAGCGCATCTCAGAGAACTAACAATTTAATTGCAAGTCGGACTAAGTTGTCAAGTTCTTCTTACCACTTTTTTGTTAATGCTGCTCGTCTCTGGAACCAGCTCCCACATTGTTTAAAATCTATAAATAGCGCCCAAAAATATAAGCTAAGCCTAACCACACACCTTATTACAAAATCAACCAAGTTATATACTCACTTTTAATTCTAGTAAAATAAGTCTTAGATGTAGATGTCTCGTCTAAAAAATGATCTTCATTAATATTATTTAATCGATTTACTTTATTCGCTGGCTGATTTACAGTTCCATTTGGTTTCCTTTTTTGAGCTTGAGTTTGCTCTCTATTTTGATTTGGGCGATAGTAATTTGTACGATTATTATTTTGATAATAATTATTATTATATCTTCCTTGATTATTATTTGCCTGCCAATTATTATTCGGCTGTCGATTGTTATTAGGTTTATTCTGGAGTTGGATCGATGGATCAACATCCATTGGCTCGACAGCTTGTTGCCTTTGAGTGTTATTTTGGTTATTGTTTTGCCAAAAATTTCCCCTTTGTTGCCAATTATAATTTTGGTTATTATCCCAATGATTGCCCGATTTATTATTATTTTTATTTTGTCGTACTTGATCAAATCGTAAGTTGTTTCCCTGATATTTATTTTTATTTCTAAATCCATTAATCCTGTTTGCAAATTGAGCACGGAAATTGTTTGATTCTAATTCCTAGACCTTTGCCAAAGCATTGGGCAAATCTGGTGGATTTAATGAGAAAAGAGTTTCTGAGACATATCCATTTAATCCGCATATATTCGTAGAGCGTTGCTCCTTATTATTTTGTTTGTTTCTTTGGTAATTACGCTGTCCTTTCCGTGTGTCATTATGTTTTTGTTTATAAGTAAAATCATTTTTTTATTAACTTCGTTATAGTAGTCAGTAACTGTCATTCGTCCCTGCCTAAGAATACTTAGTTCTGACTCTAGAATATGTATTGGTCGATTATCGTTATATATAAAATCCAATCTAGATAAGATTTCTTGAAACTTTAAAACGGTGCCATGATTGGTAAGAGCATCATGGGCAGCTCCCATAATTTTATTTCGTAAAATTGTTAAAGCAATAAAGTATTGTTCACTTTGAATTTTATAAAGACTCATAACAGTTTCTGCAGCTTCCCTCCATCCTACATATTGTGTTGGTTCCCCGGTGAATTTTGGTAAAGATTTTACCACTTCAAGCGTTGTTTCACACTTTATAGTTGGGTCGATTGTTTGTAATTTATAATCCTCCACAGTGTTTGCATCTGTGGCTAATCTGCCTTCTAAGCCTTCTATTTTCCTGCTCACTTCATTCAACTGAACATTTATTAATCTATTAATTAATTCCACTGTTAGGCCGCCAGCTGTGGCTATACTACCTGCAGAAAAATTTGGTGCTGAACCTCCGGTTGCCATTTTTAATTTTAATTCACCAAAGCTATTTATTAAATCCTCCAGATTGTTTCTCGATGATATTCTTTAATTCGCTAATCTATCTTATTGTTTTTATCAATTATTAATTTTATATTATTTTTGAATTAACTTCTCACTAAATTGTCCCGATGGGGTCTTCCTTCTGTGAGGTTGATCTTCCTTCCTTAGTTTGTATATCGTGCTGATTTTGGCGAGGGAATGCCCTTCAGCCCTTCCTTCTTTCTTAAGTTTTTATTTATTTGTTGTCGTGTTGATTTTGGCGAGGGATTGCCCTACAGCCCTTCCTTCTTTATTATTAATAATTTTATCGTAGATTTTCTTAATTCACTTTGTTTTATTTTTCTGTCTTTATTCTTGCCACTCTATTATTGGTTTGGTGTTGGTTTTTATGTTGTGTTAATAATTTATCTTTCGGTCCACCTTTAATATATTTCCGGGTTTAAATGGATTATTACATTACTTGATTTCCATTTATTTGTTGAACAACGATCACTGTCACAATGTTAGGTGTCGTCGATTGGTGATGGATGTTTTAATTTTTCCACTAAAAATTTTGGGTTATTTGCCGCGCGAGCTCCGTTTATATTTAACTTTTAATTTTCATGAAATAATTATTTGGAACTTTTTATGACGCGGCCCCACGATGGGCGCCAATTAAAATTGTTCCGGGAATTTTTAAGAAAAAAATATTCATTTTATTCTTGAATATTTTATGGTATTAAACCTTTATTGATAAAATTATTAAACACAATTTATATTAGACACTATTGTAACTTTTTAGTGTTTCGTAACCGATCGCGATCTTGATCAAAATAGGACTACCTTCTGAAATCTTAAATTCAATCCAACGAACCTCGGCCAGGAGCTTTTGAACTTTAGAACTTTAATTTATGTTTAGATTAAAAGCTTGTGAAATTCAATTATGCTGACCGATGCAATTTGGCGGATACTTAGAACGCAAAAGGCGAAATTGATTGGGCTTCGAACGGAAGCTGATGTTTACTTTAATTTTGATTTGTTTAACTTAGCTGTGGAACCCAGATCGGAGCTCAAAGCCAAAGTCAAAGACAAAGGCAAATGCAGAGATTAAAATTATTGTTTATAAAAGCCATAAGTGGCCCGTTTTCAGGGGTTGGATAACTTGCGTTCATAGAAAAAAGCCGAGGCCTTGTTAAAAACAATTCGATATTTAAAAAACTAAAAATGGCTCCAACTTTTTACAAAAATCTATTGTAACTAACATTATGGCGCAAGTATTAAAATAAAAAAAAAATTTTTTTGTGGGGGCAATGGTTAAACAATTTTTTCTTAATCTTAATTTGTTTTTATTTTTAAGAAATTAAAAATTTTTATTTTTAGAAATTTTATTTTGAAAGAAGAGGTTTTAGAGGAATTAATGCAAAAGAAATGAAGTCAATCGGATTCATATAACCGGAGATACAGATTTTCAATGAGAGGGTACTTTTTCAAATTTGACAATTTTTGGCAAACTTAAAAAAATTCTAACTAAAAAAATAATTTTTTTTCGGTCAAATCCTGATACACGTGTTTACTTATTTTCCGAATAGTACGTGTAAAAAAAGTTTCAGGCAAATCAAAAATGTGAAATTTTTTTTTTGGCCAAATCTGTTTGGTTTGTAAAAGAACGGCCCATATATATATATTTCGATAAATGTATGGTTTAGATCGCGACTGGTAAACGGTCATATTGGGCGAACATGATTTGCCGTTAAGATTTAAGCTTCCGCATTGATTGTCGACATACTGTGGTAAGTTTAGTGAACAGAATGGTGGTAGGTTATGTTTTAATAAATAAGATTTAAGCTTCCGCATTGATTGTCGACATACTGCGGTAAGTTTAGTGAACAGAATGGTGATGGGTTATGTTTTAAGTGAATACTATCTATACTACTTGTTTCATCAGACGGCCACGCCCCCTCTAACGCCCACAATCGACTTTAAAAGATGTCTGGAGTCCACATCTTTAAAAATTTCGGAAAAGTATAAATGCAGTTTTGTTGTGTTTATTTATACTTATCAATATGTAGAAAATATTTTTTAAATCGTACCATTCGCTTTGCTAATCGAAGTACTTGACTATATCGTTCTTTCTTATTCGATTTAAAATTGTCATACTTTTTTATTAATACCTTGATATATTTTTTTTCATGTATTTATACCCGTTACTCGTAGAGTAAAAGGGTATATTAAATTCGTGCAAAAGTATGTAACAGGGAGAAGGAAGCTTTTCCGACCCTATAAAGTATATATATTTTTAATCAGGATCACTAGCCGAGTCGAACTAGCCATGTCCGTCTGTCCGTCCGTATGAACGCTGATATCTCGGAAACTACAAAAGCTAGAAAGTTGGGATTACCCACACTTATTCTTGGGCTTCCTACGCAGCGCAAGTTTATTTCAGCCGAGCGCCACGCCCCCTCTAACGCCACCATCGCCTTAAACGATTTTAAAAGGTGTCTGACGCCCACATATTTAAAAATTTCGGAAAAGGAAAAATGCAGTTTTATTGTGGTTATCAATACCTATCGAAATGTAGAAGAAATTTTTCAAATCGGACCATTCGTTAAAAAGTTATACGCGATCAATGTTTTATATCTCTATCTCTCTCGCACTCCTTTGAGAAACGGGTATCTGATAGTCGGGGCACCCGACTATAGCGTTCTCTCTTGGTTTTTTTTACACTGTATCCAAGTCGAATTTGGTATTCTGTCCCACATTAAACGAAAGCGCCCTAGGTCAATTATATCTACATGTCAACATGGTTTTATAAAACCTATATCAGCAACCACAAACTTTTTGAAGCTAATTTCATAAGTGATAAAGGGCTTCAAAACCCATTTTCAAACAGACGTCACCTACAATGACTTAGAAAAGTATTTGACTCCGAAAGCCACCTACTTCTGGTTAAAAACTTAATTTAATTGGGTTGCCAGTTGATCTTTTGAGATGAATCTTAAATTATCTAAACGGCAGGACACAAGGGGTCCTTTTAAGGCGGTCTTTGGCATCAAAAAATCAATAAACTTTGCAATTTTTTCTTTAAAACCTGGTTAGATGGATTTAATTCAAACCTTCTGTAGATTATTAAGTGTCATTTAAATAACATCCACTAATTTTTATAGCCGATACTATCGGCTAATATATTGGTGGCAAAGCGATTACTGGAACACTATTAAAACAAGAAAGAAAGCTAGCCTCGGCCAGCCGAAGCTTATATACCCTCGCAGATTATTCCTATTCATTTTCAAAAACATTAAATTAAGATTAACTTGCGTATATGTTAGAACAATCAAAATTTTAGCTGATTTTGTATTATTTTAGCCTTAGTTTTTTGATTCTGTCTATGTCAGCTATATAATATAGCCGTCCGAATTTGGATATTTTTAATTCGAAAATTTGAGAGATTTTCTTCATGGTCTCGAAACGATATCTAATTTTTATGACAATATCACACCATTTAAGATTTTTAAAAAAGTTAAAAAAAATTCATTTGATAAGGCCGAAGATATGGGGATGCTATTTATACCCGTTACTCGTAGAGTAAAAGGGTATATTGTATTCGTGCAAAAGTATGTAACAGCTAGAAGGATGCATTTCCGACCCTATAATGTATATATATTCTTGATCCGGATCACTAGCCAAGTCGATCTAGCCGTCCGTATGAACGCTGAGATCTCGGAAACTACAAAAGCTGGAAAATTGGGATTACCCACACATATTCTTGGGCTTCCTACGCAGCGCAAGTTTATTTTAGCCGAGCGCCACGCCCATTTTTACCGCCCACAATCGCCCACAAACGATTTTAAAATGTGTCTGGAGCCCACAATTATAAAGATTTCGGGAAAGTATAAATGCAATTTTGTTGCGTTTATTTATACCTGATTTCGTCTTGTTGACTATGACGATTTTTATAATTTTTTATATATTCGGCTTCATCATCAATTAATCTCAGCTTTTGTTTATAAAAATTATTGGTAGTGATTGATTCGGTTTCTAGTCCGAATAAATCACTATACTGGGTGCATAATGCTGTAAGCTGTTCATTGAATTGAGGCGGGAAGTTTTTTGCAAGTTGGGATAATACAATTTTTTGTCTGGTTTCTAAATCCGTTTTTACTACTTCGTAGTTTGAAAGTGGTTCATGATGTATATTTTTGATATAAACTACTTGATCTGTGCTTGTGGTATTTTGGAATCTTATATATGCATTTTGGACTGTTGGTATGGTATTTGCGATATAGATACCATGCTGAATTTCATGATTCGGAATTAATACGCTGTTTTCTTCTGAATTTATTTCGATTTTTCGGACGACTTGGGATCTTGCTGGCAGAATTAGGGAGTTGTTGCCAGAACTGTATGCTATTGGAACATAAATCGGATATTTGAGGTTATTTGGTCTTAGTTAAGCCAGTCTTCAGACGGCTTGAAGTCTAATTGACAGTTGTATCTTTTGATAAAATCGATTCCTAGTATTCCATCACATGGAATAGTGAATTGCATATTTACTAAATGGAAATCATGTGGAATTATGTACTTAGAAGTTTGAATTTCAATCAGAGCTCGAAAAATACGGTCAACCGAATTTTTCTAATCGGGCTGCTCAGTTGAAAGACCCCAAAATTGAGAATATCTCAGGGTCTGAGCAACAACCCTTTTTTCGTTTCGTTTGTGCTCTCGGTCTCGGGTTTTTGGTTGACCGGAACACTCGGGTCGGTCCCCAACTGACCGCTCGATACGAACAAAATCGTTCGGCGCTCATATATTGACAGTCAGTAGGTGAGCAAAACAACAAAAGGGTTCCTACAAAAGGTCTTTATTTTTGTTGCTGGGTTTTCTTGTTGTTGCCTCAACTATTTTGTGACAGGAGAAGCATTTGAGAGAGACCGAAAGCGGGAGAGAGAGAACACGAAAATTATAGGGAAATTAAAAGAAAAATATATAGAGGCCAAAAAACTTTATACTAAAATATTTTAAAATGTAGATACATTTTTATATAATGAAATAACCCAATTATATTTATTATTTGTTCGTGATTATTTATTTAAAATTACAAATTAAGCATTGAAATTGTTGAAGATATTATATCTTTTGTTGAGGATGAAATTAAGAGTTGAAAATGACCTCTCCACTGATATTTGTTATGCAAAAGAGACTAGCACCACTTTCGCAACTTCGTTCAAATAAGGTGACTTAAATTTTAGGCAGAAAAATTAATTTTGTTGGTCATTATTGGTAGGCGACACATACATGCTCAAAAGACCTTTTGCCGAGTATTTTCGATGAAAAGGGTCTCGGGTGAACACAGACCCGATCGAGCAAACCAAATCGCTCATCGGTTGAGCAGGGAGCAACCCAGGGGCAAACGAAATTTTGGGGTCTCTCTCTGATAGGTTCGAATGGGGTCAGTATGTGAGGGGTTTTTTCCTGACAACAAGCACAAGTGAGACCTTTTTTTACGAGCTCTGATTTCAATAGAAGTTAAGCCTTTTGATTTGGTAACTTCCTGACTTATCCCCTGAATGTTTATGATGTGATTATCTTGAATGTTTTGAAAATTATCGGAATCTTCCTTCATTATGGATATTTCCGCGCCTGTATCTAGTAGAAAAACTAATTTTTTTCCTGTTGGTACGTTTATGAAGGTGACGAATGTATTTTGACTGAGATTTAAAATGTGAATTTTGATGTTGTATCTAAAGGTGTTTGGGAGTTTCCCGAATTTGTTTGGTTGTTGTTGTTACCACCATTACTGTTGTTGTTTTCCCCACGACTGTTTCCGCCGCGGTTGTTTCCACCACGGTTGTTGTTTCTGTAACAATTGTTATTTTGGTTATAGTTATTTATATTATAACCATTGTTTTGATTATATCCGTTATTCTGAGAATATCTGGTATTGGTATAATTACCTTGATAATTGTTTTTATAATTATTACCGCGATAATTATTTGGACTTGGCATTGCCTGTCATTTCAGTACTACATTGTACGTACTTGGCGACGGCTTTATTCATGGTTGCAAAATGGCCTGCTTCCAATATTGTTTTGAGGCGGCCATGCTCACAATTTTTGACCATTGTGGTGATGGCTTCAGCGTGTTGTCAGCGTGTTCGTCCGATAGGCCTTCATCAATATACGAAGCTTCTAGGAGCTTTCGTAGGTTGTCAATTTTTGTGGTGAATTTTTCTGCAGTTTTACCTTTTTGGCTTGTTTTTGCCATTTTTGCTTTAACTACGTCGGATGTTTCTCCGACTATAGTATCTTGCATTTTTTATACCCGTTACTCGTAGAGTAAAAGGGTATATTGTATTCGTGCAAAAGTATGTAACAGGGAGAAGGAAGCTTTTCCGACCCTATAAAGAATATATATTCTTAATCAGGATCACTAGCCGAGTCGAACTAGCCATGTCCGTCTGTCCGTCCGTATGAACGCTGAGATCTCGGAAACTATAAAAGCTAGAGGATTGGCATTTTGCATGCATATTCTTGGAGTTCCTACGCAGCGCAAGTTTATTTCAAAATGGTGCCACGCCCCCTCTAACGCCCTCAGTCGCCCTAAACCATTTTTTGAAAGGTGTCTGGCGCTCACACCACTAAAGATTTTGGGAAAGTAAAAATGCAGTTTTATTGTGATTATCAATACCTATCGAAATGTAGAAGAAATTTTTCAAATCGAACCATTCGTTAAAAAGTTATTCCCGATCAAAGATTTAGTATATCTATCTCCCTCGCACTCCCTTAGCTGAGTAACGGGTATCTGATAGTCGGGGCACCCGACTATAGCGTTCTCTCTTGTTTAATTATAGCTTCTATTGTTGTTTCGTTTTGGACTCTGTATAATGTTAGTCCAATTATTTTGGATTTGATGACTTCTACAGCTAAAATCTCGAATGTACCTTTCGTAAGGTTAACCAACTTCAAAGCTGTTACGAATCTCTGAAGGTGTATCCTTTGCTCGTTAAACTCCGGGATGGCATTCGATATTTCTTTAATGTATGCCCTTTCGGCAATTATCTCTTTAGCCATTGTGGTTAGATTTATTTCTACAATGCTGTTGTTAGAATCCGAGTCGGTCAAGTCCTGGTCTGATAATTCAGATTGAATAAGGACTGCCGGAATAGTGAGGTTGTTTATATCTTTTTCCTCTATATCGGGATCCGTAGAGATAGGGTCGTCAGTCTCAGCTTGTACTAGTGGATCTGATGATACTGACTCTTCTCTAGCTTCTACCTTCAACGGTGTGTTTAGAATAGTTGGTACTGAAATTGATAAGTCGTACCTTTGCTTTATAGCTATTAGGTTATCCCGTAATTTGTTTAAATATTTTGATACCTGAGACCAATGGGCTTTGTTTAGCCTGTCTCTCTGATCGTGTATTAGTATACGCGCTGTATTGAAGCGGTTTACTAATATTTCGGAATGCTTGCTTACAGTGTTTTGCTGTGCTGGCCGGGGTCTGGATAATGACTTATAAGATCTGTCAAAATCAATTTTTATATTATTTAGTTTTTTATATAATTGGTCCCATTCCATTATTTAATGGAATATTTTCTAGATTCTTGAAACCATCAATGAAAGATGTCTTCCAAGTATCTTGTTATTGTTAATAACTGATTTAATTTTTAGGGTCGGGACGGTGCTCAATACTTCGCCTTCTGTGTACTTGAGCAATGTATCAAGGGGGAAAAGCCTAAGTTGTACCTATTCATGTACTCATATTCGAATTCATTGCTTAGAAGAGACTCAGCTCATTTTTCGATTATTGATAATACCTGAAAGTTTGGTTCCTTATCAAGAGTGATTCTAATACACTCTGTAGTATTCATATTTTGTATTTTTTATTTATTTATTTTCATTGTACATAAGATAAGATTATTGGATAAAAAAACATTTTTATTCAATATATCAATATACTATACATATTTATTTTAGATGGTTTGTAGTTTTTTTTTTTATTATTTTGAACATATTTTTATAATTATTGTTGGCGCTTTATATATTTTATATTTTGTCCAGATCATTAGCCTGGCTTATATTTATGGCTCTTTTTGATATACATTTATTATGAAAGGTATATGCCTTGTACAAAATAAATGCGCTCATAATAAAGACAATGATTGATAATAAAATGTTCGTTAAATTTGTATTCATTGTTTTGGACTAGATTTTAATATTAACGTTTGCTGTGGAGTCTACTTGTTTTACTTCTACTAAACCCATTTTGTGTGTTTTTCTGTGAGCTAATATAGGATTTTTTTTTATAAAACGTGTAATTTAATTTATAATTTATTTGCCATTTAGTTTGGCTCATGCAATTAAGAATTTGCCTTATTGGACAGTAGGTATTGTGAGAAAATTTGTTTTTTAACAATGGAAAAAACCAGCCTAGTTTTTGTATGGTTTTAGGCCACACGCTAATTGGGCAACTTTAATGTCGCTCAATTTTACATTAGTTTTTATATAAGTGAGGATTTTAAGCGAACTCAAGGTCAAAGTTTGGTTATAAATAACTCAACAATTTAGCATTTCAACACACTTGCACTCGTTGAGGAGTGAACCTCGGACTTTCTGGGATTTGCAAATTTCGGTAGGGCGTCACCGCTACCTCATCAGCCAGAGAAGAAAATGTGAGCTATATAAAAAAAACAAGAGAGAACGCTATAGTCGGGTGCCCCGACTATGAGATACCCGTTACTCAGCTAAGGGAGTGCGAGGGAGATAGATATATAATATCTTTGATCGGGCATAACTTTTTAACGAATGGTCCGATTTGAAAAATTTCTTCTACATAGGTATTGATAGTCACAATAAAACTGCATTTTTAGTTTTCCAAAATCTTTAATGGTGTGGGCGCCAGACACCTTTCAAAAAATGGTTTAGGGCGATTGAGGGCATTAGAGGGGGCGTGGCACCATTTTGAAATAAACTTGCGCTGCGTAGGAACTCCAAGAATATGCATGCAAAATGCCAATCCTCTAGCTTTTATAGTTTCCGAGATCTCAGCGTAGAAATTTTTCAAATCGGACCATTCGTTAAAAAGTTATGCCCGATCAAAGATTTTATATATCTATCTCCCTCGCACTCCCTTAGCTGAGTAACGGGTATCTCATAGTCGGGGCACCCGACTATAGCGTTCTCTCTTGTTTTTATTCCTATTCCCCCTCTTAAGCATTTTCTATCTTGTACACTCCAGGTTACCTCCGGGAGCCACTTCCATCAGTTATAAGTCATTCTCGTGTTCTTATGTACGCTGATTATGTGAAATTATGCCTGCAGTGCAAGAATACTTCTTGCCAGTCTGACTTACAATCCGATTTAAATGGTTTTCAAACATGGGCCTGATGAACTTCCAGGATGTGTGCATCAACCATTTGTAAACCGATTCTTAAACTTTTTCATTTGTCCATTTCATCATCAGTTTTTCCAACTATCTGGAAGGATTATTTTATTATTCCACTTCACAAAAAGGGTGCAAAGGCGGGTTCCCAGAATTATAGAGGTATTTCTAAATTGACGGCAATTCCAAAAGCTTTTGAACGTATTATCACTTCTCATTTGCAACATTTATGTTCCTCGCTAATATCCTTGTGTCAGCATGGTTTTGTTAAGCGAAGATCGACTACCACCAACCTACTTGAATTGTCGTCCATTGTAATAAATGGATGTAACAATAACATGCAGACTGATGTTATATATACAGATTTTAGTAAAGCCTTTGACTCTGTTTACCACTTTCTTCATTTATTCAATTTAGATTTGCTTGGGTTTCCATGTAATCTTTTAGCATGGATTTCAAGTTATTTGAATGGGAGGACTCAGAGGGTTATATTTAAGAAAGCTGTTTCTAAAACGATCCACGGGACATCTGGAGTGCCCCAGGGTAGTCATTTGAGCCCTTTGCTGTTAACTTTGTTTATTAACGATCTTCCCTCTAACATAACACATTCTCGATACATTCTCGTACTAATGTATGCTGATGATGTTAAGCTTTGTTTGACATACAACAATATAGAGTCTGGTTTCCGCTTACAATTAGACATTGATCATTTTCAAGTATGGTGTGAGTATAACCTCTTAAATTTGAACTGCCTGAAATGTAATGTAATGTCTTTCCATAGGGGTACTCCTACGTTTATAAGTTATTTGCTTCAGAACTTGCCACTTGACCGTTCAGTAAATGATTTATGCGTTCTTCTGCACCCGATGCTTAAATTTGACTGCAATTTAATGTTGACTCTCAACAAAGCTACGAGCTACAAAGCTACGCCCCCTCTAACGCCCACAATAAACGAGTTTAAAAAGAGTCTGCCGCCCACACCTTTAAAGATTTTGGAAAAGTAAAAATGCACTTTTATTGTATTTATCAAAACCTATCGAAATGTAGAAGAACATTTTTCAAATCGGACCATTCGTTAAAAAGTTATGCCAGATTTAATATTTTATATCTCCATCTCCCTCGCACTCACTTTGGCTGAGTAACGGGTATCTGATAGTCGGGGTACCCGACTATACCGTTCTCACTTGTTTTTGTAAATGGACGTTGATGCACTACGAGCAGTACAAACAAGTGGCCCAACGACACCAAGCACGTGCCTGTTACGCGCGGGGCCCTTTTATCAATTTGGGCAAGAATGCGAGTTCGCGAGGAAGAATACATAAAACAAAACGAAAAAACGGGACACATAATGAGAATAAAGAAGCAATTAGGAGTGAAGCAAATGAGTTAAATATTAGTTTTTAATACCGGGATAGAAGTTTAAATGCAAATTAAATGATAAAGGTTGTTATAATTATTACATAGAGCGCGAAAGGGCTCGTGCAGACTAAAATTTGATGTACATCGAGGCAAATTAAGAGGATAATAATTACGTGTTAGTCTAACGGGAATATTAAAATTTAGGCGGCTTACAAGTTCTACAGAGTCAATATCACCTCTTATAAGATTGTGCATAAAAATAGTACCAAGTATTTTTCTACGATTTGCAAGTGTCGGTAAATTAAGCAATAATAATCTACTCTGGTAGAAAGGTAGCCTTACGTTTTGATCCCAGCTCAAACTACGAAGGGCAAAAAGAAGACATTTTTTTGTACCGACTCTATACGGTCAATGTGCACTTGATTTTGTGGGCCCCAAACCGAAGAACAATATTCCAATGTAGGACGGACAAGGAAGGTAAATAATAATTAAGGGTCGTCCAATTCTTTTGACCAACGCTTTATAAACCCAAGAAACAAACTTGCGCTGCGTAGGAAGCCAAAGAATATGTGTGGGTAATCCCAATTCCCTAGCTTTTGTAGTTTCTGAGATCTCAGCGTTCATCCGGACGGACAGACGGACATGGCTAGATCGACTCGGTTAGTGACCCTGATCAAGAATATATATACTTTATAGGGTCGGAAACGCTTCCTTCTACCTGTTACATACTTTTGCACGAATACAATATACCCTTTTACTCTACGAGTAACGGGTATAAATACGTATTGAAAACACGGTAGAAACAATTTCGGTGTATTGCGCGACGTGCGGCTGTTTATTAGTGCACTTGTAAAAAGGAACTGCTTAAGCCTAACTTAGCGTATAGGATCCAAAGCGGAGCGGAGACTTGCGGGAGAGTTGGAGAGGGAGAGCGAAAAGCAGTGCTTAAACTGTAAGTAACCATTTTAAGTTTTCTATGATATTGGGGTGCTCCTGAGTAAAAATTCCATACAAAATTATTTTCCATCACGTACAGGTTCCGCGGTATAGCTAAGTATACAAAAAACCGATGTTTGCCGACATTTTGAATTACTCTCAATACATCACGGCACTACTAAAAAAAAGTTCTCATCGTGAACCATTGCCCATGTCTTTCGAATTCAAGGCCAAAGTTCAAACTCCCAAAATTTGCACTATTTCTCTGATGAAAAAACAATTCTGAGAATTAAATCTTAAATGTAACTAATTTTAATTATTTATTAAATCTATTGTTCAGTGTATGCTTTAATTTCGGTTTGAAGCGTTTTTATGAGGATATTTTATTGGATTTATTTACTCCTAAATGTTGTCAAATTTGAAATTGTGTTTTCTAGAATACTTTAACAGAAGACTAATCTTCAATGTTACATTTAAGGAATTCCAATAGAGGGAGCCTCTGCTAACTTACAGATGTTTGATCAGCTGTTGTAAGTTGTTTTCTCACACCTTAGAAATTCGATGGAAGGCACACTTTATTGTATTGCTTAAATTTGTTTGTAAAAAACATTGTGCAGCCTTTTTTATTTTCTAACTCGTGTTCTTGTAACCCGATTTCGTCCATCAAATACTCATTTTACAGGTAATAGAATGCCCTTTAACTTTCTTATACGTCACCATCATTGAGTTTCAGTCATTTGTTTAGAAGCAGAACTCAAAGTTTAAAAAGTTAAAAAAAATGCAAAAATGCTGGAAAAAATGGCTTCTTTAAATGTACACGCCTAAAAACTGAAATTAGTTTTATAACATCTACTGGTAGAAGGTACTTTCATAAAGAAAACAAGGTATTGATCGTTACAATCCACCAGCAAATTAATTTAATATGAATTTTTGAAGCTTGCGACAACGGTGTTTTTTTGGACGTTTACAGCTGTTAACTGACACAACTGGGATCTAATAGGGCTGTAATACACGATTTCCTAAGCAATCTCTAATATACAAGTGTATATAGACGGTTCTTTTAGAAACCGAACACCTTTTCTTGGGTGACGTTTTTGATTTGCTTGAAACTTTCTTTACGTGTACTATTCGGAAAATAAGTAAGCACATGTATCAGGATTTGGCAAAAAAAATTATTTTTTAAGCTAGAATTTTTTTTTATTTTACCAAAAAACGTTTTTTTATTGAAAATCTGTATCTCCGGTTGTAGTAATCCAATTAACTTTGTGTCTTTTGCATTAGTACTCTAAAACCTCTTTAAAAAAATGTGTCTCTCACTTTTATTGAATCCATTTGGAATTCATGATTTCTTATCCTTTACCAGTCTTTTAACAATTTTTAAATAGAAAAAGATAAGTTTTAAGTCTTTTGATAATTTCTGAATGACAAAAAGTCGTTTTTTAATCTATTAAAATATTACAATTATTTATTTAAACCTCCATTTAATAATAAAATGTTAAAAAATGTAAATGTTTAAATATGTTAAACAAAATACAAATTAAAAAAAAATGTTTTATTTAATTTTAGACTTTTTTATTTTTATAAAACATTTTTTTTTTATTTAAAATAAATATTTTAAAAATAAAATCATCAAAAAAAAACGAAGCCTTGTTAAAAAAAATTCGATATTTAAAAAACTAGAAATGGCTCCAACTTTTTACAAAAAGCGATTGTTACACAATACGGCGCACATATTAATATTAAAAAAAAAGTTGGTTTTTGTACGGGCAATGTCTAAAAGATGTTTTTAAATCTTAATTTATTTTTATTTTAAATAAATTAAAAACTACATTTTTTTAAAATTTTGTTTGTTTTAAAAAGGAGGTTTTAAAGGAATTACTGCAAAAGACACGAAGTCAATCGAATTATTCTAACCGGAGAAACTGATTTTTAATGAGGGGGTACTTTCTCAAAACTTACGATTTACGAAGTTTTAATACCCTTGCAGATTTCATGGAAAGATTCATGTCAATCATATATTGATTTAGCGTCGTTTGTGAACGGTTGTATTTACCTTTGTGCTCTACGTTTTTTATTTTATTTTTTAGTGATTTTTTGCGAGTGTCTTGCGATTGTTTATAAACAAAGTTTAGCCTAACAACTGTGTTAGTGTTTTTAAATAAATGTCCCAATAACCGGTTACGTGGTTATAGTTATTTTAACATTTCTTTTGGATTTGTTTAATCGCTTGTCTGTGTTAGTGTATATTACACGCTCTAAACTTGCTAAAACTCTTGTAATCTCTTTCCCACTCCCCCGCTCTCACTCTCTGAGCGCTTGCTGTACTTCTAATTTCTCTCTCTCTTGCTTGCTTTACATTTGTAACTGCATAAAAAAACAAGAGAGAACGCTATAGTCGAGTACTTTGTTATGGTCTGCCAGAATAAAGAAAATAAACATATATAAAATCAAAACATACCAAACGACCGCGTACCTGGGTTAGAGAGGAGCAACAGATGCCGATACTAGAGATGGCCTGGGAATGGAGAACTGGTTCCGGAGTCGTGCTGGTTCGTGGCGGAACTAGTAGAATAGTGGGCTCAAGATAGTTTCAAATTTCGGAAAACTCTCTCTCGAAAAGACAATTGAGCCGACTTACAAGAAGGGCAACTAAAGGGCAAATCAGAACCATCTAGAAGCGGAGGAAGGTAGTCGTGTCTCTGGGAAAAAAATTCCAAAAGTGAGAGTGCAAGTTTAAGATAGAAAATATAAATTAAAGTGCTTTTGTGTTCGCAGCTTCCGGCGCCAAATTCGAAATCTGGGAGTCTGCGAGGAAGGGATTAAAACTGAAAGAAAACGATTGGGATTTTGATTATCGCCGCCCACATCTGGGTGGTGCCAGGTTTTTTTATTTTAAGTTTAGTTTTAAAGTTAATAAAACCACGAATATAGCCCACTACAAACTACAAACTACAAATCTACTTCTACATAAATTAATATACCCATGTAACCCTATATATAATATTTATTGATTTATTTATACTTATAACTATTTATTCATGTGTTGTGTAATCGTCCCTGTGGTACCCAGGTTAGGGAATTGTGAAGGTAAATGAATGTTATTTATAAGCCTTTTTGTGAATTAAAATGAGAAAAGAAATGAGCGAGTAGAGTGTCAAAAAAATGGGGTGAGGTGACGCATAACAGACCCAGTAGCCAGTGTCGGGGAGTTGCTTGAAAGATGCAGCAGCTCGAGGAAGGGAGGGTATATTCCGCGGCCATCGACAGCAGGTCGCAGTCCTTGTTTCCTTTCCTTTTTTAAGTAGTCATCGAGTCTAAAAAAATAAATATTTACTGTGCGCCGACAGATCCAACTATCGTGGTCATACTCACACCCGAGAAATCCGATTGCTAGCCGGAATCCGATGGTTGGATCCCCGAAAACCAGTCGAGACATAACAGAGTGGCGCCCAAAGAAAACATAATAAAAAGACAGGAAAAAGAAAAGGAAGAGAATCTCCGGCTGGTTCTCGACAACTAGTGGTGGTCCTGGAAAATTGCTACCAAGAGCAAATCTTAGAAGTCCCACTAAGAGGCGAGAAACGCAGTCACGTAGGATGATCGCTGAGATGCCCACGACCGGGACCCCGACAGGAGACAGAAATATCCTGGTTCGGCGCGGTTCCTATAAAGAAGACGAAAAGGCAGTATCAACCAAAAGGAGATCAGGATCGGTAGCTTCCAACATCCAGCGGTCGTGGTCCTTGCTGGAAGCAACACACAGGTAGTCCGGCCAAAGGGGAAAGCTGCTGAAAAAAAAAAACAAGAAGGATTAGGAATATGAAAGTACAGTGGGCTGGGTAAAATATTCGTCACTCACCCTACCTAGCAGCCAAAAGAGAAAAACAGAAAAGTGAAGAAAAAGAGGGGAAGAAAAGATATGTCAGAAGGCGAAAGAAACAGGCAGACATTCAATAGAAAAATTAGAAGAAGTTTAGAGTTTTTGTTGAACCGCGGATCCGACATATTGACTCCGCCAGCTACACGTTCCCAAGCCAATCAGAAAGTGAACCGAGAGATAAATGATATCAGTCCTCCCCAGGGGTTTATGATGGATGGTAGCACCGCCTTTGAGATCAGCGACCAGCAGGATATGTCGGGAGCAGTGGGGGGCGTGGAAGCACATACTAGTGACGGGGTTCCCCGCGGCGACCAACACAATCTCACTAGCGATGAGGATGGGAAGATTCCTGTGCATTTAGGTAAAGAAATAGAGTCAGCCATTAATTTAGCTCTATTACAAGCTCATGAAACTTACCGTAAAGCGGCGTCCATTGAGGTCTCTGCTTTCCAGAAGCAAATGCAACAGGAGATGATGAATTTTATGAAGGAAATTAACCAGATCGTCCGCCCTACAGTAAGGGCACAGGCAGACACTCAGGAGCCTCCTCCTAGACCATCGATGAAAGCAGCAATGCCAAATCCAGCGCAGCAGCGATCTGATGGCAGACTCTGGGAAGAACAACAGAGGGTATGGGCGGGTTGGCATCAGTATAGCCAACCACCGCCTTTGTTTAGGCCAGGAGTTGCAGCGGCCGGAAGAGTGGATGGGAATCCAAGTGGCGGGCATAGGGATTACAAACCCGAGATGAGCCATCCCAGGAAGTGGGGTATATCCTTCGATGGGGGACCTAGAGGGATGTCAATTGGTGAATTTATATTCCGGATAGAGCATCTACAGATGGCTTACCAAGTCACGTGGGAAGAGGTCCTTCGATCTTTTCACTGCCTGGTAGATGGTCAGGCCAAGGAGTGGTTTTGGATGCACGTACGCACAACGGGATTGAGAGATTGGCGAAATCTAAAGAACGCGCTGCAACAACGTTTCCAAACGCTGCGTTCGAACTTCGAGCGTGAGCGAGAACTGCGCGAGCGAAAGCAACGACCAGGAGAGAGCGTGGATGAGTATCTTCAGGCGATGCTGAGCCTTCGATCTTAGTTGTTCATCAACATATCCGACCACGACCTAATAAGGACAATTAAAGTGAACATCAGAGACGGGATATCGAGGATAATATATTCGATGTGGATAACTAACCTGGAGCAACTGAGGGAGGAATGCCATGAAGCCGAGAGGGTTTTGGCCAATCGCTGGTCGCGGACATCCGGGTTGCAAGAGCACCAGAGACCACCGAGGGAGAAGCACCAGGTTCACGAGGCGTACGTATCCCAGGAGCCAAACGAGGACTCCGAGTTTGTAGAGGCCATTTCCCGGGGCAGAGAAGGCGGAGCGCAAAGTACGTTGGTCTGCTACAATTGCTCCATGCCGGGACACACGTATTACACGTGCGACTCGGAGGTCCTTAATAAGTTCTGCTACAGATGCGGCCGACAGGGAGTACGTTTTACTCGGTGTCCGAAATGTCAGGCGGGAAACGCGAGATGGAGCTTGACGCAACCGGAGGAGTCCCGCTCCCATCCCAAAACGACAAATTAACTGCCTCCGAGGATCTGAAACATAGAATAAAAGATAATATAAGTCAGTGTTTAAGAAGATATTAATAGATAAAAAGGTAAACAAGGTAAATATAGGAAAAAAGTACGTGGCCAGACCTATTGAAGAGAGGGAACGCGACTATCAGCAAGCAAGGGAAAGGATATTTGGAGAACCAAGGGGAGATAGCCATTCACGCAAGTTGTCGAGGATAATCCGAGCCCGGAGGCGTTACCAGCAACGAAAACAGGAACGAAGAGAGGTCTGTACAGCTTAATATCAGCAGCTACGACGGAAAACCGAGCGTTTGCCGAGGTATCGGTGGCAAATCATCCAATGCAGGGGCTGCTTGACACGGGAGCATCGAAGAGCATCCTAGGAGACGGGTGTATGGACCTGGTAAAGCGCCTGAAACTAAAAGTTCTGAAAGTGAGATCTACAGTACAGACAGCAGGTGGTGCGACACACCGGTTTGCGGGTCGCATAGAGGGGGACGTTTGCTATAAACAGGAAACTCACCGCATATCATTGCTCCTATGTCCCTCACTGCGGCAAAAACTTTATTTGGGAATAGACTTTTGGCGGAAATTTGCATTAGCTCCGGACGTCGTAGGGGTAGGTGAATTGTCGTCGATTGAGAATGAGTTCCATGTTACGAGCGAACCTGTAGAACCACACATCCTGTCTGAGGAAGAGAAAACACAGTTGGAGTTAGTGCAGGATAAGTTTCTAACTTACGAAAAACACGGCATGGGACTGACGAAATTGGAAACACATTCCATACAACTGGAGGCAGGAACAGTCCCCGTAAAGGAAAGGTTCTATCCGGTGTCACCAAAAGTCCAGGAATTGCTCTATGCGGAAGTAGACGAAATGTTGCGATTAGGTGTAATCGAGACTAGTGAAAGCCCATGGAACAATCGAGTTACTCTGGTCCAAAAACCTGGGAAAAACCGGTTATGCTTAGATGCGAGGAAACTCAATAAAGTAACGATTAAGGATGCTTACCCATTACAGAATATAGAGTCGATACTGAGCCGTGTGGATGAAACCATTTACATTAGCAGTGTGGATTTAAAGCATGCGTTCTGGCAAATTGAGCTTGACCAAAAAAGTAGGGAGTACACTGCATTCACCATCCCGGGAAGGCCGTTGTATTAATTTCGGAGGATGCCGTTTGGTTTATGCAACGCTGCTCAACGGCTATGTCGACTCATGGACCGGGTCAAGTCTCAGAAGCTCAGAAGCAACGTCGTTGTGTACCTAGACGATCTGTTGATTATTTCGAAAACGTTCAAGGATCACATGCGGATACTTACCGAGGTTGCCAAGAGCTTACAAAACGCCAACCTCACGATCGGGCTACACAAATCCAAGTTCTGCTTCCGATTTCTTAAGTATCTGGGTTTTGTAATCGGAGAGGGCTCCTTGAGGGCGGATCCAGGTAAGATTCAGGCAATAGCCAAGATCCCAGTTCCAAAGAATGTGAGACAGTTGAGGAGCTTCCTAGGAACATCTGGATGGTACAGGCGTTTCATTCGAGGTTTTTCAGATGTATCAGCGCCTCTAACGGACTGTTTGAAGTCAAAGACCAAGTTCAAGTGGACACCTGCAGCAGAAGAGGCATTTAACAAACTGAAAACAGCACTCACCTCAGCTCCGGTGCTGATACATCCAGACTTTCAGAGCAGATTCTTCGTCCAATGTGACGCGAGCCATGTGGGGATTGGTGTGGTTCTCTTCCAGAAGGATGTGAATGGAAATGAGAGACCGATAGCGTTTTACTCTCAGAAGCTGCGAGGAGCTCAATTGAATTATACGGTGACAGAGAAAGAGTGCTTAGCCGCAGTGAAAGCTGTGAATAGATTTCGCCCATATATAGAACTCTTACCATTCACAGTCATCACCGATCATTCCAGTCTTTAATGGCTCATGACGCTAAAAGACCTAAACGGACGATTGGCGCGGTGGTCGTTGGCGTTACAGGCATATGATTTCCAAATAGAGCACCGGAAAGGAAAAGATAACGTGGTGGCAGACATGTTGTCCCGTATCCCGGAGGTAGAAGCCATTGAGGTGTTCGATTTTGAAACCATTGAATTTGAAAATCCCGAGTATCTGGAAAGAATCCAAACGGTGAAGGAAAATGCGGAGCAGTTTCCAGATTTAGTGGTGGAGGACGGGCTCTTGCTTAAGCGAGCAGAATTTCTGACATAGGTCGCACGCTTAACAGGCTTAGGCAGTTCTACTACTGGCCCAAGATGGCAGTCCAGGTGAAAAACTATATTAAAGACTGCAACATCTCCAAGGAAACCAAACACACCACCCAGATGACTAGGCCGAAAATGGGCAAACAAACAATTACCTCACGACCCATGCAGCAGCTGTATATGGATTTCCTTGGAAAATATCCACGGTCAAAAAGGGGCAACTGCTACATATTGGTAGTGCTGGACCATCTGACGAAGTTTGTTTGGTTAAAAGCAATGCCAAAAGCGACAGCAGACGCAGTCGTCAGATATCTGGAGTCGGAAATATGGCATGAGTTTGGTGTTCCACAGATTATACTCACCGACAACGGAGATCAAATTCGCCATAAGAGGACCGGCAGGTATGCTCCACAGTCGAATGCCTCAGAGCGCGTGAACCAATCCGTACTTGCAGCTATTAGGATCCATGTAGGGGAAGACCACACACGTTGGGATGACAAGATAGTCGAGATTCAAGGTTCTCTGCGGAGTGCCGTCCACAATAGCACTGGTGTCTCCCCATACTTTGCCATGTTTGGTCAACACATGTTCCTGAGCGGGCAAGATTATAGGATAGCCCGAAAACTAGACGCCGTAAACGACGCCCAGATACAGAGTCTATCTCGAACGGATCGACTTCAACTAATAAGAGAAAAGGTAACAGAACGCATTAATGAAACATATGAGAGATCAGCCAAACAATATAATAGAAGAGCTAAAGAAATCAGGTACCTACCTGGCCAAGAAATCTTTAAGCGAAACTTCATCCTCAGCGATTTCAAGAACAACATAAATGACAAGTTTTGTCGCAAGTACTCTAAGTGCCGCATAGTAAGACCCGTAGGGAATAACCTATATGAGCTGGAAACATTACAAGGGAAACGATTGGGGGTATTTCATGCGAAAGATTTGAAACAATAATGTCAGCATAGGTACATGCGTGCAAATACGTACCCAGTTAATGGCCCGGCTAACTCTTTCAAAGCGGCAGGACGAATATATCTCAGGGCGTGGGCGTGGCCTGCGTTGGGCTACTGGCAGCCTCAATTGTACTCCTGTTCCGTTAACAAGTAAACGGAACCGTAGTGTGGTGTTATGGTCTGCCAGAATAAAGAAAATAAACATATATAAAATCAAAACATACCAAACGACCGCGTACCTGGGTTAGAGAGGAGCAACAGATGCCGATACTAGAGATGGCCTGGGAATGGAGAACTGGTTCCGGAGTCGTGCTGGTTCGAGGCGGAACTAGTAGAATAGTGGGCTCAAGATAGTTTCAAATTTCGGAAAACTCTCTCTCGAAAAGACAATTGAGCCGACTTACAAGAAGGGCAACTAAAGGGCAAATCAGAACCATCTAGAAGCGGAGGAAGGTAGTCGTGTCTCTGGGAAAAAAATTCCAAAAGTGAGAGTGCAAGTTTAAGATAGAAAATATAAATTAAAGTGCTTTTGTGTTCGCAGCTTCCGGCGCCAAATTCGAAATCTGGGAGTCTGCGAGGAAGGGATTAAAACTGAAGGAAAACGATTGGGATTTTGATTATCGCCGCCCACATCTGGGTGGTGCCAGGTTTTTTTATTTTAAGTTTAGTTTTAAAGTTAATAAAACCACGAATATAGACAAATATAACCACCAACTACAAACTACAAATCTACTTCTACATAAATTAATATACCCATGTAACCCTATATATAATATTTATTGATTTATTTATACTTATAACTATTTATTCATGTGTTGTGTAATCGTCCCTGTGGTACCCAGGTTAGGGAATTGTGAAGGTAAATGAATGTTATTTATACGCCTTTTTGTGAATTAAAATGAGAAAAGAAATGAGCGAGTAGAGTGTCAAAAAAATGGGGTGAGGTGACGCATAACAGACCCAGTAGCCAGTGTCGGGGAGTTGCTTGAAAGATGCAGCAGCTCGAGGAAGGGAGGGTATATTCCGCGGCCATCGACAGCAGGTCGCAGTCCTTGTTTCCTTTCCTTTTTTAAGTAGTCATCGAGTCTAAAAAAATAAATATTTACTGTGCGCCGACAGATCCAACTATCGTGGTCATACTCACACCCGAGAAATCCGATTGCTAGCCGGAATCCGATGGTTGGATCCCCGAAAACCAGTCGAGACATAAAAACTTCGACTATTAGATACCCGTTACTCAGCTAAAGGAAGTGGGAGAGAGATTTATATATGCACGCGTCAAAGCTACTAGCGCCATCTAGGGGCTGTTTCATTTTTTGCTCATAACTTTTTAATGGATTGTCCGATTTGAAAAATTCTACAAAATTCTACAATTCGATAGGTATTGATAAACAGAATAAAACTGAATTTTTACTTTTCCGAAATCTTTAAAGTTGTGGGCGCCAGACACCTTTCAAAAAATGGTGTAGGGCGATTGTGGGCGTTAGAGGGGGCGTGGCACCATTTTGAAATAAACTTGCGCTGCGTAGGAACTCCAAGAATCTGCATGCAAAATGCCAATCCTCTAGCTTTTGTAGTTTCCGAGATCTCAGCGTTCATACAGACGGACAGACAGACAGACAGACAGACAGACAGACAGACGGACAGACGGACATGGCTAGTTCGACTCGGCTAGTGGTCCTGATTAAGAATATATATACTTTATAGGGTCGGAAACGCTTCCTTCTACCTGTTACATACTTTTGCACGAATACAATATACCCTTTTACTCTACGAGTAACGGGTATAAAAACTGTGCCATAGAAAAAAAAGATAGTGCTATAATGAGCAAAATTGTAAAAACCGATATGCACTTCTGGTATTTTGTTTGGTATTTGAATCTAAAAAGTACAATTCTTCTCATTCATTAGAACTACTTTGGAATTATATCAAAAATAAAAGTTATTTTGATGCTTTTTGTTTGAATTTTCAGGAGAATTTTAGTCGGGTGCGGCGACTATCAGATACCCGTTACTCAACTATAGGGAGTGCGAGGGAGATGGATAACTTTTTAGCGAATGGTCCGATTTGAAAAATTTCTTTTATATTTCGATAGGTATTGAAAAACACAATAAAACTGCATTTTGCCACTGTGACCTGGTTAAAATTGTTCTGTTTCTTTAAAACATTTTTTTCAATAATGGTTTTTGTATATTAGTAACGGATACTATGATATTTTTTCAAAAATAAAGTGAAACGCCAGTATTTTTCTATGGCAAATGCGGAGGGTCAAACCTGGTTTTAGGCATACAGTTTCTGGGACAGTATGGCCGAGAGTTAAACGTGATTTTCTAGGTATAGTTTCTTTGGCAATACTGCTTAGAATTTCCCATAGAATACGATCCCCCTTACCCCTAATGTGTATGCTTCAATGCAATGTTGCCGATTTTAGCAATCGAAGTTATGTCCAGGCTTCCAATGTTGCAAATTTCTGGAATTGAATTTAAAGTTTCCTGATCGTACCAATCATTGGAAGGTTCAATGTTTGAGGAAAAGCACGCAGCAAACAAATTGGCGATATCGGCTTCAGTGGAAGCAGCAACATCACTGTTGCCGCCGAAATTTTGCCTAAAACCAATAAGCCCGATTAAAGGGTATTCCATCTCCAAATCAGCTGCACAACAGAACCGTTACTTGCGGAGCTTTTGTGTATGCGAGGCCGCGACGTACAGCCATGCAAAACGAGTGACAGTTTGCTGCTGATATTCGGAGACGAAGTTTTAAAGCGCACCAAATAGTGAAAATAAAGTAAATCATTGAACATTAACCTCGTGTATAAATTTGGGCGCTGTTAAAAGCGTATTCGCAGCCAGGCAACTCAACATTCTTTAAAACATCCTAACTAGCCAAGGAACACTTATATGTGAAAAATCTTTGGCGACAAATTACATACATACAAGTGAGATAACCACCACGTGAAGATGCCAGATATCGAAACGCCGAGCGGAACGTTTCACTGCAGAAAATGTAAACTGGAGGATGATGACCGAATGGTACAATGCTGCCGCTGCAACTCATGGTATCATTTTGCGTGCGTCGGCGCCAACAACGCTGGCACCGGCGTTAGCTGGAGCTGCGAGTGCAGTAACAAGCTGCACGATACAACAGCTGCCAGAGCTACAACAGACCTCCTCCTCGATCATGAGAAACCCCAAGCGTCCTCGTCACCGGCGGCAGAAAACTCACTCGTTGATCTGGGTTACATAACCTCAACAGTGAGCACAGCCCAAGGAATGGTTTCCACCCTGACAACGAACACCACTACGGTGGCTGGCAAGTGGACTCCCACGACATGTAAGAAATGGCCTACAATTAACGACACGGCTTTAACACCACACAGCAACCCCACACACTACTTGCACCACGAGGAGCTGCCACCACACATGTGTATGACCTCAACATGCGTAGGGAGTGCGAATCGAGAACCGTCTGCAAGCATAACCTCAATCGCGCGGACGCACGGGGCGACAAACACATCGACCATGTGGAACTGGCAGGGTGCAGGCAAGTGTGCTACACTCCCTGAAGCTTATAAAACCCCGCCCGCGCAGAACGTACCAAGCGCCGCACAAATCGCTGCCCGCCAAGCGATCCCTAGAGAGTTGCACACTTTCGACGGCAACCCCGAAAGCTGGCCACTGTTCTTCAGTAGCTACCAAACCAGTACCGAGATCGCAGGCTACACTCAAGCGGAAAATTTTATGCGCCTGCAAGCAAGCCTCAAGGGCCAAGCCAGGAATGTAGTCCAGAGCAAATTAATGCTACCGGCAATGGTGCCAGAAATCATAAAAACTCTGCAAATGTGCTTTGGGCGACCCGAACTTATTCTCCGCTCGGTGCTCAACAAGGTCAAACAACTCCCGCCTCCCAGGGACAAGCTAGAGCCGCTTATTGAATACGCTCTAGGCGTACGTAACGTTTACTCGACGATGGAAGCGTGCGAACTTAAGGACCACATGAGCAACCCGATGCTCGTGCAAGAGCTCGTGGACAAGCTACCCTCCCAACTCAAGCTGCAGTGGGCAATGTACGCCAGGAACGGAGACTTATCGTCAGTACGGATCTTTAGTGAATGGCTATACGAAATTGCTGAGGCAGCCAGCAAGGTTACGACGCTGTTTTACAACACGAGGAACGCCACACTGCATTACCATACGGAGGAAACGGATCACGAAGATAGCAGAGCCAAGTGCATAGCTTGCCAAAGCGCGGACCACAAACTTCATAACTGCCCGGAGTTCGAGTCTATGGCCCTGGAGGAAAGGCTACGCGTTGTACGCGTCAATAAACTATGCCATAATTACCTAAACCGGCATCGTCGACAGTGCTTCCTGAGAAAAGTGTGCGGCATCAACGGCTGCAGGCAAAGCCACCATCCGTTGATTCATAGAGGGCTGCAACCAGACGCGTCGCGGCCAGCTATAACGTCCGACACAAGCGACGAAGTCCCTCACCACCATAACGGACTGCTCCACACTCATCGGCATATACACACACGCAGTTGATAAGTGCTGACGAGTTTTTCCGCGCTCTCCAATCAGACACGAATTTCGACCGGCGTAAAGGTTTAAAATACCTAAAAGTGTGACTTGTTTAGTGCGGGACACCTCAGGTTGCAGGTACGTACCACAGACGCGACAGGAAGGTTCTATCCAGCCAACAATCCACATTGCTACGCTTGCCACGGGCGACCAAGCTTTGTGGTCGGAAGGGGGGATCCTCTCTCCCGCACCCATACAGCAACGCTCCACTCCAGGGCGCCACATGTTGTTGGGCTTTTCTCTCAGCTTCCACAAGCCGCACACGCGCGTTTTTCCGTCACAACAAAAACAACAACGATCAGCTGATCGCAGTGTTGGAAAGCGCCGAGCTTAACAGCGAGCTTAACAACAAGCTTTTAAGTTGAGCTTTACAGCGGCAGCGAGGGAGCTTTCCGAATCTGCTGCCCGCGATATTTAAAATATTTAAAAGTAAAATATACTTTAGTTTAAATTCATCCCCGTCACTTCGCCATTGCCTCCAGGGGTGGATGAGCATAAAGCCAAGTAACCGGCCAATTCCCAACCCCACCGCGATAGCGGTGCCAGTCCAAACGGGGCCCTGGGGACCGAGTCGGAGCGGTATAGCTCCCATCAGGCATAAGCCGGGGGAAATCCCGGTTCACCGAGGGACCTCCGACTGGAGCAGGCGATGGACAAGGAGAAAGGCTCCAGACACGACGAGGCCCAGGCCCTTGCAGTCGCCAGGGCCGAGGCAGAGCTGCTACAGAAGTTTCAGATGATGAAACAGAAGGTGCAGCGGTCTCCTACGGGGACGCAGAATTCCGAGGCTCACCCTTCGTCAGATCCTCCCAAAGTAACCGGGCCATTGTTTAACTTCGACAGTAACGAGGATGAACAAACTACGCCGAAGAGATGTAGGGAACCAACCAGCCCTGAAGAGGCGATCGCTGGAGCCCACAAGAAGCAGCGGGTCCAGAAAGACGCCGCAGCCCTCACCGATGAACTGGGAAAGATGCTCGACGAAATGATTGCGAAATTCACCGACACGAAGAGTAACAACAAGAAGGTCGTCCGCCATGTCACCCAGGCCACGATCGACTCGCTGCAGGCTATGAAAAAGCTGCAAAGCGAAATTAGCGCGACGCTGGACGAAGCTCACGCCAGGGCCCCGAACGCCTGCGCAACCCAGCAGACAACACCATCGCTTGTTGGCCCTGGGCAAGTAGCCGCTAGCACAGAGAGGATGCATACTGTCGCAGGGATCCCGCTGAGAAACCCGGGCTGGCAGCAGGTGAGGCGCAAAACCAAGAAGCCCCGCGAGACTGCAGGGAATATCGGGGAAAGCGAAGATCACGAGAGACACACCACGAAGCGAAAGGGCCAACGCCCTGACGCTATTCTAATTAAATGTAGCGAAGGATCGTATGCAGACATGCTCAAGTTGGTCAAAACCGAGCCTACCCTACAGGGGCTTAAGGATGGGGTACAAGGCATACGCAGGACAGCCAATGGGAGTCTGCTACTCAAGATGCAGAAACCCGCAGACCCAGCCACGCAGCAGCTACATACAGCCATTAAGTCCGCCTTCAACGGCAAAGCCGAAGTGGCTATCCTGGAGGACGCGGTGCAAGTGGAAATCCGCGACCTGGACGAGATGACCACCTGCGAGGAGGTACTACAGGCAGTATACGCTGAGGAGGAATGCGATATCCCAGCGGGCGCTGCACCTAGGATGCGAAAGGCTTACGGCGGAACCCAAACGGCGACGGTCCACCTCAGACCTGAGCATGCTCAGTGGATCCTCGACAAAGGGAAAATCCGAGTTGGATGGGTCGTGTGCCGTATACGGCAGAACGTGGAGCCCAGGCGATGCTATAAATGCATGGGATTAGGCCACATGTCTGCCAGATGCCCAGCGTCGGAGGCAACAGCCAAAAACACGCAGGAATCCTGCTTTAGATGTGGCAAGGATGGGCACAAGTACAGAACTTGTACCCAGGGCAAACCGAAGTGCATCATCTGCACGAGGCGAGGAAAATCAGGAGGAGAGACCGAACACTCGACCCTCAGCAGGATGTGTCCTGAGTATCGGAAGGCTTTGAACACGGTACATAATGGTTAAGGTTCTACAGCTTAACCTAAACCATTGCAGAGCGGCGCAGGACCTACTAGCCCAGACGGTCATCGAACATCAGGCTGATGTGGCTATACTCAGCGAGCCCTACAAGGCCAAACACGAAGGCGTATGGCAACATAGCACGGACGGTAGAGCAGCGATATGGAGTTACGGGCAACTCCCAGGACACCTATCGCAAAGGGCATCCAGAACGGGATATACCAGAGCGATGATCAGCGGCATAACAATCTACAACTGCTACATTGCCCCGAGCGTACGCATTAGCGAGTTCAGGGCAATAATGCAGGAGATTGTCGACGACGCACGCGGCAGGTCTCCCATCCTCATCGCAGGCGAATTCAACGCATGGTCCACAACATGGAGCAGCGCTTGTACGACGCAGCGAGGAACCATCCTCCTTGAGGTAGTGGCGTCGTTAAATGTATGCCTACTCAACGAAGGGAACAGGCCAACCTTTAGCAAGTCAGGTCGGGAGTCGATCATCGATCTGACCTTCGCTAGCCCAGAGTTGGCGCGTAATTGCGCATGGAGGGTGTCAGACACCTACACCCACAGCGACCACGCGCTGATCATCACCCAATCGAGCCCCAGACTGGCCTCCCCAAGCAGTCACCAAGCGTCATACAAAGCACGTACCCTTGACACAGTGGCCCTCCTATCCCATATGGAAGGCGTCTGCGTTACAGGAGACGCTAACACCTGCGCGGAAAACATTGCCGACATAATACAGACGGCGTGCGATGCCTCCATGGAGAAAGTCACGAAAGGCGGCAACGGGCGTAGACCTGTACCGTGGTGGAATGACGAGATAGTCAGAGCGAGGAGAGACTGCCTAGCGGCCCGACGCAGGTGCCAGAGAAGCAGAGGACGCGGAAATCATGAGCCGAGCGAAGCAAACTATAGGGCCAAGAGGAAGGTGCTGAAGAACGCGATCAAAGCCAGCAAGGCCAGATGCTTCCAGGAGTTGTGCGAAGCGGCCGATGCAGAACCATTCGGGGCAGCATACAGGATGGTCATGGGCAAGCTTAACAGACAGCCGACCCCTACTGACCACCTGCAGCTTGGCCAGATAGTATCGACATTGTTCCCCACACAGCCGCCCCTTGCCTGGCAAGCTACTGGGGTAGGCGATACAGTTCTCACCAGCGAAGCCGAAGTACTAGCCGCACTTAGGAAAACCAAGGTTGGTAAAGCCCCTGGTCCCGATGGCATTCCCAACGTTGCGCTGCACACAATGGTGGCAGCTTACCCGGGTATATTCACGGAGATGTACAACAAGTGTCTCACCCAACGTACCTTCCCCACCGGATGGAAGCGGCAGAGATTGGTGATCATCCCTAAACCCGGCAAGATGAACGACGACGCATCCTCATACAGACCCCTATGTATGTTAAATACAATGGGAAAGATATTTGAGCGCATAATCTGCACCCACCTCGAAAAGGAGCAAGACGAACTCAGAGCGTTGTCGGACCACCAGTTTGGTTTCCGGAGGAAAAGGAGTACCATCGACGCGATCCGAGCGGTCACCCAATTGGCTGCCAACGCAATTGAGGGAGAAAGGTGGCTAGGCGGCTCAAAAGAGTACTGCCTCGTCTGCACACTGGATGTTAAGAATGCCTTTAACTCTGCCAACTGGAACCTTGTCCTGCAAGCGCTTCATCTCATGGGAATTTCGGACTACCTTACCGACCTCGTAGCGGACTACTTTAAGGACAGAGTGCTCACATACTCCTCTGACGTCGGTAAGCATGAGTACCAGGTAACAGGTGGAGTACCTCAAGGCTCAGTCTTGGGCCCGATTCTATGGAACGCCATGTACGACGGGATACTAAGGCAGGCACTACCTGAAGGATGCACCGTAGTGGGCTTTGCCGATGACATAGCGCTGGTAACAGTAGCTAAAAATCTTGAAGAGGTCATGAGCTGGCTCGCAGGCAACGGGCTATCGCTCGCCGAGCATAAAACGGAGGCAGTGCTCATAAGCAGCAGGAAGATTGTTGAAAAAGCAACAATTCGAGTCGGCTCAACTTCAATAGTTACAAGCGACTCAATCAAGTACCTTGGGGTACTGATCGATCACAGGCTATCGTTCAAGCCCCACCTAGCGTATGCAGCAGCCAAAGCATCCAGATCGACTGCATCCATTTCAAGGATGATGGCCAACACTCGAGGACCTAAGCAGCACACCAGAAGGATCATAGCCACAGTGGCGACCTCGACCATCCTGTACGCCGCGCCCATATGGGCCGAAGCTATAAAGTCTGTAACATACAGTCGCCAGTGCAAAGCTGTCTACAGACGCTGCGCACTGCGCATCACGAGCAGCTTCTGCACGGTATCCGAGGAAGCCGCGCTGGTGATAGCCGGTACAATACCAATAGACCTCCTGGCGGCAGAACGAAGGACGGGCAGTACAGGAAGCAGGACCCAGCGCAGCTTGGCAAAGGAGGTGGACGAATGCGGACACAGGACGGTGGACGCACAGGTTAATCCCCAGTCTCATCCCTTGGCTGCAGAGAAGGCACGGACAGGTAGACTACTACCTCACACAGATGATCTCCGGGCACGGATGCTTTAAAGCGTACCTGCACAGGTTTAAGCACGAGACAAGCCCCTGCTACGACCACTGCGGCACAGCAAGCATCGAAGACGCGGAGCACGCACTTTTCATCTGCCCCATATACGCGAGGAACCGAGCCGAAGCTGAATCAAAGACCGGGCGTTTTCTGACAGTGGATAATTGGGATGCGGTAGCCAATATGTCTGCCGGCATCCTGAAGGACTTAAGGCGTCGAGAACAGATTCGACGCATCGAGCCATAAGGACGAGCGGCAACCTGACCGCCATCCGTCCCGCGAAGTATAGCTTTGCGGCGGTCCCGCGGGAACGGAACTCTTCAACCTCTTCCTCTTCTACCGTTTATAACTGTATATATCTAAGCTTTCATAATAAAAAAAAAAAAAAAAAAAAAAAAATCGGCATATGGAAAACACAAATTTCCGCGATGTTCCAATTAATATTCATTACAATCAACAATCACTACATACCTTTGCATTTCTAGATGAGGGCTCCTCCGTCACCCTTATCGACAGAAAGGTCTTCGAGCAACTGAATGTGAAGGGCGTCAGGCAATCCCTTTGCCTAAGGTGGTCGAACAATACTACACACACCGACCACGCATCCGAACGATCTTTACTCAACGTATCCAACGCTCGCACCGGATCTAAGTTCAAGCTGAGGGATGTACACAGCGTAGAGTGCCTTAACCTGCCCGCGCAATCAGTCGATATGATCGAGCTCGCCCAAAGATTCCGATATCTAAGAGGACTCCCAATCGAATCATATCAAAATGCTCGACCTACTGTTCTCATCGGTGCCAACAATTGGCATTTGGCTGTGCCCCTCAAGATACGGGAAGGAGCATGGAATCAGCCCATAGCGTCGAAAACAAGGCTAGGATGGACACTACAAAGCTGCAACACAAGGGGACCAGCAACAGAGCGAGTCAATGTGCACGTTTGCAGCTGCAGCCAACTAGATGCTGACTTACACGAAGCCATAAAGCAAACATTTGGCATGGAAACAGCAACACAACGCAAATTGCTGTCGGCAGAGGATAGTCAAGCCCTGAGCCACCTACAATCAACTGCCGTTTTCAACGATGGACGATATGAAGTCGGTCTGCCCTGGAAGGATGCCGACGCACCACTACCCGAGAGTTACCCGAACGCACTCAACAGGCTTAAGTGCCTGCAACGCAAGTTTCTCAAGCAAAGCGAGCTGAGAGAGCAAACTCAAAAATAAGTGGACAATCTTATCAATAAGGGTTACGCACGCAAGTTAACTTCCAAGGAGATCGCCGAACAAAACGAGCGGGCGTGGTATCTGCCTACCTTCATAACTATCAACCCTAACAAGCCGGGAAGAGTTCGCCTAGTTTGGGATGCCGCCGCCCAATCGAACGGGAAATGCCTTAACGACTATTTGCTCCGAGGACCTGACCTGCTAAAACCACTTTTCGACCTACTAGTTTCGTTCAGGGTCGGCAAGGTCGCAATCTGCGGCGATATAGCAGAGATGTTCCATCAGATAAGAGTCCGACCCACGGATGCACACGCACAAAGGTTCCTGTGGTGGGACCACGGCGAGAAAGCTGGACAACCTTCAGTTTACTCTATGAGCGCCCTTACATTCGGAATTAATTGCGCCCCATTTATCGCGCACTATATTCGCAACGCCAATGCAGAGCGCTTCCAGAACATTTACCCAAAGGCCGCGAACGCCATTAAGAATTATCACTACGTGGACGATTTATTTCGTGCTACACAATCGCGCTAAAAATCTTGCTACAAGAAGTATGGCGAAGCTCGATCAGCTGGGATGAACGTCTACCATTCGAGCTAGTACCCAAATGGGCACAATGGAAACGCTCGTTGCCAATTATTGCAGCGATACAAATTCCAAGATGCTACTTCCATTCAGATGATCACGTGAGCGATGTGCAGCTGCACACATTTGTCGACGCCAGCGAAATGGCTTATGCTGCGGTCTGCTATCTACGCATATGCCACGGCGAGTCAACTTACCTAAGTTTTGCGGCATCGAAGGCAAAGGTAGCCCCTCTTAGTCCAGTATCGATTCCCAGGATGGAGCTTCAAGCCGCGGTTATCGGAGCAAGACTCAGCAAGCAGATCCTCAGCAACTCACGACTTCAAATAAAATCCTGCTGGTACTGGTCCGACTCCAAAACCGTCCTAAGCTGGCTGCGTATGGACCCACGGAAATTTCAGCAGTATGTTATGCATAGAGTTGGTGAAGTCCTGGAACACACCAACGTGAACCAATGGCGGTGGGTACCTACCCACGCTAACCCCGCGGATCTCGCAACGAAATCCACCAGTCTTAAGAACGCCAACCCGTGGCTCAACGGCCCGGAGTTCCTGCTGCTTCAGCCATCCCAGTGGCCAGAGCCCTGCGAACTCGGCACAACGCGTGAGGAAATACGCCAAGGACTGCTTGCCATTCACACTGGAACGCTTCGACCCCTCCTAAACGAAAATTACTTCTCAGACTGGCGTAGATTGTATCGTGCTCTAGCCGTCTTCTTACTTTACATGAAGCGACTACGAGCAAAGGTGCGCAAGGAACCACTACCGAGAAGCGTATCCTGCCAGTTAGTGCAACAGGCACAAATCATCCTATGGCGCTACGCCCAGGCTTCCGAGTTTGCGTCGGAGATCCAATGCTTGGATCGAGGTAAATGTATTCACCGCAAGTCCAAACTAATAAGTTTGAACATTTTTCTAGATCACCACAAGCTTCTCCGGATTTGCGGACGAGCGGAAAACTTAAACAGCCAACAACAAATCGTACTGCCCTACGCACACCCTACAACACGCCTTATAGTGGTATGGCATCACAACGAAATGCACCACACATCCCACGAGGCGTGCATAAACCGAATCCGAGGCACCTTCTATATTCCACGATTGCGAGTCCTCTACAAGAACGTGCGCAAATCCTGTCAACGGTGCAGGTTAGAGACCGCCAGACCAGATGTTCCACAAATGGCTGCCTTGCCAGCCGCTCGATTGGCATCATTCCAACGCCCGTTCACATACGTGGGTATTGACTATTTCGGCCCGATGTTGGTCAGTGTCGGACGCCGCAGGGAGAAGCGTTGGGGAGTCATTTTCACCTGCCTTACCATTCGGGCAGTCCATTTAGAGCTGGCAAATTCCCTTGATACGGCCTCGTGCGTTATGGTTATTCGCAACTTTATTAACCGAAGGGGATCACCCCGGGAAATCTACTCGGACAACGGGACTAACTTCAAGGCCGCCGAAAAAATCGTCTGCGAAGAAAGCCTGAGAATCGACTACGAAGAAGCGGGAGTAGCGTTCGATCAAATTCAATGGAAATTCAACCCACCAGCAGCCCCTCATATGGGGGGAGCTTGGGAGCGGCTCGTCCGCTCAATTAAAAAGGTACTGCATGCTATCTGCCCCACGATGAAATTCACGGATGAGGGACTTCGAAGCGCTCTATGCGAGGTGGAATTCATCGTCAACGCCCGTCCGCTTACGTTCGTGTCACTCGATTCAAAAGACGACGATGCTTTAACGCCGAATCACCTCCTTCTGGGATCAGCGAGTGGCCACAAGCCAGTCGTCGAATCGACAAACAACGTGCGGCATATGTGGCAGTCTACCCAACTATTTGCTGACCATTTCTGGAGACGCTGGGTCCGCGAATACGTCCCAGATCTAGCTCGAAGAGGAAAATGGTTTATGAAGCGACCACCCATAACCATCGGCGACGTCGTCCTTATCGTAGACGAGAACCTGCCACGAAACAGTTGGCCCAAAGGCATCATTGAAGAAACAACTTTGGAGAAGGACGGCCAGGTTAGGCAGGTATCCGTAAGGACTACCAAGGGAACGCTTCGAAGGCCCGTAGCCAAGATCGCTGTGCTGGACGTCGGCACTGATGAGGGTAAACACGCCCACAAAGAGAGCAGTTTACGGGGGGGAGAATGTTGCCGCCGAAATCTTGCCTAAAACCAATAAGCCCGATTAAAGGGTATTCCATCTCCAAATCAGCTGCACAACAGAACCGTTACTTGCGGAGCTTTTGTGTATGCGAGGCCGCGACGTACAGCCATGCAAAACGAGCGACAGTTTGCTGCTGATATTCGGAGACGATGAACATTAACCTCGTGTATTAATTTGGGCGCTGTTAAAAGCGTATTCGCAGCCAGGCAACTCAACAATCACCATAAGACATAGTTGAAGGAATCGACGAATGAGATTTCTTAGAGTTAAGAAAGCGCCAAAACGCCTTAGGGTTGGCCGTACCCTGGAACGGACTATGCTGTCAAGGGTAATTCTAAGGTTTATAATTAGTTTCGATAGCAAGGCACACCAATTCAAGGATAGATAGGGAACGGTCGTGTTTTTGTCATGCGCTCCGAATTTTTGTTCTTTTTGTCCATAAACGATCGGGATTCAATTTAAATTTTCTTTTATTTATATTGCTTTTTATGTCCCTAACAACATCCGTTCGCTTCGCGAGTGCATAGTGATTGTTTTGTGTTTAAATTAACAAAATTAGTTTGCACGCCCAGTCTCTGTGCAGTAATTGTTGTTTTTTTTTCCAATTGAATCAAAAGAATCTATACGGTAGTTACCCGCTCTCCCGCACTCCCGCATAAAACGTTGTTGTTGGAACAGCTGAAACTAAAGCTCCCCCGCTTACTCACTCCCGCTCACTCTCTCTTCCGCTCTCTTAATCTCGTAGCTTGATTCTCTTTGCACTGTGGTTCGGAATATCGCTATAATGGCTGTCTGTTGCTCGAAGAAATGCAAGTCGTTTATTTTGGCTGGACAACAGAGCATTCCGTGCCATTCGTGCGACAGTATTTTTCATGCTAAATGTCTTGGCTATTCGGGCCTGGTTCGCGATGCAATCGACATGAGAAGTGGCTTGCGCTACTATTGTGAAGAATGTATTGCTTATGAAACCCAGGCAATCTCTATAAGGCGGCTCACAAAAAGCACTGTTACGGAGCTAATTCGAAACAGCCGTAGAAATACGGATCTGCTTGTGGCGCTTGAGTCGCAGCTCACTAGCCGTATTCTATCTGAGCCCGATTCTCCTAAGCGTAAAAAGATCGCGGTCGATAGACAAACCACGGTAGTCGCTAGTGAAACTCTCTCTGGCGATCCGGGGTCTGCAGCACAGCAGTCGATATCAGCTGCCGCGCAAATGGTACTGAGGTCAAAAGCTAAAAAAGATTCGGTTTCCGAATGTAAAGGACGTGAGACTTTGCCGCATGAGACACCCGAAAAATCTGTTGAACAAAATACAAAAAGGGTTCCAACTAGAGCCCTGCTTGAATCAACAGTGTAAGGATCATTCTGTCACAGTATGTTTCATATGTCTAGGTGATTCGTATGATTCAAGGCTTCAAAGATTCCATGTTTCGAAACATTATAGACGAAATATCTCGAAACAATTTGTTTCAATGTTTCGAACAATGCTGCACTACCAAAAACTGTCACATGCGTGGTACCTAAAACAGTCACATGTGTACCGCAGAGGAAACTAATTTTTGTTTCTCGGCTGAATCCTGGCCTTTTATCCCTGGACATTACGGCCTATAACGTAACAAAGTTTCGTGACGAAAATTCGTTCAAAGGAAGTTGGAAATCCCTTTAAAGAGCCATCTACATTTTCATCTTTACCTATCTCAAAAAACTAGTTTCTTTCCTTCTGCTTTCCTATCATAATACAAGAGGTTTACAAAGTAAGCTGACCAAATTGTATATTGATAGTTTTTCCTTGTCTTCCCCTGTTATTGTGTTCACAGAAACTTGGTTAAAACCGGAAATTCTTAGTTCCAAAGTCTTTCCAAGTAAGTACACAACTTACAGGCTTGATCGTCCCTCCCGACGTGGAGGTGGAGTTTTAATTGCAGTTAACTCAGAATTAACGTCTGAAGAAATAACGTCCGACGGAATAATTGACATTGAATTTCTGTGTATAAAACTACCCTTCCGGGTATTTCTATATACATAACATGTTCTTATATTCCGCCGTCATCCGAATTCCCAATATATGCTAATCATCTGTCCGCTATCCAGTTTATTTCAAGTAAACTATCAGATTGCGATCAGTTATTAGTTTTAGGTGGCTTTAATATACCTAGGGCGACATGGTCCACCGTTAAAACACTGAATATATTGTTACCTTCAACGCAGCATGATTTCCTCGATGGTTTGCTTGATATTTCATTGTCTTAACTAAACCATGTTCAAAATTTGTTAGGACGATTACTGGATCTATGCTTTGTTTCAAGTCCAGAAGGTGTTTGCATAGCTAGAACCTCTCCAATAACTTTGCCAGAAGACCCATATCACCAAACGCTGGAGCTGACTATCGACACGGGTACAAAATCAAATGAAATATCTAAAAAGTCAGCTAAACGCATCCCCTTTTTTTCTTAGAGCAAACTTTGCACACATTAATAGCCTAATAGCTTGCTCAGATTGGTCTAATCTGTACGTATGTACTAATATGACTGACGCTGTTAATATATTTTATAATGTATTAAACGCAATTTTTGACACATGCGTTCCTACGTATTATCCTAAAATTTCAACCCAACCTCCGTGGTTTAGTAAAGAGTTATCAAGACTTAAAAATGTGAAGTCTAGACTCTACAAAAAGTTTAGAGTTTCCGGATCACAAGCTGCCTTATCCCGATACTTAAGTGCTCGGTCGGAGTTTACCGTGCTTAACGCCCAGTGTTATAAAAACTATTTAGCTCGTTGTAAGACACAGTTTACCCTGGATCCAAAACAGTTTTATAATTTTGTTAACACAAAGCGTAAATCTTCATGTTACCCATCAACACTAAAATTTTAAGTCATCTTGGTCCGCTCCTGTTTACATTATTCATAAATGACCTTCCTCTAGTCCTAACGAAGTCACGTGTTCTTATGTACGCAGATGCCGTTAAGTTGTGCCTGCAATTTAATGATCCTGCGCAAAGTTTAGCTTTGCAATCTGATCTCAATGCATTTCAAACTTGGTGCATGAATATTAAATTAAATTTAAATGGTTTTAAGTGTTAACTAATGACCTTTTTTCGTGTCAGCCCTCACTATTCAACTTATAATTTGAGCGGTTGTGTGTTAGATAGAATAACGCATGCTGACGACCTTGGAGTCTACATGGATCCTAAACTAAAATATTCTGATCACATTACTACCATGGTAAATAAAGCCAGAGGTGTGCTTGCATTTATCAAAAGGTGGTCGAAGGAATTCGATGATCCCTATGTCACAAAGACCTTGTTTATTTCATTAGTCCGACCAATTCTTGAGTACTGCGCTCCTGTTTGAAGTCCACAATATGGGGTGCATATAGACCGGATTGAGTCTGTGGAAAAAAACCTTTATATTTGCCTTACGGAGACTTAACTGGGATACAAGCCTAATACTGCCATCCTACTCTAGTAGACTACTTCTAATTAACTTACCATCATTAGTTAACCGTAAAACTATGCTTGGTATTACGTTTATTAGGAATCTTATTCATGGTGATGTGGAGAGTCCCGAGTTATTGGGTCGCCTGGATTTTAATGTGCCTAATAGGTTCACTAGAAACTATATTCCTTTAGTTTTAAATCATTGTATCTCTATTTATGCAATGCATGAACCGTTTAGAGAACTTTTCAATGACTATACTAGACTATATCACCTAATATCTACTACCGACACACTGCCTATATGTAAATCAATAATATTGTCCTACTTAGCGACTAATTAGTTTTACTTTATGTATCTGACTATTCGTATTTTGACCTGCATGTATTTTTTATTGTCTATTGTGAGATTGTCCTTTTCTTTGTCCGCGATTACGTTTACTCGCTCAAAACGGTGTAGGGCTACGCGCGTTAACAAGCATTGCTTGGTGTCGTAAGGGCCACTTGTTTGTACTGACCATAGTGCATCAACGTTCCAACAATATTAACACAGAAGAATTTAAATATACTATAAATGGTTCGATACTTCCCCAAATGTTACTTTATTGAAAAAAGTCGATAGTAGTCGACTGAAAATCGACTTTTAGTCGCATTCACCAGGGCCTATGCTCAATCAGGATCGGCCATTCTGACTGGCAAACCCCTGAGCGAATCTGGCAAACTCAACGAGCAGCTGATGAACACCCTCGAGTGGACGGACGTGACGTGCCTCCGTGAGGCATCCAGCGAGCTCCTCTGGGCCGCCACCCCCGACATCTGGCTGCACTTCCCCGTGCTTAAAAGAATTTTATTTTTTCTTTTGTTTTATGTTGCATAATTAAGGGAAATCAATTCGTTTGGCGTATACTTTTGTAATTCCCAAATAGTCAAATAGTTCTGGCCAATAATTTATGACATCCTGGTTAAAATCAGTATTACGTTGTCACAACTTGAAATTTTTTCAATTGCGATTTAGTGTATAAAACTCGCGTTAGTTTTCTCTTCAAATGGGACGCAAACTTAATAATCTTCCTCGCAATTATTTCAGTTTTAACGCGACAACAAATGTGTCGGAGTGCAAAATTTGTAAGAAAATATTTTCCGGACATTTGCAAGAGCAGCATTATGAGGTATTTAATAATCAGAACACCCAACGAGCCTACAGAAAAGGGAAGCTATTTTGCTGGAGAACAGAGCCGTTCTATCAGCGGTTTATCTGGATCCGAGAATTCGTCGAGCTCTTATAAAAACACCTCCAGCCTTGTCATAGCACCGACCAGCTTAAAAAAGTTTTTCTGACAAATTAAAAGGGTTCACCGCAACGTAAGTCAATATATATACATAGGTATGCGTATTAAATAAAAAAAAATTCTAAAATAGGAACCATCAACATCGTCGAGGAGTTCGCCAAATTCCGAATCCTTATTGAACGAGTTCCTTAATTCTATTGAAGTTGAGTCGAACGATGAAAACTCGGATGATGAAATGGATTCTGACCTGAAAATTGCTTGCAGTGAAATCGATAATTATAGCCCCAAACCGATCGATTTAGGTACAGATATTATGGTGTACTGGGAGGAAAAAAAAATTCGTTTACCCAAACTTGTATCTACTGGCTATGGTTGTTCACTGCGTTCCAGCAACGCAAGTAAGCGTAGAAAGGATATTTTCTTCTCTTAAATTAGTACTTAAATTAGTACTAACGGAAAAACTTAAATGAAGTTTGCATTTCTTAAATACATTTTAAAATTCACGCTTGTTTAGTCGAACTTAAACTTGGTCCTGACTTGGATTAATTACATATTACATAATTACATATATGTACGTTTTAGGGAGAGTATTTTTCCTTAGCGTTTGGCGGTTTCCGGTAATTGTATAAAATTGAAAGTTCCTGACCACTTTTATAGCCAACCTTCTTAAGTTCAAAGAAATCGGAGTTCGAGTTTTATTTTCAATCAAAAAATAAAACTCAGGAATAAGTTTTATTTTTCATTCAGAAAATAAAAATTAGAAAGTAAGCGTTATTTGTCAAGTGGAAAATAAAACTCAAAAAATAATCATTATTTCTAGATCTGAAATAAAACTCTAAAAATAATCATTACTTTTTGAGTTTTATAAAAAACTCAAAAAATAATTATTAAAAACTGAGTTTTTTGATAAAATTTATAATCATTACGGTCCCTGCTAGAAACAGTCAACTATTTTTTACATGCTCTGATTTCAGGCCATTATTTCCTGTATGATGGCTGTTTGAATTAATTGCAGACAAGCCACATGCAGGTTGCCAGTCGACGCATGTTTTGCAGAGAAACTCTCAACATCCAGATTAGATGTCGGCATTGCACGATCATAAGTACTATGAACAGCGCAGTTTGGGAGAGTAACTATTTTACGATGCGAGCAAAGGCAACGCAATAGAAACAGCAGAAGGTGAAGCCGCTCGTGATGCACTGTTTATCTTAATTTGAAACTCAGCTTGATGACATCTGGTCCAGAAAATAAATGGGCAGCCAGGGAAAAAGCCGACCGCTGATGTTGTTGTTGTGAATAGGGCAGTAAAGCGAAACGAAGAGCACGCCGAAAGTGACGTCAATGTCAGTGACGTCGACTATTGGGGGTTTTTTGATTCACCTTTAGAAGGAGTCGAAGTTCGCAACGGTCCTCCTTCTAAGAAATTCACAACCGTAGAGTCCAAGGGGGGTTTGGATCTCTCTCTATAAATAAACTGGCTCACTTTTACTGATTGTGGCCAAAATTCATCACTGAAACCCTTTGGTAATGCTGCTCCGGTACTCCAAGTTTATAATTGATGAATGTCAACGTGTTAATATCTACGTCTCTTTTAGTTAAAGAATTGCAGATAATTTATTTTTCATTAACGCTCAGCTTTTCCGCAACATATTTAAACAGAGCCTATGGCTCTGTGTTTACTGGAAATTGGCCGATGTGCAGATAACGTATGCTTGGTAGAGCTTCGAAGAGAACCCAAGAAGGAGCCAAAGCAATAACGTGCCTCTTCATTTTCTTGTTGTTATTGCGATTCTTGTTACGTTTCTTTTCCACCACTTTCTTTGGTACAACGGGATCGTGGTTTGAAGAAGGGTTAACTTGATCGGATGTTGATGCAACTGGCGCTGGGATAAGAGGCCTAATCACCCTCCGTTGATTGGTTTTCACGCTTGTCATAGTAGATTCTGGGAAGGCTTTCAGAAATTTTGCATTTAAAGTTGAATAAAGACTTTTAAGATGACTGAGTTCTTTCATAATGTCATCCGTCTTGGAATGCGAGTCATGGCTGACAACGCAACTATCGGACTGCCAAATAAGATTAGGCATGGTAGTTAAGAGTTTAATTCCATCCACCGGCAAATCAACACAAGCGGTGTGAAACTTGCGGTGACAAAGAGAGGAACAACGAGCCGCATCAAAACCCCGAAGCTGTGACTTCAGCTTTGCTCTCCGCGCACGAATTAGAAGACATAGCGAAAAAATACGTCTGCTCGACACGAGCGCTGATCAGAGAGAGCGCTGATATGTATGTATGTATTGGTAAATGAATTAGTCAATGCAAAAGTGTAACGAACCGCTACGCTCATAACCATAATTTAGGCTAGTTGTTGTGCCGAGCCATCGGCGCACGCGAAAGATATTCTCCGGCTCTGGCTCGGCTATGGGTGTGATGGACTTGCCGATGACTCGTATTGCCTTTTGCTAATAATATTTAGATACTCGCGTGCATCACCGAACTTAAAACCGTGTTGAGATAAACACACACAATACAATATTACTGAACGTTCCCTGACAATTCCCCTTTAGTCTGCCTCCACCCTTCGCCTCCCTGGATGTCGTGGAGGTCTTGGCCTGCCCACCCTACCTTTGGTCGCTCATCCCCTTCGTCGCTTAACAGCCTGAGCGACCCCTTTACCAAGTGCTACCCTACATTGCAGACAACGCTAGCTGCGGCCACTTCTCGAATTAGTTAAACATTATAAAATTTATTTACCAACTAAAAATATAAAACCATCACAACAAATAAATAAATATAGACAATAAATATATAAAACAAGTAAAAATATGATAAAGAGTTAAATATGATTTTTAAAACTTTTTGTATACATAAATTAGGTTAAGTGCCGCATGGGGATTATTGCCATTCAGCTAATATTTAATTAATTTATTTTTCCCCATTTAATTTGATTCACTTTAGATTTATTATTTTTTAAATATTTAACCCTTTAAATGGAAAGATGCCCCAAGTCACTCATATTCAATTTTAGCTCTCTTTAAATTTCCATTTTTTTTTACTTTTCTTTTCTCTGAGTGTGGCAATTTTAGTTTCTGTAATTCCTCATATTCGTTCTTTTCTTTTGAGGTTAAATTGTGAATTTTTCTTTTATTTAGATTATCGCCTAATCAAAGGGGTTTTAAATAAATGTTTTTAGACACTCACCACACTTTTTCCATCCTCCGACGAAAGCGCTTTAGTCGTTACGATGAAGCTAGATAGGGATAAGAAAAATAACTCAGACCCAGAAACATGGGACTTTATAGGCCAGGAAATATTAGAGCTTTGTGGGCATCCCTTGAAACATAGCACTTGAACTGGGGCTTAAATCAAATTAAATCCCCAAATGACACTAACACCGAACAAAATAAAATGAACTTTTTTTCTTTAGACGAACTAGCACTTATTACATAACCTTAAACCGAATTTTAAAGCTAATTTCCTTTCCGTGGCGGCTACTCCCGGTCGACTCCCAGATCGGGAATTGGCCGGAACGACGGGTATTTTCGGCCCGAAATAATATCTTTTTAAACTTTCAAATAACTTTCAACCGCAGATCGCGGCGGCGACGTTGTGCAAGCCTTGAGCGCGCGGCGAAACTGGCGACTAAGTTCGATCGAACCTGGGTTGTTTTTCGCCTTAATCAATCGCTCGGAAGTTCGTCGCCTAATCGGTGCACTGGATTAACTGGATGCGGTATTCTTTAGGCCGGGGCATGGGTTATAGAGGGAAATGACTTATCTATGACGAGTAATGGGGTAATCATTTACGCCCTTTCTGGGGCGCTGCGGCTATTCCTTGACGAAACGCTGGCGTTAAACTTGCTCGCTGGATATGTAGTTTACGCATGCGCCCAGTTCTCTTTTGTTGCATTCGCCCTCTCTCTCTTCTCGGTGGCCTTCGAACCCAAGCGGTTGCCTATAAAAACCCCAAAAATCATTACCAATCTGCCTATCCCCTCGCTTTTCTCTTCCTCACCCTTTATTTACGGCTCGCTGCCGATTTAATTGGAATTTCTTTCCGCTGGCAATGTGTTTTAGCACTCGAGTGTACTTTTTCGAATTTCTTGCCACCAGTAAAAATTTGGACTCAACACTTCAGCTGCCAAAGACGGAAAGACCGAACCCCACGCCGGTAACCCCAGATCGAATCAGGGTGAAAGCGAAGATAGTTGACACTTGCCACTGTTGCTCTCCCGCGCTATCCTACCTATACCTCCCACTCTCATCCTAGCTCTAGTGGCAACGCAGTACCCCCTTTACGACTGACCAACAGATGGCGCTACTAAAGTATCTTTCTCTGAGCAAGCGCTAAAAAAGTATTTACTCGCAAAAATATGTGTTTGTTGTATTATGTGTTCAAAAAGCATTTTAAGAAAATAAAGTTAAAATATTGCTTTGCAATCAGACTTCAGCATCTCCTCCGCAGTACGACACCGCCACTACAAAGGCAAAGCTTTTATGTGGCGAATTTCCATATTCGAGTAGGCAAAAATTGTGGATGGTAATGTCCATGAAATTAAAATATGCCTTTATAAATATGACAAAAGCACATCGAATATGGTAAAACACAAATGTTACATTATGGCCAATGCTCAAAAGCCTCCTTAACCAGATGTCAAAGTTATATAGATTTTTATAAGATGTCCTATTTTTTACTCATTATTGACTACATCAATAACGGAGTTCTTATAAATAGGTTGCTGGCAGTTAAATCAATGGATGAAGTTTCCTGTACTGGTAAGGAATTCAAAGTCAAGAAAATATTGGTTTATTATTATTAATAAAAAACTTTTTGTAGCATTAGATCCAAAGTTGAAAACATTTAAAATCAGTTTGGATCTAACCTAGAGGACAATAGCCCAATAATTGTAACAGATAGGGGAGCCAATATGAAAGCAGCATTTCGAGGATTTAACATCATAAATTGTTTCTGCCATTTGATTCACAATGTAATCGGGAATATTGTTAGCGAGGTCCCCGAGCAGCTTAACATTGTTAATCATTGCAGCAAAATAGTCAAATATTTTTAAAAATCGGGCCATAATTCCAACTTAAAACTTCCATTAAAAGCTTTTGTTCAACGCGTTGGAATACGGTATTCTATCTTTTCAAGTCAATTGAAGGGCTTGATATAACCAACATATTAATTGAAAAGAATGAAATTTAAGTGATTTAACGGCACTTACAAATCTTCTTACTCCATTTGAAAGGTGTTCAAAATAATTGAAAATACCCTACATTAAGAATTTACAAAAGTTATCCAATACTAATGTGAATGATGTAGAAGTGGCGGAGAAGTGCAAATCTCAACTCCAATATGAACAGCATTAATGAAAATGTCTGTTAAATATCGATTAATGTGTTAATAAATCCGCCAATATTTTATAACTAACGAGAATCCAACCGAACCGTAGAATGGACGTGTTTTAATAGCTCCAAAGAAAATCAAGTTTGTACCTAATATCTTAGGCCGAAAAATCTAATCTCTGGTGTAATATTGGAACAATCTCCTGTTCTCACTGTGAACATTGTGATTTGTGAATCGCCACTGACTTTGTAAAGTTTTAATCGATTTAAAACAATTAATAATCACAAACTTCGAACTGTATTTGTTTTGTTGTCTTTGTGCATCAAACAGGGAATTTACACTTGTGTAAGCGAATCGAACCTCGATTTACCTACCGCCTTCTTCAACTACTACCGCACCTCCAGGTAATCACTTGCCTTACACTTACTCATTAACCATGTCTGTGATTGTGGCTCCATCTACCAAGCGTCTGCGCAGCAACAACAACAACTGCAACGGGATCACCAACGAGCGAGTGTCCGATGCGCCGTCATTTCAGCTGCTGGAGATGCTCCAACAGCAAACCCTTAAACCAGCGGTCGGCACACACATACAATGACATTTTGTTTTATATTTGTGTGAGTAAATTGCACGGGGCAGCTCAACAGTGTGCGTGTGCAGACCGTACCCTGCAGTTCCATTCATCACCTTTTGATCAGTGAATCACTGCCAAAAATTGAGCACTAAGCGCTCAATCACTAGTGAATTTGTATGAAAAATAGCGATGATTTTAACATGGGCATGTCCTAGGGGCTCATCACTGCCAGAAACTGGCGCTGATTTAGCACCTGTTCATCACCATTCATCGCCTATTTCATCACCAAATTCATCACCTTTTCAGCGCCTAATTATTACCCAAATTCATCGCCCATTTTCATTGAAAATATGTTAAATTTCATTACTTTTATCAATGGGTTTATTAATACATTAAATGAATAGATTTTTACAAACTTCGGTGACTTGTAGGGGTCTTCGGCACGTTCTCAGCTTACAGAGTCTTGGTGAGCTGCCTTTTCGCGCATGGAGATTATTCACGCATTTCCGCATTCTCTCCAGAGGCTCTGTAGGCTCCACCTGACCAATGGGATCCGAATTTGGAAAATATTTGTTTTTATAATAATTTATAACGAGGCAAGAATGATAAAAACTTACTTAGCAGTGGAAGAATAACATCATTCTGGGCTGTAGGACAAAATGATTTCATCTGAAAAGATATTTTATAAGCACTTGGTACCATCAACTTGACCTAAAAATATTAAAAATAAAGATTATATCAAAATTAAAAGCTACTGTAATTAAGATAAGACAATACACTTGAGAATTACTTACCTAAAAATGTATTCTTAATTAAAGCACTTTTGTTTAAAGTCTAAAATAACTAATCACAGCAATGCTACTCTTTTAAAAGTTAAAACGCAGTTGAAAACCACGGAAAAACGGCGCCTGCCCTTGAGAAATAGAAAAAGAATACTGAGCGAGAAAAACAACATCAATCGCAATCTCTCTTGTTGTTGTCTTCCCTTTGCCACGATCGCGCTTGCCCAGCTAGCAGAGCGAGACAGGCGAAGTTCGACATTTTGTCTCGTTTTTCTATGATTTTAAGAGAGAGTAATTTGGGAGAGCGTGATTGAGAGAGAGGGGGTTGGTGAGAGAGTCGACTCTGCAGACGCTCTGCCGGCGTCGCAGTCGACTCAGTGCTATTTTAGCGCTCGGGCTGAATTCGGGAACTGCAGGGTAGTTTTAAAGTATAAGTGAGGGCAGAGCGTGAGCAGAACAAAACCCTATGCTCACTTTATAGGGCGCTGCCGACCGCTGCCTTAAACCCACTGCACAGTGGTGGAAATGACTAATTTAGCAGCGATTAATTCAAAATTCAACTTCATTATTGGCGCCAAAAATGTTTCGTAATCGATAACTAATATATCCGATAGGCCAAAAAAACTTTTCATTTCGCTTTCCTCTCGATATTTGCACAGCTGTAAAGCTTCAAACACAACATATGTGTTTCATCAGCTGCCGCTAACCGCTCTCCCGCCAATTTTGACCACTGGTTAAAATTTGCAAATAATTCGATTTTATCCATTGCAATTCCACTTTTTGCAATCAATATGGGAAAAGGTATGTAATTAACTACAAAATAAGTGTTTGTGACCTGTGATTGTGTTCGTCCCAAAATGGTATGAGGTGTAGTGCACGTAAGAGATATAATGTTTACTAACAAACTAAACTTTCGTAGACCAGAACTTTTGAGAATCGACTGGGATCGATATCAATGTTTTTTATAAAAATTAGTCAATGTTTTACGCTGTGAAAATGTCCAACATGAGCTGCATATTTCCGCATATTACCTTTAAATATTTTTTTTTAGCCTCATTGTCAGTGTCTAAGCGCGAGCTATTCTCAGTATGGCACATGGAAAATGATGCTTCCAACAAATGTTTGGCTGTGCAGACATACGTGTACAACAATATAATAGAAAGAAATTCATATAATGATAGTGACTGCGCCAAAATAAATGAAAAAATAAAAAGTTTTACTAAAAAATTGGCATTGAAATGGCAGGAGAACCATCGTATACGTAAAAATTTTGAGGTACGCAACAAAGAATGGTTAAATGATGACCTTATATTAGTGGACCTAAGATCAAGTGCTGGACGACCCGAACTTACTTTTACAGACAGCCAGGAGAAAACAAAAAAAAAAAGTTTCGGACATCGTTAAAGCAATTCCGTGCAAAGAGCTCGTATCTGCGGCTAGTACAAGTTTGTATAATTCTGGCAAGCGAAGTACAGCTAAGATGATTACGTTATTAAACTCTGATGAAAGTTTACCCAATCTACTCAATCAGCTGATAACCAACCGATTAAGTACACAGCAGCGGAAGCCTTAGCTTTATATATTGATGGTGGTTACACAAAGAAGGCATATATAGACCTGTAGACCTGTACCAAAAAGCGGAATGCAAATATATTTCCGACGTACGATGTTCTACTGTCTGAAAAAAAAGTGCTATCCTAGTGGTCTAAGCGTCACTGATCATTCATTCGAGGTACCCTTACAAAGCTTGGTTGATCACACAGTAGCCAGATTATATACCGCACATGCCAAAGATTTTCCAGCTGCAGAGAATAACAATATTCCTACGATAACTGCAATATACAAATGGGGCTGTGATGGGAGTAGTGGCCATGCAACATATCGTCAACATTTTAACGACACAAATGCTTGTATGATCGATCAACATATGTTTTCGGTGTGCTTGGTACCACTACAAATAGTTTTTGGATCAACAATACTCTGGAAAAATATGAAACCTTCATCCACACGTTATTGCAGGTCAGTAAAATTGCTTTGTCTTAAAGAAACATCAGATTTGATACGTGATGAAGTGGACAAATTTAAAAGTCAAATAGCCGAAATACAGCCAACGATACTGGAAAAATATGAAGTACATCATAAGTTTCATATGACCATGATAGATGGAAAAGTTTTCAGTGTTCTGGTAGAATCATCATCCCTAGTGTGTGGAATATGTGGAACATCACCAAAAAAAAATGAACGATCTTATTGATATACAAAATTTGCCAAGCAAAGATAACCTGTATGACTATGGTTTATCAAGTCTACACGCTTGGATTCGTTTTCTTGATTGCATTCTACATATTAGCTATAGAATTATTCTTAAAAATGGCAAGTTCGCAGTGCGGATAAAGCTGCTGTTGATGTTAGAAAAAAGGAAATACAAGATAATTTGCGAAAGGAAATAGGCATATTGGTTGATGTTACCAAGCCTGGTTCTGGTAATACTAATAACGGCAACACAGGTAGAAGATTTTTCCAAGAACCAAAAAAGGCTGCCAAAATTACAGCGTCGAAGCCTTTCGACATTATGCATTGCAAACCGCAATAATATTTGTGGACTTATATCTATGGTTTTACATGCCTACATCTGTCCATAAAATTGTAATGCATGGTGCAGAAATAATACAAAATTTTGCCCTTCCAATAGGTATGATTTCAGAAGATGCTCTCGAGGCAAGAAATAAAGATTTGCGAAAATATCGTTTACATCACACTCGAAAAAATTCGCGAAAAAACACTATGGAAGACTTGGCCAATACACTTTTTATTTCATCGGATCCGTTTATTACTATATGCTATATATGCTATCAAAAGGCTCAGTTTCCCCTTCCAAAGGCAATGAAATAGTAGACAATAATGTTATCAGTCTTCTTTTAAATAAAGATGTAGAGGAAGACTTATCTAATGATTCCTCATCAGATACCGATTAGAGCAGTTACATATTAAAAACAAAAAAAAATTAAAAAATAAAAAAAAATTAAAAAATGTATTAAAAACTTGTTGAATGTTAATTTTGATTTGTGGTTCCAATCTCTACCAAAAAAAAATTATCCGTACAAAAATATCATCATTATTGCAGAAGATATTAATAAATCGCTGCTAAATCAGTCATTTCTACCACTGTGCACTGGCCTGGTCCAAGAAGCGGAACAGCGTATTCTCGATGGCCTTTTGATTCGTTTGGATGTAATCGCGGCTGATCTAAAACTGGTGGGAGATCGCGTCTGAGGTGGCTGTGATACGATCCGACAGATATAAGGTGAACGAGCGTGTCAACAACCTGGAGCAAAAGATCTGCAAACTAAATACATTAGGGAATAAAACCAGAACAGGAACCGGAACCGATAACCGAAATAGACCGATTCCTAATAGAGAACCGGAACCGATTTTGAACCGATTACCGTATTGCTGGTACCGGTACGGTTTTGGTACTTATTTACAAAATTCGTTAAAAATCCCCAAATGTATGTATCAGCTCCCACTTTCCGCTATATCGACTTCGTCCCCTTTTTAACACATGTACTGCTTATGTAAGAAAATGTCGCTGTATCAGAAACTCTATTCGTCTAAACTAGTTCCAAATCTGAATTTTTCGCTAATTACCCTATTTCTTCTTGGAAATAAAAAAGTTATAAATTAAATTAAAATCTTTATATCAAAAAATCGAAGGAATTTTAACTATCTTACATTCAAGGTTTTTTCCAAATAAAACTCACATAAATTATTTTAAATTATTAATTGAAAATTTTTTTAACTGTACCGGTACGTACCGGTACCAGAATCGGAACCAAAACATTAATACCAAAATATAACCGTTTACCGAATAAGCAGATTCGGTATGGGACCAGTACCAGAACCGGAACCAAAATAAGATTCGGTTTGATTCCCTGAAATACATTGACGGAGAGAGTGGGCGTGCTAGAAGTCAAACTATCATCTCAGCAAATGGCAACTCCGGCTTGCGAATAACGCATGCACTGAATACCAAATTTTGTCAGCCGTCTTGACTTGCAGAGGCTTATATTTATTTATATATTTATTTGTAGTGTTAATGTCTTTATTTTGAATTATTCTTAATTGTCAATAGTTTGCAACTATCTCGTTATCTCTTGAATTTCTCATTTTCACTAAAGCGCGCGTCCTCAACGTGTCCGACCAGACTGATATAAGTAGATCCATAGCTGCGCGCTTATTAAAAATTTTAGTTAAGCACAATCGATAGCGAAATTGAATATTTATTTTTAGAAAAGATCTTTCTTTGAAAGCACTAATAGGATGCATTTATAGGCCGAATCGTAACATTGACTGTGTTCCCTTAATAAATGTTTTCCGTGAAATATCTGTTGAATATACAGATGTTGCTTGATAGTTTCGAATCTAAGGGCTTGTCTTCATTTAATTTATATACTCCTAAGCATTTTACCAATACCCGTGATACTCTTCTTGACCTATTCTTTGTTAATGTAAGTAAGATTTTATTGTATGACCAAGTCTCTGTACCAGTTTCTCTAAGCATCACCTCATCTTTCTGCCGTATGATTTGACCTTAGCTTATAATTCATGAACTTTCGAGTTTTGAGATTACAAAAATATTAATTACACTGACTGGAAGTAGAATATGTGACGTTCCATATCAACCCGGCCACCCCCCTTTTTCTTTTTTCTTTTTAGTGGACAGTACCACAAAGCCACTTGCTTCAAATATTTTACCTCATATTTTACCGTATATTCGCGTTGAAAATCATTTACATACACGTGTTTACTTGTTTTCCGAATAGTACATGTAAAAAAAGTTTCAGGAAAATCACAAATGTGACCCAAGAAAAGGTGTTCGGTTGTAAAAGAACCGCTAAGGAATAGAGTTAAGTTCTCTCACGATAAAGGTCGTGCAGGATTTCATTGATGTTTGACTGCCACACATCCACATTTGAAATGATGCATACATAAAAGTATGGATGGATCCTGCAGTTTCATTCATCACCTTCTTAGCAGTTAATCTCTGCCAAAAATGTAGCTTAAAAATATGTATAATTTAATCGCTTTTTTCATCAGATATATTTTTTTCATTTAATTTTACTACATCATTTATTTAAAAATGATTTTCATTCTTTTACATTAAATTAAAAAATTTTTACAAACTACGGTGACTTGTAGGGGTCTTCAGCACGTTATCAGCTTCCGGAGTCTTGGTGAGCTTTTCACGCATCTCCGCATCCTCTCCGGAGGCTCTGCAGGCGCCACCTGACCAATGGGATCTGAATTTGGAAAATATTTATTTTTATCTCTATATCGATATAATGGAAGGCATAAAAAATGTCCAGTAGCAAAATCCACCCAGAACGGATTGACAAAAAAATCTTTAAAAAACACATTAATTCGGAGAATAATTAGGTGCCGCGTGTGAGGTATACATTAGAACCAAAAACGACCCCCAAAGGCCCCAAAATTCGATTTGTTATACCCGTTACTCGTAGAGTAAAAGGGTATATTGTATTCGTGCAAAAGTATGTAACAGGGAGAAGGAAGCTTTTCCGACCCTATAAAGTATATATATTCTTGATCAGGATCACTAGCCGAGTCGAACTATCCATGTCCGTCTGTTCGTCTGTCCGTCCGTATGAACGCTGAGATCTCGGAAACTATAAAAGCTAGAGGATTGGCATTTTGCATGCATATTCTTGGAGTTCCTACGCAGCGCAAGTTTATTTCAAAATGGTGCCACGCCCCTTCTAACGCCCTAAATCGCCCTACACCATTTTTTGAAAGGTGTCTGGCGCCCACACCATTAAAGATTTTGGAAAACTAAAAATGCAGTTTTATTGTGACTATCAATACCTATCGAAATGTAGAAGAAATTTTTCAAATCGGACCATTCGTTAAAAAGTAATGCCTGATCAAAGATTTTATATATCTATCTCCCTCGCACTCCCTTAGCTGAGTAACGGGTATCTGATAGTCGGGGCACCCGACTATAGCGTTCTCTCTTGTTTTTTTTTAAAATTTTTTCTTTTGCCATTTCTCTGTTATAAATGTTGTTAAAATGGGTTAAAAATGTGATGTTCATAATCTTATGACATACCCGCAAATAACTGCATTTAAATTTTTTGAAAATTCAGCCTCCTTTACCAAGTCCCCAATATTTTCAAATTTTGTTTTGCCTTCTGACGTCACGGCCTCCACATAACCACACATAACATAACCACATAACGTGACCGCGCAAGGGGAATTGGAAGTGGTGTTGCTAGCTCAACATCGACCCCATGCAATTGATTCCGCATAGAGCTGGGCGTGTAGGTGGCAATTTTAGGCAAACCTTACAAGGTCGGAAACAATCGTGAATGGGCCGCTGATATAAATGGGAAAGCAGCCCTATGGCTTTGCGGCGGAGATGGGCTCGAGATGACCAACATCAGGGCGGACAATGGGTTAGCCCCAAGCGTATCCTTGAAGGACTTTGAACGGGCCATGGACGATCTCTGCAGCGACCTCCGAGGGAAAACCAAAGTGGTGGTTGGAGGGGACTTTAATGTTTGGGCCGAGGAGTGGGGGTGCCCATCTACAAACGCCAGGGGACGCGCTGTTACAGACACCTTGGCATCGCTTGATGTTGTCCTGCTTAACGAGGGCTCCCAGCAAACCTTCAACAGAGCCATTGATGGATCCATAATCGATCTCACGTTCGTGAGCAGCGCCTTAGCCAGCCGAACATCCTGGAGCGCTGGAAGGCTTGTCGGTCTCCGAGGGGGACACTGCAGACGAGGCAGCGAACAAGCTGGCAGCTCGTTTAAAGGAAGCCTGCGATCAAAGCATGGATCAGCAAAGGACATTCCACAAGCACCATTCGCCTTTGTACTGGTGGACTGAGGAAATCGCGAGTCTGCTGAAGACCTGCCATCGGGCAAGGAGGTTGGTCCAGCGTGCTAGGGCACACCGAACCTAGACTCACTCAACGAAATGTACAAGGCCGCGAAGAAGGCACTTAAGCTATCGATTAGGGACAGCAAGAGAGAAGCTACTGGAAGCTATGCGACGAAGTCGAGAACGACCCTTGGGGAAGAGCGTACAAGATGGTTGTAAAGCGCATGAGTGCAGACAATAGATCGCCATGTGACCCGTTGGCCCTAGAAGCCATCGTTCAAGCACTTTTCTCAGAGGGACGCAGGGACTCCATTCCCCGTTGCACTAGTGGAATCAGTGACCATCAGTCTGTTGGACACTATCGGGAAGGTTTTCGAGAGGGTCATAGCAGCAAGGCTGAACGCCGCCCTTGAGAGCGCAGGAGGACTTTCTCCTAGCCAATACGGGTTCCGAAAGGGAAGATCAACCCTGGATCGGAAAAGTAACCAGGATTGCGGCTGAAGCCATTGCAGGCACAAGATGGATGGGAGGGACGAAGGAGTATTGCCTTGTAGTGACCCTCGACATCCGGAATGCGTTCAACACGGCGGACTGGGGAAGGACGTTAGAGTCACTGAGGTCTTTCAACATCCTCGGGTACTTGCTGAACACAGTCCACAGCTACCTCAGCAAAAGTCCGTCGACACCTCAACGGGAGCAAGGATCTATGAGGTCACTGCTGTAGTTCCACAGGGCTCGGTGCTCGGACCTTTGCTGTGGAACACTATGTACGACGGTGTCCTCAAGCTCACAAAGCCAAACAACGCAAGCATAGTCGGCTTCGCCGACGACGTGGGGCTGGTAGTGGTGTCCAAAAAGGTGCCAACAATAGTTGCGGCTGCCAACAGGGCGATCAAAGCGGTGGAGGCGTGGCTTTCAGTGGCGGGTTTGGAACTGGCAGCGCAGAAAACAGAGGCTGTCCTGATCTCGAGCAGGAAAGTGGAGGAGACGGCGGAGATCCTGGTAGGTGGGACTACAATTCAGTCTCAGCGTGCCTTGAAGTATCTGGGAGTGATGCTGGAGTACGCGAACAAGAAAGCGAGGGAGACGACAAGATCACTGTGCAGGATCCTGCTGAACACGACAGGGCCGAGACAGGACAAGAGGATACTCCTCGCAAGTGTGGTCAAGTCCCGATTGATGTATGCTGCACCGGTGTGGGCGGAGGCCACGGCTAAGAATAGCTACATGCGAGAGATCAACTCGACATATCGTCTGTGCGCTATCAGAAAAGCGTGCGCCTTTAGAACCATCTCTGACGACGCGGTTCTAGTTATCGCTGGCCAAGTCCCGCTGGGAGAACTGGTACGGGAATCCAAGAATATCCGCACCACCCTGAGTCTCATCCAGGCAGAGCCGAGGGCCAAAGCCGAGGCCAGGGCCCGCTCCAGAATGCAGAGCGTCAGAAACTGGCAGAAAGCACGGGATACCTCGAGCAAAGGACGGTGGACCCACAAGCTCATCATTTGCATCGAGACGTGGGTAAACCGCAAGCATGGCCAGGTGGACTACTACCTAACGCAGGCGCTAAGCGGGCACGGCTGTTTCCGGAGCTACCTAAAGCAGTACGGACATGAGACGAAGGATGGTTGTCCAGAGTGCGGTAGCGGGATTGCGGAGGACGCTCAGCACGCCCTGTTTGAGTGCCACCGGTTCAACCACGAGCTCAAAGTGCTGGAGGAGATAGCCGGGGCAAGAGTCCTACCTGAAACCCTCGATCCCCTGATGTTAGGGAACCAAAGGACATAGGAGGCAGTAGCAGCGTTCGCAGCAAGCGTTCTGCGGACGCTGCGATCGCTGGAGAGGGAAAGGAGAGGAGCAGCGGTTTAGGTGGCCATTTATCGCGCCAAGCAATGCCTTGCGGCGGTACTGTGTGATACGGCCCCCTAATCACGCCTAGTTAACGTTGTTAGAGTAGTAATAAGTATTGTTGTTTAATAAAGGAATACAACAAAAAAAAACGGACTGTCCCTGCAGAGCAGCGCAGAACCCGCTCGCGCATATGACCCATATACACCGAAGCATGACGGAGTATGGCTTCAAAGCCAGGACGGTGCGGCAGCAATTTGGAGCTGCGCACCAAACAGCAGTCAGCTAACAATGGGACGTTGCTACATTGCACTTTGAGAGAGAGAGTTGTGAAAGCAGTGAAAGTTTTCAGCACAAATCAAAAAGCGCAACCGGCCATCCGGCTTGGAGAAGCCGTACACGCACCTGGACATCTTCTGGTGGCCAGGAGGCCGTGGGCGACATCTGGGAATTGTATCCCCAACAGGTTTGGCGACCAGGCAGAGGCCAGTCATAGGTGAGGGAGGGGAGGTGTCTCTGCCTCTTATAATTTTCACTCGTTGTTTGTTTAGTTGTTGTTAAATTTCCACTCGCGCTTTTATTTTCGCCAACACACATCAGTGGTGGAAAGCGCTTGCGCGATCAGCTGATCTTAGTGTGCGAAAGGGGCTGCGGGTGCCATATCAGCGATCTTCTGACAGGGTGCACCCCAAGCACATAAGTGAGTGCCGCAGCACGTAGGGAAATTCTGGGCGATTTTTTTTTAAACCTTGGGCGGTTCTTAAAAAAAATTATAATATTTAAACTTTATTTTTAAGATTTATTCGTTTTAATAAATTTTAATTTTAAATTGTCTTAAAACAGCAAAGTCCGATCGAAGAAAAGCAGAATCCCCCAGGCGGGGCAATGTCGGGCAGGGGAGCCTAGGAGTTGTGCCAAACGATAGTGGAGGCAAGAAGCCTGGCACCCCCCCCCCCCCCCCCCAGTAGGAGAAAAAAGTATCCCAGCTGCTGACGAAGAGCACGGGGATGTGCTTAAACAACAAACTGGTCTGGGATCGAAGGCCAGGGAGCTGAAGAAGCTTATGGACGGAAAGCGCTCCATCACAAACCCCATGAGAGATATTGTCGACGAAGTCTTTAGAGGGAAGTCCTGTCGGTTGGGCAGTGCATAATCGAAGAACAGGAATAGGCTAAGGAGACAGCCAGAAAAACCTGCGCAGAAGTGCTCGCGAGCGGAAATAGTAAGCGACCCAGGGACGGACAAACGGACATTGCTAGATCGAATATAGTCTTCTTTTTATTGCATGTAGTACATATGTCGGAAAGAGCCGGATCGGACAACTATATCTTAAGGCTCCTCTAGGAATAACCAAACAAATATAAGAAAACTCATTGTAACTTTGTAGGAAGTAGGCGTTTTGATTTTTGACAACTTAAAAACCTAATTTGAAATAGAATCGCAGAATTTGGAATTAATGAGAGGTATCTACTTTATCTGCAAGGGAATATAAGCTTCGGCTGCCCGAAGCTTGCTTCCTTTCTTGTTATTTATAAGTTCACCACTTATAGTAGGGATCGTGCTTATTTCGCAGGTGGGATTCTTATAGTTGATTCTTCTGAGTTGATTCCTTACGACAACAATAATGGAATCGAATTTATTGCAGTAAAAGTCCGCGTCGGTGCTGCTTTTATTTTCCTAACTTGCTCGTACATCCCTCCTAGTTCCGATATTAACGTTTATTCAAGCCACCTCTCTGCTGTTCAATTTGTGATGACAGCCTTAGGATGCTCTGACAGCCTCATTGTGATGGGTGACTTTAACCGTTTCATGGCTTCCTTGCGATGATACAAACTGTTTGTTACCAAACACTACTCATGATTTTATCGAAGGGATAACCGATCTTTCGCTTGTTCAAATCAGCTCCGTAAAAAACAGCCGTGACAGACTTCTTGACTTGATGTTTGTAAGCGATTCTTCGCTTGCAACTGTGTCGAGAGCTAACCCGATATCACTTCCGGAAGATCCTTATCACCCAACCCTATTGAGTTTTCTAGCCCAAGTTCCGATTCAGTAACTGTGTGCCCTGCAAAATGTTTTAGAAAAACAGATTTAACGGTCTTTATTTGCATCTTTCGGGGATCGACTGCTCATTATACCCTTGCAGGGGTATTATAATTTCAGTCAGATGTTTGCAACGCAGTGAAGGAGACGTTTCCGACCACATAAAGTATTTTTGATCAGCACCAATAGCCGAGTCCAGCTAGCCATGTCCGTCTGTCCGTTTCTATCCAAACTAGTCTCTTAGTTTAAAAGCTATCGCGATGAAACTTTCCCAAAAGTCTTCTTTCTATTGCAGGTAGTACATATGTCGGAACGACCAGGATCGGACCACTATATCTTATGGCTCCCATAGGAATAATCTCCAAAAGTATATAAAAATACCTTGTAACTTTGTAGGAAGTAGGCGTTTTAATTTTTGACAATTTAATATCAACATTTTTAATAGAAACAGCACCGATCGAGTGAGGACTTAACTTTGGGTACTTATTATAACTGCAAGGGTATATAAACTTTGGCTTGCCGAAGTTATCTTCCTTTCTGGTTTTTATATGCATTTCAGAATATTGATTCTGCCGTTCATGCTTTCTACGTTTCTATTGTCTCGGCTCTGGATACATTTGTCCCCGAAGTTACCATTACCTCAACTTCCAAGCCTCCGTGTTTTACAAGAAATCTTTCTTATTTAAAAAATAAGAAATCCAGACTATGTAAAAAATAACAAAAATATGGAACTTCGTTTGACTTCGCTCAATATTCCTCCACTCGCCTCCAATTCCTTACCACGAATAGTCAATGTTACATGAACTATCTCTCCCAGTGCAAGGAAAACTTCCGCACTGATCCTTAGCAGTTTTTCTCATTTGTAAACTCCAAACGTAAATCTAGCGCATTTCCTTCGTCCCTCCGTTATCGTAATAGTGCTGAATCTTCTAATCTTGGTATATTCAACTTATTTGCTTCTTTCTTCCAGTCAACTTACTCTACACAACTGTATGTTCCCCGTTGTCCGTTGTTCTCCGTTGTCCTCATGCGAACAATATTTTTCTGTCATCTTTCACGAAAGGTAATGTTCTTGATGGATTGTCTTCAATTGACAATTCATTTGCCGCAGGTGCCGATAAAGTTCCAAGCTGCATCTAAAAACAAGGTGCCCATAATCGTGCACGTCCTATCACACATTTATCAATCTATCTGTGAACCAATCCTGCATGCCAATGATTTGGAATGAATCCTACATTATTCCTCTTCACAAAAAAGGTTTAAGGTCTTACATTAAAAATGACCGAGGCATTGCAAAGCTTTCGGCTATTCCCAAACTGCTCGAACACCTTATCACGCACCAGCTGCAGCAGTCTGATATCTCCATCTCAGCATGGTTTTTTAAACATCGGTCAACGACTACTAATCTTCTCGAGTTCTCTTTTCTCATTAATCGAGGTTTTCAGAGCCGCTTGCAAACCGACGTAATTTTCACCAACTTTAGCAAGGCTTTTGATTCGGTAAACCATTTCCTACTTCTGCTTAAGCTTTCGCATTTGGGATTTCCTCCAAATCTTCTAAAATGAATTGCGTCTTACTTGTCAAACCGTACACAACGTGTTTTGTTTAACGATGACTTTCAGATGTTGTCAATGTTACTTCTGGTGATCCACAAGGGAGCTATCTGGGTCCATTACTTTTCTTACTTTTTATAAATGACCTTCCTCAAGTAATCTGTTTGTCCGATTCTGATTGGTACCTGCACACGCGTCTTCAGCTTGACCTTGATGAATTCCAGAATTGGTGCCAAAATAATCATACAAAATGAAAAGCTATGACTTTTCACCGTTTCTCTCCGCATATTGTCTCATATTCCCTTGGAACTCATACCCTTGATCGAATTTCTGTGGCAAATGACCTTGGTTTTGTTTTTGATCACAAATTGTGTTTCAATAAACATATTTCAGCCATGGTAAACAAAGCCTAGCATTTATAAAACGATGGTCCAAAGAATTTGATGACTCGTTTACTACCAAGACTCTGTATCTATCGATAGTGCTTCCGATTTTGGAGTATTGTTCTTGTGTTTGAAACCCACAAAACATAGAACATTTGCATTGCGTAATTTAAATTGGAAATTAGGTAGATTCTTCTCTATACCATCGACGAATTTGTAACATAACGTTCGTTCATAAGCTTCTTTAAACTATGCTTTTCTATATTGATCTTCCAGTTCCTTCAAGATTTACACGCACGTTTCGACCATTGCGCTTAACAATATGTAGGTCTAATTATGATCAACACGAACCTTTTCGTGTTCTTTTCAATAATTACAATATTTTGTTTGTTATCCTGTCCCCTGAGGTAACTTTAATTTCTTTACCGTGTAAAATTTACAGTTACCTAAATTCTAACATGTAACTTTTTTTTATATTTTTGTATGCTGCCTAACTGTTAGTTTTATTGTTTAAGTCTAAGTTAGTAGTTAATGGCTGAGATAAATAAATAAATAAAATAAAATAAGGTTTTTGAGCTCTCAGGGATGAAACTTTCCCAAAAGTCTTCTTTGTATTGTAGGTAATATATAAGTCGGAACCGGCCGGATCGGACAACTATTTCTTATAGCCCCCATAGGAAGAATCGAAAAAAAGTGAAAAAATTCTAGCTTCAGTGTTTTTTGAAATATTACATTCTACTTTTGCAAATATTATTTTTTAAATATTTCTAATTTGGAAATAAATTTTTTAAAAATTTGATGACTATAAAAAATTAAATAGAAATTAATAGGAAAAAAATACATCTTTGTTGATTTTTATTACATTCTCTAAGGTTTTAAGCTAAACTGTTCTTGCACGTTTTACAATTTCAAATTAATTTGAACAAAATTGGGACGGCTAAATTATAATGCTGCCATATGAAAAATCAAAAAATTAATGCAAAAATAATAGGAATAACTTAGTTTCCTGGCTGGGATATGGCTCAGTCCGGCCAGGGTTGCTTACAGAAAAATTTATAAGTTGGGGACTTTGGAAATTTTTGTAGAGGGTGAGCCGACTCAAAGGTGGAAGTCGTCGGGCTCACGTTAGGGTTATGTAATCGGGCTCGTAGGGGAAGATTTTGGGAAAAAAAAACAACCGGGTGGGTCGTCGGTAATGGTGCACCAGTGGGAGCAGAGGCTTGGCGCCTGGCTGCGATCACCGAAGGATGCACGGGGGTGGGTAGCGCTACACTAGTGGGGGCAGAGGCCTGGCGCCTGGCTGCTATCACCCAGAAATGCCCACGGGAACCGGGAACCAGTGGGAGCTGAGGCTTGGCGCCTGGCTGCGATCACCGAGAGACGCACGTCGGAATGGGTAGCTCGACGCTAGTGGGAGCAGAGGCTTGGCGCCTGGCTGCTATCACCCAGAAATGCACACGGGAACCGGGAAATAGTACACCAGTGGGAGCAGAGGCTTGGCGCCTGGCTGCGATTACCGAAGGGTGCACGTGGGGGTGGGTAGTGCTACACTAGGGGGAGCAGAGGCTTGGCGCCTGGCAGTTATCACCCAAAAATGCACACGGTAACCGGGAAAAGGGTACACCAGTGGGAGCAGAGGCTTGGCGCCTGGCTGCGATCACCGCGAGATGCACGTGGGAATGGGTAGCTCGACGCTAGGGGGAGCAGAGGCTTGGCGCCTGGCAGTTATCACCCAAAAATGCACACGGTAACCGGGAAAAGGGTACACCAGTGGGAGCAGAGGCTTGGCGCCTGGCTGCGATCACCGCGAGATGCACGTGGGAATGGGTAGCTCGACGCTAGGGGGAGCAGAGGCTTGGCGCCTGGCTGCTATCACTCAAAAATATACACGCGAATGGGATGTAATAGACACGCAGGTTTTCAAGTTTCGGACATAATATTTATTGAATGAGAACCTATGGGTCCCTGCCTATACCGCACTCCTTGATTTAACGCTACTCACTCAGACAGATTCGGTCAATACGAAACTAAATCCAACTGGCGTTTCTTGGCGGCAGATAATGCTGGTACTCGCTGCTTCTTGCGGCGGGTTGTTGTATCCAGGGAGGGCGCGAGACAAGCACGATGGCACGTGGTTCAACGAATCGTGAGCACGTGGGTTCAGGACGAGTCGGTACTGGTTGGTTGTCGCGGCGGACTGGGGTCGCGAGCGATCGCGTGTGGTCTCCTTCAAGCTCTGGTCACAACTGACTTCTCCTTGTCCCAATTTTAAAGCCGCGGCCCAAAGTTATCCTCCTTTCTTCATTCTCGCTGCTTCTGTCCTCTGCTCGGCATGCTCCTGTGGTCTTGTTCTTACACTTACTGAGTGTTTCATAGATAACTCTCTGGAAAGTTCTGTCTCGCTCTGCCGCCTTCGTTGATCCAGTTCGGTCGCTCACGCTGCTCTATGCCTCTGCTGCTGCTGTTCCCCCTCTCCGCTGCTGCTCTCTCTTTTATCTGGTCCTCTTTGGATCTGCACTCGTGCTCGGGGTTTTGTCTCGCTCTGCCGCGTTTGTTGGTCCAGTTCGATCGCCCACGCTGCTCTATCCCTCTGCTGCTGCTGTTCTCTCGTTTCTATGTCCCTCCCACACCCTGCTAGCTAGAGATGGCCGTGATTATCTTAATAATTATTTATTTATATTATTGTTCGGGAACAAATGGAACTTCATGTTCTTAACTTATAAGGAACTTTCTTTGTATTTCATTGGTTTTATTGTGCGGCCAATTCGGGCCGTTACAGTATATAAGATTCGGCTGGCCGAAGCTAGCTTCCTTTTTTTGTTTTTATATTATATTTTGCATTATTGCATGTGTACTACCTGCAATAGAAAGAAGAACTTTGGGAAAGTTTCATCGCGAAAGCTTTCAAACTGAGAGGCTAGTTCGCATATAAACGGACGGACGGACATGGCTAGATGGACTCAGCTATTGGTGCTGATCAAGAGTATATATACTTTATATGGTCAGAAACGTCTCCTTCACTGCGTTGCAAACATCGGACTGAAATTATAATACCCTCTACGAGGGTATAAAAATTACCCTCATTTTAGGCTACTAGTGGCCTACAATTCTAGTTCATGCCAATATCTCCTAAACTATAGGTAATTTTTTAACATTTAAGGTAATTTTTTTGGGTGTACATTTTGCCTTTCTTTATATTAACTTAATTTAGAAAAAGTAGTACCTAATTTCTGCCTTTTTTTGATTTTTAGTCAAATAAATATGTAATTCCTTTTTTCAAACCATTTTTGAAATAGGTATCATGGATACGCCATAGAGACTTACACCTACTAACTGTGTCTGAAAGTACATACACTTCGGATCAGCGATTTACTTCAATTTATAACAAACAAACTGGAGATTGGACCTTACAGGTATGATGTTTTTTTTTAACATACGGAATCATTTTTCAAGTTGAAACTTTCAACAGACATTTTTGGCCCCATGACCTTATATAAGAATTTTAATGGAATCGAATAAATTTGTCTGAACTTCTCATTTACTCGTATCGATTTACATCACTTTTCTTCTTTGACTAAGTCAGCACACTTATTTATTTAGACCAGTTTACTTCTTCAACTCATTTTGAATATTGTTAACTCGAATACGTATTTTATGATATTTATGCACATGTCTAGGATAAGTAAAAGGCCAAATCAGCTGTGATTTCTTCTCCAAATTTTAGTTGACTTTGGGAAACCAGCTGTAATTTTATTGACCCCAAAAAGATGGAGTCCGTGTCAAGGGTAGTTGTCACATTAACACTCGAGAAAACCTAATTTTCTTATTACGTCACTCGAGAACACGGCCCTAAACGTGAGATTAAAGCTGCTCGATAAGCTGCTCCAAGCGAGTTCGAAAAGATAAATTTTTGAAAATTAAAGATAACACTATGCAGCATCAAAAATTTACCTCTATGGATGCTATATTTTTGGATTCGTTACGAATTCCCAAGTTAAACTGCGTTTTCCAAAAAGTTCCCCGACGCAAGGATTCTTAGCAAAAGGACCTCAAAGTTCGAAAAATGCTGAAATTGGCCAACTTTCCAGAGATCTCAGGGGCAAACGGATGCATGGTTTGATTCGATGTTAAAGTTTTTTAAAAGATACACTCTTTATCTTTCAAACCCCATACTTAGAATAATTTTAGGATTTTTTTTAAGGCAGAAACAAATTCCAGAAAACGTAGTCTAAAAACTTGAAAACATACAGCTGCGGTCAAATTAGTAGTAGTGTTGCCGCCCTGTGTTTTTAAAAGTTTCATGTTGTAACTTTTTTTATCCAATTAGTTTAATAGTATCATTATAATCAATACAATATACAATTACAATTGTAACGAACTGATTTTATAGGTCTGCTCGCTACGAGATTCGTGCGGCTAGCTCAGTAAGATTGTGTGTTCGTCCCACCAAATTTATATAAACGTGACCGCCCAGTAGATCAGTAAGAAAGCACGGAATTCACGGGTTCTTAGTGGGTTTATTGCGGGGTGGCAGTACAGTGTTCTTGTAAGGTCGGCTGGCCTTGGTATGGCCACTGGTGGCCGTCGATGACTCTTAGTCGCCTTGATGACTCGGTGCTCTCCTCGTCGAGTTGGCGCTCTGGTTCTGTAGCTCCCTCGACGATCCTTGAAGCTCCCCGAAGATCCTTGAAGCTCCCTGAAGATGCTCGGCGCTGCTCGTCTCCGCTGCGTAGAATCGATCACTACTCGTAGCGCCTTGAACTCGCCAGGGGGGTCAGCTGCGCGGGTTTAGGGAAGCGTCACCGTTCTCAGACTAGGGTGAACAGAGGCCGCGCTCTCCAGGAATCTCTCCTTTCGATACACCACCGCCTGTCCCTTGCTCTGTCCCGGATGGTCCCACTAGTGTTCCACTCAGATCGCGCTGACAGTCCAAGTTACGCAGGGATGCTGCCGAGCGCTTCCCTGCGCTTCTACACCTAGTGCAAACGAACGTTCCGCCCTAGCCTCACCTTTTGGCTTATCGTCCGTGACGTTTCCTCGTAGCTCGATCTGTCGTGGTGGGTGGCTTGACGTGGCGTTGCGTGACGTAACGTGGCTTTTGGTACTCGGGGTCTTGGTCGTACGCCGATCCGGGACTACACGACTCAACCGTAGGGCTCTTCTGGAGTTCTCCACTCGAGACCGCAAACGATCGACCGATCTCCCTTCTGGCTCGTTTCACTCGGGGTTCAGACACATGCCGCTCCGGGACTACACGACTCAAACCGTAGGGCTCTTCTGGAGTTTTCCACTCGAAACCACAAACGATTGACCGATCTCCCTTCTGGCTGATCGCGCCAGGACCTGCTTAGGCAAGGCCCACTGGGTCTAGATAGGTTTCTCCCCGAGTTTACGATTTCTTGTCGCAGGCTTTCACCGCTCGAACTCTGATCGACTCTCCAGGCGAGACGCGCGGATTTAGTTGAGACAGGAATGCAAACGGATCGCCTTGACCTAGCCGTGTGACGCCCTCTGGACCTCAGCTACCTGTGTCTCAATTCGGAGATTCCTGGTGATCCAATCCCGAACGTCTCGACGTAGCGATCTTATTCCTTGTAGGCTCCCACGGCGTTGCTTCCGGCGACTCGATTTGTTGTTGTTCCCTTGTAGTTCACTGTACTGGCTGACTTGCTCACTTTGATATCTTGACTGATCTTGATTGACTGATTTTGATCGACTGATCTTGATCCACACTCTTGATCGACTGATCCTGTTGCCAGCGCCCGGCGGCTTTATATAGGGCCTCCGGGAACCGTTATTTCCCCTGTGCGCTCTGATCGCGGCATCTCTCCACTCCGGGTCCAAAGTCCGTGGTTCCTGCTTGACCCACTTGTCCTTCACGCACGGCCTCCAATTGTAGTTCTGCGTGTTGCTGCCATCCCGCCGGTTTTCGTGGTGCATGTGGCACGCCTGTGTGCCGCTGCGCTGCCCAGATGTGGCACTTGTCCTCGCGGCCCAAAGTTCCCGGCAGAGTCCAAAGTCCGGTGCAGTTCCGTTATTTCCCTTTTGCACACGGCACTCTGGCTCTGCCCGCCAAGTCTCCACTCTCTCACTCTCCGCAACCTACTCTCCAAACTCTCTTCGTCAGAGTTCCCTCTCTCAACCTTGAAGTCTCCAACCTCTCTCTCTCCACTTCTCGGTCTCCAAACTCTCTCTCTCCGCTTCTCGGTCTCCAAACTCTCTATTTGCGAGTTTCTCTCCACTTGCTCTTCGCCGCTCCGCTACTACGCTACTCTTGCCGCGTAAATGGTAAACGGCCGGCCATCCACGGTTGCAGGAATTTGTGGGGAGTTATTCAACTCCTCACACAATAACAAACTTTTAAATACACAGGGCGGCAACACTACTACTATTTTGACCGCAGCTGTATACTTTTATGTTTTTTGACTATGTTTTCAAGAATTTGTTTCTGCTTTAAAAAAAATCCTAAAATTATTCTAAGTATGGGGTTTGAAAGATAAAGAGTGTATCTTTTAAAAAACTTTAACATCGAATCAAACCATGCATCCGTTTGCCTCTGAGATCTCTGGAAAGTTGGCCAATTTCAGCATTTTTCGAACTTTGAGGTCCTTTTGCTAAGAATCCTTGCGTCGGGGAACTTTTTGGAAAACGCAGTTTAACTTGGGAATTCGTAACGAATCTAAAAATATAGCATCCATCGAGGTAAATTTAAAAAGCACTAAAAATGCTGCACAGTGTATTTAATTTTAATTTAACAATTAATAGTTCCGTGACACTAAAATCATTGTAATACCTATGAGATACCTCGTTAAAAGTTGTTTTTGTTTGTTTACTTTTGCTCTCATAGGAGTTCAACCATGCGCCGATCCACGGGGGGTGATATGGGTGATATATCACCCCCAGCTCGGGTGAAAAATGAAAGGAATTTTTGTATTCAAAAAGTATGCAACAAAAATATTGTTCTAATATCACCCCCCACAACAAAATCCTAGATCCGCAACTAAGTTCAACTATAATTTTAAATTGTTGTATTTAGACGAATTAAGTTAAAATACTTTTTATACGAGGTATAGCACATGTCTGTAGCTTTAGAAGTTCAGAAGTTACAAAATTTAACTATTCGTAGCTTTTTTCCCGCTAAAGTAGCGGGTTTTTTCAGAAGTTTTCTATTTGGAACTGCCTAAAACAATTTAAATGATTTCATGACCCTAAAATACAGTTTTGATACCCTCACACAAAATTCAATTCTCAGGCAGCGTTAGTTGTTGTGAGCTGGCAAAAGTGGCTACTTTTGTTTATGAATAAATTTTAAACGTGACTTTTTACAATTACGTGTTATTTTGGCATAAAATCAACTTTTTTTAAAATTAGTTTTTAAAAAAAAAATAAATTATTTGAATTTACATACCCTAAATTAAAATTAAATTTTTCATTGGATATATTAAAAAACATTTGCCAAAATGCTACTGTATAATAAACCAATTTAAGAAAAAACACTCTTTATGGCTGGCCGGCAATATGAACTTAAGCGTTTGTGTTCAAAATAGGTCATCAAACAAACGAGGTCGTCCAAAAAAGAATTATGAGGGTGCTGGCGTAAGGCTCAAAAGAAAATTAGCATCTAAAGTTGCGTTAGTTTATTATTTTCAAGGATCAAATTTTCCAGTTGGTTCTTTAGGAGAAGGCAGAAATTATTCAAGGCTGACAGAAAGCATCACGCCAGAAAATGTATCCGCATTGACAATATGTCTGATGTCTTTCACAGGGCTCTCTAATCTCTGCATCACAAAAGGGCAAAACAAAAGAAAGCGTCTTCCAGCAGAGGTTCTCGATCTTTTTGAGGAGCCAATATTGGATGAAAAGGACAAAGATACCTTCCAAAGCTCGTCCGAAGATGAATCCAATTACGATGATAAAAGTGATAGTTTGGAAATATATTAGGAAGAAGAGGAGTCTGATTAAACTGTACATTATCTCTAAATATTATAAAATGAAAGATCTATTTTTAAGGGGATGCGACTACAGCCAAAACCGTTAGAGCTAGAGCAGCCAAATTTTTGCACAGTATTCCATAAGGGATCTAACCGCCCACTAAGATCCGACATGTTCCCACAGTGACCCCAAACAGCTCCAACATTAATATTTGGCCGAAAAAATTTGGTCATTTAAACTTCTAAAGTGGTTGAAATTTTGAAATTTGGATTTTGCCGAATTTTAGGTTTTGAACCTAAATGAAATTTCGATATCCCCCATAATTTGGGGGCTACATTTAAAATTAACTTTTCGATTTTAAAAATCTAAACCGCTGCTCCGATCAAGATGATTTTTGGATCATTACTTATTCTATAGCCCAAATGCTTAAGTTTAATTTCTCAAGTTTTTTACATTTCTTTTAGTATTTTTAATGAATTTATTTAGATTTCCTATGTTATTGCGTCGCATTTTGCGGTAGCCTGCCGAGAGAGCGAAACCCAGAGAGCGGATGTCAAGAGAGCGACGGCCGAGAGAGCAACAGCCAAAAAATTGATGAGGGAGAGGGGGAAGTGCTGTGTGGAAAGGGTAGGAGAAAGGGGCAATTTAAGTTAAAATTGGTTTTGGATTTTAAAATCAATAGTCAGTTCTGTGGATCAAATGCTAAGGTTTTATTTTTCAAAAAGTATTTTTCATTTTGTAGCAGAAGTAAGAGCCCTATTTAATTTCCGCCATGGAAGAAAATAGACAAAATTTCTACAAATTCTGTAAGCAAAGGCAAAATCTTAAGATTCGAATTTCTGACCAAGTACGGAAGTTTGAACTGTAAGCAATCAAATACGTTACTTCTTCAGATATGTATGCAAATTAAATTTGATCGTAGTGGATGATAAAAAAAATATAATTTTTTTTGTAAATTTACTTTATTGGTGATAGACCTTAATTCACAAACTCACTAATACATCAAGACACTTTTACTTAAGATTGTTAGTTATGACCGATCGCGGTTTCAATCTGAATAAGACTGATTTCCTAATTCTAAAATCTTATCCAACGCACCTCTGACAGAAGCTTTTCTTTTTGAACTTTAGAACTTTCATTTATGTTTAGATTATCTTAGCTTAAGCTGAAACTGTCGCATCTCATTGTGAAATTCAATTATGCTGACCGATGCAATTTTGATTGAAAATTGGATACAATACTTTTGGCTTCGAACGGAAGCTTGTTTACTTTACGATTGGTTTATTTATCTTAGCAGGACGGTCAAGCGCGGCCCACGAAGTTAATGAAAAAAGCGGAGGCAGAATCTTAAACAAAGGCAAAGGCAATGTAGCTGAGATTGAATTTAAAAATTAGTTTATTAATTCCATAAGTGGAACCGTTTCACTGGTTGGATAACTTGCATGTAGGTATGTATGTAAATTTCGATATGTTTTGATTTGTATTGTGTGTGTGTGTTTCTATTTGAAAGAAGATGATGTGTTTAAATACAAATAAAATGATTACCTTCCTTTCAGCCAATGCTAAATCTTTCTAAGTTATTTGTAAAGCTTAAAACTAATAATTATCGATCATATGTGGAACCTGGAGAAATAAGTTACTTCGCTACTATGGGATGCCAATCTTTGCGTGTTTGTATTTGTGCGCTCAATAAAAATGCATTGATAACATTGTAACTGAAAGCAAGTACAAAAATTCTCTACTTTCACATGGATCACATTCATTTATTATATGTTATTAATTTTTATTGATACGACAAGGACGAGATCGCCAGTTAAAAGAGGGCTATACTAAAAAATACACTTGCTCTTCTTTGCCACAATTTGTTTTTTGGGAGTGAGAAGGATATAATGATAATGAGCGTTAGGACAGTAGCAAGTGTAAAAAATGGGGACGATCAAGCGCAATATGATCTCCCTGAAAAAGCTTGCCTAAAGAGAGAGAAAAAAGCACAAGATTGACCGTGGTGTGGCAAGGGGGTATGTCCGTGTCCTTCTCAGTAAGCTGTCTAGATTGCATGCTGATAGCGCTGCTTTTGATTTCAGCGTTATTGCCTTTACTGAGACATGGCTAAATCCTACGGTATCTGATAATGAAATACTTACCAAAAATTTTTTTTTCTATAGACGTGACCGTCCCTCTAAACGAGGTCGGGGTGTCCTAATCGCAGTGAAGTCTGAAATATCATCCCAAGTTATATCCATTCCCGATGTTGGTGATATTGAATTCATTTCAGTCAAAATATGTCTTCCTTACTGCAACATATTTGTAACCTGCTCCTATATTCCTCCAGGCTCAGAGGCTTTGCTTTATATGCGACACCTCTCCGCTATCCAGACTATCTCCTCATATGCCTCTGATTCAGACCATTATCATATTGGGTGACTTTAATATTCCTTACCTATCCTGGTCTCCTTGTGTCGATCTAATTGCCCTAGTTCCTGGCGATCAAAACGATTTTGTCGACGGTCTTATTGACTTATCTCTTGGTCAAGTTAACTCAATTTCCAATGCGAATGGAAGATTTTTAGATCTTATATATGTGTTTGACCTTTGCGATGGTTCCAAGCTGTGTCCTCAAACATTGCGCCATACCACTTGCAGTTCCACTGACTTTCAAAAGTCAATTGCTATCGGCACATTTCCAGCTTTAAGGAAATAATCCTATCTTATTCCGCTTCATAAAAAAGGTAGTAAATCTGATATCAGCAACTATCGCGGTATAGCCAAACTCAGTGCTATTCCTAAGCGCTTTGAAAAACTTATTTGCGATCAACTGCAGCACCAGTGTCGCTCCATAATATCCACTAAACAGAATGGTTTCACAAAGTGTCGGTCTACAACAACTAACCTGCTTGAGTTTACGACCTTTATTAGGCTTTAAATCCACAAAGCAAACTGATGTAATCTTTACTGACTTTAGTGTAAATCCATAATTATCCCGTTCAAAGTTATAACACACACACACTGGTATACTAATTTTAATGTTTTTATTTTGTATATAAACTTGGCACTTAACACATTACATTATTACAAATAGTTTGGTTCACCCCCTTTGTAGGAGTTGTTGATCTTCTTGTTAGGAGTTTTAGACTGCTCTCCCTTGATTTCCATAACTCCTTCTTAGCTCTCAATCTGGGGCAGCGCTGTCGGTCAAGCCGGCAGCGGCGCAGCGGATTTATGTATTAGCCTATGTATCTTATACATATCTGAGAGTGGTTCTCAGAGAGGGAATGTTATGTGCACTTACATTTGGATCAATTTGTTGCTGTCGCCAAGCTGTGGGAACTGCCGACGCAGCCGCTTATCGCCCGCGTAAGGCGTGCGCGATCGGATTGCGTTTGCACTTGAAGAGTGCTGATCCTGCATATTCGGCATTGACATTGTTGCCGTTGGTACAGTGTGTACTCTATATATGTGCATACTACATCTCCCTCCTTTTGAAAAATAACGTAATACTATGAAGTTATTTTAGAAGTTTTTATTTCTTATTATTATTTATTTATTAGTATATGAGAAATATATAAAAATTTTTTTTTTTTTTTTTTTTTTAAATTTTTGCGAATATATATTTATTTTATTTAAACCAATTTGGTTGTGGGAAGCGTATTTCGATCCCCTTATTTGTTTATGAAAACATAAAAGTTATAAAAATATTGAATAAAAAGTTATAAAAATATGTAAAGAATATTTGTAAATGAAATTAACTGGTATAAGTTTTTTTTTTTTTTAAATGAATTATTATATTTATTAATAAAGGTTGTGTATCTGTATGGTTGATCAGGCCATACTAGATGTCAAAGTTAAGAATAAAAAAATTTTAAGTCTATCTTTTTGAACTGTTTGTTTTTTATTTTTCATGTTTGAGATAATAATATTTTCTCTTTCTCCTATTTCCGTTACAGTATACGGACCTGTATATTTAAAATCTAACTTATGCCCTGTTTCATTTTTTAATAAAACTTTATCTCCTACGGATATATGTATATTATTAACGTTTTTATCATATATTTCCTTATTCTTTTTCTTGTTATCTTCTATCATTATCCTAGCTCTTTTATATGCTACTTCTAACCTGTATTTACCTTCTTTTGCGTAATCTTCTATATTATAGATTGCGTCTATATTATTTATACTATTAAAATGTTTTGGCAAATTATTAGTTTTCCCAAAGACTAATTCATATGGGCAATAATTATGTGCCATGGAAGGTGTCGTGTTGAAACAGTATACAAAATATTGAAGCCAAATGTCCCAGTCAGTTTTATCAACTGATATATCTATGACTTCTCTCTACTGTTCCAACTGTCTGATGGTGGTGAGCTGTTGAAGTTAAATTTTTGATTTTCAGAAATTTGCATATGTCTTGTATAATCGAATTTTTGTATTCTGTTCCCATGTCCGAAATGAACGTCTTCATTGGACCGTACTTTAGAATAAAATTCTCAAATATAGCTTTTGCAACAGTGTTTGCACTTTTATTGGTAATTGGAATGGCAACTAAATATTTTGTTAAATCACATATAAGTGTGACTGCATATTCATTACCATTTTCTGATTTTGGTAGTGGACCAATTGTGTCCACTATTACCCTGTCGAAGGCATTTATTGGAATGTCTGTAATTGTCATAGGAGTCTTAGTATGTGTTGTCACTTTTGATTTTTGGCATGTTTGACATTTTCGTATGTACTCTGTAATGTATCGAGTCATACCTTTCCAAAAGTAATGTCTTTTGACCTTGGCCAAGGTTTTGGTAATGCCTGTGTGACCTCCTTGTACTGGATCGTTGTGAAATGTAGACAGTATAGCTTCTTTTTCTTTTTCATTTTTTATCAGGGTCACCGGGTTGAGTAGCGCTACTCTCAATGATTTTAATATTTTATTGCCCATTTTCTTAAAATTATCAATTGAAACTTGTTCAAAGATATTTTCCCACGGTGCCATTTTTAGTTTGCTGATTTTATATATACCGGCTTGCATTTCAAGCCTTTGGAAGAACTGACCTAAGTCAAGAATTCCATTGGTAAATAAATCGCTAACATTATATCTTGCAGTAATTGTTTTTCCACATTTAAAATAACAGGTCATATTTTTTACTTGCAAGGTCACTACTTTACGTACTTCGTCATTATTAATGACTTCGAATACGTTGGGCTTTGAAGCTTTTTCTATAGATTGCCTAGGCAATTCTATTTGTTTTTCTCCTGCGCAGGATTTCTGTCTACTTTGATATCGTGTAGTGACTTTATTTATATTTCTGGTAATGTTTTTTAGTTCTTCGATGGTTATTCTTGATAACGCATCTGCTACGTAATTATCTTTACCCTTTAGATACTCTACTGTGAAATTATACTCCTCTAATTCAAGTCTCATGCGTGTCAGTTTGGAGCTAGGATTTGTCATTGAAAACAAGTACGTGAGTGGTCTGTGATCTGTTTTGACAGTGAAGTGTCTGCCATAGATATATGGTCTGAAGTATGTTATTGCCCAATGAATTGCTGCTAGTTCTTGTTCTGTTGTACTTTTGTTACTTTCACCCTTTGTAAATGCTCTAGATGCGTATGCTACTGGAAGTTGGAGTCCATTTTTGTTTTGAGTTAAAACTGCTCCACACGCTTGCTTACTTGCATCTGTAATTATGCAAAATTCTTTATTGAAATCTGGGTATTGTAGTAAAGTAGGGCTTATTAATGCCGATTTTAGATGTTCGAAAGCAGTTTGGCAATTAGGTGTCCATTCGAATTTTACATCTTTTTTACATAATCTTGTTATGTGACGAGCATAGTCGGCGAAATTTTGTATAAAGCGTCTATAATAATTGCAGAATGCAACAAATCGTCTAGCGCTGTCCGCATCATGTGGGACTGGGTAATTTTTAATGACGTCGTATTTTTTGTCGTCGGGTAGTATTCCTTTATCTGTGCATTTGTGTCCTAGAAAAGTTACTTCGTGCATGAAAAATGAGCATTTTTCAGGATGTAATTTGAGATTGTATTTCCTACATTTTTCAAAGACATCAGTTAAGTTTTTAAGCATATGTTTTTCGGAACAACCGATGACTATTAGATCATCCATGTAAAGGAATGCTTGAGAAGGATCTAGTCCAGAGAATGCTATAGTCATCATTCTCTGAAACGAGTTTGGCGCTATTTTTAGACCGAATGGTAATCGCGTGAAACGATACGAACCATTGCTTGTTGAGAAAGACGTTATATCTCTAGAACTTTTTTCAAGCTCTATTTGGTGAAAACCTGACATTAAGTCGAGGCATGAAAAATATTTTGCTCTACCTAGTTGATCCAAGATGTCATCAATTCTAGGGAGTGGGAATTTGTCGGACAAAAGTTTTTTATTAATCTGACGATAGTCATCGCCATTTTTTCTTGTCTGAATTCGGAAGTGATTTCTTTGGTACCAACAAGAGTGGGCTATTATAAGCAGATACAGATGGTTCCACTATGTTGTCATTAATAAGTTTCTGTACTTGTGTTTCAATTTCATCTTTTTGGCTATGAGGACTTCTATAGTTTTTAATATATACTGGTTCATCGTCCTTCAATCTCAATTTTTGTTTATAAAAATTGTTTGTTGTTATCGATTCGGTATCTAATCCGAATACGTCACTATATTTTGTGCAAAGTGTTGTTAGTTGTTTATGGAATTGTGGTGGGAAGTTTTTTGAAAGTTGTGTAATGACTGATTTTTCCCTGTTTTCCAAATCTGTTTTTATTACTTCGTAATTTGATAGTGGTTCATATTTTAGGTTATTTATACTAACTACTTGGTCGGTATTTGTCGTATTAAGTATTCTTATAAATGTATTTGAGGATGTTGCTATGGTATTTGCTATATAAATGCCATGTTGAATTTCTTGATTTGGAATTAATATATTATCATTTGCTGAATCTAGTTCGATTCTTCGGACAATTTGAGATCTTGCTGGCAGAATGATATATTGCCAGAACTGTATGTTATTGGGACATAAATTGGGTACTTTAGATTATTTGGTCTAATTATAAGCCAGTCTTCGGATGGCTTAAAGTCTAGCTGACAGTTATATTTTTTAATAAAATCAATTCCTAGTATTCCATCGCAAGGAATAGCAAATTGTGAATTTACTATATGAAAGTCGTGTGTAATTATGTTTTTGGATGTTTGGATTTCAATAGAAGTTAGCCCTTTTGATTTGGTAACTTCTTGACTTATTTCTTGTATGTTTATTATATAATTATCTTGGATGTATTTAAAACCATCAGAATTTTCTTTTAATATGGATATTTCCGCACCAGTGTCTACTAAAAATACTAATTTTTTTCATGTTTCTACATTTATAAAAGTGACGAATGTGCTTTGACTGAGATTGATGGCGTGAACTTTAATATTTTCTACTGCTGTGTACCTAAGGGTTGTTGGGAGTTTTCCGAAGCCGTTTGGGCTACTCTAACATTGCTGTTGTTATTGTTATTGTTATTATTGTTATAACCTCCATTTTGGTGGTTATTTCCTCTATAAATTCCTCTATTGTTTCCTCTGTTGTTTCCTCTATAATTGTTGTTGTAATTCTGTCCGTTGTTGCGTGTATAATTATTGTTATAATTGTTATTATTATAATTATTATTATTATAATAACCGCGGCCATTGCCTCTACCGCGATAATTACCTCTATTATTGTAATTACCACGCTGGTTTTGTCCTTTTTGAGCGTATAAGATTGAATTGGCATTTCCTGTCATTTCAGTACTACATTGTATATACTTTGTGACAGCTTCATTCATTGTGTTGAAGTTTCCTGCTTCAAGAATGGTTTTGAGTCTACCATGTTCACAATTTTTGACCATTGTGGTTATGGCTTCTTTGGTGCTGAATTTATCAGCATGTGTCTTTGCCATTTTTGCCTTTACTACGTCAGATGTTTCACCGACTATAGTATCTTGCAATTTTTTTATAATGGCACTTATAGTGGTTTCATTTTGTATTTTGTATAGGGTAGATCCTATTATTTTGGACTTTATTTCTTCAACAGCTATGTCCTCAAATGTGCCTTTTGTCAGGTTGACTAACTTCAAGGCTGTTATAAATCTTTGAAGATGTAGTTTTTGCCCATTAAATTCTGGGATGGCATTTGAGATGTCTTTTATGTAGGCCCGTTGGGCAGCTGCGTCCGTCATTATGTATGCTGTTGTCTCTATTACACTTGTTAAAGAGTTTAAGTCTTCTTCTTTTTCTTTCTCCTCATCAATTTCTTCTTCCTGTTCCGGTAAATTTATAACCGCCGGAATTGTTAGATCGTGTAGATCTTTTTCTTTTATATCAATATTTTTGATTGATTCTGAATCTTCTTCCTCAGCTGATTCTATTTCTACTTGGTCTGGTGATTCTTGTTTTTCCTTAGTATCTATTGTCAAAGGGGTATTTAGGATTGTAGGTATAGAAATATCTAATTTATACCTTTCTTTGACTGTTATCAAATTGGAACGTAACTTGATCAACAATTTTGATATTTTTGACCAGTTCGCTTCATTTATTGTTCTTCTGTTTTCATGCACTGATATTCTTGCCTCGTTAAAAGATTCGACAAGTATTCTCGCATGTTTGTTTATTGTATCTCTTTGGATTAACCTATTCTGGCTTACACATTTGTACGATTTCTCAAATTTTTCTTTTATTTCCCTGATTTGTTTGGCTAAATGATCCCATTCCATACTAATTTGAAGTTATGGGGAAAAATAAACAAGATAAACGTAAAATTGTATTTAGTATTTATTTGTCTTTATTTTAAGTTTGCTTAATTTTAGAAAACAAATTTGCTTAAGTTATTACTGTTTGGGCATTGTGTGTACACAAGTATATTCACAATATGGTGAATAAAGAGGGCCTGAGCAATCTGCCGGGCACTTTGGTTTTTCCTTAGGTAATTCTTTAGCTAATGGTGGCAAGGTTTTTCCAACCAGTTCTCCAAGTACAGGTATTTTATAATTTGTTTCCGGTACTGGAGTCTGTTCCGGATTTGGTATTTCTTTGTTTACAAATTTTTTTTTAGGAAGTCCAATTCAGCGTGTAGCTTGCAAGCTTCTTCCCATGTGGGTTCTGTTTTGGAAGTTAGTTCCTGCCTGATTTCGGCTATTCTGTTGAAGGCTTTCTTTCTTAGTCCACCTTTTCTTTTCTTATTTTTCGATTTTTTCTTCATTATTGTAATTTTGGTCGCGATAGGAGAGAGAATAATAAACAAAAAAAATTATATGTTTTTGAGAAGTATATAAAAAAAATTTTGGAGACAAGGAAAAAAAAAAATTTAAAAGAAATTTTCTGTTCTTGGGTTTTCTTCTTATTTTTATTATTATTATTTTATTTTAATCTAAACCCTGTCCAAGTCGTTGGCTCTGCTGATGTATCTTTTCTTGATCAATTTATTATGTTTAATATACAATGTCAGCATGAATTGAGCAACGCTTGTAATTGTAAGAATTAATAATAATAGCCACAGAGCATTAAAATCTTCTGTGTGATCTACTATTTTAATATCATTTACAACATTGGCCTTATTGTCCTTACACTGGGTGTCGTCCGAACCGAACCACCCCATTTTAATTTTTATTTAATATTTTAAAATATGTTCAATTTATATTGTGTGTTTATAAATATATATTCGCTTCTTCTTTTTTTTTTTTTTGTGTTGTTTTTTTTTTTTTGTCTTTTTTTTACAATTAATATGACTTGTGCCTATTCATGTTGTTTTATTTTTATTTTTTTTTTTTTTTGGGCCGTCTTCGTATACAGCTCAAAATTACAGAGTTTTCATTCTTATTATATTTTTTTTTTGTTTATATTAATTTGCTTTTTACAATTTTTGGTCCTGCCTTTCAAAAAAATTTCTCTTCGGGCCGTCTTCTTGCACAGCTCAAAGTTATAATAGTTTCTTTTATTTGTATAATTACAAAAAAAAATTTTCTGCAGACATCGGTCCGGATTTATTTCCATCGTTGGTGCAGAAAGATTTGCCTATTCTTTCCGCACTTGGTGTCGTCTCTGCTGCCGTTGTCCGATGTCTATGGGCTCAGGCGGCGCCGGTGCTGGTCCTTGCACAGGCAGTGATTTCGATGATTAATTTTGTTTCTTTTTTTTTTTTTTATTATTTCATCATTTTTTGTTTTTGTTTCCTTTTGGCCCTTTTGACTCGGGCGGCGCCGGTGCTGGTCCCGCACAAGCAAGTCCTCGATCTCTTCTTTTTTTTTTTTTAAAGTTTCATACTTATTGTTTGTTTGCACTGCTTCACATTGATTGCTCACAAAATAAAATCATTGCAGATTTGCATCATCGGTGTTCTTGATTTATTATTGTTTTTTTTTTAGCACTTTCCAAGGTGATAATTGTTATTTTGTATTTATAGAGGCGTACATGCCAATTTAAAAAATTTTTTTTTTTTTAGTTTCACTGTCACGGTCGCCATGTAAATCCATAATTATCCCGTTCAAAGTTATAACACACACACACTGGTATACTAATTTTAATGTTTTTATTTTGTATATAAACTTGGCACTTAACACATTACATTATTACAAATAGTTTGGTTCACCCCCTTTGTAGGAGTTGTTGATCTTCTTGTTAGGAGTTTTAGACTGCTCTCCCTTGATTTCCATAACTCCTTCTTAGCTCTCAATCTGGGGCAGCGCTGTCGGTCAAGCCGGCAGCGGCGCAGCGGATTTATGTATTAGCCTATGTATCTTATACATATCTGAGAGTGGTTCTCAGAGAGGGAATGTTATGTGCACTTACATTTGGATCAATTTGTTGCTGTCGCCAAGCTGTGGGAACTGCCGACGCAGACGCTTATCGCCCGCGTAAGGCGTGCGCGATCGGATTGCGTTTGCACTTGAAGAGTGCTCATCCTGCATATTCGGCATTGACATTGTTGCCGTTGGTACAGTGTGTACTCTATATATGTGCATACTACATTAGTAAAGCCTTTGATTCGGTCAACCATGAGCTGCTGATCCACAAGCTCCTCCTCGGATATCCTCCAACTCTACTGACATGGCTTCGTTTTTATTTAACAAATCGTACCCAGTCCAGTACAACAGCATTTATTCAAAAGCTGTTTCTGTAAATTCGGGAGTGCCACAAGGCAGTCACCTTGGTCCTTTACTATGTGGCTTATTTATTAATGATCTTCCTCAAGTAATTGAGTTCTCTAAATTGCTTATGTTTGCGGATGATGTCGAGCTGGAGCTGCATTTGACCTCACCTAGTTCCTACTTGCAGCTCCAGCTCATTTTATCGATCCAATCCATATATTTGTACATACTCAATAGATCACTTTCCACTTGAAAGTATTGATACTGTCCTTGATCTTGGTGTCCTATTTGACCCTAAGATTTGTTTTAATCGCCACGTCAGTACCATCTCCAATAAAGCTAAGTGCTAATTAGCTTTCATCAAACGCTGGTCCAAGGAATTTGATGACCCTTTCACCACTAAGCTCCTGTACGTCTCTCTAATTCGTTCACACATGAGTATTGCTCTAGTGTTTGGTCTCCACAATATGATCACAATCAAAATATGATAGAATCCGTCCAAAAGCAATTTTTCCTTTTTGCACTACGAGGCTTAAACTGGGAGGAGGGACGCCGTTTGCCTTCTTATAGAGACAGGTTGCGCCTCTTGGATCTACCTACATTAAAGGATCGTTGGACCCGTTATGGTGTGATATTTCTTCACAAACTCATCACTGGCGCCGTCGACTCAGTTGATCTGTTAGGTACCCTCAATTGGAACGTTCCTTGCAGAGCTACTCGACGATTCCGTCCATTAGCACTTCCTGTGTGCAGGTCAAACAACTCCCGTTTCGACCCCTTCCGAATCCTATGTGATAACTATAATGAACTTTACCACTTAATATCCTATGAGTGCTCTGCCAAGGCTAATTCGCTAAAAGTCATTGCGTTCCTTTCATCATCAACTTAACCCTCTAAGACGTAAGCCTGCCTGAAGGCACGTATTACGTTTTTGGCCTTAACAAATAAACTAGAAGCTTTTCAATCGTTTAAATAATTTTTGGCGGTTGATAAAAAGCACACGAAATTATGAGTATAAGCTTTGATAGCTTTCCGATGATTCTAACGGGAGTTATTATTCGGTAAACACAAACCATATGTTTTTTCGCGCGTAAAATTTGGTCTGCTGTATGTTGTGTTTTGCTGTTCAAATAATAGTAAATATATAAAACATATCCGGCTTAAAATTTTTTCTTAAAAGGTAAGTTTATTTACTATTAAAATCAAGTTGCAGATTTGCAAATATATAAAAGACATGCGTTGTGACAGCGAAATAGCTATACGTGCCTTGAGGCACGTTTGGGGATCCAAGACAACTTTTGTTGCCAGCTGATAATATCACAATTGATTGCAATTTATGTGTTTGTTTCTGTTGATGGAGTGATTTTACTTAATAGAATTATAAATATTATAGAAAATGGCAAACCGGGCTCGGTATAAGCTGTCCGACTTGACAGATGAGCAGTTGCTCAAGATATTTGTTCGCTTTTTGTCCACCTATGTGGGTGTGAAGCCATTTGAAAAGACTAACCCTCGTGAAGGAACTGCAAAGGCTACTCGTTTTGATAGAAAGGCTAAACGACACATTTCAATTGATTGTCCCCAAATTGTCCATGAGTATAACGCTCACATGGGCGGCGTAGATCTCATGGACGGCCTAATGGGACGCTATCATATCAGAGCAAAAACTCGGGATGCCGCAACACGAATTTTCTATCACCTAATTGATATGGCAGCCACCAACGCCTACATTTTACACAGACGTATACAAACAGAAAACGAAAGCCAAGACAAATTACTCGCACTCCCAGACTTTCGCGAAACACTAGCAGCAGGGCTGGTGACATATACAAAAAAAAACTTACCGGGTCGTCCAATCAATACCAAAAATGCATCTTCACCGCGATGTGCAAGCCAGTCTCCATCCTCTCAGTCAGGACGAACAAGAAATTCCCCATTCATGCAGTCTCCACTCTCTCATCGACCTTTTCAGCATGACCTCAAACGTGGTAAAAAATCAAAACATCCAATATCGGACTTGCGGTTTGACCAGCTAAACCATTTCCCACATTGGTTGGATCGAAACAGTGGAAAAAGAAGTTGCAAGCACTGTAAGATTTCACAAACGCAATGCATATGCACGAAATGCAATCTGCATTTATGCTGCACAGCGAACAAAAACTGTTTTGTAGAATACCATAAGAAAAAATAAAAAAAATCTTCATTACTTGAAAATGTTTTTTTTTCACTCAAAGCCCCAAGCGTGCCTTCAGGCCCGCTTACCTTTCTTCTCACCTTACAGGTGAACCGAAGATTCTACGTTATTTCTAAGCACATATTTGAACTTAGATGCATTCATTCACTTAAAAAAAAATTATTTGAATACTTTTTTTCTATTATTTTGGAAAGTAGTCTTAGAGGGTTAATAACTTTTCCTACTTTTAATATTGTCATATTAAAATATGTGTTTACATTTTAATAACTATGTATATAATTTTAATTCCATTGAGCAGTACATTGATTTAAACAGACAAATAAACAAATAAGAATGTAATCGAAGCAACAGTATATACGGGATACGCGAAGGGGAAAACAGGATCCTATTAATACCGTCCGGTCAGCCGTTTCAGATTAAGAAGGTACAATTCCCTCTAATTCCCTCTTTGCTTTGCAATAACTATAAATTAATCGCAGGGGCAGCCTTGGAAGCTGGGTGGACTAGATCTTAAAGAAGATTGTTTTTCTCATTAGCTCTGCCAGTACTTCTGTTTACACAGATCTTTTAAACTTTAAAATGTAAAGCAATCATACTAAAAAAAACGCGTTAATTTTTCTGTAAATAAGAAAGTCCTGACAACCGTACTTCAAACTGATTTTAAGCGAACGAAGTTGCTCCGGGTATAGCTAGTCTCTAAAGATTATAAAATGAAAGACCGATTTTTAAGGAGATACGACTACAGCCCAAACCGTAAGAGCTAGAACAGCCAAATTTTTGCACAGTATTCCAGATCCGACATGTCCCCCCAGTGGCCCCAATCAGCTCCAACATTAATATTTGGAAGCTCAAAATTTGGTCTATTTGATTGCTTAACTTCTCAAGAGGATGGAATTTTGAAATTTGGAATTTGCCGAATTTTAGGTATTGAAAAGGCCTAATTAGATTTCTAAATGAAATTTCGATATCCCCCATAATTTGGGGGCTACATTTAAAATTAACTTATCGATTTTAAAAATCTAAACCGCTGCTCCAAACAAGATGATTTTTGGATCATTAGTTATTCTATAGCCCAAATGCTTAAGTATAATTTCTCAAGTTTTTAACATTTCTTTTAGTATTTTTAAAGAATTTATTTAGATTTCCTAAGTTATTGCGTCGCATTTTGCGGTAGCCTGCCGAGAGAGAGAAACCCAGAGAGCGGATGCCAAAAGAGCGACGGCCTAATCGCAGTGAAGTCTGAAATATCATCCCAAGTTATATCCATTCCCGATGTTGGTGATATTGAATTCATTTCAGTCAAAATATGTCTTCCTTACTGCAACATATTTGTAACCTGCTCCTATATTCCTCCAGGCTCAGAGGCTGTGCTTTATATGCGACACCTCTCCGCTATCCAGAATATCTCCTCATATGCCTCTGATTCAGACTATTATAATATTGGGTGGCTTTAATATTCCTTACCTATCCTGGTCTCCTTGTGTCGATCTAATTGCCCTAGTTCCTGGCGATCAAAACGATTTTGTCGACGGTCTTATTGACTTATCTCTTGGTCAAGTTAACTCAATTTCCAATGCGAATGGAAGATTTTTAGATCTTATATATGTGTTTGACCTTTGCGATGGTTCCAACCTGTGTCCTCAAACATTGCGCCATACCACTTGCAGTTCCACTGACTTTCAAAAGTCAATTGCTATCGGCACATTTCCATCTATTAGGAAATAATCCTATCTTATTCCGCTTCATAAAAAAGGTAGTAAATCTGATATCAGCAATTATCGCGGTATAGCCAAACTCAGTGCTATTCCTAAGCGCTTTGAAAAACTTATTTGCGATCAACTGCAGCACCAGTGTCGCTCCATAATATCCTCTAAACAGAATGGTTTCACAAAGTGTCGGTCTATAACAACTAACCTGCTTGAGTTTACGACCTTTATTAGTCTAGGCTTTAAATCCACAAAGCAAACTGATGTAATCTTTACTGACTTTAGTAAAGCCTTTGATTCGGTCAACCATGAGCTGCTGATCCACAAGCTCCTCCTCGGATATCCTCCAACTCTACTGACATGGCTTCGTTCTTATTTAACAAATCGTACACAAAAGGTCCAGTACAACAGCATTTATTCAAAAGCTGTTTCTGTAAATTCGGGAGTGCCACAAGGCAGTCACCTTGGTCCTTTACTATTTGGCTTATTTATTAATGATCTTCCTCAAGTAATTGAGTTCTCTAAATTGCTTATGTTTGCGGATGATGTCGAGCTGGAGCTGCATTTGACCTCACCTAGTTCCTACTTGCAGCTCCAGCTCATTTTATCGATCCAATCCATATATTTGTACATACTCAATAAATCACTTTCCACTTGAAAGTATTGATACTGTCCTTGATCTTGGTGTCCTATTTGACCCTAAGATTTGTTTTAATCGCCACGTCAGTACCATCTCTATATTAATAAAGGAGGAATAATAAAAAATGTCCAGTAGCAAATTCCACCCAGAACGGATTGACATAAAAATCTAAAAAAATTACATTGATTCGGAGAATAATTAGGAGCCGCGTGTGAGGTATACATTAGTACCAAAAACGACCCCCAAAGGCCCCAAAATTCGATTTGTTTTTTCTTTAATTCTTTCTGTTGCCATTTTTCGGTTATAAATGTTGTTAAAATGATTTAAAAATGTGATGTTCATAATCTTATGGCATACACGCAAATAACTGCTTTTAAATTTTTTGGAAATTCAGCCTCCTTTAGTCCCCAATATTTTCAAATTTTGTTTTGCCTTCTGACGTCACGGCCTCCACATATGTATGTGTGTATGTTCTGCTGGCGCACTTTAAGTGTCACAGTCACAGCAGATTTAAAATGCGCGGTTAAAATATCGATTAAATCGAAAATCGATTCTTTTGCACCATTTTTTTTTAGCCAAACGTTAAATTTTTAAAAAGATTTTCCTGTCTGCAAAATCATGCTGTTTCACACACAACCACTAGATATGAGCGTGTGTACGTGTGTGTGCCCTTTGCAGCTGACTAAGGAATTGAGATTCGTTTAGACTCAAATTCATGATAACACTGCTAAAAGAATATTTCATTTACATTCCCCAACAGATTTAAAACATTTTCTTACAGATTTTTGTGTTTTAAAATTTAAATCGCATTGAAAATATTTAAAAACAACTAAATAATCAAATCAATTGATTCTCTTGCACTTTCTTACACTCGCCTCAAATTGTTTAAATAAATGGAAATGTTTAAACAATTTGATTCACGGCACCCCCTTCCACCTGTCTTCCTGTCGTTATTAATATAATTATAATTAAGGTGAAATATGAATGATAACAGAAATAATAATTCTAAAATGCGGCTAATATCCAATTGATTTTTTTACATTGCTTCGCATACATATTTGTTTCCTTTATAAGAGTTGTCTACTGTGGTATCAAATTCGCCAAGAGTATTTGGTTATTATTTACATTTTCGTTACCTATGTGCATAAATTACCTTGGCTTTATTCTTAGGTATTTAATTAATTATCAAGAAGTAACATCTTTAAAAGAAGTAAACGGAACTCGGTTTAAATAGTTTTAAAATTTAGTCTTTGATAAACAAAAATACAGGGACAATTAACAAAGGCGAAAAGGTAGAAGGAGGTAGCAAGGCCAAGGTCAACAGGACTTGTAGTTTTTACCGAAATTAAGGAAAAAAGTTCTAATAAAATCTTTTCTCGGTTTATAGGCTGAAAATTAGTCATTTTATACATTTAAAATAAGTAGCTTCATTTTTAATTTTAGTTTCCGCAGGCGAAGCTGCGGGCTACACACCCTGCTAGTCTCCAATAAAGCTAAGTGCTCATTAGCTTTCATCAAACGCTGGCCCAAGGAATTTGATGACCCTTTCACCACTAAGCTCTTGTACGTCTCTCTAATTCGTTCACACATGAGTATTGCTTTAGTGTTTGGTCTCCACAATATGATCACAATCAAAATATGATAGAATCCGTCCAAAAGCAATTTTTCCTTTTTGCACTACGAGGCTTAAACTGGGAGGAGGGACGCCGTTTGCCTTCTTATAGAGACAGGTTGCGCCTCTTGGATCTACCTACATTAAAGGATCGTTGGACCCGTTATGGTGTGATATTTCTTCACAAACTCATCACTGGCGCCGTCGACTCAGTTGATCTGTTAGGTACCCTCAATTGGAACGTTTCTTGCAGAGCTACTCGACGATTCCGTCCATTAGCACTTCCTGTGTGCAGGTCAAACTACTCCCGTTTCGACCCCTTCCGAATCCTATGTGATAACTATAATGAACTTTACCACTTAATATCCTATGAGTGCTCTGCCAAGGCTAATTCGCTAAAAGTCATTGCGTTCCTTTCATCATCAACTTAATATCTTTTCCTACTTTTAATATTGTCATTTTAAAATATATGATGTTTACATTTTAATAACTATGTATATAATTTTGAGCAGTACATTGCTTTAAACAGACAAATAAACAAATAAGAATGTAATCGAAGCAACAGTATATACGGGATACGCGAAGGGGAAAACAGGATCCTATTAATACCGTCCGGTCAGCCGTTTCAGATTAAGAAGGTACAATTCCCTCCAATTCCCTCCTTGCTTTGCAATAACTATAAATTAATCGCAGGGGCAGCCTTGGAAGCTGGGTGGGCTAGATCTTAGAGAAGATTGTTTTTCTCATTAGCTCTGCCAGTACTTCTGTTTACACAGATCTTTTAAACCTTAAAATTTAAAGCAATCATATTAAAAAAAACGCGTTAATTTTTCTGTAAATAAGAAAGTCCTGACAACCGTACTCCAAACTGATTTTAAGCGAACGAAGTTGCACCGGGTATAGCTAGTCTCTAAAGATTATAAAATGAAGGACCGATTTTTAAGGGGATACGACTACAGACCAAACCGTAAGAGCTAGAACAGCCAAATTTTTGCACAGTATTCCATTGGGGATCTAAACGCCCACTAAGATCCGACATGTCCCCCCAGTGGCCCCAAACAGCTCCAACATTAATATTTGGAAGCTCAAAATTTGGTCTATTTGATTGCTTAACTTCTAAAGAAGTTGGAATTTTGAAATTTGGAATATGCCGAATTTTAGGTATTGAAAAGGCCTAATTAGATTTCTAAATGATATTTCGATATCCCCCATAATTTGGGGGCCTACATTTAAAGTTAACTTTTCGATTTAAAAAATCCAAACCGCTGCTCCGATCAATATGATTTTTGGATCATTAGTTATTCTATAGCCCAAATGCTTAAGTTTAATTTTTCAAGTTTTTAACATTTTTTGTAGTATTTTTAAAGAATTTATTTAGATTTTCTAAGTTATTGCATCTCATTTTGCGGGAGCCTGCCGAGAGAGCAAAACCCAGAGAGCGGATGCCAAAAGAGCGACGGCCGAGAGAGCAACAGCCAAGAAAACTGATGAGGGGGAGGGGGAAGTACTGTGTCGAAAGGGGTGGGGGAAAGGGGCAATCTAAGTTAAAATTTGTTTTGGATTTTAAAATCTTATATCTTATCTGCTTTGATAAATATGATTTTCGATCAATAGTCAGTTCTGTGGATCAAATGCTTGGGTTTATTTTTCAAAAAGTATTTTTCATGTTGTAGCAGAAGTAAGAGCCCTATTTAATTTCCGCCACGGAAGAAAATAGACAAACTTACTACAAATTCTGTAAGCAAAGGCAAAATCTAAAGATTCGAATTTCTGCCAAGTACGAAAGTTTGATCTGTAAGCAATCAAATACGTTACTTCTTCAGATATTTATGTATGTAGGTATGTATATTTGGATATGTTTTGATTTGTATTGTGTGTGTGTGTAGATGATGTGTTTAAAATTTAAACTTTAAATACAAATAAAATGATTACCTTCCTTTCAGCCAATGCATAATCTTTAAAAGTTATTTGTAAAGTTTAAAACTAATAACTTTTGTATGGGATGCCAGTCCTTGCGTGTTTGTAAAAAAGTTTTCATTTCATTCAAAATAGAAATTTAAAAAGCAAATTCCAATTTACAAACAAATATATTTGTGCGCTCAATAACATTGCATGGATAACATTGTAACTGAAAGCAAGTACAAAAATTCACGACTTTCACATGGATCACATTCATTAATTATATATTTTTAATTTTTAATGATTCGTCTAGAATGAGATCGCAAGTTAGAAGAGGGCTATGCTAAAAAATACACTTGCTCTTCTTTGCCACAATTCGTTTTTTGGGATTGAGAAGGATAAATTGATAATGAGAGTTAGAACAGTAGCAAGTGAAAGAAATGGAACGATCAAGCGCACATTGAACTCTCTGAGAGAGATTGCCTTAAGAGAGAGAAAGAAACACAAGATTGACCGTGGAGTAAAAGGGGGTGGGATTTAAATTCACAATTATGATTTCAATTTAAAAAGGCTCTCTTTAGTACACACTTTGATAATTTTTTGAGTTCATTTAAAACCAGGAATTTGTAATTTTTTTCGTTAATCGTATATCCCCCATTTTACGACCTATTTGTGCAAAAATTTAAATTATATGACCCCCTCAAGAAATGTTAGGTACGCATATGTGCTAAGCACAAGCCAAAAAGGTTTCTTTGTTTTTCTAACACATCATTGAAATGTTAAGATTGGCTATCTGAGTGCTCCATTTTGACAACGAAAAATAAAAGAGCAACCAGTACCAATAAATTGGTTCAGAAGTCTCCTATAAATCGGTCGACTCTGTCCCTGATGTTGACAATGCGGTTCTTTACCCTGTTGAATTTTTTAATTCTTTGAATCTAGGAGGGATTCCGCAGCATAATCTGTCTCTTAAGATTGGAGCACCCGAAATGTTATTGCGAAATTTAGGTCCCCCAAAGTTATGCAATAATTGATGGACGTTGATGCACTACGAGCAGTACAAACAAGTGGCCCAACGATACCAAGCACGTGCTTGTTACGCGCGGGACCCTTTATCAATTAGGGCAAAAATGCGAGTTCGCGAGGAAAATATATGAAACAAATACTACAAATACTACAACTAAGATTGAAGCAAATGAGATAAAATTTTAGTTTTTAATACGGGGATAGATGTTGAAGTGCAAATTAAATGATAAAGATTGTTATAATTTTTACATAGAACACGAAAGGGCTCATGCAGAGTAAAATTTGATGTACATCGAGGCAAATTAAGAGGGTAATAATTTCGTGTTAGTCTAACGGGAACATTAAAAGTTAAACGGTTTACCAGTTCTACGGAGTCAATATCACCTTTTATAAGATTTTGCATAAAAATAGTACCAAGCATTATTCTACGGTTTTCAAGTGTAGGTAAATTAAGCAATAGTAATCTACTCTGGTAGGAAGGTAGCCTTACGTTTTGATCCCAGTTCAAACTACGAAGGGCAAAAAGGAGAAATTTTTTTTGCACCGACTCAATACGGTCGATGTGCACTTGATATTGTGGACTCCAAACTGAAGAACAATATTCCAAAATAGGACGGACAAGGGAGGTAAATAATAATCTGGTTGTATAAGGGTCATCAAATTCCATTGACCAACGCTTTATAAACCCAAAAACACTCATAGCTTTATTGACAGTGGCCATTATGTGGCAATCAAATTTAAGTTTTGGGTCGAGAAGAACACCTAAATCGTTAATTGAATATATACGGTCGAGTGGTGTATTTTGAAGAGAATAACTAATAAACGTAGGAGTACCCCTATAAAAAGTCATGACGTTGCATTTAAGGCAGTTCAGATTTAAAAGATTGTACTCACACCATCCCTGAAAACAATCAATATCTGACTGTAAGTTGAAACCGGACCCTACATCTTTATATGATAAACAAAGCTTAACATCGTCAGCGTACATTAGTACACGAGAATGAGCTACGATAGAGGGAAGATCGTTAATAAACAAAGTAAACAGCAAAGGGCCTAAATGACTACCTTGAGGAACTCCAGATGTCACGTTGATCATTTTAGAAACAGCGCTCTTAAATATAACCCTCTGAGTCCTACCGTTCAAGTAACTTGAAATCCAAGTTAATAGATTACATGGAAACCCAAGCTGATCTAATTTGAATAAAAGGAGAGAGTGGTTAACAGAGTCAAAGGCCTTACTAAAATCTGTATATATAACGTCAGTCTGCATGTTATTCTTATATCCATTTATTACAATAGATGACAGTTGAAGAAGGTTGGTGGTGGTCGATCTTCGCTTAACAAAACCATGCTGACACGGTGATATTAGCGAGGAACATAAATGCTGCAAATGAGAAGTAATAATACATTCAAATGCTTTAGGAATTGCCGACAATTTAGAAATGCCTCTATAATTCTGGGCATCCGCCTTCGCACCCTTTTTGTGGAGTGGAATAATGAAAGAGTCCTTCCAGATAGTTGGAAAAACTGATGATGAAATAGACAAATGAAAAAGTTTAAGAATCGGTTTACAAATGGTTGAAGCACAAAACTTAAGCACACTCCCAGGGAGTCCATCAGGACCGGGAGAATACGTTGGCGTTGTTGTTGCTAAATCCTTTAAAAGAGAACTTTCGGTAATTACAGGGGTAAAAATACAATTAGCCCTATTTAAGGGGTTAGGGTAGATAGGGTTTGACCAAGCAGCCGAACTATAAGTAGTTTGGAAAAACTCGGCAAATAAATCCGCAATTTCAGAATCCGACGATGCCTCTTTTGAGTTTAAACGTACCGATGAAGGCAATGCCGAAGACTTACGCTTGGCATTAACGAAGTTATAAAACTGCTTTGGATCATTTGAAAACTCGAATTTACATCGATTTCAATACATGGAATAGCAATGACTGTTGAGAACATTAAAATCTGAACGAGCCACAAAATATTTCGCAAAATCAGATGGCTTACCCGTTTTTTTATACTTTTTATTAGTGTTGGATTTAAGATTTTTAAGTCTTTGAAGCGCATTGTTAAACCAAGGAGGCCTGTTTAGCTTCGGAGGAAGACTGTCAGGAACGCATTCGTCAAAAAAAGTGTTTAAAACGCTATAGAAAAGTTCAATTGCACTGTCAATATCCATGCAATTGTACAAATCAGTCCAATTATATTGCGAAATCATGTAGTTTAGTTTATTATAGTCACATTTACGAAAGCATTTCCTTTTAGTTTGAGGAACTAAAGGAGAAAGGGTATCAGTACAGGGGAGGCCAATTGTCAATTCCAAAGTTGGATGATATCGGTCTTCAGGTACAACAAGTGCGTCAATTCTAGCTACAGTGACTTCATGCGGATCTAAAACAAATACTAGATCTAATTGTCTATTTAATGAATTTCGTATAAAGCTTACTTGCTGTAACGATAATTCTAAAAGGATAAAGGAGTAGCGACAAGTGAGTCAGTGGGAAGAGACCAAGAGATATTAGGGAGATTAAAGTCACCCAAAACAATCAAAAGGTCTCTGTTGGAAAGAAAGGATAGAACAGATTTTATAGCAGACAGATGGTGCTCATAAATTATTAAATCAGAGCCAGGAGGAATATAAGAGCAGGTTACAAAAATAGATAAGGATTGAATGGAAACTTTGACACTAACAAATTCAATATCGTTAGGGATATGAATGTTAAGTCTCTCCGATGTTAAACTAGAGGTAACGGCAATCAGTACACCACCCCCCCTACGCGGGAAGCGATCGGTCCTGTAGGAGTTAAAGTTCATTGACCAAACTTTAGAGTCAGATATCTCTGGTTTCAGCCAAGTTTCCGTAAAAGCCAAAATATCTTCAGTAAATGCAGAGGAGTCAGCATAAAGCTTTGGTAGCTTCATATTTAGTCCTCTAAAATTTTGATAAGCCAAAAATTACCCTGTTAGTTTTTTGGCACAGCGGAAGGCCTATTATTAGGCACAGTGGAAAGCCGATTATTAGGCATAGTGGGAGGCCTGTTATTTGTTCTCGGTTTATTGGGAACAATTTCTTTTATTACCAAATCATCATTAAGCCAAAAGCTTTCAGAAAGTAGTACATTAAACACATCAGGCGGAGCAAATATTTTAAAAGAAGATATCTTACGGGCGTACGAAAATCGAAATTGTTCAACTTCAATGTCCTCGGATGGGAATTTTTCACGTATGAATTCCATAACATCCTCAGATTTGGTATCCGGGGTAAATCTAGAAACAAACAATTGCTTCCTATGTGGAACAACTGAAAGTTTCTTACGCCCCCCAGCAGCAGTCTGAACCTCACTCGGCTGGGACCCAGAAGCGGTTCCTACTGTATCTACAGTTAGCACCGACTTCTGTGACTCAGGTTGGCATCCAGAAACAGGGTCACCTCCGGAACTGGCTGTTACCATAGGCACAGGTGGCTCGCTTACCCCTGTGCCGACCGGAACTGCTGCAGCTACCGAGTTCAATGTTTTGTTTTCTTTCACGATCTTATTAACCGCCCCTGAGCTGGCTTTTTTGCGTTTAGGCGACTCGGTTAATAATAATTTCTTATTATTAAATTGGTCACAACCTAAGTTGAACCCGTCATTGAGCTGTTTGAAAACTCGAGAAAGGTTCAATAGTCCGTCTCGAGTCTGCCTCATAAAGCTGCTCATTTCGACTGTCATTTCCTTGCAGGACTCACATGCCCACATGAGACCGGTACGCATTTCAATGAAGTCTCTCTGCCAGTAAATCCTGCACATTTGACGTGCATGACCGAATCGCAGAGCCAACAGATAACAAAAGAATCTTTGGTTGACGTCGGAAGAGAACAATTTTTCTTTGTACAGATAAGGGCCATTTTATAGGAAAAAAAGGTTATTTAAAGAAATAGAAAATAAAATTTGGACAAATACCACGAGTAAATTTGGCACTGGGATCAAATTCCAAAACTGCGAAAAACACAAAACACGTAAGTATAAGAGCGCGAGATCGCGAATTAAGTCGAGAGCAAGAGAGCGCGAGAGAAAAAATGTTCAATCGACTGAGCGTGGCTTGTGGCTTGCACCAACAACAAAACGAACGAACAGTTACAATGTAAAGCGAGAGAGAGAGAGAGAACTATGAGAAAAGCACCCAAGAGTCTACAAGAAATTTGGCAGGTTCCGAGAGAGCGAAATTACAGTTATAATAGAGCGGAAAAGAGAGAGGGAGAAAGAGAGAGAATACAAGAGCAAATTTAGAGAGTGCAAAATAACACCAACAAAGCCAAGATATTAAACAAATCTAATGGAAATTGTTAAAATAACTAAAACCACATACCCGTTAAACAGGGAGATCTATTTAAAACACTAACGCGATTGTTAGGCAAACTTTGTTAGTAAGCTAAACACAAAACACTTGCGAAAAAATCACAAAAATAAATCAAAAACTCAGAGCACAGATAAACACAACCGTTCACAAGCGACGCTAAATCGTATTCGTATTCACACGATTGCAGATAAAAGATCTTCATAAGAATGTAATCGAAGCAACAGTATTTACGGGATCCGGGAAGGGAAAAACAGGATCCTATTAATACCGTCCGGTCAGCCGTTTCAGTTTAAGAGGCTACAGTTTCCTCTAAAAGTTTGCTTTGCAATAACTATAAATTAATCGCAGGGGCAGACTTGGAAGCTGGCTGGACTAGATCTTAGAGAAGATTGATTTTCTCATTAGCTCTGCCAGTAGCCTTATTCTCGATCCTTGAGGATCTTCTAAAAATGTTGTTTACACAGAAGTTTTAAAGTAATCATATAAAAAAAACACGCCAATTTTTCTGAATATAAGAAAGTCCTGACAACCGTACTCCAAACTAATTTTAAGCGAACGAAGTCGCTTCAAGTATAGCTAGTTTATAATAAAAATATAAAAATTTAAAAAAAATTATCAATGGCTTCGAGCAATCTTAAAAAACTTAATTTATTGAAAAGGACATGTCAAGTGATAATTCTAATCACAAACTGCTCACATATAAAGAAGCAGGACCCCGTTAAAATTAAATATTAGCCATTTTTTTTGACAAATTTCAAAAAGTAATTAAAACCGAAATTACATTTTAATCTTAATAGTATATATAAAAAATTTTAAAATCGACCATAGTGCACAGATTAAAGTTTTAAAGAAAATCGTTTAAACCTTTTTTGAGAAATAAAAAAAAGGCTAAAAAAAAGTTTAAAAAAATTTTGTTTTGTTCATAATTTTTTAACTATTATATTTACATAAATTGCGCTAAGAAGGTTTTTATTGTAATTCAAAATACCTTTAATATGAGTTAAGTCTGTAGCTTAAGTATTTCGCAAGTTATGGGCTCAAGAAAGTTAGACATTTATAGCTATTTTCCCGCTAAACTAGCGGGGTTTTCCAAAAGTGGTAGAACTAAAGCTTATTATATCGAACACCATATTACATTTTCAGGACTTTAAAACAACATTTTGAGACAGACAGACAACCTGAAAAACAGAATTAAATTTTCATTTTGAATAGTCCCCCAAAATCTTATATCGGATTTTATTATATGAGCCCTCATTCGACGGGTATTTTCAATAGGAACACATTTAAAACAATGCGAGGGATCATTTATCACCCCCGGCCCCAACAACTCCAAATTTGAATTTTTCATTTTTTCACTTTCACCGCTTCTCTCCCAAGCCAATTGATTTTCTTAAAGTCTTGGTATGCAATCCTGTTAGTTTTTGCGATGTATCACTCATTATGATCGGACTATCACAGCAAAATTCAATTTTGTGGTTATGTAATAGTATTCGCCTTTGCACACTCTTCTGGTGCGCTTCATCACTACGTGGACTGCCGTCCACAGTGATTGCTACTGTTTGCCACCTGGCTAATGCCTTCTCCCATAATCTCTATCTTTATCCAAAATTTTCCATAATTTGTGTCATCAGTGTTCTCTGACCGCCATCCTCCTGACCTACAATAAATTTCGAATAAATTAGAGTTTGGGCATCTCTTAATAGAAAAGGAAAGTTTTTCAAAATATGGTAAAAAATCAATAAAAATTCGAAAAAAAATATTTTAAGATCTTAAAACAAAAAATTTAACAACCCGACAAACACAAATAAATGAATTAGATAGGAAACTCCTATGAAATTGTTTAAGGACAATTTCTTTTAAATTGCCTCAACAATAACATTTTGAAAGGTTTTCCTCCAATATTTTTTAATTGCGGTCCGATCATAAAAATCATATTTTCTTTGAAGGGATATAATTTTAATAAATCAATGCATCCTATAGAATGTAAGGAAACTTGTATGTTTCTCTAAGTAAGTTCAGTAAACGTATTTAATTTCTTAATTCTAGAAATTGCCATGACTTATTTAAAATGTTACAACCAGGGACCGAAAATAACAGTTATTTCAAATTTTCGGGACTGAAAAAATCATTCACTTAGAAAAGTGCTACAAAAAAATCAAGAACACCAATGAGTTTCAAATTGGCCAAGCTATGCAAATCTGCAATGATTTTTATTTTGTGAGTTTTATTTTTAAAAATCAATGGTAAAAATTATTTTTTGCGTTTTATTATAAAACTCGTTATCGATGAGTAAAAAAAAATAAAAATCATTAATAACTATTATGTATTAGTTTTATTTCTTAAAACTCAAAATAAAACTCAACATGTATCTGTTATTTTTAAGCAAAAAAAAATAAAAATTAGGAATAAGTTTTTCAGTGAGAGTTTTATAAATAAAACTTATAACTGTTACGGTCCCTGGATACAACATTTAGCTGTTGCGATATCCCAAAGGGGAGTGCGAGGGATATGGCGATATAAAACAGACAGACATGTCTAGATCGACTCGGCTACTCTACGAGTAACGGGTATACAAATTTTTTAGATTTAGATAGATTTTTTTCATATTTCCTTTTTTTGGTGGAAAAATATACATTACTAGCTATACTTGAAGCGACTTCGTTCGCTTAAAATTAGTTTGGAGTACGATTGTCAGGACTTTCTTATATTCAGAAAAATTGGCGTGTTTTTTTTATATGATTACTTTAAAACTTCTGTGTAAACAACATTTTTAGAAGATCCTCAAGGATCGAGAATAAGGCTACTGGCAGAGCTAATGAGAAAATCAATCTTCTCTAAGATCTAGTCCAGCCAGCTTCCAAGTCTGCCCCTGCGATTAATTTATAGTTATTGCAAAGCAAACTTTTAGAGGAAACTGTAGCCTCTTAAACGGCTGACCGGACGGTATTAATAATATCCTGTTTTTCCCTTCCCGGATCCCGTAAATACTGTTGCTTCGATTACATTCTTATGAAGACCTTTTATCTGCAATCGTGTCCCATTGCATAACTTTGGGGGACCTAAATTTCGCAATAACATTTCGGGTGCTCCAATCTTAAGAGACAGATTATGCTGCGGAATCCCTCCTAGATTCAAAGAATTAAAAAATTCAACAGGGTAAAGAACCGCATTGTCAACATCAGGGACAGAGTCGACCGATTTATAGGAGACTTCTGAACCAATTTATTGGTACTGGTTGCTCTTTTATTTTTCGTTGTCAAAATGGAGCACTCAGATAGCCAATCTTAACATTTCAATGATGTGTTAGAAAAGCACATATGCGTACCTAACATTTCTTGAGGGGGTCATATAATTTAAATTTTTGCCCAAATAGGTCGTAAAATGGGGGATATACGATTAACGAAAAAAATTACAAATTCCTGGTTTTAAATGAACTCAAAAAATTATCAAAGTGTGTACTAAAGAGAGCCTTTTTAAATTGAAATCATAATTGTGAATTTAAATCCCACCCCCTTTTACTCCACGGTCAATCTTGTGTTTCTTTCTCTCTCTTAAGGCAATCTCTCTCAGAGAGTTCAATGTGCGCTTGATCGTTCCATTTCTTTCACTTGCTACTGTTCTAACTCTCATTATCAATTTATCCTTCTCAATCCCAAAAAACGAATTGTGGCAAAGAAGAGCAAGTGTATTTTTTAGCATAGCCCTCTTCTAACTTGCGATCTCATTCTAGACGAATCATTAAAAATTAAAAATATATAATAAATGAATGTGATCCATGTGAAAGTCGTGAATTTTTGTACTTGCTTTCAGTTACAATGTTATCCATGCAATGTTATTGAGCGCACAAATATATTTGTTTGTAAATTGGAATTTGCTTTTTAAATTTCTATTTTGAATGAAATGAAAACTTTTTTACAAACACGCAAGGACTGGCATCCCATACAAAAGTTATTAGTTTTAAACTTTACAAATAACTTTTAAAGATTTTGCATTGGCTGAAAGGAAGGTAATCATTTTATTTGTATTTAAAGTTTAAATTTTAAACACATCATCTACACACACACAATACAAATCAAAACATATCCAAATATACATACCTACATACATAAATATCTGAAGAAGTAACGTATTTGATTGCTTACAGATCAAACTTTCGTACTTGGCAGAAATTCGAATCTTTAGATTTTGCCTTTGCTTACAGAATTTGTAGTAAGTTTGTCTATTTTCTTCCGTGGCGGAAATTAAATAGGGCTCTTACTTCTGCTACAAAATGAAAAATACTTTTTGAAAAATAAACCCAAGCATTTGATCCACAGAACTGACTATTGATCGAAAATCATATTTATCAGAGCAGATAAGATATAGGATTTTAAAATCCAAAACAAATTTTAACTTAAATTGCCCCTTTCCCCCACCCCTTTCGACACAGTACTTCCCCCTCCCCCTCATCAGTTTTCTTGGCTGTTGCTCTCTCGGCCGTCGCTCTTTTGGCATCCGCTCTCTGGGTTTTGCTCTCTCGGCAGGCTCCCGCAAAATGAGACGCAATAACTTAGAAAATCTAAATAAAATCTTTAAAAATACTACAACAAATGTTAAAAACTTGAAAAATTAAACTTAAGCATTTGGGCCATAGAATAACTAATGATCCAAAAATCATATTGATCGGAGCAGCGGTTTGGATTTTTTAAATCGAAAAGTTAACTTTAAATGTAGCCCCCAAATTATGGGGGATATCGAAATATCATTTAGAAATCTAATTAGGCCTTTTCAATACCTAAAATTCGGCATATTTCAAATTTCAAAATTCCAACCTCTTTAGAAGTTAAGCAATCAAATAGACCAAATTTTGAGATTTCAAATATTAATGTTGGAGCTGATATTTTGAATTTGATAAGTAATTAAAATCAATGCCAGCTACATTTTTTTTTAAAAGATTTCAAAATATTTAAAATTTACAGTCGCAGGTAGTCAGTCAATGCGAACGGTTGTGCCTTTCTTGTGCTCGCTCAAGTAAATACACCATCCAGTACCCGAAGTTAAGCTACCCGTAATCTATTTATAGATCACTTATCAGTTTGAAAGACAATTTGACTCACGCTCGTAACACAACAAGTACAGCTTAAGTCACCAAAAACCAATAATGCTCGACCCCCCCTGGAAGAGGCCCCCGGCACCCGATGGGAAATTCCTCGTGGTCTCCAGATCGGACAATGAAACATTTAAAAAAACCTCACCGTTTCTAATCAAAAAGTCAATCGACTCTGCCGTAGGTGGAGAAGTCTCAGAATGCAAAAAAACTAGAGAAGGACACCTATTGATTAAAACAAAGAGCCCAAACCAAACTGAAAAACTCTGCAAACTTACCATAATGCCTGGAAACATACCAATTCAAGTTTCAGAACATCGATCACTAAACTCTTGCAAAGGAGTGATATACTGCAACAACTTAAGAGATATCGAAGAGGTAGAAATTTTGGAAAACCTAAAACAACAAAATGTCATTGAAGTAAAAAAAAATTTTGAAAAAATCAATGTTTGGAATCCCCACCGAAACTGGACTTATAATACTTACATACTCGCTACTCAACCTACCGGAAAACATCAACATTGGATATGAAAGAATCAAAATTCGACCATATATCCCACAGCCAATGCGTTGTAGTAATTGCCAGCGTATCGGACACATTGCAAAGTTCTGCGAAAGATCAGGAGCCTGCCCTTATTGCTGCCGCTCTATTCATACCGACGTTCTGAATGGAGAAGAATGCAAAGAAACTCCAAAGTGTATTAATTGCCTAGAAAACAAATACCCTAATTGCAATCATCACGCAAGAGATAGGAAGTGCACTGTCTTTATAACACATCAAGAAGTACAAGCAATAAAAACCTTTCAAAAAGTGGACTACCGAAAAGCCTGGTCAATCTACAAGGAGAGACATCAACACGATGGGTCGTTGTATTCATCAGTTGCAAAGTCTAGCCAAAGTCAAACACACCAACAACAGGAAGCAACACAAAGCCCAACCAAACCCACACCATCAACAACCTTGGAGAAACCATCAACAAGCGACCAACGGAAAATTATCACCTATGAAGACGAAGATGGGATGTCCACCAGCTCCATCAGCTCGGAACAAAATACGAACGAAAAGTCTAACACATACAAAATTTACCCAAAAAACCTCTCCAAAAGAGATAAAAGACTTTTAAAAAAATCCAACGAGAGCCCAAAAACCTCAATGCTAACTAGATCTAAAATTAAGAACTTAATAAACACAGAAGGAATTCATAATCTAAATTAAGAAAACCTCCAGCATAGCCCCATAAACTCATTCCAACCCTTTAAAATGTCTCTTAATATACTACAATGGAATATAAACGGTTATAGTAACAACTATAACGAACTCTTAATTTTAATAAGACAACACAATCCAAAAATAATTTCTATTCAAGAAACCCATATAACACCTTCCCAACACATCCCTATCCCAGTCAATTTTGAATTATACCACACAACATCTATAGTAGCTAAGGGCGGAGTCGCCTTATTAATTCATAAAACACTACAACACAGACAAATCTCTACGGGACATATATTCGAGACCATTGCTCTCGAAGTTCAATCAGCAAAAAAATTTAATATATACGCAACATACATTCCTCCTAATCAAAAATTCACACAAAATGAATTGAAAACAATGTTCCCAAGCGCTAACACACCATCTATTATCACAGGTGACTTTAATAGTTGGAATAGTATGTGGGGATCAGCCAAGAATAATAAAAGAGGAAACATTTTAGGGAAATTTATACTCAACAGCAACTATATCATTCTAAATAATGGCAAACCCACTTCTCCACACATAGCTCATATACCCACATTGATTTAGCCCTCTGCTCACCTGAACTTAAAATTCACACCACTTTTAAAGTTAGCGACACATTGCAAGGAAGTGACCACTTCCCCATCAGCATACAATTGTTCCACTCACAGAATAAAAAAGGGAATAGATACATACCTAGATTTATGATTAACTTAGCCAATTGGGATCAATATAAATTACTTACGGACAACTTAAACTCTTTCTTACCCATATCACAAAATACTAACAAAGAAGCCAGCAATATAAATAAAATAATTTTACAAAGTGCTTATAAAAGCATCCCCCAAACTAAGCCCCCTAAACAACACCACAACGTTCCCTGGTGGAACAAAAACTTAGAATCCTTAAAAAAGCAAAAAAACACAGCCTGGAGAAAATTTAACCAAAATATGAACAATGAAAACCTAATAAACTTCAAACGAACTAACGCGCTATACAGAAGGGAAATTAGAACAAGTAAGAAAGAAAGTATACAAACGTTAACATCCAACATCAACCCAGACACCATATGTCAAACAATTTGGAACAAAATTCGAACATTCTGTGGCTTACATAAGTCATCTACTATTCATTGTATAATAGACCAAAGTTCAAACGACCCCTTAACAAATCAAGAGGATATAGCCAAAGCTTTCTCCAACCATTGGTCTTCACGATCCGAAGACAGCAATTTCTCAACTCCTTTTCTTCAAGACAAAAACGACATAATAAACAACACGCACCTCGATGTACCGCACAAAACAGCAGAATTTATGGAACACAACATTAATTTCATAGAATTCTCTGCAGCCTTGAATAGCCTTAAAGGAAATACACCAGGATACGATAAAATTAATTACGCAATGATAAAACACGCTTCAAAGCTCGTAAAAAATAGAATAATAGCCCTCTTTAATAGCATCTTAAAAACACATATACCTTAAATATACAAAGTCAGCACCATTATACCAATCCACAAGCCCGGAAAGGACAAAACATTGATCGAATCCTACCGCCCCATATCGCTAAATCCCTGCATATCAAAAATATTAGATAAAATTATTTCCAAACGACTATGGTGGTTTGTTACAACAAACAAACTGCTTAATAATCACCAACTTGGATTTAGAAAAGGCAAATCAGTTACAGACTGTCTACTGTACGTAGACGCTTTGATCAGCAGAGCCCTCTTCGAAAAACGACACGTATCCATAATATCATTAGATTTTAAGAAGGCATTTGAAAAGATAGGATTACACACAATACTAAACCAATTACGGACTTGGGGTTGCGGTGAAACCATCATAAACTCTGTAAGCAACTTTATGACGAACCGGAAAATTCGAGTACGTACAAATCAGATACACTCAAACATTCGAAATCTGTATAACGGTATTCCGCAAGGATCCCCATTATCAGTTATCCTATTTCTAATAGCATTTAACAGCATAGCTGACATCATAGAGAAACACAAAAATCTTAAATTCACGGCTTATGCGGATGATTTCAATATACTTATCGACCTTAAAAGAGGAAAATCCCTAAGACTCAATCTAGACACTCTTTTCACTGAAATAAACAACTGGTGCTCAATCTCCGGTGCGTCACTATCCATAAATAAATGCAACCACCTTCATATATGTAGAAAAATCAACTGCAAATGCAAAATAGACACAAGCTCATGCGTGATCAAAACATCTAAAGAAATAACTATTCTAGGACTAACCCTTAACTCAAAATACAGGTGGAACTCCCACATTAATAAACTAAAAAAGTCACTGTCTAAACCGTTAAACATAATTAAATGTCTGTCAAACTATAAGTACAATTGTCACCCATGCACCCTAGTCCAAATAACAAAAAGTTTATGCATTTCAAAAATAGAATACGCTTTACCAATATACGGTAACGCCCCAAAGTCTACTTTGAGGCCAATTAAGACTTACATGAACTCAGCTCTGCGCTCTGCGTTAGGAGCATTTTACTCCACTCCAACCCACAACCTCTACCTCGAGGCGAATGTATGCCCACTGGAAAACAAAATCCTATTTGCAAAAGCCAAACTTTTCAATACAATAGTACTCTCCCATGACACCCCCCTTAATTCATTAGCGAAAAAAATTATAAATAAACACAATAAGAAATACAAAAACTCAGTGCTCCAAGATTGCATCAACATTTGCTCTAATCTCAACCTAACAATTACACTAGCTAAAAAACTACCTAAAGCCAATCCACCATGGCACATTAATCCCGATACAATAGACACACACCTTAATAAAAATGAAAAAGCAATCACCCCAAAGGAGGTATTTTTAAAATAATTTATTGAAACTAAAAACAAATTAAAAGACTATACCCTTATATACACAGATGGATCTTTATCAAAAGAAATAATCGGCTATGCAATAACAACAGAGAGCTCAATCTTAAAACTGGGAGTACTCCCGGAGTACTCTTCAGTGTATACGGCCGAAGCTACAGAAATCCTTGAAGCGATCAAGATATCCTTAAAAGTGAGAGGGAAAACATGCATTTGCACTGATTCCCTATCCGTAGTTAAAGGCATAAAAAACATAGAAAATTCCACACATATGATCTCCCAAATTCGAAGTCTGCTAATAAACAACTTTCCAAAAATTAAAATACTGTGGATACCAAGTCACGTAGGTATAACAGGAAACTTCTTAATAAAACTTCTACCTGGTACCAAACGTATAATGACGGCCAACTCAATATTGCCCACTACACAAAAAACACTTTCTTTGCCAGGCTGACAAGAACTGAACAAATCAAACTTATACGGTTACGACTTGGTCATACTAAGCTGACCCATGCAAATAGATTCCTTCAACCTCCTACCAACCAATGCCAATTCTGCAACAACCCTGACACATCAATAAAACATATTTTAAACGAATGCCCATCGTTTCAAAACATTAGACCCGTAACACCGAACTCCGATCTCATTCCTCTATTAACTTACCCAAAACCGGAAAGCCTACTTATCATTCTTACTTTCCTTAAAAAAGCCAACTTACTTAATCGCCTGTAAGACATACTTCTTATTAACATATACCTATTATTAAATTCTAAAATCTAATGTTAATCTTAAGACTTCTATATTACCCATTATATCAATTGTCATTTAATTAAACGTTAGATGCTAAACGTTCTAGATAATAAGATGGAAAATTTATGAAACGTTAATCAGCCGAAAGCCACAGCAGCTATGGCTGTCATTCCTTACGGTAGCTTAATTTTGTAAAATAAGCATACCCTGTACAAATAAATAAATAATTTAAAATTTAAAGTCTACCACTTTTGCGACAGTCGGTTTTGATCAATCAGGACTTTGTCTCAGAATAGAGGAATGACTTTATACTTTGTTTTCTTTTTTTTTGTAAATCATAGATAATTTTTGTATGTACATGGCAAAATGTACTACAAATTTCGGAGAGAATGTTTCGTGGGCATATTAGTGCCCTAGTCCTGAAAGGACTTGGGCCGAGGGAAAGACATCCGATGTTCAGGCACCAATTTTGCCTTGGTAAGTCTTCCTCCTCTCCAACATAACGTGATTAAATATTAAAGATGCCTGAAAAATAGTAAGAGTCGTAAAGTCCGTCGGTCATCAGTCTACATTGCCCCACAAGCTTAGCTGTTGCTTGATCGTAACACGATCGGGCAATGTTTCGGCCACATTCCCTCCCCTTCACACAATCGTGCGCCAAATGGATCGTCGCGGGCCGCGCAATATGATCCCCTATTGTCGAGGTTGTCCATCAAAAGTTATGTCATTATTCCTCACCTACTCCACTTATCGCGTCAGCAACCCCCCTTCTGAAAACTTAGCACTTCATGATTTTAAATTCGTTTTCACATTATAAATTTATTGAATTAAATATTGGCTGGTGTCATTTATGATTTAATAATGTTATTGCTAATACATATGAAATTAATTGTAATTGACCAACAAATTTTGTTAGCGGAGAGTATCGAATTAACCACCTGTAAAAAGGTGGACACGTCAACAAATTGCTGACTATTCACGACTACAAACGTCGCTTTGAGGGCTTTTGTGGTTGTTCATACAAACACAAGGCTGATACTCGCCGCTGAAAAGTCAAATTTTAATTATCGAGTATTACTATAAAAGAGTAGACCCATAAGACCTAAAATTATGGAAACAATTGGGGTTGAATCGTGTTTAGATAGGGTGTGCACTAAGAAAGGATTTTTTGAAATTCGGCTCCTAAAGACTCCCAGGACTCTCGAAAAATGCGAATTTGGTTGCTTAACATGTTAGCCATTCCCACAGTTTTCAACCTAACAAGTTGATATTTATACCCGTTACTCGTAGAGTAAAAGGGTATATTGTATTCGTGCAAAAGTATGTAACAGCTAGAAGGAAGCATTTCCGACCCTATAAAGTATATATATTCTTGATCAGGATCACTAGCCGAGTCGATATAGCCATGTCCGTCTGTCCGTCTGTCTGTCTGTATGAACGCTGAGATCTCGGAAACTACAAAAGCTAGAAAGTTGGAATTACCCACACATATTCTTGGGCTTCCCACGCAGCGCAAGTTTGTTTCAGACGATGGCCACGCCCCCTCTAACGCCCACAATCGCCTTAAACGATTTTATGTGTGTGTGTGCGCCCACACTATTAAAGATTTTGGAAAAGTATAAATGCAGTTTTATTGTGTTTATCAATACTTATCGAAATGTAGAAGACATTTTTCAAATCGGACCATTCGTTAAAAAGTTGTATCCCGATTAAATTTGTATATATCCATCTCCCTCGCACTCCCTTTAGCTGAGTAACGGGTATCTGATAGTCGGGGCACCCGACTATAGCGTTCCCTCTTTTTTTATTTTAAGCTTTATTTATGGAATCTTTAAAACCCCAGGAGATGAGCCCGGTTCCAACCGGAAGTCGGTTGGGGCACTTAATTAATTTTTCCGCACCGATTATGCGATCGGATCCGTTTTTGCTTAGAGTGTGGAGCTATGCCGTATAATCAGTACGGTATTTGTCTTTTTTTTTCGACCCACGGTTGTATTTATATGATTTTTTTTGTTTCAAGGTTGCGTGGGCCTATTTATTTTTTGTTTGCTTCGGGAGTTCGGACCGCCGAACGATTTCCGAACACAGTTCTCACAAAAACAACGTCAGCAGAAGCAGAACGAGAGAGTAAAGAGCAGAGAGAGTCATTTGAAGCGGAAGAGAGGCGGCCAAATTTGTTTTTCTGGTGAAGGAACATTTGAGCAAAGTTTCACAATTTGGATACCAAAACTGATGCACTTCTAAGAAAAAAAGTGCAGCTAATCCCTAAAATCCATAAGGAATTTTTGTCTTGACTTAAAATAATTTTTAGAACGGATTTCAAGGGGAGAGCAGTAAAAAACTTTCAGTAGTCAAAATTACATGTAAAAACGAAACGACACACAACGTTCATATGCATTTATCTTAAAAAGCAATGTAATATCTGCGTGCACAAATAAAAATTGTAACTTAAGAAAAAGCCAGACTACACAAGTTTTGAAAGAATTGGTCATAAATTGTGTTATAGAGGATTGGGGCAAGAAGGAAATTGTTTGAAAAATGTTTCTCCAAAAGACTAACAGGAAACCTTAAACATCGCTAAATCTTGACTTTTAGACCAAATTACTTACAGTTTACACCCAAAAGAGTTAGTGCGCCATGTTTTAGTTTTCTTTTATTATCGGAATTATTTTAACCCAGCTGTTTGGGGGTTTATTTGCAGCACTCTGTTTATTTTTCTTTTAATTCAGCTGACCAAAATGATAGATTTAGGATACCAAAACAAGGTGGGAATAAAGTGTGGTTAATGCGGGGTTAAGTTGTGGCTAAGGGGGTATTTTGCTAGATTAGGGTGACGCTAACAGGTAATGTAAAGAGAGGGTGAAGGTGAAAAATTTAAGGTTATTTTTTACTTTTGCGAAGATAAGGTGGGTTAAGATGACAAACAAGAAAAAGTGATGTATAAGTAGAATTACAGTGGGTTTTAAGCAAGGAAACATTTTTTTCTAGACTCTAGACTAGAGTGGGAAAATTGTTGGCTAAGGAAAGAAAAAAAGGTTAGGCGGGATTTTACTTGGATATTACCACTTGTTTTATTCAATGTAACACCTCTCAAAAACCGATGGTCCACTTGTTTTATTCAATGTAACACCTCTCAAAAACCGATGGTCCAACTGGCTTAACTGGCACCCTTCGAAAGGAAATAGATGCACCTTTCCGAAAAGGTATGGCGCTTTGTGATCGGACCGAAGTTGATGGATTTATAGCTTCTGAAAGTTCCAAAAAAGTTTCATTTTTGGCGTTTTTTTTTTCATAACTAGTTTTTATTAATTTTTTAATAATATTAATAAATATTTTTAAATTATTTTGAGTATGCAGATCTAAAGGGCCGTTAGTCCCAAAAAGTTGAGGCCGAATATTTGCAAATCGGATGTACATTCTAGGAGATATGCATAGTTTAGTAAAATGACTCAAAGTCATCACAAGTCAGCAGTGGTACCAAAAATCTTTTTCAAGGGAAGTCGCCTGTTTTCGCGATTTCCAATTTCGAGAAACGATCAAAATAGTGTCATGTAATGTATGTACACTTGATTCAAAGACATTTAATTTATTTTTTTTTTAAATCGAGAAGGAAAATTTTTGAATTTTTTCGACAAAAATATGGTTTTTGGTTAACACCCAGCCCCCCTTAAAAACATACAAATATTCAGACTCGGAAGAAGACTTTATTGTTTGAAGTTTTTCGCGACTTTCAAACGATGCCATATCCTGATGGATTCGTTCACCCTGTTCATAACTTTCTGCTCCCAAGTTCAATGGAAAGAAGTCGAAACGAATTTTTTGTACCATCGGTTTTTGAGAGGTGTTACATTGAATAAAACAAGTGGTCAAACATCTAGCTATTTCAAATATCTCCAAAACGATTCTTTGGATTTTTTTTTTTTTTTTATCGTGATCAGTGATTTAACAGTAAACGAAAAAAATGGGTCCCAGCGTTTATATATAAAAAAAATTATAAATTGTAAACTAGTGTAATCGGTATTATTTTCTTCCAATTCGGCTTCAGGAATAATTGCTTGAGAAAGACCATATTCCTTAAGACATGATCCACCAATAGACAATACAAAATGATCAATGCTTATTAGGCATTTGTTATAGACTCTTTCCATAATTTCGTCATTATTGTCAGAGTTTTCGGGCATTTGTAATAAATGAAGTATATCTTCCGATAAGAAAATCCTGTACTTATTCCAAAGAGCTAAAGGATCCGAGAGTTGACAAAAAACTAAAAATAATTCCAAACAGATCACGTAAGTTTTTTGGAACTTGACAAACGCTAGCTTCTGCCAAAGTTTTGTCCCAATGACTATCATCCTCAAGTAAGCCCAATGCTTTGCAAGCCAATTGAAAGATACTGTATATTACGCCATTTACAGTTTTTAAAAACGAAAATGAAGTTGGACCTCGTACCTCGTACCTCATGGAGTAAAAGTCTAAGAAAATAACATTCACTGTTATGTGGGTGAACGGTATAAACCCTGCCCAAAGCTGAATCCTTTTTAACTCCAGAAAAATTAGGTACGTCACTGCCTCGTTTTCTTCTAAGAAACTTTATATTGTTCCATGTGTAATACGATGGAACTTCAACATATAAAAGAGTTTTGGCGAAATCATCAATTTTACAAAGTTCAAAGAAAGCGAGAAGTGTAGTATTCGAAGGAGTGTTTATCTTCTTCGCTATTTAATTCGGATCATTTGGATTAAAGTACACACGCTGCCCATTTTCTAAATGTACAGACAATTGCATAACTGCTGGAAATTGTTCTTGTATAGGGAAAGCGAGGATTCTCCACACGGCTTCCGAACTGCTTATATATCTTCAATTTTCATATGTTTTAACTTCATTTCGTCGGTCTTCAAGGGAAAATGAAGCCTGAGAGCTGCCTTTATTGACATATTTGCATACGTATTTTATAGACTTAACTGCAGGTTTCAACATTTATGTGTGCTTCCATTGCACGTAATAGTACTGAATTATATGGCACAACCCAGTGATTGTCTAAAAAATTACCATTTTTTCAACAGTAAAGCCACCATCATCTGAAGCCCTTCTTCGATACAAAGGATAACTATCAATTCCTGTTACTGTTTTCTTTAAAAGCTGACGGGGAAATTTTTTTGAACATTTGTCATCTTTCATGCACGGTGAAGTATGGTTTAACATTCCGCAAGGTCCATGAATCATATTGGACTTAACAATATTATGTAGCACGGGATCTTTCTGTGGATCTGGAATTTCTGCACATATTGTATCGTATATTTGATCAGCATAAATTCGATTTTTGAGCCAAAGTAGTATATGGACATGTGGCAATTCGGCCTTAACTAAAAGAGCCTTTAGTGATTTAACTTTTAAATGAAATACTCGTGCTATTATATCATGGCGGTCATAGGCCATCTGACCGGGTAATAATGACTCTGTAATGTCTTTCCACTTAGGATTGCAAGTAAATGTTATAAATAAATCAGGACGGCCATACTGCCGGACATATGTCATAGCATCCTGAGTTTTCTCATGCATATTTTGCTTGCAGAATTTATTTGATTTATTATCCCGTATGATGTAAGACTATGTCTTTTTGATTAACATCGGTCACTTTGTGGTAATTACAAAATTACTTAGGAACTAGAGGTACAATTTCATTTAAAGAAACAATAATTATTTTGACATTTAGAAACAAATTCGTTTTACAGAAGATTACATAAATGATTAAAAAATAGGTAGAGAAATAAAGAAAATTAAAAAATTTAAGAAGAAAGAAGAAAATGTAAAACTAATAAAATTAAAATTAAAATTAGCTTGTGCCCTTCAAGTAATTTAAAAGAGTTGTTTTAAGGTGCGCTTCATTTCGTATGCATTTTAAGTGGTTTGGGAGGTCATTCCAATAGCGAACGGCCTGAATAGTGTAGTAGACAGCACCACGATCTCGAAGCTATTTTTCTATCCATGTAGTCTGCCCCACAATAGTGAAGGATTGACTCTAGACTCGGATGCTGGTACTAACTAACATAAAGTAGTAGGCAGCAAAGGCCAGCTAGAACCTTGGGTTGCCCCTAGGTCCTAGGCCTGCGCTCACTAAGTTATGGGAAACCTAGTGTATAGAAAGATTCGGTTTCGTGCACTTCTAGCATTGCTCTGTGCTAAGCTCGTCGGATTGTCGTGGGATCTTCCTTGTCTTTTCTATAACGCGCGCTCTACTACGTGAAAAAGTTTTAAGTGCACTAAGCGGTATCTAAAAGGCTCAAACAAAATGGGTGTAAACGGACTTTGGATAAGCGGACGGACGTTGATGACAAGAAATATAAAGAGTTAGGGTGGCTCGATGTTATTCGCCCCCTTTCTGTACCCTCCCTACCATGATAACACGTGAGATATTGTTGACGGTTATCCCTTATTCAACGTTTATTCCTTGATTACATTTTTAATTCATATAGCTCCAGCATTGAGTGTTCAATCACGAACCTCGTTTTTACAAGTCTATTCAAACATTGTTGAAATATCTACTATCGTTAACACAAGATCATTAAATTCAATCATAATTTCGATACAACTTCAATTCTTTCTTTTCTATATCAAATTCAATTCAAATTACAAATAATAGCTACACTGACTTCATAACCTTCCGTTTAATATGCTCACACAATAATAATATATAGGTAAATGTCAGGAAATCAATATAGTGGCAACAAAATCTCACTTACGCAAAACTCCGGCGATGCAGGTTCGTTGGGCCCATCGAAGACGCTGTGCTAGGATGCTTTTTAGACAAATTTACATATTAATTCCTGACGAGAATAATTGCGTGGCTTACACGGGTGGTCATTGCCAGAAGATTACAGAAAACTACTACTAAAAGAATGCAAAGGTACGCTACGTAAGCAAGTACCGAGAATTTAATCTACAATAGCGTGAAGCTTGACTTTAAAAAATAGGCAAACACTAGTCTAGCAAACGTCACAGCGAGTCATTCCCATCATCTGTCCTCTACTGCTTCTCCTGTGCGGTTCCTGGTCAGCTTACTACATACGAAGGGATCTGCGTCTTCGCATGTCAGAAAACAGTTCTGTTCTGCTGGTGTCCTCCTTTAAATCATTTGCCTTTTGCTAGGCTTCTCCGATCGGCAAGCCGCACGTGGCCAGTACGGGCGAAGTGCCGAGATGCTGCGTTACAAATCGTCCTCCAAAATATATGCTCTACGGGCTAGCCAGAGCTAAGAATCTCCATGCCGCGCGTGCTGGTGGGGCGATGTAGGCGTTTAGCTGTCGTCAAATCCGGTTCACTTTCTCATATCCTCGCTCGATCATTGATCCGAATTACAGTAACCCTCCAAGTTGCCGCTCTATGGCTTAGCCAGAGCTGTGCATGTGGATGACGCGCGTGGCGCGGGTTGGTGAGGTTACGTACTCCTTTATGTCGTCACTCAGGTGGATGGCATTCAATTTAAGATGGTATTAAGCCGCACGTGGCATGCGGGTGGTGAGGAGCCGGGCTAGAGATTTGCGTAGTTGGTGCGCAAACTGTAGCCCCGGTCACCTTCCAGATTACGGGTGCCTTTGTGGACCGTAGCTGCGCTTGGCAAGGCACGTGTCCGCAGGTGGCACTTTCTTCAAAATTCTCGTCTTGGACGATCGAATTGGGTACGGCGAGACCACGCCGAGCTGGCGTTAACGTGGCCGGCCGGCTTTGACGGAATCTCCTTTTCCCTAATACAAAAAAATACACAATCTTTTTACACTGCCTGTAAGCTGAAAATTCGTGTCTATATTTACCAGTATTCTCTCAATTCACTTCACAAGTTAAAAAAAACTAGAGCACGTGGTGTGTAATTTACTCTACGCTTTACGCTTTACGACTACTGTACGTCCGTACTGATTCAGAGTTTGAAAAGAAGTGAACGAGACTTTTGTTACGAGAAGCTGGCTGTACGCTGCGGCGTTGCCAAACTTCACTTAACGGGATCGTTCCAGGTTTTGTTCTTCTGTCTGTCTTCACACTTTTTCGGTGCGCGTAAGACAGAGAGGGTGCTATACCGGTATGCCGTACGTGTGAGCGGTTCAGCTAGACTATGCTCAACGGTCTCAGCTATACCCTGCGCTTAGCTTTTGGGCATACGCGACTTTACATAAGAAATGGCTTTATTCTACTTCTGAGAACAGTTTTATATTTTCGTTTACGACTGGCCCCCACACCACAGTTAACTCAGCAAGAGATTGAACTCGCCGAGGGGTTAACTGAAAGAAAAACAAGGGTCAGTAAACACCATGTTATCTGTACTTCAAGTTCTGATATCTTTCAAATGGTATACGCCTAAGGACTTATTTGCTTCATTTGCTAACTCGTAATATGTTGGACTAATCTTTTTCGTCACAGATGCTTTGATAAAAACAGGCGCGAGCTTGCTACTGAACTTTTTCCCCGCATTACTTTGAGCGAAACTGCGTGCGAATACGGTGTCCCCGACCTTCAGGTGTACGGTTCGACTACGCAAGTTATATACCCTAGCATTTGCGGCGTGTGATTCTGCAATCTTCTTTTTAGCCTCCTGACGTACTACTTGCAACATATCAGCTGTTTTCAGTGACACATCGTCGGTTAACAACAAATTTAAATTTCTGAGCAACTCATAATCCTGTCCGTTGGCTATCATGTTCTGACCAAAACAAAGAAAATACGGAGAAAATCCTGTACTTCGGTGTATGCTAGATCTCAAGGATGCGCGTCGATGTTTGTATCCCAGTTCGTATGGTCAGTACCAATATAAGCTCTAATTGCCGCTAATATCGATCTATTTACTCGCTCACTTGCGTTAGCTTGTGGTGAATAAATCGCTGTGCAAATATGCTTGACTCCAAATTTCGTTAGAAGAGCTCTGAAATACCCTGATTTGAACTGCGACCCGTTATCCGTCAGTATGGATTCTGGAGTGCCGAAGGTATAAAAAACGTGCTTTTCAAGAAAATCACAAATCTTTTCGGAAGTAAATTTCCGCAAAGGGTGTAAGAAGTGAAACTTCGAACAATGATCTACTATTATTAAAAGTCCTATATTCCCTTTCTTGGACCGTGGATATGGGCCAAGAAGATCCATATAGAGCCTCTGAAATGGACGGTCAGAAGTTGTGGGTCTCCCCATGGGTGGTCTAAGAACTTTGTTAGGGCTCTTGGTTGACTTACAAATAGAGCAATCTGAGACAAAGCTGCGAATTTGGGTAACCATTCCTGGCCAGAATAAATGACGTCTGAGCTTCTCGATCATTTTGTTCATGCCAATATGTGCAGCATCGGGTGAATTGTGCGCGCGTGTTAAAACTTGGTCGGCAAGGTTGATTGGAACCCAGAGTTTCCATGACTCCTCGTCTTGCAACAAATCTCCCTTCGCTGGTTCTGTTCTCTTATACACAAAATTATCCACGACCCTGAGATCCGGAAGCTTTGACTGGTTGTCAAGAATCTGTTTTCTCAGTTCGAGATACTGTTCTGAATTAAACTCTTTGGCTGTTAAATCAATAATGGGTCCTCCATCAGCTATGTCAGATACTACTTCTTCTTCGCGACGCGAAAGTGCATCGGCGACGACATTCTCCGATCCACGGCGATGTTTGATCGTGAATGAAAAACCTTGCAGACGAATGGACCATCTGGCTAGACGGCCGGACAAGTCCTTTTGTCGCATTAGCCATTGAAGTGAAGCATGATCCGTTATTACACAAAAATCTTGCCCCTCAACGTAGGCTCTGAACTTATTGATGCCTTTGATGACTGCTAAGCACTCTAATTCGGTAACTGAATAATTTCGCTGTGCCTTGGACAGCTTCTCAGACATGTACGCTATCGGTAATTCGACTCCATCTTCATTCTCTTGCGCTAGAACACAACCAAGCCCATACAGGCTTGCATCGCAAAGCAGTATAAACTGTTTCTTGAAATTCGGCGTCCTCAAGACTGGAGATGAGATAAGTTTGGACTTAAGCTGGGTAAATGCGTCCTCTGCTTCTTCAGTCCAAGTAAGAACTTTATTTTTCTTGAGCAGGTCGGTTAGTGGAACGGCGATTGCGGCATAGTTATCCACAAAACGTCTGTACCATCCCGCTAGACCAAGAAATCTACGCAACTGTTTGACGGTGGTAGGTGCAGGAAACTTTTCGATCGCGCTTACTTTTTCTGGATCGACTTTTAATTCACCATGACCAATGACAAAACCTAGGTATCTAATTTCAGTCATGCAGAACTTTGATTTGGCTATGTTAATCGTCAGGTTGGCATCACGAAGATAACCTGCGATTTCTTCTATGAGCTTCATATGCGACTCGAAATCGTCAGACAGAACCAGTAGGTCGTCTTAATAAACGAAGACTCTCGTACGCAATTTTGCCGGGATAACCAAATCCATTAATCTACACAAAGTTTGGGCAGCATTACAAAGACCAAAAGGCATCACCTTATATTGGTACAATGACCTGTTCGGTATTGTAAATGCTGTATACTGTCTGGACTTCTCCTCGAGCGGTATCTGCCAGAAAGCGTGCTTCATATCAAGACCTGTGATGTAGCGTGCGGGAGGTAATCGGCTAAGTATCCCGTCTATGTGCGGTTGTGGATAAGCGTCCTTTACAGTTAACTTATTCACTTCCCTAGAATCGAGACACAAGCGAACTTTCGGTCCTTTCCTCACGAGAACACAGTTGCTGCTCCACGGGCTTTTGGACTCTTCAATAACGCCTAAAGCTAACATATTCTCCAACTCGGAAAACATGAAGTTCTCTTTTGCCGGCAATATTGGCCAATGACGCTGCTTAACTGGTTTCGCGTCTGCTACATCAATACAATGTTCCATCAAATGTGTTCGACCTAGACCGTTCTTTTCGTAAGATGGTAATTTAGCTATAACTGAGTCTAGTCTTTCTTTTTGCTGCCGTGACAGCTCGTGAACTTTGGGCATCTCAACGGCTTCGTCCTCTCGACCTACGTCTAACTCCGCCACTGAGACTTTGTCATCCATAACCTTACTGAGTAAACCAAAATCACGCCAGAAATCTATTCCAAGATAAATATCTTGCTTAAGATCTGGGATTACAAAAAACTTTACCGGCTTGGTAAATCCACGATAAGTAACTTCAAATTCAAGTCTTCCGACGACTGAACATTCGGCGTTGTTTGCTGTTCGAATTCTGCCAGAACACTTGCGCATTTTTGGGTGCTGTCCTAATTCTTGTGCTGCTGTACCACCGATGCAACTTATGTACGCTCCTGAGTCCAATAGAGCCACATATTGATGATCAGCGATGCTAATATCTGTGTATAATCTATTATCAGAATTCCTAAAGATCGCGGAGATCAGCTTTTGGCGACTTCTACGAACTTTCTTCCAAAAACTTCGCATTCGTTTGGTTGAACGTCTGGGTTTAGAAATGCGACTGCAAGAACTGACTTCTCCGAAGATTCGTTGTCTCGCGGCTGCATATCTTGCTGTTCTAATGTGATATGGCTGGGGATATTTGACATTAATCGTTAAAGACTCGTCCGGTTGGTTGATTGACTTGTCTGGGAATAATTCAACTAATTGTTCTGTTTGGGTACCACTGTCGGATTTTACTGCCTCGGATGCGACGTGTGGTTCTTGACCGACGCATCCATCGCGTAGTTTTCCGGAGGGTTGCACTTTTGGCATTTAGGCTTGTACATATTCTTCGCTCCACATCCGTAGCAAAAGATGGTTCGAACTTCGAAACACTCGTCAAAACGATGACCAAGTTTATCGCAATTCCAACACTTAAGTTGCTTGCGTTGTAGCGCTGCTACTTCAGCTGATTCGCTGTCGTCAAAATCTTGTTCTAACTGAGAAACGAAAGAGCGTTGATGAAAACTGCTTTTCATCGGTTGCGCTTTCATTTGCCTGCAAAATTGTTCGTGAGTTCGGACTTCTTCCCTGAGCTGAGCTAACGTCTCTACATGCAAATGCATAAGTTCGTACCGTAGGGATGGCTTTGAATGCCGTACGAGAAGCCTCACTAACGATTCTTCTGAGATCGGAGCGCTCAAGCGAGATGCGAGCTTCTCCACTTGGAATTGGTAATCCTCAAAAGGTTCTTTTTCGGCTTGACGCCTGTTGTTTATGGATTCCCAAATGTCCATGTCAGACTCACTTTCCTTGAACTTATTCCGAAACTCTCTACAAAACTCTATCCAGCTAAACTGATGACACGAACGATGGAACTTCCAGTACCATTCGCTCGCTTTGCCAACGAAAAATAAATGCAAATGGTCGCACAGAAGCTGACGATCTCCATTTAAATTCTGTTGAGCTAATGCCTGTACTCGATAAAGGAACTCCTCGGACTGTAAACTGTCCTTGGATCCATCAAACTTGATGTGCCAGCTCTGAATAATGTTTGGCACTTTTTCTGGCTGCACTGTGGAATCTGATCTGTTGACGCGCTGAGCATTTAGGCGAATATCGTGATAAACTGTCCCTGCAGACTGTGCTTCCGCCGATTGACCTTGCCTTTCGTTCATTCTCCTGTTTGGAGTTTGACCAGAACTACCAATCTGTAGGTTTGCTACCTGCGCACGAATAAAATCAGAAAGTTCTTGTCTAAGGTTATGTTGTTGTGCTTGCATTGCTGTTCGCACTACTCTCTCAATATCCTCTAGATTATCTGCCCTAGAAGTGTCTACAATCGAATCTGTGTCCAGACTTCGTTCGTGGTGATCATTTGGATTATTGCGATTCGACCTCAGTGTCATTCCTGTACGCTGTCCAACGCCTCTGCGTTGACCTGCACTTCTGCCTCTTCTTCCGTTTCCTCTGCCTCTGTTGGCGTGATTACTTGCATTACTGCTGGCCGGTAAGTCGTTGTTGGCAGGATTAGCTTCTCCTGTCCTTCGATCAGCAGCTGACATTTCCGCTAACAGATTGTTGTCTGACAACGATAATTGTTGTATGGTGCACTCTCGATTGCACACTGGGCATCCATTTGATTCAAGAATATAATCCCTGATGCACTGATGGTGGAATGTATGACCGCATGGGGTAGATGATGTTAAATCGTTTGCGATCAAAGGTTGTGTACAAATCGTACAAGATGTAATTTCGCCGCCTATTGCGGCTGGTAGATCGAGATTGCTGTGACGCAATGACATATCGACAAAATACTAAATCCTTTGAGTTTGTTGTTTTTGAATTTAATTGGTCCGTGATTGAATTACTACAAATGCTTGATTGCTATATGAATTCAACTCCCTAATGTTTCTTGACTGCTTGCCAAAATAAACTTAAACTAACTCAAAATGTTTTGAATGCTTGCTTTTTTGAATTACGCGTTCTGAACCGGTCAAAGATCGAAGTTTCTCCGATACTTTGCAGTTCCGTTGGACAGACAATCGTAATCTAAAAACAAGTTTAACGAAATTCCGTAGAATTTAGATATCAAGTAAACTGTTGGTTCTGGTCGATTATTCCGTAAAAAGCTCGAAATACAATCGCGATTCCTAGTCACCTGGTTTACCGTCATCCAAATCCACAAATATTTACTTACTCTGTTTACTATCTCGCTATTCCGGCTTCAAATTACAAGGAACTAAACTTCAACAGACTCTAACACACAACTAATTGAAAACTAGTAAAGCAATACGTGAAACTATACCTCCTCCTAGTAGCCTGCACTAAGAAATCAACCGATTTCTAGGCGGTTTCGGTTCCTATGGACGTAAATTAAGGTCGGCCCCACGTTCGGGCGCCATTTTTCTTTTTATGTAGTAGACAGCACCACGATCTCGAAGCTATTTTTCTATCCATGTAGTCTGCCCCACAATAGTGAAGGATTGACTCTAGACTCGGATGCTGGTACTAACTAACATAAAGTAGTAGGCAGCAAAGGCCAGCTAGAACCTTGGGTTGCCCCTAGGTCCTAGGCCTGCGCTCACTAAGTTATGGGAAACCTAGTGTATAGAAAGATTCGGTTTCGTGCACTTCTAGCATTGCTCTGTGCTAAGCTCGTCGGATTGTCGTGGGATCTTCCTTGTCTTTTCTATAACGCGCGCTGTACTACGTGAAAAAGTTTTAAGTGCACTAAGCGGTATCTAAAAGGCTCAAACAAAATGGGTGTAAACGGACTTTGGATAAGCGGACGGACGTTGATGACAAGAAATATAAAGAGTTAGGGTGGCTCGATGTTATTCGCCCCCTTTCTGTACCCTCCCTACCATGATAACACGTGAGATATTGTTGACGGTTATCCCTTATTCAACGTTTATTCCTTGATTACATTTTTAATTCATATAGCTCCAGCATTGAGTGTTCAATCACGAACCTCGTTTTTACAAGTCTATTCAAACATTGTTGAAATATCTACTATCGTTAACACAAGATCATTAAATTCAATCATAATTTCGATACAACTTCAATTCTTTCTTTTCTATATCAAATTCAATTCAAATTACAAATAATAGCTACACTGACTTCATAACCTTCCGTTTAATATGCTCACACAATAATAATATATAGGTAAATGTCAGGAAATCAATATAGTGGCAACAAAATCTCACTTACGCAAAACTCCGGCGATGCAGGTTCGTTGGGCCCATCGAAGACGCTGTGCTAGGATGCTTTTTAGACAAATTTACATATTAATTCCTGACGAGAATAATTGCGTGGCTTACACGGGTGGTCATTGCCAGAAGATTACAGAAAACTACTACTAAAAGAATGCAAAGGTACGCTACGTAAGCAAGTACCGAGAATTTAATCTACAATAGCGTGAAGCTTGACTTTAAAAAATAGGCAAACACTAGTCTAGCAAACGTCACAGCGAGTCATTCCCATCATCTGTCCTCTACTGCTTCTCCTGTGCGGTTCCTGGTCAGCTTACTACATACGAAGGGATCTGCGTCTTCGCATGTCAGAAAACAGTTCTGTTCTGCTGGTGTCCTCCTTTAAATCATTTGCCTTTTGCTAGGCTTCTCCGATCGGCAAGCCGCACGTGGCCAGTACGGGCGAAGTGCCGAGATGCTGCGTTACAAATCGTCCTCCAAAATATATGCTCTACGGGCTAGCCAGAGGCTGGTGGGGCGATGTAGGCGTGTAGCTGTCGTCAAATCCGGTTCACTTTCTCATATCCTCGCTCGATCATTGATCCGAATTACAGTAACCCTCCAAGTTGCCGCTCTATGGCTTAGCCAGAGCTGTGCATGTGGATGCCGCGGGTTGGTGAGGTTACGTACTCCTTTATGTCGTCATTCAGGTGGATGGCATTCAATTTAAGATGGTATTAAGCCGCACGTGGCATGCGGGTGGTGAGGAGCCGGGCTAGAGATTTGCGTAGTTGGTGCGCAAACTGTAGCCCCGGTCACCTTCCAGATTACGGGTGCCTTTGTGGACCGTAGCTGCGCTTGGCAAGGCACGTGTCCGCAGGTGGCACTTTCTTCAAAATTCTCGTCTTGGACGATCGAATTGGGTACGGCGAGACCACGCCGAGCTGGCGTTAACGTGGCCGGCCGGCTTTGACGGAATCTCCTTTTCCCTAATACAAAAAAATACACAATCTTTTTACACTGCCTGTAAGCTGAAAATTCGTGTCTATATTTACCAGTATTCTCTCAATTCACTTCACAAGTTAAAAAAAACTAGATCACGTGGTGTGTAATTTACTCTACGCTTTACGCTTTACGACTACTGTACGTCCGTACTGATTCAGAGTTTGAAAAGAAGTGAACGAGACTTTTGTTACGAGAAGCTGGCTGTACGCTGCGGCGTTGCCAAACTTCACTTAACGGGATCGTTCCAGGTTTTGTTCTTCTGTCTGTCTTCACACTTTTTCGGTGCGCGTAAGACAGAGAGGGTGCTATACCGGTATGCCGTACGTGTGAGCGGTTCAGCTAGACTATGCTCAACGGTCTCAGCTATACCCTGCGCTTAGCTTTTGGGCATACGCGACTTTACATAAGAAATGGCTTTATTCTACTTCTGAGAACAGTTTTATATTTTCGTTTACGACTGGCCCCCACATCAGTCATCGCAAGTTTTAATCTTTTGCAGACAATGTTGTTTGTTCTGGCCGAAGAAGCCAATTGCAATTCTTCATGTAGGTATTTTGGCTCTTTTCTGACTAGCAGTTTATGCAGAAATAGCAATGTTTTCAACTTAATCCACGTCTCAAAGCTTAGATCGAATTGATGATTCCTACGGTCTACATTAAAAACATATCGCGCAATGGAGTTGAAGGCAACTTGTAGCTTTCGCATGCTTGTGGCGTTGCATGATCCGAATATTTCAATTCCGTAGAACAATATTGGCATAATGCAGGTTTTCGCCACTAGCATCCTGATATTTTGCGGAATTAGTTTTTGGGTTAAAGATAATTGCCTGAGTACGCCGTACGATTTTCCAGTGGCTTTAGTGACTTGGTCATCGCAAGTTAAAGTCGAGTTAAATTCTATTCCTAGGTTTGTGGCTCGCTCAACAAAGTCTATTTCAACATTTTTTACCTGGATCTTCGGAAGGGAGCTAAGATTAATTGATTTTTTATATATTAATAGGCATTTGGACTTGGCTGGATTTAGTCTTAGCCCGTTTGCATCAGCCCAATTATTTATTTGTTTAATCTCATTGTTGCTAATTCTGATACACTCACTAATTTGACTTAGCGGACGACTAAAATATAATTGGACATCATCTGCATAAAGGTGCACATCACATAAATAGATTTAGGGAGGTCATTTACATATAACGAGAAAAAAAGCGGACCTAATACTGAGCCTTGTGGGACTCCCTGTGTGAGGGGTAGAAAAGATGACTTAAGTGACCCGGAGACCACGGCCTGCAACCTATAGGAAAGATATGTTCGGATGAGGCTTACTGCACTTGCCGAGAAATTATACAGGTTGCAGGTTAAAGGTTGTACAGAGAATTTCATGATTTATCGAGTCAAAAGCTTTGCTAAAGTCAAGAAGTGTTAAAAGGGTTACTTTACTGTCATCAATATTTTGGTGTATATCTTCGGATATCTTTAAAATGGCAGTTGTACAACTTCTGTGATTTTTAAAACCTGATTGCTTATAACTAAGAAGTTGATTGTTTTCCAGGAAAGTTTGCATCTGGAGAGCAACTAGCTGCTCAAAGGACTTCGCTAAGAAGGGCAATATGGATATTGGTCTAAATTCATTTTTTTGATTTCGGGATGGGCAGAATTTTTGCGATTTTCCAACAATCGGGAAACATTGAGGTGGTAAACACAGTATTAAAGATGTGGGTAATATGACAAATTAATTTCGGGAGCAACATTTTTATAAACTTGGGAGTAACGTTATCTAGGCCATCGGCGTCTGATTTTACTTTAAGTATACATTCAAGAACATCACATGGACGTACACACATAAAGCTGCATATAACGTGCAGATCTCGTGAATGAAGATGGTAAAATAACCATTTGGCCCAGCTGAGCTGGATTTACATCTTGTCTACCTATAGCGTCTTTAAGGTGTATATAATTAAAAGTTTGAACCATAAGTTTAAAATAAAAAAAAAACTTTATTTAATTAATTATAAACTGGTTACAAATTTTATTTTATTGTGGAAGAACACTGACTGTCTTTTGACAAGTCTCAAACTGAACTCGCTTCTTAACTTAAACTTCTTTTACGATCATACCCTGGTTTTGAGCTTTCTATGAGTGGAGTTAATTTTAATTGAGTGAGTTTTCTGATTGCCCTTTGGATTGTTGATTGATAATGCACCGGCGACTCAATTCGATTGTTTAGTCTAGATATTTGAGGATTCAATCTCATGGTAATTTTCCATTGAGCGTCCAAAAGTGTGGGAACGAACTGATGATGTTACTTGATTCGTTCTGGATGTTTAGTCTAAAGTTTGGGTGCATTTGCAATTGGATATTGACTGGTTGGCTGAGGTTATCTGAAGGGTAGATTCTGGGATGGTGTATGTGTGTGTGGGCGTATGGACATGTGCATAGAGTTATTTGGAACTATGGATATGTCACTCCCCCATTCTTTGAATTTGGCCTGTCCTCAGGTCGATAGCGTTGGGTATAACGTTACATTTTCATCTATGTTAATTTGATTTGGTAGATCGTTTACAATATCTGTACTTTTTCGTGTTTCTTCCTTTGGTTTTACATATTTTACAATGAGTTTTCTTGGTATGCTCTTAAATTTATAAACTAAGTACAATAAAATGCTTATAATAATGATTACAAAAGTTGTTAAAGTGATTATTTGAAATACATTATAATATTTTGTATGTGATTCTATTACTTCCTTTGTTTGAATATAAGATAATGGTTCTAACTTTGTTACATTATTATTCACGTAAACGATCTGTGTGTAATCTAACATTGTGTTTGAAAGTGTAAATTCATCTAATTGTATTGAACAATTAAGGATTTTAACGAGGTTACTTCCAACTATAGAAATTTCTTTATTAATGCAATTTTGATTTAATAATGTTTTAGGGATATTCCATGTCAATAAAATATTTGGTTCAACATAATTAATTTGGAAATTTTTATATGTTTTGGTGTACTTGCATTCAGTATTTTCTTGTTTGATTATTCCATTTATACATTCGTCAAATACTATTTTTTCTGTTTCTTTATCAAATACTTTATCTTCATATAGGAAATATTTGTCGAATATATTTTCTGTTAAAATATTATTATTTTCGTCGGGATAAGGAATAATTTCGAAAACGGGAGATTTCACTATCTCTGAAGGAATATGGGAAATAATTAAAATATCATTTGTATCTGTTTTAAGCCAAGTGGTAGTTTTGATTTTCAACAATTTCTCAGGGTTCACGTTTTTCAAATAATCATGTTTTAATAGTTTTGGATTGAATAAACCTAATCTTTTCAGCTGCATCCCTAATTCAATATCTTCTACATATTCTGTAAAGTGTTGTAAATTAAATATTAAAACGCTAGCTTGTTGTTCCCTTTCTCCGTCTTCCTTTAATTTATTGATATCCGAAATTCCATTATTTATGACATCGATAATCATGTTTAAATCAGTATTCTGAACACTAGTATCTACTAAATTATTAATTTTTTGTTCCATCTCATCTTTGTCGTCTTGATTCAATGTTCCGAATAAATACTTGCAAACTGATCCTACAATATTGAATAACCCTCTCTTACTACGTTTTGCTAATGTAATTCCACTAATTTCTCTTTTAAGTTTCTCTACTAGATATCGAATTTGGATTACGTCAATAAATTCATTAGCTTCTTTCAAAAGACTCTCAAAAGTTTGTTCAGTTTTTGTTATGTTTATACTTAGGTAATGATATTCATAATTAGTTGGGATATCTATCGATCCGGTTTTAAATACAAGATATCCATTCTGGGATTTAATGGGATTTATTTCAATACTCTGCCCAATTGTTAGTTGAATTATAGTTGCTAATATTATGGAGAAAATTCTTGTTTTCATTGAGTTGTTGTTGAGTCCGTTCGTTTTCCTCCGTTTGCCTGGAATTATCATATTTGCTTTTATTAATTTTCTTCTTCTTTTTGAATTTTGATTTATAATGAATAATTTTTCTCCCCCTATTCGTTTCTTCAAAATGTTTTTCATCTATTTTCTTCAAGGTTCCTGTTTTCTTAAATGGATTTGTAGTTTTAGATTTAACTAAAGGTGCTTGTCTATATTTTGTATCTATTTCATAGTCATGACGTTTTTCATTTAATTTTTCGATTCTATTGATTTTTTTTCTAGTGTGTCATAATCAGGAGTACCTGCATACATAAATATGTCAGCTGGTATTTGATTTGTAGCATTATGTTTTGTTTTATGATTATAAATGTACAGAATTAATTCAAATTTAGTATACCTGTTTTCAATGTCTGATTCACTTCCTATAATTCTCAACTTTTCATTAACCGTTTTATGAAATCTTTCTACGTCTGATATTCCGTTTTTACTTGTTGTTACTTGGATTTGGACTCCTTCTGAGTCATAAATGCTGAATCTTTATCTGCTTTAATTTCTTGTGGTTTTCCCATCTCGTTAAATACTTTCATAATGGCTCTTTTAGCTTCTAACCAATCCCTACTTGTAACTTCTATTAGAGTAGCAAATTTTGAATATACGTTGATACATGATAAAAATTGTTGATTACCCACCATATAAAAATCCATAACATATTTTTCTCTTATATTTTGAATTTCTGGAGTAAGTTCAAAGGTCAATTTGGTATTTCTATGTTCCGTTTTAGCAATGTTGCAAGTTTCACATTCATTTATAATATTCTGAATAAATTTTTGATAATCGGGGAAATAATATTTTTCTCTAAACCATTTAATAGTCTTTTCGATTCCTGGATGTAAAAGTTCTTTATGTCGTTTCAATATTTTTTCCTTAAAGTCCGCATATGTCAGTATGTCTTCAAGTCTTATCGTACATCTAACTAGTTTCGTCAAGTGGTCTGCATTTATAATTTCCACATAAGCTTTTTAAAATATAAGAAAATCGGAATCGTTTTGGAAATATATTGCGCTTTTTTTAGTACATAAGTATTCTTTAATTAATTCTTTTGCTAAGATTTCTGTCATTTCTTGATAAATAATTTGAATTTTTAATTTGTGAAAATAATGTGTTACTTCGGTTTTATCTTCATCTCCTTTAATTAATTCGATTTGTCGGGAAAAATAATTAAATGGTCTCTCAGTTATGGAAATGTAGTTTTGGTTATCTTCTTGAGCACTGTGGGCTGTTGCGTTTGCACTACTAGCTATTTCCTCTGGTATGTTTTCTTCAATATTATCCGTAAACATATTTTCTTCTATTTTGGTCCTGGATAATGCGTCAGATACATAATTTTCTTTTCCTGGCAAATATTTGATCTGATAATCATATTCGTTTAATTTTATTTTCCATCGTTGTAGTTTCATATTTGGTTATTTTATGTTATTTAGCCAAACTAAAGGTTTATGATCGCTTAATATTTCAAAAGACCTACCGAATAAATATGATCTAAAATATTTGGTAGCACATACAATTGCTAAAAGTTCTTTTTCAATGAAAGCATAATTTATTTCATGTTCGTTAAGAGTTCTACTAGCATAACAGATTGGTTTATGATTTTGTGACAGTACGGCTCCTATAGTCATGTTACTTGCGTCCCTTGTCAAAGAAAATGTTTTACTGAAATCGGCATAAATTAAAATTGGGTCTGAGGTAATTAAAACTTTCATTTTTTCAAATGCTTCTATGTAAGGTTTGTCTCTAGTATTAATTGTGGCTCATTTCTTTAATTTAATTGTCATTGGTTTTACAATATGTGCAAAGTCCGGTATGAATTTTCGATAAAATCCACACAATCCTAGAAATGATTTAATTTCTTTTGGAGTTTTTGGTATTGGAAAATTTATAATGGCACTTATCTTTTTTGGATTTGGTTTAATACCTGTAGTAGTAACTATGTGGCCTAAGAACTCTGTTTCCTTTTTCATGAATTCAAATTTGTCTAGTTGTAGTTTTAAATTTGCGTCACGTAGTTTTTGAAATACCTTTTTCAATGATAAAATGTGTTCTTCCAATGAAGTGGAAAAAATTATAATATCATCTAGATAAACCAAACAATCTGTATAGATTAAATCTTCTAATAAATTGTTCATACATCTTTGAAAAGTAGCGGGGGCATTTTTTAGACCAAATGGCATGCGTGTGTATTCGTAATGACCGAGTTTTGTTGAAAATGCTGTTTTAGCTATTGATTCTTGTTCCATTTGAATTTGATAGAATCCCTTGGCTAGATCGATGGTAGTGAAATATTGGCATCTTCCCAATTCATCCAATATTTCACCCATTCTTGGTATTGGGAATTTGTCATTAATAGTGATCTCATTTAAATTTCTGTAATCAACTACTAATCTAAACTTCATCTTGCCTATTGCATCGCTCTTTTTTGGAACTATCCAAATAGGTGAACAATAGGGAGATTTTGATTTACGAATTATTCCTTGTTCAATCATTTTATTTACTTGTTTATTAACTTCTTCATCGAAGGTTTGAGGATATTTGTATGGTTTCCTAAGGCATTTTACTGCGGTCTTGTCTTTTTCCATATCATTTTCACCATATTTTATGTAAAGTAGTATATCTCCAAACGTCACTGTTTCTTCTTCATAGTTTATTTTCGCTTTACTTTCTTTCAAATAGTCTCTACCTATCAAAACATCATAATTTTCAGAAAATTTATGTAAATAAAACTTTTGTTCAACTGGGCAGATTTTGCATGGATCCAGTGTTATACTTTTATTTAATTCCATTGATCCGTTTATTGTGTATACTTTTAAATTTTCATTTTGTTCTTCATTATTTCCAAAATTCTTCGTCATTAAATTGATAGATGACCCCGTATCTATCATGGCTCTAAGAAGTTTTCCTTTAATCATTACTCTGACATAGGGGCAACACTTTCTGTATCCGAGGCAGTTTGCTGAAAATTTACGTCCATTTTATTCTGCGAACTGTCACTCTCTCTTTGTCTTTTAACAGGTGTATTTGGGGAGTTATTTGAAGTTGATGCTTGGAAATTTAAGGGATTTTGGGCCCTACCTTGATCTAAGTTTCTCCTAAACTCATGATAATTTCCCTGATTTTGAGTGGAAGTTTGATTTCTGTTTGGTGAACTTTGAGGATTTGTTGAATTGTTTGAATTATTATTATTTCTTGGATAATTATTATTGTTGTTTCTTGGATAGCTATAAGAATAGGAATTGTATCTCTGATAATAATAGTTTTGATGTGTATTTCCCGAATTCCTTCGCCTAGGTTTATAGTTATCAAAAGGATTTGCATCCCAATGGCCTAGAACCATAGCTGCTTCCTTTAAGTTGGCAAGTGTTGTTATATCTTTCTTGGACAAGGAATTATACAATCTATCGGGAAGTTTCCTTTCGATGCAATCCCTAATTGTTTTGTTTAAAGAGCTTGTATAAATTAGCCTGTCTGTTGGATCTGATTCTAACTCTAACTTATTGTGTACGATTGAAGATTTGGTTTTTAGTTCGTTTACGAACTTACTGATGCTTCCTTGGTAAGTGGTGTCACGAACATGTTGTATGATGTCCTCGTATGGCCTGTCAACCTTGAAAGCTTTAATTAGGGCCACTTTTGCTGTTCCCCATATATTGGACTTTTCTTCCTCGATGACTGCTTGAGCGGAATCGACAATGGTCCTCTCGATAGCTGCATAAATAATGTGGATCTGACGAACATCTTGAGTAGGGTAAAGTTGCAATAAGTACTCCACTCTGGCAATGTAGCGACTCAATTCCGATTGATTTCCGTCGAAATAAGGTAGCTCCTTGATTTGTCCGATAAGTTGATTCAGATGAATCTCAGACAACTGCGGTAGTACTGGTGGATTTGCCATATTACATTTTTTTTGTTTTCAATATTGACACTTTTTTTTTTATAATTGTAAGCGCGTATTGACCGAATTGGATTTTTATTTGACTTTCTGTGTGCGTAAATTACACATAGATTCTTTGGCGGATCTCGATATTTGTCGTTTTGTATATTCACGGATTTTACGCTGATCAGGATATACCAGTCGTATAGTAATATCCTTAAGTTGATCAGTACCGATGACTTTAAAAGGACTTTAAGATCCTACCGACTGCGCCAATTAAAAGTTTGAACCATAAGTTTAAAATAAAAAAAAAACTTTATTTAATTATAAACTGGTTACAAATTTTATTTTATTGTGGTAGAACACTAACTGTCTTTTGACAAGTCTCAAACTAAACTCGCTTCTTAACTTAAACTTCTTTTACGATCATACCTCGGTTTTGAGCATTAGAGCTTTCTATGAGTGGAGTTAATTTTAATTGAGTGAGTTTTCTGATTGCCCTTTGGATTGTTGATTGATAATGCACCGGCGACTCAATTCGATTGTTTAGTCTAGATATTTGAGGATTCAATCGCATGGTAATTTTCCATTGAGCGTCCAAAAGTGTGGGAACGAACTGATGATGTAACTTGATTCGTTCTGGATGTTTAGTCTAAAGTTTGGGTGCATTTGCAATTGGATATTGACTGGTTGGCTGAGGTTATCTGAAGGGTAGATTCTGGGATGGTGTATGTGTGTGTGGGCGTATGGACATGTGCATAGAGTTATTTGGAACTATGGATATGTCACTCCCCCATTCTTTGAATTTGGCCTGTCCTCAGGTCGATAGCGTTGGGTATAACGTTACATTTTCATCTATGTTAATTTGATTTGGTAGATCGTTTACAATATCTGTACTTTTTCGTGTTTCTTCCTTTGGTTTTACATATTTTACAATGAGTTTTCTTGGTATGCTCTTAAATTTATAAACTAAGTACAATAAAATGCTTATAATAATGATTACAAAAGTTGTTAAAGTGATTATTTGAAATACATTATAATATTTTGTATGTGATTCTATTACTTCCTTTGTTTGAATATAAGATAATGGTTCTAACTTTGTTACATTATTATTCACGTAAACGATCTGTGTGTAATCTAACATTGTGTTTGAAAGTGTAAATTCATCTAATTGTATTGAACAATTAAGGATTTTAACGAGGTTACTTCCAACTATAGAAATTTCTTTATTAATGCAATTTTGATTTAATAATGTTTTAGGGATATTCCATGTCAATAAAATATTTGGTTCAACATAATTAATTTGGAAATTTTTATATGTTTTGGTGTACTTGCATTCAGTATTTTCTTGTTTGATTATTCCATTTATACATTCGTCAAATACTATTTTTTCTGTTTCTTTATCAAATACTTTATCTTCATATAGGAAATATTTGTCGAATATATTTTCTGTTAAAATATTATTATTTTCGTCGGGATAAGGAATAATTTCGAAAACGGGAGATTTCACTATCTCTGAAGGAATATGGGAAATAATTAAAATATCATTTGTATCTGTTTTAAGCCAAGTGGTAGTTTTGATTTTCAACAATTTCTCAGGGTTCACGTTTTTCAAATAATCATGTTTTAATAGTTTTGGATTGAATAAACCTAATCTTTTCAGCTGCATCCCTAATTCAATATCTTCTACATATTCTGTAAAGTGTTGTAAATTAAATATTAAAACGCTAGCTTGTTGTTCCCTTTCTCCGTCTTCCTTTAATTTATTGATATCCGAAATTCCATTATTTATGACATCGATAATCATGTTTAAATCAGTATTCTGAACACTAGTATCTACTAAATTATTAATTTTTTGTTCCATCTCATCTTTGTCGTCTTGATTCAATGTTCCGAATAAATACTTGCAAACTGATCCTACAATATTGAATAACCCTCTCTTACTACGTTTTGCTAATGTAATTCCACTAATTTCTCTTTTAAGTTTCTCTACTAGATATCGAATTTGGATTACGTCAATAAATTCATTAGCTTCTTTCAAAAGACTCTCAAAAGTTTGTTCAGTTTTTGTTATGTTTATACTTAGGTAATGATATTCATAATTAGTTGGGATATCTATCGATCCGGTTTTAAATACAAGATATCCATTCTGGGATTTAATGGGATTTATTTCAATACTCTGCCCAATTGTTAGTTGAATTATAGTTGCTAATATTATGGAGAAAATTCTTGTTTTCATTGAGTTGTTGTTGAGTCCGTTCGTTTTCCTCCGTTTGCCTGGAATTATCATATTTGCTTTTATTAATTTTCTTCTTCTTTTTGAATTTTGATTTATAATGAATAATTTTTCTCCCCCTATTCGTTTCTTCAAAATGTTTTTCATCTATTTTCTTCAAGGTTCCTGTTTTCTTAAATGGATTTGTAGTTTTAGATTTAACTAAAGGTGCTTGTCTATATTTTGTATCTATTTCATAGTCATGACGTTTTTCATTTAATTTTTCGATTCTATTGATTTTTTTTCTAGTGTGTCATAATCAGGAGTACCTGCATACATAAATATGTCAGCTGGTATTTGATTTGTAGCATTATGTTTTGTTTTATGATTATAAATGTACAGAATTAATTCAAATTTAGTATACCTGTTTTCAATGTCTGATTCACTTCCTATAATTCTCAACTTTTCATTAACCGTTTTATGAAATCTTTCTACGTCTGATATTCCGTTTTTACTTGTTGTTACTTGGATTTGGACTCCTTCTGAGTCATAAATGCTGAATCTTTATCTGCTTTAATTTCTTGTGGTTTTCCCATCTCGTTAAATACTTTCATAATGGCTCTTTTAGCTTCTAACCAATCCCTACTTGTAACTTCTATTAGAGTAGCAAATTTTGAATATACGTTGATACATGATAAAAATTGTTGATTACCCACCATATAAAAATCCATAACATATTTTTCTCTTATATTTTGAATTTCTGGAGTAAGTTCAAAGGTCAATTTGGTATTTCTATGTTCCGTTTTAGCAATGTTGCAAGTTTCACATTCATTTATAATATTCTGAATAAATTTTTGATAATCGGGGAAATAATATTTTTCTCTAAACCATTTAATAGTCTTTTCGATTCCTGGATGTAAAAGTTCTTTATGTCGTTTCAATATTTTTTCCTTAAAGTCCGCATATGTCAGTATGTCTTCAAGTCTTATCGTACATCTAACTAGTTTCGTCAAGTGGTCTGCATTTATAATTTCCACATAAGCTTTTTAAAATATAAGAAAATCGGAATCGTTTTGGAAATATATTGCGCTTTTTTTAGTACATAAGTATTCTTTAATTAATTCTTTTGCTAAGATTTCTGTCATTTCTTGATAAATAATTTGAATTTTTAATTTGTGAAAATAATGTGTTACTTCGGTTTTATCTTCATCTCCTTTAATTAATTCGATTTGTCGGGAAAAATAATTAAATGGTCTCTCAGTTATGGAAATGTAGTTTTGGTTATCTTCTTGAGCACTGTGGGCTGTTGCGTTTGCACTACTAGCTATTTCCTCTGGTATGTTTTCTTCAATATTATCCGTAAACATATTTTCTTCTATTTTGGTCCTGGATAATGCGTCAGATACATAATTTTCTTTTCCTGGCAAATATTTGATCTGATAATCATATTCGTTTAATTTTATTTTCCATCGTTGTAGTTTCATATTTGGTTATTTTATGTTATTTAGCCAAACTAAAGGTTTATGATCGCTTAATATTTCAAAAGACCTACCGAATAAATATGATCTAAAATATTTGGTAGCACATACAATTGCTAAAAGTTCTTTTTCAATGATAGCATAATTTATTTCATGTTCGTTAAGAGTTCTACTAGCATAACAGATTGGTTTATGATTTTGTGACAGTACGGCTCCTATAGTCATGTTACTTGCGTCCCTTGTCAAAGAAAATGTTTTACTGAAATCGGCATAAATTAAAATTGGGTCTGAGGTAATTAAAACTTTCATTTTTTCAAATGCTTCTATGTAAGGTTTGTCTCTAGTATTAATTGTGGCTCATTTCTTTAATTTAATTGTCATTGGTTTTACAATATGTGCAAAGTCCGGTATGAATTTTCGATAAAATCCACACAATCCTAGAAATGATTTAATTTCTTTTGGAGTTTTTGGTATTGGAAAATTTATAATGGCACTTATCTTTTTTGGATTTGGTTTAATACCTGTAGTAGTAACTATGTGGCCTAAGAACTCTGTTTCCTTTTTCATGAATTCAAATTTGTCTAGTTGTAGTTTTAAATTTGCGTCACGTAGTTTTTGAAATACCTTTTTCAATGATAAAATGTGTTCTTCCAATGAAGTGGAAAAAATTATAATATCATCTAGATAAACCAAACAATCTGTATAGATTAAATCTTCTAATAAATTGTTCATACATCTTTGAAAAGTAGCGGGGGCATTTTTTAGACCAAATGGCATGCGTGTGTATTCGTAATGACCGAGTTTTGTTGAAAATGCTGTTTTAGCTATTGATTCTTGTTCCATTTGAATTTGATAGAATCCCTTGGCTAGATCGATGGTAGTGAAATATTGGCATCTTCCCAATTCATCCAATATTTCACCCATTCTTGGTATTGGGAATTTGTCATTAATAGTGATCTCATTTAAATTTCTGTAATCAACTACTAATCTAAACTTCATCTTGCCTATTGCATCGCTCTTTTTTGGAACTATCCAAATAGGTGAACAATAGGGAGATTTTGATTTACGAATTATTCCTTGTTCAATCATTTTATTTACTTGTTTATTAACTTCTTCATCGAAGGTTTGAGGATATTTGTATGGTTTCCTAAGGCATTTTACTGCGGTCTTGTCTTTTACCATATCATTTTCACCATATTTTATGTAAAGTAGTATATCTCCAAACGTCACTGTTTCTTCTTCATAGTTTATTTTCGCTTTACTTTCTTTCAAATAGTCTCTACCTATCAAAACATCATAATTTTCAGAAAATTTATGTAAATAAAACTTTTGTTCAACTGGGCAGATTTTGCATGGATCCAGTGTTATACTTTTATTTAATTCCATTGATCCGTTTATTGTGTATACTTTTAAATTTTCATTTTGTTCTTCATTATTTCCAAAATTCTTCGTCATTAAATTGATAGATGACCCCGTATCTATCATGGCTCTAAGAAGTTTTCCTTTAATCATTACTCTGACATAGGGGCAACACTTTCTGTATCCGAGGCAGTTTGCTGAAAATTTACGTCCATTTTATTCTGCGAACTGTCACTCTCTCTTTGTCTTTTAACAGGTGTATTTGGGGAGTTATTTGAAGTTGATGCTTGGAAATTTAAGGGATTTTGGGCCCTACCTTGATCTAAGTTTCTCCTAAACTCATGATAATTTCCCTGATTTTGAGTGGAAGTTTGATTTCTGTTTGGTGAACTTTGAGGATTTGTTGAATTGTTTGAATTATTATTATTTCTTGGATAATTATTATTGTTGTTTCTTGGATAGCTATAAGAATAGGAATTGTATCTCTGATAATAATAGTTTTGATGTGTATTTCCCGAATTCCTTCGCCTAGGTTTATAGTTATCAAAAGGATTTGCATCCCAATGGCCTAGAACCATAGCTGCTTCCTTTAAGTTGGCAAGTGTTGTTATATCTTTCTTGGACAAGGAATTATACAATCTATCGGGAAGTTTCCTTTCGATGCAATCCCTAATTGTTTTGTTTAAAGAGCTTGTATAAATTAGCCTGTCTGTTGGATCTGATTCTAACTCTAACTTATTGTGTACGATTGAAGATTTGGTTTTTAGTTCGTTTACGAACTTACTGATGCTTCCTTGGTAAGTGGTGTCACGAACATGTTGTATGATGTCCTCGTATGGCCTGTGAACCTTGAAAGCTTTAATTAGGGCCACTTTTGCTGTTCCCCATATATTGGACTTTTCTTCCTCGATGACTGCTTGAGCGGAATCGACAATGGTCCTCTCGATAGCTGCATAAATAATGTGGATCTGACGAACATCTTGAGTAGGGTAAAGTTGCAATAAGTACTCCACTCTGGCAATGTAGCGACTCAATTCCGATTGATTTCCGTCGAAATAAGGTAGCTCCTTGATTTGTCCGATAAGTTGATTCAGATGAATCTCAGACAACTGCGGTAGTACTGGTGGATTTGCCATATTACATTTTTTTTGTTTTCAATATTGACACTTTTTTTTTTATAATTGTAAGCGCGTATTGACCGAATTGGATTTTTATTTGACTTTCTGTGTGCGTAAATTACACATAGATTCTTTGGCGGATCTCGATATTTGTCGTTTTGTATATTCACGGATTTTACGCTGATCAGGATATACCAGTCGTATAGTAATATCCTTAAGTTGATCAGTACCGATGACTTTAAAAGGACTTTAAGATCCTACCGACTGCGCCAATTAAAAGTTTGAACCATAAGTTTAAAATAAAAAAAAAACTTTATTTAATTATAAACTGGTTACAAATTTTATTTTATTGTGGTAGAACACTAACTGTCTTTTGACAAGTCTCAAACTGAACTCGCTTCTTAACTTAAACTTCTTTTACGATCATACCTCGGTTTTGAGCATTAGAGCTTTCTATGAGTGGAGTTAATTTTAATTGAGTGAGTTTTCTGATTGCCCTTTGGATTGTTGATTGATAATGCACCGGCGACTCAATTCGATTGTTTAGTCTAGATATTTGAGGATTCAATCGCATGGTAATTTTCCATTGAGCGTCCAAAAGTGTGGGAACGAACTGATGATGTAACTTGATTCGTTCTGGATGTTTAGTCTAAAGTTTGGGTGCATTTGCAATTGGATATTGACTGGTTGGCTAAGGTTATCTGAAGGGTAGATTCTGGGATGGTGTATGCGTGTGTGGGCGTATGGACATGTGCATAGAGTTATTTGGAACTATGGATATGTCACTATATAGCTTTCAGCCCTAAGTTTTTCCTGATTGTTTCGAATGAAATTAAGCCGTTCTGCTTCCATTTTGGCATACATATCGACTAAAAACTGACTAAAACAGCTTTGCAATAATTTAAATGATTATCTTTACCCTCTCGAATCATTATTCGGTGACTATAAAAATTTTGTGCCGATACGGTTTTCTTTAAATGTTTTTTTGATAGAGGATCTACTTGCGGTATATCAATTGAATATCCATCCTCTCCATGTGGAGAGAGAAGCGGATACTGCAAAGCGTCATAGAAACGGTGTAGTTCATTATTTTTTTGTAATTTTGAATTATGATTTTCAAGAATAATATCTCTCTGCTTGAACTTCTGACCAACAATAAGTAGAGCTACTTTACTTGTTCGCGGTGCATTATAGCAACCTTTGTGAGATCCAGATGGTGTGCGATCAGCATGAATTATCATTTTGTAGTCAGTAGTGTTTGCAGGAACTTTGTCAATAGTTGATTTAAAATCTTTAACGAACGGATTAAATTTATGCAACATAGATTTTAAAGTTTGTACGAAATCACGATTCACATCAGACGCATTTTTACATCTCAGTTCTGTTTCCTTTTTATCCTCACCAACAAAATATATTTGAAGAAACTGTGCTTCTTTTTTTTTTGTAGGCCATAGACTGCCAATTTATCATATTATCATATATCATATTTGGCAATCATATATAAGTCCAGACATTTTCTTTTCTTTCCATAAAAGATTACCTTCCCTGCAGGAAACGGGACCAGTTTTGGACCAGTAAAATACTACTTGAGGTAGGACAGTTAACTAGTTCAAGTTTTGTCCTTTTCCTTGTAACGAACTGGTCCATTTTTCATAGGCTTGTCATCGAAAACAACTAGTCCATTTGCTACCAGTTTTTGAGAATCTGGTCGTAAAATAGCTCGAAACTAGTTGAATTCTAACCATTTTCATACTATAAATGTTTAGATAGGTTCCAAACTAACTTAGTTCTTTCCAGTTTTAAGCTAGTTGGTTTTTTTATGGCTCTTAAATAGTTGCTTTCAACTAATTACATACTAGAAATGTTTAGAAAGTCTTCAAACTAGCCCACTTTTTTCCAGATTTAAGCTAATTGATTTTATAATGGCTTCTAAATAGTTGCCCCTAACTATTTGCCAATTAGAAATATGTTTTTCTTTCCTCATCCCAAATAGTTTCATATTGGAAACCTTTTACCCAAATGCTAGTTTACATACTGGTTAACATTTTAGTATTTGCTTAAAAAAACCAAGGAAAAAATACTATATGAAATATTTTAATATAATTATAATTTCCAATTAGTAGTGTAGTATAATAGTTTAGTGTGTATGTGTGTTATATTATTCAAATGAGGTCGTCAAGCAAGTCTTGAATATCATCCGGTTATTCCTCAGATTTTTTCAACCTAAAGTGCTTTTTTTTTGCGATCTGAATAGCATGCCGGAGTTGCTTATCTGGATCTCCGCTGGTTTTGCTATAGAACGCTATAGTCGAGTTCCTCGACTATTAAATACCCGTTACTCAAGTTAACAACTTTAATATAAATATGTCTTCTTGTATGTTTTTCGCGCGCCCCATTTCAAATAATTTAGATTTTGCTTTAAATATTGCGAATTAGAGTGACCAGCTTTTTTCCAGCACCAGCAGCAGTGTTAAACACGCGGCGACGGCGCCATCTATGGCACGGAATTGGTACTGTTTATACACAAAACTGTGAGCGCCAACATCTTTTTTGCGGTTTGTGGTCGTTAGAGGGGGCGTGACGTCTTGATAAAACAAACTTGCGCTGCGTATGAACCCCTAGAATCTGCTTGCTTAATGCCAATCCTGAATCTTTTATAGTTACCGAGATCTCAGCGTTCATACAGACAGACAGACAGAAAGAAAGACAGACAGAAAGGCAGACGGAAAGACGGACTTTTGCACGAATACAATATACCCTTTTACTCTACTCTACATAAAAATTAAATAAAATGAATGAAAAAAATTACTTTTTTTAAAACTTAAATATTTGGATTTACCGATTAGTACTTTGTACACCTTTGGAAAATTCAACAGCTTTTTTTTACCATGTGATCCATTTAAATTAGAATTTAAAATTATTGGCATTCCAATAACGCTTGATAAATTTCGACAACCGTTTTTTTGAATTAAATTGCTTATTGCTTGCACCTACAAAAATAATTTATGATAGGCATAAGAAATCAAAATATTGTAAAACTTAATTAATTTATTTTTACATACGTAAAGCTTCATATTATCATCAGAAATTAACGATTCTGCTTTAAGCAAAGACTCCTCTGAATCTATCGGGAATGATGTTTCTAATGCGGTTAGTGTGTCGTCTTGGCGAATTAATTTTGTGCTAACTACTTTTAACTCGGCCAGAGCTTCCATTAAAGCCTATATTTAATTTCTCTACGTTTAGATCTGTTATTGTATTAACTGTGCAGATACCTAATTTAATTGATTTAACAGGCTTATTATAAAAGCTTTCAATATTTAAAAACCTCGTTCCCAATACATAAATATCTCCTCTATCTTCTTCAAAAGCGAAAATTTTAATTGGAACAAATGGTCTTATACAACATACGTTGTCGGGTACATTTGATGAATATGTACAACTGTCTAACAACAAACAAAGGCCTTTCCGATTACGTTTTTCTAAGCCACTTGTTTTGTTTGGAATAATTAGGTTTTCATACTCTACTTTTTTAAAAATTTGTTCAAGGATTTGTGTGGTTTTTTTTTACATATTTTTTAATAATTTGTAAATGGTTTTCAAAATCATATGCAGATGTACTTGACATTATACCCAATTCTTTGACGTTTTCAGTTAAATGCAAAAGACTGTGAACATTAAATGAAAGGCTGTTAATACCGAACACTTCTGATAATTTTTCAACAAACAATTCTGCCAAATCCTTTGAAAACTCAATGGTATCTAAAAAAGTTTCAGGACAAAGAAGAAGTCTGCATTGACAATGTAAAAGCAAAAAAACTTCATTAACTTCATTAGCAACTTTACCTTTTAGAACCGTAATTCCAGTGTATAAAAGAAATTTTCGAAATTCTGTGGCTTTCCAGTTGGCAATGTCATCGAAGCTTCTAAGCTTTCGAACAAATTCGGATGGAATAAATGGCCGTAAGCACATAAGATTATTTGACATAGAAAGAATATAGGGTTTTTTGACTTCTAAAAAAGATTTTGTTACGGAGCAATCGTAATATAAATTTTTTAGTTATACCTAAGTCGATTAAATACATAGTATCAATTGAAACTTGGCTTATCATATTAATGTTTATTTCCTCAAAGGGGGTTTTAGTGAAGTGGTATTGAGGTAGATTATGTAATTTGTTACTTCTGTTTTTGAAATCAGCATCACTTATTGGTGTACCAGACACTGACCTATATGTAAGCACATTATCAATTTTTCTACCCATTTGCTTACATCTCATGCATCCATGCATCGAGGTATGACCTGGAACTCCACAAATGTATGCCCTAGCTGGAGTATCGCAAACGATTTTTTTATGATTTTTTATGAGATCTTTCATTTCACTTATAAAGTCATTTAAATAATCGTTTTGATTTTTTGGCTTCTGATATCCTACATATACACCCACTGGGAAAACAGAGATTTGTTTAAAATTTACAATTCTTATCAGTATAGGCCACAATTGTGTCCGAGAACTTTTAAAAAGTGGTATACCATCAATATTTATATCAACTTTTATTGTGGTAGAAGATGTGAAAAAATAAGACATTTTTTAAATTGGTTTTTTAAGCCGATGTGAAAATAACTCCCTGGGTCGACTGCTCGGGTAATAATCTTTTTCTCCATTTTTGGAAGAATGGTTGCGGAACTTAATGGCAAGATTACATTTTCTTCTTTTAATATGACAAGAAGCTCCTCAAACGCCTTTTGAGATATGATATTTCTTAAATACCATTGAGATAATTTTTTTTAAGGGAATCTCTTGCGTAGTTCCAGGATTATTAGTTAAATTAGGTACATGATATTTGAAATTGTTGGTCTTTTTTTTTGCAATAGTTTAACCTATCTAAATAAATTAGCTTTTGTTTTTTTATAAGTCGTGACAAATTTCTTTTGCTTATTATACCCGTTACTCGTAGAGTAAAAGGGTATATTGTATTCGTGCAAAAGTATGTAACAGGGAGAAGGAAGCTTTTCCGACCCTATAAAGTATATATATTCTTGATCAGGATCACTAGCCGAGTCGAACTAGCCATGTCCGTCTGTCCGTCTGTCTGTCTGTCTGTCTGTCTGTCTGTCTGTCTGTCTGTATGAACGCTGAGATCTCGGAAACTACAAAAGCTAGAAAGTTGGGATTACCCACACATATTCTTGGGCTTCCTACGCAGCGCAAGTTTGGTGGCCACGCCCCCTCTAACGCCCACAATCGCCCTAAATCAATTTTTGAAAGGTGTCTGGCGCCCACACCTTTAAATATATTGGAAAAGTAAAAATGCAGTTTTATTGTGATTATCAATATCTATCTATTGTAGAAGAAATTTTTCAAATCGGACAATCCATTAAAAAGTTATGAGCAAAAAATGAAACAGCCACTAGATGGCGCTAGTAGCTTTGACGCGTGCATATATTAATCTCTCTCCCACTCCCTTAAGCTGAGTAACGGGTAGAAGTACTCGACTATAGCGTTCTCTCTTGTTTTTATTGTGAGTTTAAATACTTTTATTGTTTATTTCTTTATTATTAGTTTATTTAAGATATTTAATATTTTGTTTTCTTGTACTAACGATTGAGGTCTATGTAAGAAGGATAATGAAATGAAAGTTATGATAAATTTAATATTAATAAACCAAAGCCGAAATTCTTCAAATAAGGATGAACCAACAAGAATAGTCTTCTTATTTTCCATATGCTTCGGGCGGATCTTTGATTTGAGCTCAAAACTTTATTAACGTAGGTTAGGTTAGGTTAGGTACGAACGGCTGCCAGACTATCGTCTGGAACACTTAGACCTCTGTGGGTCCGTTGTGAAACCGTATGATCTCGTTTTTTCCCTTTTTTTCGGGATCCCCTGTCTCTTATGTCTCGTCCTAGAAGCCTAGAGAGCATTTCCGGATGATTAGCATGTCTTCCACCCTGAAGATTTTACAAGGGAGTTTAAGTCCTTAAGCTTGATCTCCGATATTTCGGTCAGATCGTTAAGAAAGGGGTATCCTAAGTGCTTCAGTCTAAGTCTGCAAAGGGCTGGGCAGAAGCAGAGAAGGTGTTCCACCGTTTCTTCTTCTTCCTCATCCCTGCAGCTCCTACAAAAGTCATTTTTCGGGGCTTTTAGTCTGCCGGCATGTGTGCCGACTAGCCAGTGGCCTGTAAGGGCTCTAACTAACATACCACACTCTGTGCGGCTGAGTTTGAGTAGTGCTGACGTTCTTTTATTGTTAATCATCGGTCATGTCTGGTGTGTGAGACGACACTTTGGTGCATTCTGCCAATTAGTGTTAACTATTTTGATAAATTGATTTCTAATGTTTAGCTTGCAAGTTGCCATGGGCATACCGACACTCTCCTTTTCTGGAAGGAGAGGCATGATGGTGCTCATCCGCTATGCAGTTGCCTACGATGTCCCGGTGACCCGGAACCCATATTAGGCTGATAGTAAACTGTCTAGCCATCTGGTGCAGAGATTTGCGACAGTCTGCTATTGTTCGTGAGTTAGTGTTTGTCGAGTAGATTGATTTAATAGCCGCTTGGCTATCAGTATATATATTAAGGTGTCTACTTAGGCTGGTGTTCCCTAAGCAGTCGAGTGCCTCCTTTATAGCGTGTACCTCCGCTTGGAAGACGCTACAGTGGTCCGGGAGTCTGAATGACTTTCTGATGTCTAATTGTTCGGAGTATACCCCTCCGCCAACGTGCCCGTCCAATTTTGAGCCATCTGTGTAGAAGCAGATTGCGTCTGGCGAGCCAGGTCTGCCCTGCTGCCATTCCTCCCTATCTGGGATCAGGGCCTCGAAGGGTGTGTGTGTGTACTCATGAGATTTGCATAGGTCCGTTTTCTTCGCAATCGACTTATCATGCTGATGTATATTGGCATGACCGTAAAATTGGGCTTTAAATTGCCCAGTATCCCTCAAACGAATGGCTGTCGATTTGGCCCTTTCCATGCCTGCTAAGTCCAGGCTCGGAAGGTTCAGGATCGCATTCAGCGCTTCGTTTGGGGTAGTTTTAAGGGCTCCACTAATACACAGAGCCGCCATTCGCTGTACTTTGTTTAGTGGAGTTAGGATACATTGCTTTTGTAGAGCGGTCCACCATAAAGCCAACCCGTATAGGAGGATTGGCTTGACTACCGCTGTGTAGATCCAGTTTACAATTTTGGGTGACATGCCCCATCTTAGCCCAATTGCTTTTTTACAGGAGTAAAGTGCAATGGTTGCCTTTTTGGTTCTCTCTTGGTTGTTTAAGCCCCATTTAAGGCGCTTATCTAATACCAACCCCAGGTATCTGGTGTGTTCGCTAAAAGAGAGATTGCAGTTATTTAATATGGGTGGGTTGAGTTGTGGGATCTTGTACTTATTCGTAAATAGAACAAGCTCCGTTTTTGAGGGGTTTACCCCGAGTCCGTTTTTTATCGTCCATTCCGATAGTATTTTTAGCTTTGCGGTCATAAGATCGCAGAGTGTTTGTGGATACTTACCATTAAAGATGATGGCGATATCGTCTGCGTATGCCACCACTTTGCATCCTCCTCCTTCCAGAATTCGCAGTAGTTTATTTACTGCGATATTCCACAGAAGGGGGGATAAAACGCCCCCTTGTGGGGTTCCTCTGTTCACTAGTCTAGTTTGAGTTGAGGCCCCTAGTGCGGTCGTAACCATTCTGCTTATCAACAGTTAATGGATCAGCCCCACTAGTTGTGCCTCAACACCTAGATCTGTAAGTGAATCTGTTATGCGATCAGTGTGTACTCCTTATTGTTGAGTGATTTCTCGATGCTACTTACCACGATATGTAGCGCCGATTCGGTTGACTTACCCTTGGTGTAGGCGTGTTGTGCCTCGGACAGTTGTGCCGGGTTTATGGTGGCTCTCAGGTGTAGGCTTAACAGCCTCTCGAAGCTTTTAAGCAGGAAAGATGTCAGGCTTATTGGCCTGAAGTCCTTTGCTGTGGTGTGGGTGGCCTTTCCTGCCTTGCTGGTAGCTCTCCTATCGCCAAAATGGTGCGGAAGATTTTACTAAGCCAATTTATAGCTAGCTGACCAGCTTGTTGGATATGTGCCGGTGTTATTCCGTCTGGTCCCGGCGATTTGTATGGTTTGAATCTCTGAATGGCCCATTTAATGTTGCGGTCTGATATGAGGAGATCTAGATTAATCCCTTCTCCGCCAATTCTTTCTGGAGGACGCCCAGTTAGTTGGCTTCCTGGGAAGTGAGCATCTAGAAGTAGGTCTTTCTGTAGATAGCCTAGGGGCGCGGCTGTCTTGGAGAGTATTTTCCTGAGCCTTGCAGCATCAGTCGTTTCTTCTATGTCAGAGCAGAAAGTGTGCCATGCGGCTCGTTTCGCTCTTCTAAGGGCCTTTTTGTACGAGGCTAATTCGCGCTTGTAGCATTGCCAGTTCGTTTCCTCGTTTCCTGCCTTTGCTCTGTTAAACAGGCCTCTGCAGCTGGATCTGAGGATTGATAGTTGTTGCGTCCACCAGGGGGGTTTTTTCTTCCCTCTTGGTTTCCCTACTGGGCATGCAACTTTGAAAGCCGAGTTGCAAGCATTTGTGAAAATGTCTACTGTTATGTCCAACTCATGTGGATCTGTTGTGCTTTCTGGCGGTTCCGTGGGAAGGATATTCGTCAGAACTTCTTTGTACATAGGCCAGTCAGCCCTTCTGGGGTTCGCGAAGCTGACCGGCAAGGGTGAATCAAGGGACAATATTGTTTCAATGAATCTATGGTCTGAGAAAGAGTGCTGGTCGGAGACAAACCAGTTTCAGCACTTACTAGTGAATCTGATACCAACGTTAGATCTATGATCGTTTGGCACGCTTTGGTTATGAAGGTGGGGACATTTCCCCTATTGCATAAAAATAGGTTCGAGTTAAGAATAAAGTCAAAAAGAGACTCACCTCTGTCGTTGTTGTTTGGGCAACCCCACTGGGTGTGATGGGCGTTGGCGTCACAGCCTATTACCAAACCTGTCTTGAGCTCTTCGCATTCCTTTGCCAGTCCTCTGACTAGCGCGTCTGGGGGGTCTTCCTTTTCAAAGGCCATGTAGGCCGATAGCAGCCTAATGGAGCCGTGCTGCAGCTCCAGGCTTACTGAGGTGTTATCTCCGTTGCTGTAATTGCGAAGCAGAAATATATTTAGGTGCCTTTTGGCTAAAATGCAGGTTCGAATTTTACCTTGTTTGGGGTCTAGCATTAGCTTATACTCTTTTGTTTCCAGTCCAGCAACCTTGCCTCCTACCACCCAAGGTTCCTGTACCAGGACTGTAGTGCAGCCGAAGCTGCCTTACTGTGGTGGAGATTGATTTGCAGAAGTCTTAGCGTCATCTGCATTTGCAACCTCCACAACAGTGACGTCGGCCTCCTCCTCGCTCAGGTCCACGTCCTCGATAGCCGGCCCCAGCGCTCGGATTTCTCTGCTTAGCGAGGAATCGGTAGAGTAGCCGTCCTCCGGCCCACCAGGCGCCTCCAACTCCTCGGCAAGCACCTGCTCGGCTGGGTTGCCTGCAGGGCTTCCTGCAGCATTCGAGTCGCCTTTATACACCTTCATGTAGACGGCACTGAACCCGAAGTTCAGCTTGCCTCGAGCATCCTCAATTGGCGCCACCGACTCCTTATTTAGGACCAAGACCGCCTGGTTTACGTCCCCTTCGCGTTCCTCCACCTTGACGACTCTCCAGTCCTTCGTGGGGAGGTGCGGATTGCAAACTTGCAGCATATAGAGGATGTCCTCCGGGGCCTTCATAGCTGCAGGGAGCCAGATCTGGGCTCGGGGCCTACTAGGGACGTCGCACCAGTCGAGTGCGACAATATTCGCTCCCCTCGTAGACCGCACCGAGCTTACTCGCCGCCTGCTTATATAGGTCAGCCGACCGCTGACTGTCGCAGGCTACCACCTTGACGCTGCCTTGGTACCATCCCGCGTCCATGCAGCAGGGCGGAGAGCATGGGTTTTCGCGGATCATGCGCAGGCATATGATGGACAGGTGGGACTCCACTGCTTTTCACTTATTTCTGGGGATCCGTCCTTCCGGGTTTCCCTTATCGATAAGACCGAGTAGGAATCGATCTTTGGTGATCTCCGCGAAGGAGACCGATGGCTGGACCTTTGATCTCTTCGCCGACGGTCCGGGTAGCTCGAGGGATCGTTGCCGCTTCGTCTGAGCACCTTAACGTATTAACGTACTTACCAATAAAAATTGCAGCTCAGCTTAAATATGCTAGACGATCCGCTTTTCACAATTGCTTCGTAATTATTTATGACAAGAGCAGCAATGTGACCTTTTTTATTTTAGCATTCTTCGCAGAATCTAGTGTTTAGTAACAGTTTCTTTAAAAATTTCGTAATTACCATTTAAGAATATAGTGTTGTGCCTTTCTTTATCGCTGTCGTTGAGTGCTTCAAAATTGTCTTTATATCATTTGTCATAATGAATTTTAACCCAACAGCAGTGGTTTCGCTAATCGCAAATAGCGTATAAAAAAATATTTCTATCACTTTATTATCAAATATACTTACCGCATTAGTTATAATGCAATAAATAATTGATAAATTGTAATCTTACTTTAGTAATATTTTCAGTCCGAATGGCACCAAGCCAAAACAAGTTTCAACGTTACTAGTTTTTAAGAATACCTTTTTCGACTGATCAATATTTAATACACCCTGTATGGCTCGTAGGTGGTCAATTTCTAGTTGCTTTTAAACTAGATAATGACAATGACAATGAATCTGATAATGAATTTAGGCTATAACTTGGACCCTATGTAGTCTGATTGCAACTAGTTAAGTTTTAGGTGTTTTTCAACTAGACTTTAGCCTGTATTTGTTCTACCAATTAAATATTTGTGGTGATTTTCTAGTCCGTATAGTACCAGTTCGAGACAAGTTTTTTTTTAACTAGTTAAGCTCTATTCATTTTTTCGACTAGCACAAATTTTCTAGACCCTGTGTAGTCCAAACGCATTCAGACAAATTCCGGCTGCTTTATACTAGTTGTACAATTAGTTGTTTTTCAGACTAGTTCGCATTTTTCCTGCAGGGTTTTGACGACTTTAATTTGTTCTGTATGATCAATCCTGAATTTTTTTTTAGCACCCTTTATTTGGTTGGACATAGTTCTATCAGAAAATCGAGTTCTCCTTTTGGGAGCTTTTTTTTTGTGCTCAACTAATCTTTGTGACGGTGAATCTGTTAACGGTGATAATTCATATAAAAGAAGTACATCGAAATGTCCATTTTCAAGATCACCAGAAAATTTCAATAATTTAACAGGGCTATCTTCTGAACCATAACCGCTATGAAAATGTCCATTTCGAAAAACATGCAAACTGAATATACATTAGCAGCTGCTTGAAGCTCACACGCTGTTCCGTAAGTACGGGACTTCATCATTTCGTCTTCACATTCTGCAGAATTTAGGAAATTAAGTCCATTAGGGTTTAGTGCACTTGAAAAAAATCCCAATTGCTAGTTACGTGAGCCACAATTTCCTGGCGAATCACTCCAGAGAAATGCTGTGAGCCTTTTAAATGATATGAAATGGCTCTAAGCAGGCCAATTATTTTAACCAGCATATGGAGCACCAGCTCACCATTTATAATTAGGTTCTCAATTGACATTTTAAAACTTTAAATTTGTATTAAAGGTCAAAGATCAAATTAAACTTTTACCAAAGTTTTTATTGTCAACTTCAATTAAAGAAGTTTAAAACAAGAAAGGAAGCTAGCTTCGGCCAGCCGAAGCTTATATACCCTTGCAGATCATTTCCATTCATTTACAAAAACATTAAACAATCCTAATTTTAGCTGCTTTCGTATTACTTTGGCATTAATTTTTTGATCCTTTCTATTTAATACGAAATTTTGAAATGTTATAGAAAAGCCATATCCCAGAGAAGAAGAGAATGTAATAAAATTCAACAAATATAAAATTTTTTTCTATTCATTTCCATTTAATTTTCCGACCGTTCCTATGGCAGCTATATGACTATATCATATCCGATTTTTTAGAAATTTTATTCGAAATTCAGAAATATTTAAAAAATAGTATTCCCAAAAAACACTAAAGCTAGATTTTTTTTACGTTTTTTTTTCGATCCTTCCTATGGGAGCTATAAGATATAGTTGTCCGATCCGGTCGGTTCCGACATATATACTACCTGCAATAGAAGAAGACTTTTGGTAAAGTTTGAGCCCGATAGCTTTAAAACTGAGAGACTAGTTTGCGTAGAAACAGACAGACAGACGGACATGACTAGATCGACTCGTCTAGTGATGCTGATCAAGAATATATTTACTTTATGGGGTCGGAAACGTCTCCTTCACTGCGTTGCAAACTTCTGAATGAAATCATAATACCCTCTGCAAGGGTATAAAAATAGATTTAGTTATGCCAACCCTTCAGTTCCAGAAATCAGTTTTCACTCGTGAATCACCGGGTGAATCACTCGTGACATGTCATTTGTCACTCGTGACGCACGCGTGATTTTCCATAGAGACATTTGTTCGAGATGTCCTACCCCGTACCATAGTGACAGCTCAAATGACAATTTCTTCGAAGTCACCGGTGATATCACCAGTGCCTTATACGAATTTGTCATATGAGACGTCACCACCCTGTGACATGTCACGCATGATTTCACGAGTGACTTTTTCCAAAATGTCATCAGCAATTTTATTAAAAAAAAAAAAATTACATACTAATTTATATTTTAAATTCATTAATTTAATTTTATTTATTTCAATTTATTTTTTCATTTCATTTCAAAGCTATCGGTAAATTTACGCCACTCTTTATTATATCGTACATTTTAATTTTTGCAGCATCACTGGGTGTTACATGAGGGATTTTCCAGCTAATATTAGTCATTTCCAAAACATATGTATGGTTTGCTTTGTTTTTAACATATACATCATCCAGATTTTTGGTCAGCAAAAGTACAAGTTCATGCTTACAATTCAGTAAAACTTTTCTATAATCCTTAGCAAACCCCATTACATTTTTTAAGGGTCCTGATTTTAAATACAAATACGTATTTCATCATTTGCTTTAAATGTTTGATGATATGAGGAATATGTATGATATTCCTTTTTCGAAATATTTTCATCTGAAAACGGTCTCTCACGAACATTTAAAATTTCATTCATTTTTAAATGCTTCTTATTATTATTATCAGATTTGAATTTTGAAGCCCAGTGATTTTAAAAACAATTCGTTTTTTAATGTAAGACCCTTTCGATTTAATCGTGTTCCTTTAGCTTTTCAACTGCTAGTGCGCGGTTGATGAAATATACCGATGCTTTTATTGTAAATTATCATTCTATTGCGCGATTATGTATGCGAATTGATACGTTTTCGCCACGCAAATTCAATAAATCTCCGTTCTGATCAACGATATGTATTGAGAGGGTACTTATTTCTCTGCAGTTAATAGGTAAATCAAATCAAATTAATATTTAATACGTTGACAGCATTATCGGACAAGTGATTTTGGTTTGCCCTTAACACTCTTTGCTTGAAACCAAACAATTGACCTATTGACCTCTCCTTATAAAAGTATATATCTTCTTTACTGCTAATTATTTCCACTTGAAGTGTATTGTTATTGCTTACAATTTTCACTGTATTTTCCAGATTATAATCCTTTAACTTGTTGAAAATAAATTGAGAAATATCGTTGAGTTCATAGGAGCCGGTGGGAATAATAATAACTTCATCACCAATATGAAAGAGGTTGTTATTTGCATCCACGTTTGGAATTGAGTTGTACATGTTTATGATGTACATGTTTAATTCAATTGGTGGAAAATAAACTGTGTTTATAACGGAACTATTTCCATTCACTGATAGAGTCAATGATCTAACTATTTTGAAATCTGTTGTTCAACTGGGTGTCATATAACCCCGCCCCAAACTTATATTAAAATTAAAGAACAATAAATTGGTCAAATCCTTTTCTATAACGTCCCTTATCAATATTGTCATCCTTACTTATAAATAAAAATCCATATTTATCCTCCCAACATTTTTTGACAAATTTTCGTAAATGTCTCATAATTCATGTCAGGCAAATCATCCTGTTTAAACATAATAATTACATTTGATATTTTGGTATCCGTGTATATGTTTGCCACAAATAAAAAGAATCAACATTTTTGTGACGACCCATACAGAAATATGATCGAATATTATCTTGTTTCTCACAAGCCACATCGTCGAAAATCATGATTGAATTATTTTTTGCTTCGGTAGGTGATAAAACAGTTTCGTTCTGAGAGAATGTATGATAACCCATACCCTTAATCGGTTTTATTAGCTTTTCCAAGTAATCATATTTCGGTTGGTATAGACTCTTTGAAAACACGTATATATTTCCAAATCTCAAACCATTTGGACGCTCAATTAGACTGATCATTACATTAGTTTTCCCGCAGTTGGATGGACCAACCACAAGAGCTCTAATTGTGTTTGGTAATAATTCACTGTGACGTGGTGGTTGTTTAACATTGTTCACGTTCTCAATGTTACGAACAAGAATGTTATTTTTTTGCTTTATTATTCGCATCCTATTATAAATATGTTTATTCCGTGATCAATCTTCAATGAATAAAGACAATATATAATGGGGAAACGTTTTTATAATCACATCAGTAATTATTTACACCGTAAACGTGGAAGTGGTCTTATTAATAAGTTAATAGATTCTCTTCCGATTGAGTTTCACATTCCTGGATATAACTATTGTGGACCCAATACAAAGCTTGCAGAGCGATTACAGCGTGGAGATCACGGAATTAATCAGTTGGATGAAGCTTGCAAGGTTCACGATATTGCCTATTCACAAAACAAGGATCTAAGCAATCGACATAAGGCAGATTCTGAATTAATTAACAAGGCTTGGGAGCGAGTAAAGGCGAAGGATAGTTCTCTTAAGGAGCGAGCAGCAGCATATTTTGTAACTAATATTTTGAAAGCAAAGAAACATTTTGAAATGGGTGTTCGGAAGCGAAATAAGAAAAAACAGAAGAAGAGGAAGCGTAGGAGGATGAAAACAAATAGACTATCATCTGTTGTAAGAGAAGCTAGTCGGGAATTGAAAAATCGAAAACCTCTGGATGTGGTTAATGCAATTAAAATTGCACGTAAAGCAATACATAATTCAATCGATTCTAAGAAGAACGTTAAAGTTCCTCGAATAATTAATGTACCTAAAATGGGGGGTTTTTTTTTACCACTGGTACCCATCTTAACTGCATTAAGTGCTATAGGCAGTTTAGCTTCAGGAACTTCTAGTGTTGCAAAATTAATAACAAACGCAAAAATTGCTAAGCAACAGCTAGAAGAAAATAAAAGACACAACCGAAAGATGGAAGAAGTTTCCGTGGGTGAAATTCTATAGCATAAAAATGCTTATACCTAAAACCATACAACAGTTGTGGTGGGAGAATGAAGAAACAATAAAACTAATTGGTCAGCTACCCAAAAGAGCATTAGCAAATATAGATATAATGGAATTTGCTCAAAGAAATATATCGCATTTTAGGGGAGTGTTTATGAGAGACTCTCTCCCTAAAAAACCTAAAAATAATGAGAGTGGGTGACTCGAAATCAAGGGGTACACATTGGGTAGCTTACCACAAAAACAAAAACAACATATTCTTTTTTGATAGTTTTGGAAATTTACAACCACCAAAAGAAGTTGTGAAATACTTAGGGGATGAAATCAAATATAACTATGAACAGGTACAACGTTTTGGAACTGTTATGTTTAAAAGAATGGCAGCCCCTTTCATTCCGACAACATCACCCTGTGGATTTATCGTGACGTGTCGTGATTGATGGTGACTTATATATCTATATCCCATCACTACTTTTTCTGTCATTTTAAGCTCGTGCATAATGCGAACCAATTAAAAATGTATTAATCCAAATAATAAAGGACATATTATTTGGTGTCAGAAGTGAGTCAACATGGCAGATGGAAACCTGGATCTTAACAGCCTAATTGCTCCTATAAGTGCTGCAATAACCCAAGCAGCCACAAATGCTGGCCAGGCGAGCAGTTCTTCAATGGCGCCGCCGTTTTCAATGGAAAACTACAAGGTGGGCGAGGACGCATCGGTACGAGAATACTTCACACGATTCGAATGGGCATTACAACTGAGCAAAATTCCAATTGCTGATTATAAAAACTACATCCGAGTCCATATGGGTCCAGAGCTTAATTCCGCGCTGCGAATTTTGATAAGTCCACGAAATCCGGAAGATCTTCAGTTTAACGAAATTAAAGAGGTGCTAATTAACCACTTCGATGGAAAGCGAAACAAGTTCGCTGAGAGTTTAAAATTCAGGCAGATTCGTCAGGAAGCAGGAGAATCAATTGCAACATATGCGCTGCGTCTGCGACAAGCAGCAACATATTGTGATTTCGGATCTTTTCTAGATAAAATGCTAACGGAGCAAATGCTGTTTGGAATAGAGTCTCGCAGTATATGTGACGAGATTATTTCTAAACAACCGAGAACTTTTACAGATGCTTACGAAATTGCGTATTCCAGAGAACTTACGCATCGATCCACGGGGATAGTAAATGCATCAGAATCTGTATTCCACGAGACAACAATCAAGCCAGAATCTACGTACAAATTGGGGTATTCACCAGTAAGAAAGGAACAAGGAAATGCATCAGGATACACGCAGATGAATTCTTGCTACGGCTGTGGGGGCCAACATCTTCGAAAGAATTGCAAATTCAAAAATGAGAAATGTTTTTCATGTGGCAAATTGGGACACATACGAAAGATGTGCAAATCTACTACAAACCAAATCACTGACTCCGAGGCATACGAAAGTGAGCAGGTGCAAGTATTGCGCCAATGTAATAAACTGAGCACATCAGGGAAACACGGTAAGAAAATGATTCAAATGCAGATCAATGGGAAGGAAATAGTAATGGAACTAGAAACAGGGGCTCCATGTAGCATCATAAATCATATCGAATTTCGAAAGAATTTACCTACAACACCCCTAACAAATACGAACCGTAGATTTGCGAGCTACACAGGTCACATCGTCAACTGTATAGGTCGTGCAGTGGTCAGAGTGAAATATGAGAACACCACCCAGAAACTAAATCTGTATGTAGTGGAGGGAAACTTTGACACTTTATGTGGACGAGAATGGATTTCACAATTCGTTCGAGAAATACATTTTTGAAGCCTATTTGCGCCCGATCAGACACCGCAGTCTTCCCCTCAGGAAACCTCAAATGCGAGTAGAGCGTTGGTCAACACAATAGAAATACGAGCAACAGACTTGAGCACAGCTGATACGTTGCGCCTTCAACATTTACTTCAACAATTCACAGACGTTTTCAGTACAACAGCGGGCATGTTTAAGGGACCACCTGCAAAAGTGCACCTCAAAGCGGATGCCAAGCCGATATTCGCACGACCAAGAGAGGTACCCTTTGCACTGAAGGATGCTTATGTCAAGGAGATCGAACCAAAAATTGCGGCAGGATTTTACAAACGTGTCGAATTTTCAGAGTGGGCATCAACTACACATGTAGTTACAAAGAAGAATGGAGGCATTCGCATTACAGGCAATTACAAACCTTCAGTAATCCCGCAAATGATTATCGACGAACATCCCATCCCGAGAGCAGAAGATATCTTTAATAAAATGAGAGGAGCCACAGTATTCGCTCACTTAGATGTATGGATGCCTATTCACACTTGCCTATCGACGAGGAATTTGGTCACGTGTTGACATTAAACACTCCTACGCATGGTCTAATTCGCCCAACACGTGCAGTCTATGGCGCCGCAAATATACCTGCAATTTGGCAGCGTACAATAGAATCGGTGCTTCAAGGCATTTCGAACATATTAAATTTTTTCGACGATATCTTGATCTACGCAAAACATGTGGAAGAGCTTCTAAAAACCTTAGACAAACATTACGTACACTGAAGACCCTCAAGCGAGCAGGATATAAAGCTCCAGAACATCACTACCAAATCTCATCTGGCTGCCTAATTTACGAGCACAGAGTGGTAATCCCGACCAAACTGAGGAAGTTGGTACTAGAAGAACTTCATGGTGCTCACTTGGGTATCGTCAAAATGAAGAGCATTGCTCGTTCGTTTTCATATTGGCCAGGGATTGATAAGGACATTGAAAACATAGCCAAATTATGTGATGATTGCGCAAAAAATGCTAATTTTCCGCCGAAATATTCTCAGCATCACTGGGAATATCCGAAAGCACCCTGGGAACGCGTGCATATCGACTATGCTGGACCATTTCAGGGCAAGATGTTATTAATAATCACGGATGCTTACTCCAAATGGCTAGACGTGGCAGTTACGAAATCAATCACAGCGTCAGCTACCAGTGCTTTACTGGATAATCTTTTTGCGAAGTTTGGAGTACCCCAGATGATAGTTTCCGATAACGGAACCAATTTTAAATCCGAGGAGTTTAACGAATTTTTGACCAAAATCGGAGTAAAATACCATAAGTACACAGCCCCATATCACCCCGCAACGAACGGACAAGCTGAGCGCAATGTACAAACCGTCAAAGGTGCCCTTAAAGCAATGGGTACTTCTTCTAGTTCCTTACAGGCAGATCTCAACGAATTCGTCAGTCAGTGCAACAACGCGCAACACTCCACAATAGGCGAGTCACCAGCGAAACTATTTATGGGCAGACAACTACGCACGCGCCTGGATCTAATTCGCCCTGACGGACCCCAGACCAAAGTTACATCCAAGCAATCAACACAATGCGAAGAGACATTCCGACGATTTGTTCCAGGTCAGAGAGTCTACATTGCGACCTAAACCCCGCGAATGGATAAGTGGGGGCCAGGAAAAATTGTCAAGAACTTAGGTGACCTCCATTATGAAATCGTCCACAACAGCAAAATCTATAAACGACATATTGACCAAATAAGGATCGAGCTGGAGGGTGACATTAACACCAAGAAGAAGTAAATATTTCGAACACCACCTCCACCATCTATGGGAAGGATGAGGAAGAAAACAACGAAATCCTCCCAATTAGCGTCGAAGCGAGCCAAAGCATCAGTACTCCACACAAGAACCACCTTGACGAAGATCCAGACGATGACCATTTTAGCACTCCACTTTCGACTCCCGAGGATGAGGGTCAAAGGAAGGAGTCCTGGAGACAGGATACTCCTCAGTCGGAGCCACCACCACAACAGATCCTTCAGCGATCCACCAGAGTTCGTAAGCCGAGAGTAATATTTTCATCATCACCCTGAGAGGGGAAGAAATGTTATGTTTAAAAGAGTGGCAGCCCCTTTCATTCCGACAAGATCACCCTGTGGATTAATCGTGACGTGTCGTGATTGATGCTGACTTATATATCTATATCCCATCACTACTTTTTCTGAACTCTTAAGCTCGTGCATAATGTGAACCAATTAAAAATGTATTAATCCAAATAATAAAGGACATATTAGGAACATACAATTGTGGGCACCTGTGCATTAAATTCCTGCTTTCATTCAAATAAAGTAACAACAAGTTCCACCCAATAAGGGTGGAAAAACAATAACCTGTTGCTATGGAAATCTCGGTCTGAGAACTGATATAAAATGAGCTCGGAAATCGTTGGGACTTTACAGTCAGAACTTTAACATTAACTTGTCAAGTCGATCAGCTTGCTTCTCAGTTAAACCACCTTCTTCGAGGTCAACCATCAAACCAACAACAACAACATCATGAATCAACCAATTCCAACAGAAAGTGAGCTGGATGCTATTATGGAGGAGGAAATTCTTAGTGGGGAGGTTTTAAAGGAGTTCAACACGCAAGCATTAAAGCCCTTGCTATCACAAAATAAGATGGGTATAAACGTCACCTACCCAATTATCAATGCGCAGAGGAGGAAAACTGTTTATGGGGACTCCATTGCCTTGGAACTTGATAAATATATTCTATATCTTCCTAAGAGATATAACGCTATGAAAAATGTCCATCTAAAGTTGCTCAAGAACAAGGAATATCGAGTTATAAAAAGAAGCAATGATTCCCTTCAACTTGAGTTAAATATAATTGTTTAATATTTATAAAATTTGTAACAATTGTAACCCACACATTTATTATACTCAATAAAACATGTACACACACACTTTATCATCTTTTTATTAAAGGGAAATGACAACAGTAAAATGATTCTTTTTCAGTCAAAAAAAAATATATATAAACATATAAATAATATATATTTTATAACTTTCCTTAGTATGAAATGCAACCCTGTAAAGTTCATACACCGGTATTTCATCTTTTGTGCTGACGTTGGTGGAAGTTTTGAGAGTAGACAAAATGAGTCAATTTATTTTAAGTCAGCTTACTAAAACGAGAAATGCATTGAAGAAAAAATTCGATGATCTAAAACATTTCAAGTCACAAAATGCTTACGAGTTGGAAGAAACTTTTAAGCCAATAACAGATCCCTTAAATGTACTAGTTAGTGAAAATAAAAAACGAAAGTTTATGAATACAAACGAAGATAAATCATTGGTTCTAAAGCAAAAAAGTGAAATATTTAAAAATGAAACCCCCAGTAAAAAGCTTAAGAAACATCAATTAAGTTATGATGATGATGATGATTACGATTATGATGATAATCATAGCCGAAATGGAGAAACAAAATTTTATAATAATGATGTTACTAGTGACTCAGATGATAAATTTTTTTCACAGTCACATATTGAATTGGGATCAGAGCCGGAAACACCACTAGAAACACCTTTAGAAACACCGCTAAAAATAGAAGCAGATGGTAGCAGTCTAATTCATGCAGACTATGATTTTAATATTAGCAGTCTATCGAGAAATAAAGTTCTGGACAACGCTTATGGTCCTAGAAAAAGTTCATCAACCCCCAAACCCTTAAATTTGGGGAATAGTGAATTACATATAAGTCATAATAAAATTCAATTATCAAGTGGAAGCACGTGGGATTTGACTCCTGGGCTTTATTCTCTTATTGTTCATAATAAACCCACACAATTCACTGCCACAGACTTGAAAAATTATAAAGATATCATTACTGAGACAAGTGCACATAGAATAGATTTTGATCCAAATAAGCGAATAAAAGGAACTAGAGGTTACAAGTATACAAACATTATTAAAAAGTTCATGAGCAATGAAAATATACCTCCTTCAGCTATATCTACCCCAATTCAATCAAAACAAAAAAATCAAATAAAAAGGGATTTGGTTACATGACCCTACAACGAGAAAACCCCAATTATATGTATTGGGATGACGTCAATGAATTAGTTGAAAGATTGCAGCTTTTAATAGCCTCAAAGGCCGCTGGCAACCCTAATCACAATTTAAAAAATTATATATTAATTAAATAAATAAGGTTAACAAACTTTAAATTACCTTAAAAGAGTAATCAGATATTTTTAAAAGAGATATTAAAACTGTTGTGGGGTTGTACATTGATGGTGACGATAACCTGAATACCCAACAGAAACGAATTAAAAATTGCGGGAACCCAATAGATTACTCGGATGCAACAACGAAAAAATATGTCGATGAAAACTTGGAGACGTTAAAGAGAGACCTTAATTCGAAAATAAATACATCCCTTAATCGAAGACTTTCTAAAATAACTTCTTTGGAAAATTTAGTTCAAGTTAATAATGGGACGATTGATAATGTTGATAAAATTCTATCCAATATGTTAACAAAGATTAGTAGTGTTGAGAACTAAGTTTATAAATATGTTACTCAACCGAAATCAGTTTTAAAATCACAGACCGTTGAAATAGAAGGTACTGCAACTCCAATAGTAAGAAAGTTCTAGTATCAAAACTATGAGTGATAAATTAGTTATTGTTAAAGAAATTCATGCTCCGTGTCTACGTAATTTTAAACGTCGAAGGGTAGTGACAAAGGGTATAAATGATCTCTGGCAAGCAGATTTAGCGGAAATGGGAAAGTATTCAAAGCTTAACGGAGGATATTTTTATATTTTGACTGTTGTGGATTGTTTTAGCAAATATGCCTGGGGAGAAGCATTAAAATCGAAAAGCGCTAAAGATGTCTCAATGGCAATGGAAAAAATTTTCAAATCTGGACGTGGAACACCAAAGAATTTACAAACGGATGATGGAACTGAATTTTTTAACAAACAATTTAACGCGTTGATGAAACAATATGGAATTAACCATTATTCTACCTTTTCAATTGTAAAAGCTTTAATTGAGGAACGCTTCAACAGAAGTTTGAAGGACCTTATGTGGCGGGAATTTAGCTTTAGCGGAACATACAAGTGGGTTGATATGTATAAAAAATTAATTGATATATATACAACAAAAGACCACATGAAACAATTAAGGTCGCCCCAATTGACGTCAATTCTCCCAATGAAAAACATATTTTGAAATCAGCTTACAATCAACTTAAAATGTTTATTGTGGGGAAATTGCGTAATGGAGATTATGTACGCATCAGTAAATATAAACATGTGTTTGAAAAGGGCTATACGCCGAATTGGACTACAGAAATTTTTAAAATAATAAATGTGAGAAACACATTCCATACCACCTACTTGTTGGAAGATTTCGAAGGTAATCCAATACAAGGTGGTTTCTACAAAGAAGAACTGAAAAAAACTCGTTTCCCAGACAAACATTTAGTGGAAAAAATAATAAAGAGAGACGGGAATAAAGTCCATGTACGTTGGCTGGGGTTTTCAAAAAAATATGATAGCTGGGAATCTAAAGATAATATTTTATAGAGCAACTCTTATTCGGAATAAAAATAAAAAATATATACTCCATATACTAATCAACTCAGCAACAGAAAAATAAATATGTTCAGACCGGCATGCTCATATAACATCTTATGTACAAATTCAATAATAGTCTCCATACTGAAAATTCTAAATAAATAACTCTGGGGCGCTTATGATTTTTTCAGTAGCGATCGCAACCAAGACGAGACGGTGAAAAAATTGAAAAACTGATTGCTCGTATAAAAGTACAAAATATAAAAATTTAAAACTCAAACTTGATTTAATAATTGCGAGTGTGAAAATAGAAAGTAGAAAAAAACAAGAAAGAACGCTGATCAAGAATATATATACTTTATAGGGTCGGAAACGCTTCCTTCTACCGGTTACATACTTTTGCACGAATACAATATACCCTTTTACTCTACGAGTAACGGGTATAATAATGAAACTAATTTTGATAATAGTTTGTGTATTAGGAGTAGTGGAAATGGGTGTAATACCCACTACACATTTAACGAATTACAACGAGACAACGAATACCGCAATTATTCGAATTTCACTCCCTAACGACGATGTTTTGAATATTGAGCTGAATTTGTATCTTTTTAAGAACAGTTCCTTAGCGAATATAAATAACATTGAGGAGTTAGAGAGTGAACTATAAACCTAACAAGGTAAGAATATCAATAACAATAAAAAATGATTGAGCAGAAGCAATAACAATAAAAAATGAATGAACAGAAGCAACAACAACAACAGAAGCAACATCAACAACAGAAGCAACAACAACAACAGAAGCAACAACAACAGAAGGAACAACAACAAAAGCAACAACAACAACAGAAGCAACAACATCAACAACACCACCACCAGCTAATTTTCAAATTTATGATGAGTATGATGATTTGTCTTTACCCTCCAAGCATTCATTCACGACAGTAAATGAAGTAGACGTTAATATTAATGATAATGAAAGTCAAGAGTCAACAATTTTAAACAAAACAGAAAAGCATAGTGTAGATAAAAAAAATATTCTTTTCTTAAAAAAGAATTATTAGAGAAGTTTAAAACAGACTTGCTTGAAAGGTAAAATAGAGAGGGGGGAACTATTGTAACAGGAAATAGAGGTTTCGATAGGTATTATAAACTCGGTTATAGAGACCTTTTCACTTTAAGAATCCAGTGTCATTACGTTTCAAAAATATTAAAAAAACATTCTCATTTAGAGATGTATAAGATACAAATAAACTGTGTAGAAATTGACGAAGAAATGTTTTACTATCCACGTCTACCAAAGACAATAAATTTACCACCTCCACCCAAGAACAAAAGTAAAAGAGAGCTTATAACAATTAAGGAACTAAACTTAGGTGGTATAGACTCTGATGGGGAAAAATTATGTTTAATAGAATGTAGCGAGTTGTTGAACCGCAACAACTTTTATCTGAATTAGGGATAACATATTACTTATTTTATTTCAGAAGGATATTAAATTTCCTCAAGGAAAAAATAGATTAAACAAAACAAAAGGCGAGTTAATTTACTTTAGTAAATAATAATTCATTATATTAATTCGTTTTTCTCATTTCAGTTGAATATGTTCACCTTTTAGGATCTAATGTAGTTTCAGTAAATTCAAATTCTAATAATATTTCTAGTTTTAATTTAACTGATGATGACATCACACAACTTTATCACCAAAATATAAACATTAACTTAAGCAATAGCGATGAGAGTAATGAAAATAACGAAATTACTCCTGATCAATAGAGTTGGGTTATTATTTAAAACAGATAGGGGGAAAAAACGAGGAAGAAAAATAAGCTGAAGAAGAAGATGAACCTGTTCAAGACAGGGATTCTGAAGCTGAAATGAATCCACATGAATTAGAACTGTGGAAATATCTATATAGACAACGGGTACAAATCCAATCAAATAAAATATACTCACCCAATTTATAACATATATCCAAAAACTCCCAACACACCCAAATATTATACATTTAATACTCAATTTATTTGAAATGGAATTGTAATTCGTTTAACTTAATGTTATACTAACAAAATATAAGCATTTATATATATATAATATTATATATATATATATATATATATATATATATATATATATATATATATATATATATATATTGTTTAAGATTTATATTGTTCAAGATTATATAATTTTTCAAACTTACTAATTAAATAATTATTTTGTATCGTTAAATCTAAAATTGTTTCTGTTTTTTGGGGTCGGGGGGTAACTCATTATAAAACATTTCAAGTTCAAGTGACTTGTAAAGTAAATCATGTTCAACATTTTCATTTTCTTTTTTTAGACAGTTGAGTAATGTTTTTTGTTGCTCAGTCTGGAATTCAAGACTTTCTATTTCATCTACCTGTCTCCCCAAACAAGTGACTCTCCCTCAAGGAATCGAACATTTGATATAAGTTCCCTTTCTATTAAACACTTATGATGATAAGGGAGTGTAGACAATTTATCACCCTCAACTTTTCTCTTCGTATCATTACCATCGAGAATTATTTTTATCATTTTGTAAGTATTTATGGTATGATTTTTAGATCTAAAAACTGACATGCTGCCATACATTCGATTTTCAGTGAAAAGAACCTTTTTATATTTTTCAATATCTAGATACTCTAGTGCTGTCCTCGTTACTCCCTTAGATTTCATAAACGATTTATACATAGATTCAATTTTATAACAATATACCTTAGGACGGAGACCAACAAACTCTGACATTGGTCTACCATGAAGCTCATCTTTAAAAACACCTAATACCGCTTTATTGCATATTTTAAAATTATATAAGTTGGCTCTTTCTTCGGAATATCCAGGTGTATCAAATTTGAATTCTATATCATCCCGAATATCTCTATAAAAGTCATCAGTTTTAATTGTATAGATGAAGGAATCTGTATCCATGTAATTTAATCTTATATTATCTTGAAATTTTGGTTTCATATACTGATAATGGAAATTATACATGTTTATAAGTGATGATGTTTTAAATTTTTGGTAAGGCAAAGCCATGACCATGGGGCGGATGTTACTTAGGACTAGCAGCAGCGCACGCTATATATTGCCGGCTAGTGCTCGTCGCTGGGTGTGGAATTTAGCCACTGCTGTCCTGCCCTTTTCGTTGCATCATCTCTCCTATAAACTTAGCGTGCTTGCGACTAACATGATACGATCAAGGCACACAAAGACCACCTAGATACGCACACAACAACCGGACAGAGAAACGACAGACAAACAAAAAGTATTGCACATTTCCTCAGATGTGTTGCCGTCACGGATGTTGTTGTGACTGCATAGCCCACCCTGCCTTTGATCATCTTCTCCTAAAAGTATGTTACTCTTGATGACGCCTTTTACAAATGTTTTAAAACCTAAGACAGCACTGAGTTTAACATAAATAAAGTCTACTCACTAAACATTATAATATTTATTCCTTAACATATAAAAAATACACGAAACATAAAGATACTTTAATTCGAACGGACATTAAGTTTAAAATTAAACGTGGAACATCTAACACTAATTTAAATCTAATTTATACCTAACAAATAGATTAAACGAAAAAAACTCTCGCAGCGCAGCTGCTCCTTGAAAAGGTAAACAAGACTAGCTATTGGTGCGCTTGAGAGTGCATCTCTCTATTTGTTGTTGCTTAGCTTGCCGAGCTTCCGCCTGCGCCGCAACTGAACGGCTTCGGATTCGCTACCAGGCGCGCATGCGCCGAAGCAACCGTCGCGTGGACGAAGCTCGACTCAAATATCGCCTATGAGCGCAGGGTGGGGGGCATGCAGATGGGCCCTCGCGCGTTCTGTTTTTCTACTTGAGTGTTGTTGCTTTTTGACTTTTGTTTTGGCAAATAAGGGGCCCTATTTTTGTTCTTGTTTGACCATTTAGTAAGATTACGGAATAGAACAATAAAAAGACTTACTACTTTGGTGCGATCCCCGATGAAAGCGCTTCCTCGAGACGGCAGTAAATCTGTTTGGGAGAAAAGAATTTAAAGGTGTACAGCCCTTTGCCTTGCCGCACAAAACCACAACCTTGACACAAAACGAGGAAGTCGACAGCTCATTATTCTCTTTGATTTGCGATAGCGCCTAAGCGCTTTTAGCTGGACTCTCTCACGCTACCAATATTAGACAAAAAAAAATATGCTAATACATTACAAAAAAAAATATTAATTAATTGTTACTTAAACCTAAAAGCGATCGCCTTTTCAGACGACGCTGAGTCTGTGACTGCCGGCCCTTTTGTATATTTTGGGGCGGCGGCTGTTTGCGTGATTGGTGTGACTTGTAATTTGGAAGCTGGCAGTTTAAAATGAAGCTGGCTTTGGCAATCGGGCGATTTGTGGGGTTTGTTAAATAAAAACTGTGGCAATTTGAGCCACCCCTTGGTGAAGAAAACGTCGAGGATGCCTCCCAATATTCTCTGCGCTGCCAGCTGTAAATCTCTGTTCGTTGCAGGTGGTTGTATTGAAAATTTTCATTCCCTTGACGACGAGTTCGAAGAACTGCAAATTGATTTCTCTATTAATTTGCTGTCTTACCAACTTTCTGGTCTATCTTACCCGAAGGCTTTGCCCTCTCAGCGGACTGGTTGCTACTGAGGCCAAGATCCGTTGAGATTATAAAAATATCACTACAAAACAAAGAAAACTATAACTTTGACTAATTTTTTAACCGGGCGGACAATTTTCCGCTTACCGCACTTTGCACTGCCACTATGAAATCACTTTTGTGAGGCTTGGGCCTGCGGTGCGCAGCTTTTATAGGGACGCCGCTTGACCCATTTCCCCACATCAGAGGGAGAAAGCCTATCATCCCTTTCACTGGTCTAAATGCCATGGGGTGTTGCCCACTCATACTTTGACCCTTAAATCTCGCGATCTCCACAAGAGCGGGGCGCTCAGCAAGTTGCCGCGCTTGATGGCTATGTTGCTAAGCGTCGCCAATATGTTGCCAATGCTTAGACACATGCTTCGGCAACATTTCTCTCAGCAACATTTGCATCCGCATCTACACAAGCGCCCATTACAATTCCCCCCTGCTAAAATCAGACTGGGGCTTACCGACTGAGCGACAGGTCTGATACCGCTTGTGGCCTTATTTTGCAAACTACTGCCTTATGTCCTTAGCATGAAATTTTCCAAGAAGTTTTCCCTGCATGTCCTCAAGTTCATAGTAGGCTTCTCCTAATCTCTTACAAACCCTAGCCTTGAGAAAACTGGGTCTGAATTTTGCATTGTAGCCAACCTCGAAATTGCTTTGTTTAAAATTCCGCCTAAACACCTCCTGACCTTCCTTGTAGACGACTTCTCGCGCTCTCAAGTTATATTGCTTTTCATTAGTCAGATACTGCTTTTGCCTAATTTCACAGGCCCTATCGCTCACTACATCCAGTGAATCCTTTTGGCTAAGATGTATGGTTCGATCCTCCAACAAGCTTAGTTTTCTAATCAGAGCGTAGGCCGACCCAGAAGTGATCATCTGCTGCCCAAATACCATAATATATGGACTGGTTCCTAAACTCGAACCAAAGGTGTGAAGCTTAGGAACCACACCAAAGGTGTGAAAAAGATTGGACTCCAGATACTTCACCACCACGTTCGTGGACATCTTCTTCACAGCATGCAGATAAACGAACTTCGTAAAGTGATCCAAAACAATGAAAATGCCTATATTGCCCCTTCGTGAGCGAGGGTATGGTTCCAGGAAGTCAATATAAAGCTTTTGGAAGAATCTCTGCGATTCTGAAGGCTTTGCTAAAGGGGGCCTTAACGCCAGATTAGGGGCTTTCGAGGCCTTGCAAGTTTCACAGGCGCTAACATATCTTTTCACTTCCCCTCTAAGCCTGGCCAAAAGTAGTAACGACGGACTCTTTCAATAGTCTTGTGTATTCCCCCGTGAGACGACAAGGGCTGATCGTGCGCTTTCGCTAAAACTTCTCCAACAAGCCCTTTCGGAATCCACAATTTCCAATTGTAGCTGTCATGGACAGGCTCTCCAACTGAGTGCTCCGTTCGTCTGTAGACCATTCCATCGCAGACCTTAACGTCGGGAAAAGTGCTGCTCATCTCTTTAGCTCGTTCCACCAAATCCAAATATTCCGCAGACTTAAAATGCTCAGATCCCAAATCGACAATTAAACCATTTTGAAAATCTAAAGCTGCTAATTCGTCTTCATGTACCCTGGACAATACATCCGGCACCACATTAAGCTTTCCTCGTCTGTGCTCAATTTTAAACTTGTATGCCTGCAATTTTAGAGCCCACCTGGCCAAGCGGGAACTCAGGTCAGATTGCGACATAAGCCTATTTAAGGAAGCGTGGTCGGTTATAATAGTAAAATCCTGGCCTTCTACATATGCCCTGAAACTTTTCAAACATACAATGGCTGCTAAGCATTCCTGCTCGGTCACAGAGTAGTTTTGTTGAGCCTTGTTGAGTTTTTTAGAAACAAATGCTATTGGACACTCGTCTCCTTCAGGCGAAAGTTGTACTAGCACTCCTCCAACCCCGGTCTTGCTGGCATCGCAATGTATGTAGAAAGGCTGTGAAAAATTTTACTTTAAGCTCTTCGAACGCCTTGAATGCTGCTTCAGTAAATACAAACTTCCTCTTTGGAGTAAGCAAATCCGTTAACGGCGATGTAATTGCAGCAAAGTTGCTAATGAATTTTCTATACCACCCGCATAGACCCAAGAAACTTCGCAACGCTTTGAGGGACTTGGGAATAGGAAAAGCGGTGATAGCGGACATTTTTTCCGGATCCATTCGTACTCCACCGTCTCCTACAATATGACCCAAATATTTAACCCTCTTAGCACAAAATTTACTCTTCCCTATGTTTATGGTCAGACCAGCTCTTTTAATATGGTAAGCTACTTGTTTGAGGATTTCTAAATGCCGTTCGTTTCGCAGCTGTGGTGGAATTACCCTATCCATCAATTTGGATATGGTTTGTGTCGCATTGCACAGTCCAAAAGGCATCGCTTTGAACTGGTACAGGGGTCTCCCGGGAACAGTGAATGCAGTTTTATCCCTTGATGCTTCATCTAAGGGGACTTGCCAGTAGGCGTCCTTTAAGTCAAGACTTGTAATAAATTCAGCCTTGGGCAACCTGCTTAGAATTCCACTAATCTGGGGCAGCGGATACGCATCCTTTTCGGTCAATGCATTTATTTTCCTACTGTCCAGGCACAAAAGAAATTTCCCTGGCTTTTGTACAATCACTAAAGGTGATGACCAGGCACTCTCGGATTCCTCGATGACTCCTAACTTTAACATTCGATCTACCTCAGCATATATTAATTTTTCCATTGCTGGCGAAACCGGATAGTGCCTTTGCTTCACGGGCTTGGCACTGCCTACGTCTATCACATGAGTGATCAAATTGGTTTTCCCCAATCCCTTTTGAGTAAATGAAGGAAACAAGTTCACCACATTTGACAGTTCCGTTCTCTGATCACTAGCAAGGTCATGCTCTACGGATTTTAGGTCCAGTTCGCATATGTTAGCCAATGTAGGAAGTAGATTGAACTTGCGCCAAAAGTCAATACCCAAATAAAGGTTTTGTTTCAGTGTTGGGACTATGTAAATGTCTAATTCTTCTGTTCTTTTGTCATAGCATACTGGAAGCCTCACTTTGCCAACTATTTCTTGTTTATTTCCATCTGCCGTACTAACATTTGCTGCTATTTTCTTAAAGTTTATACTACTTTGTAGAAATTCTTGAGCCAAATTCCCTCCTAGACAACTCACGGCTGCTCCTGAATCTAACAGACCCTTCACTAGTTGTTCCATCAGCTGCACAGCTACAAACGGTCGTGGATCAGCTTTTGGGTCTTCTAAAGCATTGATTTCTTTGATGTGACTCTGCAGCTGCTTCATTTCTGACCAGAATGTTTTCATCCTCGCTATGCTCCGAGAATCCGTCTGGTGATCGTCTGCTCTAGAATTTTCGGTCCCTACTTCAATTTCCTGCTCATCTTCTGGTAAGCACATGTGGTCATATGAACTATTGAGAGAACTTGCAGATGTTTCTGTCTCAGACTCGTACGTTTCCAAATCTGAATCTACGTCGTTTTCGTCATCGATCTCGCTTTGACTTGCTGAATCATATCCTACTAAATCTACAAATTCTGAGGATTTAACGCCATCTTCTAGTCTTGCGACTCTGGGTGAGCAGGATTCGGGTTTGAGTTCTGAGCACGCGGAGCATTCTGTTTGTGTTGCTGCATCTGCGTGCTCCCGTGTAGGTTTTTTGCCAGACATTTGCTGCAATTCATTTTATACACGTTTGCTAACCCGCATCCATGACAAAACACCCGCTTTGCTTGCTTGCACTGCATATGCCGGTGACCTTCTTGACGGCAATTCCAACAAAATTCTATCGCACCTATTTCACACTCAACATCTACTTCACTATCAGATATCTATCCAACTTCTACCAGATCATCCTGTATTTCCGCTATATCTCTTTTAAAGGTCATTCTTTTTGCGTATCCATTGGTGCGCTTAACGTCCTCCAAAAAGGACTCCCTACGTCGGCATACTTCGCGAAGATGTGACACACAGGTGATGTCTACGTTAAGGATCTCATGACGAATTTCAGGACGCAAGTTATTCTTAAGAATCCTAACAAGCTTGCTGTTTGATAAGGGCGTGTCCATCTTATCCAACAATGAACAGATCTCGTCATAGAAGTGGTCAAAGGTTTCTTGTTCTTTTTGTTTTCTTTGCCTTATGAGTTCCTCTATATCCCCATCATCTCTATCATCTCGGAACTGCTGTCTTAAAGCTGCACAAAGTCCGTTCCAGCTTATATTTCTGACAGACTTGTGATGCCTCCAGAAGAATTCTTTGGCTTTTCCCTCGAATAAAGAGCTAATATTTCGGCACATGACCTCAAAGTTTCCCTCTAACGTCTGGTTAGTAAGGGCTTCTACTCGATAAATAAAATTGTCTATGGATAAACCTGTGCCGGAAAAAGTAAGCTTCCACCCATTCATTATGTGACCCACCTTATCCGGTCTTTGTGATAAGTCTGAGCCTCCACTTCCAACACTTCTGCCCATCGAATCCTCTCTACCTCTTTGCGAATTATCATCGCGCCAAGTATGCATTTGTGTGGTTTGTTTCTTCTATGCCGGAGCCAATATTTAGGCGCTGAAAGCAGTCCTGAACATTTTTTTCTATTAATTGGGCCAATTTATCCGTCAAGGTAGTTAAGATTCGGTTTTCCATACTGTTCAGTTGATCTAGACCAGTAGAATTTGCCGTATTATCGGGAGTGTGATTTGATGTGACCGGAATTTCCATTTCTGATTCTGCCTGTAAGCTAAACTGGCTTTGGGATCTTGTGTTTAAGCCGCCTGCCGATGGTCTTTCTAACAGCTTGCTAATGCAAACGGTATTACAGCTGGGACATGTTGTTTTTGCCATAAAATGAGTTCTAATGCAAATCTTGTGAAAACTATGCCCACAAACTGTTTTATAGGCATCCCCTTCGCTTTTAATCACAGTTTTGCACAGCGTGCAAGTAATTTTGCCACCAGCTTCATCATCAGTGTTATCAAGCCCCATTCTGATGCAATTAAAAAATGGTTAAATAATAAATGATAAAATATAAGGTGACAATTAATCAATGAGGTCACAAATAATAAATAATTTTAAAAAATTAATAAGATGTGAAAAATGTAAATAATATTAAAATTTCCAAACAAATAAAAAATCAAATTTAAACCGTTAAACTCAATGCATGACTTCGGCCCTAAAACATTTGCTTATCTGAAATAATGTGTCTTTAAAAGTTTAGAAAGGAATATGCTATTGCTTAATGCAGTTGTTAAGGTTCGCAAACCTATGCACAACTCCGCCATCCGACAAAAGCATTTTACGATGAACTCTTCATTCTTTTACAGAGTGCTGGTATGGTAAAATTCTGAAATGATTACCAAAATTCCAGGTTATCTGAAAATATGAAGTGGCCATCGTTCGTGTATCAGACAACTAATATGACCTGGTTTAAACCTGAGCCTGGGCGTTGTGTTATAAATTCCATGAGTCCATATAAATTTGTCTGAATTGTAGTATGCACACATATTAAATATATATATCGAGCACCCACTGTACCAAGAGTACAGTGTTTATACAATTCAAGGTCTCGGTCATCAACATAAATACCCGAAATACAAACCGCTCGCTGTGCCTTGGCCCGCACGCTGAAAGTGCAAGTGTCAGCATAATTGCAACACGAGCGGACCTCATGTGTGTGCATATATCTCCGCGCTCCAGACTAAGTGAGCATAGCTTATATACTTTAGAATATAAGAATATATAGGACGTCTCTCCGCTGCCGATGTTGGCAGCGCCGCTACGAGACTTAGACCTCTTTACCTCCTAAGTAAATTGGGCTCAACAAGAACCTCTTACGAGCTTGGAGCGGCAACAACGGCTGCTCCAATTAAACAATTAAATAAACTAAAATAAAAAGGAACATTAAATACAACTCCGATGTTAAAGCTGCTGAACAGCGGCAATGAAATAAGTTGGAACAACTCGGTAAAATTACATGCCGAAGTTGAACACATCAAAAATTTGCTAACAGTGCGAAAAAATAAAACCACAGCCACACACACATCCACCTACCCTGTAATTCAGAATATTGCCAAAAATATAAAAAAATCGCCTCCCCCAGAAAAAATTGCAGTTCCAAAGCTGAAGAAGACATGCCCGGATGACTGCAAGGGCCCACTGTGCTCACCGCATTGCGACTACACCTGTGCAGCCAGCATCGGCGCCCCATCAAAGAAGTAACAACCTGTGCAGCCAGCACCGGTGCCCCACCGTAGAACTACAGCCTGTGCAGCCAGCACCGGCACCGTCGGGCGCACCAAGCCAGACCAAGGATAAGTGAACCGACAGCGCTACCAAGAGCGCATAATTTTTTTTACCACGCACTGCGTTGCATAATTTTTTTCATTGCACTGCGATGCATATTTTTTTTATATTATATAAAAACTTATGTAAAATTGAGCGACATTAAAGTTGCCCAATTAGCGTGTGGCCTGAAAACCATACAAAAACTAGGCAGGTTTTCCATTGTTAAAACGATACCTACGGCCCAATAAGGCAAATTTTTAATTAGATGAGCCAAACTAAATGGCAAATAAACTATAAATTAAATTATACGTCTAATAAAAACAGTCCTTTAGCAACTAACAGAAAAACACCCAAAATGGGTTTAGTAGAAGTAAAAGAAGTGGACTCCACAGCAAATGTTATAAATAAAATCGAGTCAAAAACAATAAATACAGATCTAACGAATATTTTATTATCAATTATTGTCTTTATTCTGAGCGCATTTATTTTGTACAAGGCATGTATCTTTCATAACAAATGTATTTCAAAAAGAGCCATACATAAAAGCCAGGCTAATGATCTGGACAAAATATAAAATATATAAAGCGCCAACAATAATTATTAACAAGATGTTCGAAATAAACAAAAAAAAAAAAGAGAAATAAAAACATATATATACAAAAATGAATACTACAGAGTGTATTAGAGTCACTCTTGATAAGGAGCCAAACTTTCAGAATAGGGTATTATCAATTATCGAAGAAGGAACTGAGGCTCTACTCGTAAATGAATTAGAATATGAGTACATGAATAGGTATAACTTAGACTTTTCTCCACTAATACATTGCTCATATACGCAAAAAGCAATTATATTGACCACCATCCCAGGTGTAAAAGTAAAATCCGTCATAAAAGAACTTTCCATACTTGGTAGAACACTAGATTTTGGTGTATATAAGACAACTTAGTATGGAATGGGATCAATTAGCAAAACAAATCAGGGAAATAAAAGAGAAATTCGAGAAATCTTACAAATGTGTAAGCCAGAATAGGTTAATCCAAAGAGAGACAATAAACAAACATGCGAGAATACTTGTCGAATCTTTTAACGAGGCAAGAATATTAGTGCATGAAAACAGGAGGACAATAAATGAAACAAACTGGTTAAAAATATTAAAATTATTGATCAAGTTACGTTCAAATTTAATAACAGTCAAAGAAAGGTATAAATTAGATATTTCTATACCTACAATCCTAAATACCCCTTTGACAATAGATACTAAAGAAAAACAAGAATTACCAGACCAAATAGAACTAGAATCAGCTGAGGAAGAAGATTCAGAATCAATCGAAAATGTTGATATAAAAGAAAAAGATCTACACGATCTAACAATTCCGGCGGTTATAAATTTACCGGAACAGGAAGAAGAAATTGAGGAGGAGAAAGAAGAAGAAGAATTAAACTCCTTAACAAGTGTAATAGAGACAACAGCATACATAATGACGGACGCAGCTGCCCAACGGGCCTACATAAAAGACATCTCAAATGCCATCCCAGAATTTAATGGGCAAAAACTTCATCTTCAAAGATTTATAACGGCCTTGAAGTTAGTCAACCTGACAAAAGGCACATTTGAGGACATAGCTGTTGAAGTAATAAAGTCCAAAATAATAGGATCTACCCTATACAAAATACAAAATGAAAACACTATAAGTGCCATTATAAAAAAATTGCAATATACTATAGTCGGTGAAACATCTGACGTAGTAAAGGCAAAAATGGCAAAGACAACCCAAAAAGGAAAAACCGCTGAAAAGTTTACCTCAGAAATTGATAACTTACGAAAGCTTCTTGAAGCTTCGTATATCGGTGAGGGCTTACCAGCCGAACATGCTGATAAATTCAGTACCAAAGAAGCCATCACAACAATGATCAAAAATTGTGAACATGGTAGACTCAAAACCATTCTTGAAGCAGGAAACTTCAATACAATGAATGAAGCTGTCACAAAGTATATACAATGTAGTACTGAAATGACAGGAAATGCCAATTCAATCCTATACGCTCAAAGAGGCCAAAGCCAGCGTGGTAATTACAATAATAGAGGTAATTATCGCGGTAGAGGCAATGGCCGCGGTTATTATAATAATAATAATTATAATAATAATAATTATAACAATAATTATAACAATAATTATAACAATAATTATACACGCAACAATGGACAGAATTACAAAAACAATTATAGAGGAAACAACAGAGGAAACAATAGAGGAAATTATAGAGGGAATAACCATCAAAATGGAGGTTATAACTCTAGCAATAATAACAATAATAACAACAGCAATGTTAGGGTAGCCCAAACGGCTTCGGAAAACTCCCAACAACCTTTAGGTACACAGCAGTAGAAAATATTAAAGTTCACGCCATCAATCTCGGTCAAAGCACATTCGTCACTTTTATAAATGTAGAAACAGGAAAAGAATTAATATTTTTAGTAGACACTGGTGCGGAAATATCCATGTTAAAAGAAAATTCCGATGGTTTTAAATACATCCAAGATAATTATATAATAAATATACAGGGAATAAGTAAGGAAGTTACCAAATCAAAAGGCTTAACTTCTATTGAAATTCAAACTTCTAAGTACATAATTCCACATGATTTCCATATCGTAAATATGCAATTCGCTAATCCATGTGATGGAATACTAGGAATCGATTTTATCAAAAGATACAACTGTCAATTAGACTTCAAGCCGTCTGAAGACTGGCTTAACTAAGACCAAATAACCTCAAATATCCGATTTATGTTCCAATAACATACAGTTCTGGCAACAACTCCCTAATTCTGCCAGCAAAATCAAATAAATTCAGAAGAAGACAGCGTATTAATTCTGAATCAAGAAATTCAGCATGGTATCTATATCGCAAATACCATAGCAACAGTCCAAAATGCATATATAAGATTACTTAATACCACAAACACAGATCAAGTAGTTTATATCAAAAATATACATCATGAACCACTTTCAAACTACGAAGTAGTAAAAACGGATTTAGAAACCAGACAAAAAATTGTATTATCCCAACTTGCAAAAAACTTTCCGCCTCAATTCAATGAACAGCTTACAGCATTATGTACCCAGTATAGTGATTTATTCGGACTAGAAACCGAATCGATCACTACCAATAATTTTTATAAACAAAAGCTGAGATTAACTGATGATGAACCCGTATATATAAAAAATTATAGAAATCCTCATAGTCAACAAGACGAAATTCAAAAACAAGTCCAAAAACTCATCAATGATAAAATAGTGGAACCCTCTGTATTACCTTATAATAGCCCACTTTTGTTAGTACCAAAAAAGTCACTTCCAAATTCGCAAAATAAAAAATGGCGATTAGTAATTGACTATCGTCAAATTAATAAAAAACTCTTGTCAGATAAATTTCCACTCCCTAGAATCGATGATATTTTAGATCAACTAGGTAGAGCAAAATACTTCTCATGCCTTGACTTAATGTCAGGTTTTCATCAAATTGAAGGAAAATAGTTCACGGGATATAACATCCTTTTCAACAAACAATGGTTCGTATCGCTTCACGCGATTACCATTCGGTTTAAAAATAGCGCCAAACTCTTTTCAGAGAATGATGACTATAGCTTTCTCTGGATTAGAACCTTCGCAAGCATGTCTGTATATGGATGACTTAATAGTCATAGGTTGTTCCGAAAAACATATGCTCAAGAACTTGACTGAACGCCTTCGAACATCTTAAATCAGCACTAATAAACCCTACTCTGTTGCAATACCCAGATTTTAGCAAAGAATTTAGCATAATCACAGATGCTAGCAAATACGCTTGTGGAGCAGTCCTAACTCAAAACAAAAATGGACTACAGCTTCCAGTTGCATACGCAGTAGCGTGTGTGTTGGTGAGAATCGAAAACGAATTTCACTTACTCGTGCATAGGGGTATAAGAGGTCGTGCACTTCTTGCTTTTCTTCTGACTGAGCTCGCCGGATGGGGTATGGGTTCTTCCTTCAACCTTCTATGCTACACTGCATCACAAATTAAGTGCACTATGCGGAAAACTACAGATTGGACTAAGATGTAGGCTAAAACGACGGGAATTATGATGAGCGGTACTGATTTAGAACGAATTTGGGGTGTGTGAGTTGTTGTACCCCATGTCTTTACCCTCCCTACCATGGTGACGCGCGCATGATGTGATCGGCCACCCCTTACTCAGACTTAGTATATAAGTTTACCTAACGCATGACCTGGAATTGATTTCTGTAATCGCGACGATCCAACTGTTAAATTTAGTCCATGACTATTTTCATGATATTACACATTTATTCCTAATTTCCTTCGCGGAAATGATACTTCATATATTCTCACAACAACTTATTACTTTTCCCAGAATTGACCTCTATTCGGTCGTTTACTTAAAGTTAGACTGGGAGTCCATGGTTACAGTTAACTTTACTTCAATTGTTCTCAAAACAAAATGTTTACATGGCTCCCGACAAGATTGTGATTTGACTTATAACTACTCGCGAAAGGCAGCTGTATTTAATAGTGAGTGAGGCTCACATAGAATGCGGCTTTTAAAGGCGCGTCGAAATTAACGGCTATTTAAGTGTATGGCAGGTAGGGGTTCAGATATACGTATATGGAATCAAGTAAATGGAAGTGTTCAAAACTCACATGATATCAATCCGTTCACTAGCACGCTGGGCCCATCGTTGCTGTTGACGAAGATATAGACTGAAAGAAACTTTACAAGATTCTATTTATGTAATCTGACGCCACTGTTATCGCTTTTAGAAAAGCGAGAGCTGTTGCGGCATTCTCTTTGAAAACAGCTCACTATTCCCTACAGCTGCTATTCGAATTGAACTTCACATGTTTTGTTTAACTAATGACTAACTGATAAATTGAAAGGTATAAAAATAAAAGGAAAATTTAACAAAGAAAACTGATCGTCCTGTCAACAAATTCCTGCGGCGGGGCAGCGGAGGGCTGATGGATTCCTCCAGTCGCGTGTGTAGCGCAGCGCCGATCAGGGCTGCCAACCGTTTCCGTATGCCGCGCGTGGCGCTGGCGTGATTCGGCGCTGGTCAATGGTTTCCTGATTTAGACGTTGCAATCCGATCCGGTGGCTGAATTGCGTGGGCAATTGCGCAGAGAGGTGTGCGTGATGAAGCTCCCAACAGGAGGTAGCGGTTGGTGTAGCTGCGACAGGTATTTCGTGGACACGTGCGCGGTGCGCTCGATTTGAGGTTATGGCTGTTCACAGGCTGATGCAGATATTGCTGCGCGTAGGGCGATAAGTCCGTGGAAATTATACCTGCCGCAGATTTACCAACACCGTGAATAGAACACGACGCCGATGGGCCGAGAAAATGACGTCACACCACTTCTGCCTTAATTGCAGTCAACACCTTGTACACAGAAAACATTCGTTTTAGCATATACTCTGTCTGGCTTTCTCAACGCTAATATTTACCTGCAGCAGAATGTATTGAATTACGTTGATATATATATATATTAAGCGAACGCTTCTAGTACTGGAGTGACTTTACTCTGGGTTTATTACGCACTTTATTGTTTCACGTCTGACTCTGGGTAGCGATCGAGTTGAAATGGAACGAACTGTGTCAAATCTCACACACACCAACGCAGAAGTGAGAAAGGCAAACCGAAAACTCACCACGGCGAGTAAACGGTAAACTCGCCTGATCTGTTCTGCTCTGTTTCGTTCTCTGGCTTCGCACCGTGTGTTTCTTGTCGAAAACGGTGAATGGCGCGAGCAAGGAAACGAGAAAGAGACGGAACAAAAAAAATGCGCTGGCCGCCTAACGTGCTGTTTGCTTTCAGTTCGGTTTGTGAGTACAGTGGAGCGCATTAGGATTTTTGTTGGTCCAGCTGGCTACTACACCATAGTTACGTCATTCCAAGGCTGCCTGACAAGGACGGTAACTGAAGAAAAGACAGGTGGATTAGGCTTTAATATCCTTTAGGTGATACACCCCTAGTTGTCTTCCTGATTCGTCAGCTAGTCCGTAATAAGAAGGACCTAGTTTTCTAACTACTTTAGCCTTGTTGAAAACTGGGGCTAGCTTACTGTTGAAACGTTTCTGAGCGTTGCTCTGTGCAAAATTTCTGGCGAAGACTTCGTCTCCGACCTTCAATTCTTTCACTCGGCTCCGTAGGTTGTACCTTTTTGCGTTGTACTCGTGTGTCTCAGCTATCTTTTCTTTTGCAAGCCCACGAGCTAGTTGTAGTGTGTCGGGTTGGCTGAGGAACACGTCGTCGCTAATCAAACTCAGCTTGCGCAAAAGCTCGAAATCTTTGCCGTTGGAAATCATGTTTTGACCGAAACACAAGAAATAGGGCGAATATCCCGTACTTCTGTGTATCGATGCTCTCAGAGAACCGCTTATTTCGTTCAGGTGCATATCCCAATTTGAGTGGTCCGTACCAACGTAAGCTCTAATGGCTGACAAAATGGATCTGTTTAGACGCTCGCTGGCATTGGCCTGAGGCGAATAGATTGCCGTACACGTGTGTGACACTCCGAACCGGGTCAAGAATGCTTTAAAGTAGCCTCCTTTAAACTGTGATCCGTTGTCGGTCAAAACAGTTTCGGGAACGCCGAATGTGTAAAATACATGATTTTCTAAATACTCGCAAATCCGGACGGAAGTAAATTTCTTGAGGGGGTGTAAAAAGTGAAACTTCGTAAGGTGATCTACCACTACTAACAGGCCGATATGTCCCTTTTTGGAACGCGGATAGGGTCCTAATAAGTCCATGTATAGTTTTTGGAACGGTTTGTCAGACGTCATTGGTTTACCCATTGGTGGTCTCAAAACTACATTGGAACTTTTAGTAGAACGGCACGTCGAACAGTTTGAAACGAAGTTTCGGATTTGTGTAACCATGCCTGGCCAGAATAGAAAACGTTTGAGATACTGAATCATCTTGCCTGTGCCTCGGTGTGCCGCATCTGGTGGGTCGTGAGCTCGATGTAATACTCCACTGACCAATCCAGGTGGAATCCACAACTTTCAAGAGTTGGATTCTTGAACAACCTCACCGCTAGCGTGCTCGGTACGTTTATACACGAATTGATCGGAAACCTTAACGTCTGGTAGTCGGGATTCAGCTAGCTTTACGCGATCTCTTAGGTCGCGGTACTCAGTTGATTCAAATTCGCCAGACTGTAAATCTACTATAGGTTCTGAATCAACGATAAACTCTTCAATGCACTCCTCATCTCTGCGAGATAAAGCGTCGGCTACGGTGTTCTGTGATCCCTTTCTATGTCTCATTTCAAACGAAAATCCCTGTAAGCGAATGGCCCATCTGGCCAGTCTGCCAGATAAATCTTTTTGTCTCATTAACCATAATAACGACGCGTGATCAGTGATTACTACAAAATCTTGGCCCTCTATGTACGCTCGGAATTTTTGTATGCCTTTTATGACCGCGAGACATTCAAGCTCCGTCACGGAATAATTTCGTTGCGCTTTCGTTAGTTTTACTGACATGTATGCTATTGGCATTTCTAAACCGCCTTCTTTTTCTTGTGGCAATACGCAGCCGAGTCCATGCTGACTAGCATCGCATACCAACAGAAACTTGCTCGTAAAGTCGGGGGTGTTCAAAACCGGTGCCGAGATCAGCTTACTTCTTAAGAGATCGAACGCGGTCTGAGCTGACTCATTCCAAACGAGAGATTGATTCTTCTTCAGCAGATCTGTTAATGGTACACATACGCTGGCGTAGTTATCTATGAAACGTCTATACCACCCTGAAAGTCCTAAGAATCTTCGAAGCTGCTTGGTCGTATAAGGAATGGGAAAGTGTTGAATAGCGCTAACCTTTTCAGGATCGGTGCGAAGTTGTCCGTCAGCTATGATGAAACCAAGATATTTGATTTCCTTCATGCAAAATTTTGACTTAGCGATATTAATGGTTAAGTTTGCCTTTCGAAAACATAAAGATAATTCGGTTAAGAGAGATAAGTGGGATTCAAAATCATCTGATAGAACAAGTAAGTCGTCTAAGTAGACAAACACTCTCGTACGCAGATGTGGCGGAACGACTCGATCCATTAATCGACACAGCGTCTGTGCAGCGTTGCACAAACCAAAGGGCATAACCTTGTACTGATACAGAGGTCTATTTGGTATGGTAAACGCAGTACACTCTCGCGATTTTAGTTCTAAAGGAATTTGCCAAAACGCGTGTTTCATGTCTAGTCCAGTAATATATCGGGCAGGAGGAAGTCGACTAAGGATGCCATCGATATGTGGGAGCGGATAAGCGTCCTTTCGGGTGCACTTATTCACCTCACGTGAGTCCAAGCACAGTCGGACTTTTGGTCCTTTCTGCACCAGTACGCAGTTGCTACTCCATGGGCTCTTTGACTCCTCAATTACACCTAAAGCTAACATATGCTCGATCTCCGCAAACATCAGTTTCTCTTTAGCTGGAGACACTGGCCAATGCCGCTGCTTGATGGGTACAGCATTGCCAACATCTATCACATGTTCGATTACTTCGGTACGTCCAAGACCTTCTCTTTCGAAGGAGGGAATGTTTTGAATAACCTGCTCAAGTGCTTTCTTTTGACTTTCATCTAGGACGTGCACTTTTGGATCTTCCTCGCCATCATCGTCCCTACCAACGTCAAGTTCATTTATTTCCTCCCCAAAGTCTAGAATTTTTCCTAACAATCCAAATTCCTTCCAAAAGTCGACACCAAGATAAACATCTTGTTTTAATTCAGGGATAACATAAAGGTTTATCTGCTTGGTGATGCCTCGGTATGTTATGTTCGTCGATAGACGTCCTTTTATTGAACATTCCGAGTTATTGGCTGTTCTGATTCGTCCCGAGCATCTTTTGACGTTGGAGTGATTCATCAGACTTTTGGCTGCTTCTGCGCCTAAACAGCTGACGGTAGCTCCAGAATCTAGTAATGCTATGAAACTAAGACCTTCCACCTGAACATCGGTGTATATCCGATTGTCTGTACTTAAAAATATAGACGAAACTAACTTCTGGCGTTCCGAACAAACTTTTTTCCAGAATGATTTTATCCGCAATGTAGATCGCTTACCTCCTGGGTGTTTACTGAGATCGCTCACCTCTCCAAAGATACGTGCTCGCGCCTCAGAATATTTTGCTAACCTAACGTGAAATGGTTCCGATACCTTGTCTTTGCTTTGAGACTTTATGGTGTTATTTTCCAGTGTGTCCTCTGGGTTCAGTGTGGATGTTGGACGACCATCCGTCTGAGTGAAACTATCTGTCTTTATTACTTCGGGTGCGCTGGATAAGCTTTCCCCGGCACACCCGCTGATCCGTTTCCCGTCGGGTTACAGTTAGGGCACTTCGGTTTAAAGATATCCTTTGCTCCACAGCCATAACAGAAAATGGACCGCTGCTCTAAGCAATCATCGAAGCGATGGCCAGGCTGACCACAATTCCAACACTTCAATGGTTTTCGTTGAATAGCTGATATCTCTTCTGATTCGTCTAGTTCGGCTACCCCAGAGCGGAATGCGTAGTTATTCTTTGGCATCACCGGCTTCTGTTGCCTGCAGAACTGTTCGTGTGTGCGAATCTCCTCTCTCAACCTTGATAGATTACTTATACCCAAGTGCATAAGTTCATATCGTAGTGAGGTTTTAGAGTTGCGAATCAACAATCTAACTAACGAGTCTTCAGAAATTTGATTACGCAAACGTCCTACCAGTTTTTCGATTGTGAATTGAAATTTTTCGAATGGTTCCCTATCTCCTTGACGTCTTGAATTGATTGATTCCCATATATCCATATCGGTGTCGATGTCTTCAAACTTCCGTCTGAAGTTCAGACAAAAGTGTTCCCAAGTGAAACCGGGATTTGTCTGGTGAAATTTCCAGAACCACTCACTGGCTTTACCTCCGAAGAGTAAATGTAAGTGGTCACACAAAAGATTGTAATTGCTGTGTAGATTTTGCTTTGTTAGTGCGCGAATTCTATATAAGAATTCCTCGGTTTGCAGACCGTCTTTAGAGCCTTCAAATTTTATACGCCAACTTTGCATGATATTCGCGACCTTTTCAGGAGTGATCAAAGCGTGACCCGAACTGCTCGTGTTGCTACGCGCGGCTAATAAGTTGTTGCTTGCCAATACTGAGTTTAGACAAGGATTGGGTTGCCTTACAGAGTCGGAAACGGATGGGTTCATACTGTCCCTACCTAATTGAATACTAGCGAGCTGACTTTGAATAAAAGAGGTTAAATGCTCCAAAAGCTGTTCCTTTTGAGTTTGGATAGCTGCTTGAAGAGTTCTGACGATCTCATTCTGACTTTGATCGCCCGAGACGTCTGTGTCCCTGATGTGAGTGCTGGCCTGACTTATATTATGTGCAGTGTTATTTGTCTCACGGTTGGTGCTCCTAGTTGACATTCCTCTCCGCAAGTTGTTTCCTCTACCCCGGGGATTTCTACCACGACGCTGACCAGAGACTTGCCTGTTTGGGGAATTGCTTACATTTCGGAAATGGTTCTGTGGTGCCGGCTGATCGGACACTATTCTGTCTCCGTTTGCATCTACTATTTCTGCAGCAAGGTTATTGTTTGACAGTGACATGTTATTTGTGGTACATAACTGACTACAAACTGGGCAACGTTCCGTGTCTGTTAAAACCTGAGTAATACAGTTATGGTGAAACACGTGCTGACAGGGTAATGTAGCGAAGAGAGCCGTAGAATTGATTATTTGGTCACAAATTGTACAAATGTTTTCTCGCTCTCGAGAGTTGCTGGCTCCAGCCACCGGACTATGCTGAACTGACATTTAAGTTGGTGTTTTACGTATATGTATTTGACTTGATAATGTTTGTTTGGTTCGTCGCTTTTCCAAAAATCAAATCCTTGGTATGCGTAGATAATTCGTCCATTTTCGTACCAGCTCATTAAAGTGTACTAAATATTATATGTTTTGTGCAGCGGCTGCAGGGCTGGTCAAATACCGAAACGTATTTGCCGATACTTGTTGCTCCTAGCGCTGTGTACTACACTAGTTTTAAAGATATAAACGACTAAATAATTTGTAGACAGCCTATCCTGGTCGACCTGTTCATGCGTGTAGCAGAAGCTAGTTCGCTGCTCCTAAAAGGTAGGTTCTGACTCCTAGTCCTAAAATCGTCTAATCATTTTATTCCAGTCTACTCTTTCGGAATTGTTTCCCTATAGAATACCGGTTTGATTTCGTGGTCGAATATTCCGTTAGAAGATAAACGAACTATTATCGCATCTCCACGGTCAAAATTCCAGATACCTATGGCCTTGATAAAGGAAAAGAATAGTAGGTCTCCTTCATAAACTAATTGAAATTAACAGAAGAAATTTGGTTGAGCGCCAGATTGGAGATCGCAGGATCTTATGGCGAAATTAAACTCCATTCGGGCCCCACGTTGGGCGCCATTGTGTAGCGTGTGCGTTGGTGAGAATCGAAAACGAATTTCACTTACTCGTGCATAGAGGTATCAGAGGTCGTGCACTTCTTGCTTTTCTTCTGACTGAGCTCGCCGGATGGGGTATGGGTTCTTCCTTCAACCTTCTATGCTACACTGCATCACAAATTAAGTGCACTATGCGGAAAACTACAGATTGGACTAAGATGTAGGCTAAAACGACGGGAATTATGATGAGCGGTACTGATTTAGAACGAATTTGGGGTGTGTGAGCTGTTGTACCCCATGTCTTTACCCTCCCTACCATGGTGACGCGCGCATGATGTGATCGGCCACCCCTTACTCAGACTTAGTATATAAGTTTACCTAACGCATGACCTGGAATTGATTTCTGTAATCGCGACGATCCAACTGTTAAATTTAGTCCATGACTATTTTCATGATATTACACATTTATTCCTAATTTCCTTCGCGGAAATGATACTTCATATATTCTCACAACAACTTATTACTTTTCCCAGAATTGACCTCTATTCGGTCGTTTACTTAAAGTTAGACTGGGAGTCCATGGTTACAGTTAACTTTACTTCAATTGTTCTCAAAACAAAATGTTTACATGGCTCCCGACAAGATTGTGATTTGACTTATAACTACTCGCGAAAGGCAGCTGTATTTAATAGTGAGTGAGGCTCACATAGAATGCGGCTTTTAAAGGCGCGTCGAAATTAACGGCTATTTAAGTGTATGGCAGGTAGGGGTTCAGATATACGTATATGGAATCAAGTAAATGGAAGTGTTCAAAACTCACATGATATCAATCCGTTCACTAGCACGCTGGGCCCATCGTTGCTGTTGACGAAGATCTAGACTGAAAGAAACTTTACAAGATTCTATTTATGTAATCTGACGCCACTGTTATCGCTTTTAGAAAAGCGAGAGCTGTTGCGGCATTCTCTTTGAAAACAGCTCACTATTCCCTACAGCTGCTATTCGAATTGAACTTCACATGTTTTGTTTAACTAATGACTAACTGATAAATTGAAAGGTATAAAAATAAAAGGAAAATTTAACAAAGAAAACTGATCGTCCTGTCAACAAATTCCTGCGGCGGGGCAGCGGAGGGCTGATGGATTCCTCCAGTCGCGTGTGTAGCGCAGCGCCGATCAGGGCTGCCAACCGTTTCCGTATGGTTTCCTGATTTAGACGTTGCAATCCGATCCGGTGGCTGAATTGCGTGGGCAATTGCGCAGAGAGGTGTGCGTGATGAAGCTCCCAACAGGAGGTAGCGGTTGGTGTAGCTGCGACAGGTATTTCGTGGACACGTGCGCGGTGCGCTCGATTTGAGGTTATGGCTGTTCACAGGCTGATGCAGATATTGCTGCGCGTAGGGCGATAAGTCCGTGGAAATTATACCTGCCGCAGATTTACCAACACCGTGAATAGAACACGACGCCGATGGGCCGAGAAAATGACGTCACACCACTTCTGCCTTAATTGCAGTCAACACCTTGTACACAGAAAACATTCGTTTTAGCATATACTCTGTCTGGCTTTCTTAACGCTAATATTTACCTGCAGCAGAATGTATTGAATTACGTTGATATATATATATATTAAGCGAACGCTTCTAGTACTGGAGTGACTTTACTCTGGGTTTATTACGCACTTTATTGTTTCACGTCTGACTCTGGGTAGCGATCGAGTTGAAATGGAACGACCTGTGTCAAATCTCACACACACCAACGCAGAAGTGAGAAAGGCAAACCGAAAACTCACCACGGCGAGTAAACGGTAAACTCGCCTGATCTGTTCTGCTCTGTTTCGTTCTCTGGCTTCGCACCGTGTGTTTCTTGTCGAAAACGGTGAATGGCGCGAGCAAGGAAACGAGAAAGAGACGGAACAAAAAAAATGCGCTGGCCCCCTAACGTGCTGTTTGCTTTCAGTTCGGTTTGTGAGTACAGTGGAGCGCATTAGGATTTTTGTTGGTCCAGCTGGCTACTACAACGCATCAAGATCCTTTACGAAAGGTGAAAGCAACAAGAGCACTACAGAACAAGAATTAGCAGCTATTCATTGGGCAATAACACACTTCAGACCATATATTTATGGTAGACACTTCACCGTCAAAACAGACCATAGAGCACTTACCTACTTATTTTCAATGGTAAATCCCAGCTCTAAACTAACACGAATGAGACTTGAGTAAGAGGAATATAATTTTACGGTAGAGTATCTAAAGGGTAAAGATAACTATGTAGCCGATGCGCTCTCTAGAATAACCATCACAGACTTGAAAAATATACAAACAAACAATACAATTCTGAAAGTCACTACCAGAAACCAAAGTAGACAAAAATCCTGCGCAGGAAAAGAACAAATAGAACTGCATAAGCAATCTATAGAGAAAGCTTCAGAGCCCAACGTATATGAAGTCATTAATAATGATGAAGTACGTAAAGTAGTGACCTTCCATGTAAATAATAAGATGTGTTTATTTAAGCACGGAAAGAAAATTACAGCAAGATATGATGTTAGCGATTTGTATACTAATGGAACCATTGACTTAGGTCAATTCTTTCAAAGGCTTGAAAAGCAGGCCGGTATTCACAATATCAGCCAACTCAAAGTGGCACCGTGGGAAAATATCTTTGAACATGTTTCAATTGATAATTTTAAAATTATGGGCAATAATATATTGAAATCATTGAGAGTAGCGCTACTCAACCCGGTGACCGTAATAAAAAATTATAAGGAAAAAGAAGCTATATTGTCTACATTCCATGATGATCCAATACAAGGTGGTCATACAGGCATTACAAAAACCTTGGCCAAGGTCCAGAGATACTATTACTGGAAAAATATGTCCAAAGACATAAAAGAGTACATAAAAAAATGTCCTAAATGCCAAAAGTCAAAAACGACTAAACATACTAAGACCCCACTAACTATAACCGAAACCCCACAAAGACCTTTCGATAAAGTAATTGTAGATACTATTGGTCCACTTCCAAAATCTAATAATGGAAACGAATACGCAGTAACACTCATCTGCGATTTAACTAAATACCTAGTAGCTCAACAAGAACCTCTTACGAGCTTGGAGCGGCAACAACGGCTGCTCCAATTAAACAATTAAATAAACTAAAATAAAAAGGAACATTAAATACAACTCCGATATTATTCTTGATGGCGGGGGAAATGACACCCTTTCTACTGGCGACCCTATTTTACTTGGAATATTATTCTTGATGGCGGGGGAAATGACACCCTTTCTACTGGCGACCCTATTTTACTTGGAATGCTTTTTACAGAATACATCTTTAGGCAAACCTTGAATTGACTACGATATGGTCAGAAGATGAATCGAAATTTTCTCTATTCTGTATTCCACATATTCAATTCTAGGTTTGGGTAGCATGAAAAGGAAAAAAAAGAATTGTTTGACTGTTCGTTGGTGAGTCTCATAGTTTTAAAAATATAAATTTTCGATCATTGAGCCAACACGTTTGGGCGCCATTATAAGTGATGATGTTTTAAATTTTTGGTAAGGCAAAGCCATGACCATGGGGCGGATGTTACTTAGGACTAGCAGCAGCGCACGCTATATATTGCCGGCTAGTGCTCGTCGCTGGGTGTGGAATTTAGCCACTGCTGTCCTGCCCTTTTCGTTGCATCATCTCTCCTATAAACTTAGCGTGCTTGCGACTAACATGATACGATCAAGGCACACAAAGACCACCTAGATACGCACACAACAACCGGACAGAGAAACGACAGACAAACAAAAAGTATTGCACATTCCCTCAGATGTGTTGCCGTCACGGATGTTGTTGTGACTGCATAGCCCACCCTGCCTTTGATCATCTTCTCCTAAAAGTATGTTACTCTTGATGACGCCTTTTACAAATGTTTTAAAACCTAAGACAGCACTGAGTTTAACATAAATAAAGTCTACTCACTAAACATTATAATATTTATTCCTTAACATATAAAAAATACACGAAACATAAAGATACTTTAATTCGAACGGACATTAAGTTTAAAATTAAACGTGGAACATCTAACACTAATTTAAATCTAATTTATACCTAACAAATAGATTAAACGAAAAAAACTCTCGCAGCGCAGCTGCTCCTTGAAAAGGTAAACAAGACTAGCTATTGGTGCGTTTGAGAGTGCATCTCTCTATTTGTTGTTGCTTAGCTTGCCGAGCTTCCGCCTGCGCCGCAACTGAACGGCTTCGGATTCGCTACCAGGCGCGCATGCGCCGAAGCAACCGTCGCGTGGACGAAGCTCGACTCAAATATCGCCTATGAGCGCGGGGTGGGGGGCATGCAGATGGGCCCTCGCGCGTTCTGTTTTTCTACTTGAGTGTTGTTGCTTTTTGACTTTTGTTTTGGCAAATAAGGGGCCCTATTTTTGTTCTTGTTTGACCATTTAGTAAGATTACGGAATAGAACAATAAAAAGACTTACTACTTTGGTGCGATCCCCGATGAAAGCGTTTCCTCGAGACCGCAGTAAATCTGTTTGGGAGAAAAGAATTTAAAGGTGTACAGCCCTTTGCCTTGCCGCACAAAACCACAACCTTGACACAAAACGAGGAAGTCGACAGCTCATTACTCTCTTTGATTTGCGATAGCGCCTAAGCGCTTTTAGCTGGACTCTCTCACGCTACCAATATTAGACAAAAAAAAATATGCTAATACATTACAAAAAAAAATATTAATTAATTGTTACTTAAACCTAAAAGCGATCGCCTTTTCAGACGACGCTGAGTCTGTGACTGCCGGCCCTTTTGTATATTTTGGAGCGGCGGCTGTTTGCGTGATTGGTGTGACTTGTAATTTGGAAGCTGGCAGTTTAAAATGAAGCTGGCTTTGGCAATCGGGCGATTTGTGGGGTTTGTTAAATAAAAACTGTGGCAATTTGAGCCACCCCTTGGTGAAGAAAACGTCGAGGATGCCTTCCAATATTCTCTGCGCTGCCAGCTGTAGATCTCTGTTCATTGCAGGTGGTTGTATTGAAAATTTTCATTCCCTTGACGACGAGTTCGAAGAACTGCAAATTGATTTCTCTATTAATTTGCTGTCTTACCAACTTTCTGCTCTATCTTACCCGAAGGCTTTGCCCTCTCAGCGGACTGGTTGCTACTGAGGCCAAGATCCGTTGAGATTATAAAAATATCACTACAAAACAAAGAAAACTATAACTTTGACTAATTTTTTAACCGGGCGGACAATTTTCCGCTTACCGCACTTTGCACTGCCACTATGAAATCACTTTTGTGAGGCTTGGGCCTGCGGTGCGCAGCTTTTATAGGGACGCCGCTTGACCCATTTCCCCACATCAGAGGGAGAAAGCCTATCATCCCTTTCACTGGTCTAAATGCCATGGGGTGTTGCCCACTCATACTTTGACCCTTAAATCTCCCGATCTCCACAAGAGCGGGGATAGGCGCTCAGCAAATTCCCGCGCTTGATGGCTATGTTGCTAAGCGTCGCCAATATGTTGCCAATGCTTAGACACATGCTTCGGCAACATTTCTCTCAGCAACATTTGCATCCGCATCTACACAAGCGCCCATTACAATTCCCCCCTGCTAAAATCAGACTGGGGCTTACCGACTGAGCGACAGGTCTGATACCGCTTGTGGCCTTATTTTGCAAACTACTGCCTTATGTCCTTAGCATGAAATTTTCCAAGAAGTTTTCCCTGCATGTCCTCAAGTTCATAGTAGGCTTCTCCTAATCTCTTACAAACCCTAGCCTTGAGAAAACTGGGTCTGAATTTTGCATTGTAGCCAACCTCGAAATTGCTTTGTTTAAAATTCCGCCTAAACACCTCCTGACCTTCCTTGTAGACGACTTCTCGCGCTCTCAAGTTATATTGCTTTTCATTAGTCAGATACTGCTTTTGCCTAATTTCACAGGCCCTATCGCGCACTACATCCAGTGAATCCTTTTGGCTAAGATGTATGGTTCGATCCTCCAACAAGCTTAGTTTTCTAATCAGAGCGTAGGCCGACCCAGAAATGATCATCTGCTGCCCAAATACCATATAATATGGACTGGTTCCTAAACTCGAACCAAAGGTGTGAAGCTTAGGAACCACACCAAAGGTGTGAAAAAGATTGGACTCCAGATACTTCACCACCACGTTCGTGGACATCTTCTTCACAGCATGCAGATAAACGAACTTCGTAAAGTGATCCAAAACAATGAAAATGCCTATATTGCCCCTTCGTGAGCGAGGGTATGGTTCCAGGAAGTCAATATAAAGCTTTTGGAAGAATCTCTGCGATTCTGAAGGCTTTGCTAAAGGGGGCCTTAACGCCAGATTATGGGCTTTCGAGGCCTTGCAAGTTTCACAGGCGCTAACATATCTTTTCACTTTCCCTACTAAGCCTGGCCAAAAGTAGTAACGACGGACTCTTTCAATAGTCTTGTGTATTCCCCCGTGAGACGACAAGGGCTGATCGTGCGCTTTCGCTAAAACTTCTCCAACAAGCCCTTTCGGAATCCACAATTTCCAATTGTAGCTGTCATGGACAGGCTCTCCAACTGAGTGCTCCGTTCGTCTGTAGACCATTCCATCGCAGACCTTAACGTCGGGAAAAGTGCTGCTCATCTCTTTAGCTCGTTCCACCAAATCCAAATATTCCGCAGACTTAAAATGCTCAGATCCCAAATCGACAATTAAACCATTTTGAAAATCTAAAGCTGCTAATTCGTCTTCATGTACCCTGGACAATACATCCGGCACCACATTAAGCTTTCCTCGTCTGTGCTCAATTTTAAACTTGTATGCCTGCAATTTTAGAGCCCACCTGGCCAAGCGGGAACTCAGGTCAGATTGCGACATAAGCCATTTTAAGGAAGCGTGGTCGGTTATAAAAGTAAAATCCTGGCCTTCTACATATGCCCTAAAACTTTTCAAACATACAATGGCTGCTAAGCATTCCTGCTCGGTCACAGAGTAGTTTTGTTGAGCCTTGTTGAGTTTTTTAGAAACAAATGCTATTGGACACTTGTCTCCTTCAGGCGAAAGTTGTACTAGCACTCCTCCAACCCCGGTCTTGCTGGCATCGCAATGTATGTAGAAAGGCTGTGAAAAATTTTACTTTAAGCTCTTCGAACGCCTTGAATGCTGCTTCAGTAAATAAAAATTCCTCTTTGGAGTAAGCAAATCCGTTAACGGCGATGTAATTGCAGCAAAGTTGCTAATGAATTTTCTATACCACCCGCATAGACCCAAGAAACTTCGCAACGCTTTGAGGGACTTGGGAATAGGAAAAGCGGTGATAGCGGAATTTTTTCCGGATCCATTCGTACTCCACCGTCTCCTTCAATATGACCCAAATATTTAACACTCTTAGCACAAAATTTACTCTTCCCTATGTATATGGTCAGACCAGCTCTTTTAATATGGTAAGCTACTTGTTTGAGGATTTCTAAATGCCGTTCGTTTCGCAGCTGTGGTGGAATTACCCTATCCATCAATTTGGATATGGTTTGTGTCGCATTGCACAGTCCAAAAGGCATCGCTTTGAACTGGTACAGGGGTCTCCCGGGAACAGTGAATGCAGTTTTATCCCTTGATGCTTCATCTAAGGGGACTTGCCAGTAGGCGTCCTTTAAGTCAAGACGTGTAATAAATTCAGCCTTGGGCAACCTGCTTAGAATTCCACTAATCTGGGCAGCGGATACGCATCCTTTTCGGTCAATGCATTTATTTTCCTACTGTCCAGGCACAAAAGAAATTTCCCTGGCTTTTGTACAATCACTAAAGGTGATGACCAGGCACTCTCGGATTCCTCGATGACTCCTAACTTTAACATTCGATCTACCTCAGCATATATTAATTTTTCCATTGCTGGCGAAACCGGATAGTGCCTTTGCTTCACGGGCTTGGCACTGCCTACGTCTATCACATGAGTGATCAAATTGGTTTTCCCCAATCCCTTTTGAGTAAATGAAGGAAACAAGTTCACCACATTCGACAGTTCCGTTCTCTGATCACTAGCAAGGTCATGCTCTACGGATTTTAGGTCCAGTTCGCATATGTTAGCCAATGTAGGAAGTAGATTGAACTTGCGCCAAAAGTCAATACCCAAATAAAGGTTTTGTTTCAGTGTTGGGACTATGTAAATGTCTAATTCTTCTGTTCTTTTGTCATAGCATACTGGAAGCCTCACTTTGCCAACTATTTCTTGTTTATTTCCATCTGCCGTACTAACATTTGCTGCTATTTTCTTAAAGTTTATACTACTTTGTAGAAATTCTTGAGCCAAATTCCCTCCTAGACAACTCACGGCTGCTCCTGAATCTAACAGACCCTTCACTAGTTGTTCCATCAGCTGCACAGCTACAAACGGTCGTGGACCAGCTTTTGGGTCTTCTAAAGCATTGATTTCTTTAATGTGACTCTGCAGCTGCTTCATTTCTGACCAGAATGTTTTCATCCTCGCTATGCTCCGAGAATCCGTCTGGTGATCGTCTGCTCTAGAATTTTCGGTCCCTACTTCAATTTCCTGCTCATCTTCTGGTAAGCACATGTGGTCATATGAACTATTGAGAGAACTTGCAGATGTTTCTGTCTCAGACTCGTACGTTTCCAAATCTGAATCTACGTCGTTTTCCTCATCGATCTCGCTTTGACTTGCTGAATCATATCCTACTAAATCTACAAATTCTGAGGATTTAACGCCATCTTCTAGTCTTGCGACTCTGGGTGAGCAGGATTCGGGTTTGAGTTCTGAGCACGCGGAGCATTCTGTTTGTGTTGCTGCATCTGCGTGCTCCCGTGTAGGTTTTTTGCCAGACATTTGCTGCAATTCATTTTATACACGTTTGCTAACCCGCATCCATGACAAAACACCCGCTTTGCTTGCTTGCACTGCATATGCCGGTGACCTTCTTGACGGCAATTCCAACAAAATTCTATCGCACCTATTTCACACTCAACATCTACTTCACTATCAAATATCTGTCCAACTTCTACCAGATCATCCTGTATTTCCGCTATATCTCTTTTAAAGGGCATTCTTTTTGCGTATCCATTGGTGCGCTTAACGTCCTCCAAAAAGGACTCCCTACGTCGGCATACTTCGCGAAGATGTGACACACAGGTGATGTCTACGTTAAGGATCTCATGACGAATTTCAGGACGCAAGTTATTCTTAAGAATCCTAACAAGCTTGCTGTTTGATAAGGGCGTGTCCATCTTATCCAACAATGAACAGATCTCGTCATAGAAGTGGTCAAAGGTTTCTTGTTCTTTTTGTTTTCTTTGCCTTATGAGTTCCTCTATATCCCCATCATCTCTATCATCTCGGAACTGCTGTCTTAAAGCTGCACAAAGTCCGTTCCAGTTTATATTTCTGACAGACTTGTGATGCCTCCAGAAGAATTCTTTGGCTTTTCCCTCGAATAAAGAGCTAATATTTCGGCACATGACCTCAAAGTTTCCCTCTAACGTCTGGTTAGTAAGGGCTTCTACTCGATAAATAAAATTGTCTATGGATAAACCTGTGCCGGAAAAAGTAAGCTTCCACCCATTCATTATGTGACCCACCTTATCCGGTCTTTGTGATAAGTCTGAGCCTCCACTTCCAACACTTCTGCCCATCGAATCCTCTCTACCTCTTTGCGAATTATCATCGCGCCAAGTATGCATTTGCCTTTCCTGATTGTGGTTTGTTTCTTCTATGCCGGAGCAAATATTTAGGCGCTGAAAGCAGTCCTGAACATTTTTTTCTATTAATTGGGCCAATTTATCCGTCAAGGTAGTTAAGATTCGGTTTTCCATACTGTTCAGTTGATCTAGACCAGTAGAATTTGCCGTATTATCGGGAGTGTGATTTGATGTGACCGGAATTTCCATTTCTGATTCTGCCTGTAAGCTAAACTGGCTTTGGGATCTTGTGTTTAAGCCGCCTGCCGATGGTCTTTCTAACAGCTTGCTAATGCAAACGGTATTACAGCTGGGACATGTTGTTTTTGCCATAAAATGAGTTCTAATGCAAATCTTGTGAAAACTATGCCCACAAACTGTTTTATAGGCATCCCCTTCGCTTTTAATCACAGTTTTGCACAGCGTGCAAGTAATTTTGCCACCAGCTTCATCATCAGTGTTATCAAGCCCCATTCTGATGCAATTAAAAAATGGTTAAATAATAAATGATAAAATATAAGGTGACAATTAATCAATGAGGTCACAAATAATAAATAATTTAAAAAAATTAATAAGATGTGAAAAATGTAAATAATATTAAAATTTCCAAACAAATAAAAAATCAAATTTAAACCGTTAAACTCAATGCATGACTTCGGCCCTAAAACATTTGCATATCTGAAATAATGTGTCTTTAAAAGTTTAGAAAGGAATATGCTATTGCTTAATGCAGTTGTTAAGGTTCGCAAACCTATGCACAACTCCGCCATCCGACAAAAGCATTTTACGATGAACTCTTCATTCTTTTACAGAGTGCTGGTATGGTAAAATTCTGAAATGATTACCAAAATTCCAGGTTATCTGAAAATATGAAGTGGCCATCGTTCGTGTATCAGACAACTAATATGACCTGGTTTAAACCTGAGCCTGGGCGTTGTGTTATAAATTCCATGAGTCCATATAAATTTGTCTGAATTGTAGTATGCACACACCAAGAGTACCAAGAGTACAGTGTTTATACAATTCAAGGTCTCGGTCATCAACATAAATACCCGAAATACAAACCGCTCGCTGTGCCTTGGCCCGCACGCTGAAAGTGCAAGTGTCAGCATAATTGCAACACGAGCGGACCTCATGTGTGTGCATATATCTCCGCGCTCCAGACTAAGTGAGCATAGCTTATATACTTTAGAATATAAGAATATATAGGACGTCTCTCCGCTGCCGCTGTTGGCAGCGCCGCTACGAGACTTAGACCTCTTTACCTCCTAAGTAAATTGGGCTCAACAAGAACCTCTTACGAGCTTGGAGCGGCAACAACGGCTGCTCCAATTAAACAATTAAATAAACTAAAATAAAAAGGAACATTAAATACAACTCCGATATTATTCTTGATGGCGGGGGAAATGACACCCTTTCTACTGGCGACCCTATTTTACTTGGAATATTATTCTTGATGGCGGGGGAAATGACACCCTTTCTACTTGCGACCCTATTTTACTTGGAATGCTTTTTACATGGCGACCGTGATTTTGGTCAGAAAATGATCTAGACATAAACCTGGATTTGGATTTCGGACAACAGAAACAACTGCAACCTCAATACATGACAAAGGCAGCCTACAATAACAAAAACAAAAAACGCAGTGAGTAGAGTGTGATGTGTGCCAAACGTAGTGGCGTGGTGAAAAGACTAAAAGCCAGAAAGGCTGAACTGTTAAAGCTGCTGAACAGCGGCAATGAAATAAGTTGGAACAACTCGGTAAAATTACATGCCGAAGTTGAACACATCAAAAATTTGCTAACAGTGCGAAAAAATAAAACCACAGCCACACACACATCCACCTACCCTGTAATTCAGAATATTGCCAAAAATAAAAAAAAATCGCCTCCTCCAGAAAAAATTGCAATTCCAAAGCTGAAGAAGACATGCCCGGATAACTGCAAGGGCCCACTGTGCTCACCGCATTGCGACTACACCTGTGCAGCCAGCATCGGCGCCCCATCAAAGAAGTAACAACCTGTGCAGCCAGCACCGGTGCCCCACCGTAGAACTACAGCCTGTGCAGCCAGCACCGGCACCGTCGGGCGCACCAAGCCAGACCAAGGATAAGTGAACCGACAGCGCTACCAAGAGCGCATAATTTTTTTTACCATGCACTGCGTTGCATAATTTTTTTCATTGCACTGCGATGCATATTTTTTTTATATTATATAAAAACTTATGTAAAATTGAGCGACATTAAAGTTGCCCAATTAGCGTGTGGCCTGAAAACCATACAAAAACTAGGCAGTTTTTCCATTGTTAAAACGATACCTACGGCCCAATAAGGCAAATTTTTAATTAGATGAGCCAAACTAAATGGCAAATAAACTATAAATTAAATTATACGTCTAATAAAAACAGTCCTTTAGCAACTAACAGAAAAACACCCAAAATGGGTTTAGTAGAAGTAAAAGAAGTGGACTCCACAGCAAATGTTATAAATAAAATCGAGTCAAAAACAATAAATACAGATCTAACGAATATTTTATTATCAATTATTGTCTTTATTCTGAGCGCATTTATTTTGTACAAGGCATATATCTTTCATAACAAATGTATTTCAAAAAGAGCCATACATAAAAGCCAGGCTAATGATCTGGACAAAATATAAAATATATAAAGCTCCAAAAATAATTATTAACAAGATGTTCGAAATAAACAAAAAAAAAAAAAAGAAATAATAGAAAACTATCTTATATAAATATGTATGACCATATATTAATATATTGAATAATCTTATCTAATGTGCAACAAGATCAAATGAATAAATAAAAAAAAAAATAAAAACATATATATACAAAAATGAATACTACAGAGTGTATTAGAGTCACTCTTGATAAGGAGCCAAACTTTCAGAATAGGGTATTATCAATTATCGAAGAAGGAACTGAGGCTCTACTCGTAAATGAATTAGAATATGAGTACATGAACAGGTATAACTTAGACTTTTCTCCACTAATACATTGCTCATATACGCAAAAAGCAATTATATTGACCACCATCCCAGGTGTAAAAGTAAAACCCGTCATAAAAGAACTTTCCATACTTGGTAGAACACTAGATTTTGGTGTATATAAGACAACTTAGTATGGAATGGGATCAATTAGCAAAACAAATCAGGGAAATAAAAGAGAAATTCGAGAAATCTTACAAATGTGTAAGCCAGAATAGGTTAATCCAAAGAGAGACAATAAACAAACATGCGAGAATACTTGTCAAATCTTTTAACGAGTCAAGAATATTAGTGCATGAAAACAGGAGGACAATAAATGAAACAAACTGGTCAAAAATATCAAAATTATTGATCAAGTTACGTTCAAATTTAATAACAGTCAAAGAAAGGTATAAATTAGATATTTCTATACCTACAATCCTAAATACCCCTTTGACAATAGATACTAAAGAAAAACAAGAATTACCAGACCAAATAGAACTAGAATCAGCTGAGGAAGAAGATTCAGAATCAATCGAAAATGTTGATATAAAAGAAAAAGATCTACACGATCTAACAATTCCGGCGGTTATAAATTTACCGGAACAGGAAGAAGAAATTGAGGAGGAGAAAGAAGAAGAAGAATTAAACTCCTTAACAAGTGTAATAGAGACAACAGCATACATAATGACGGACGCAGCTGCCCAACGGGCCTACATAAAAGACATCTCAAATGCCATCCCAGAATTTAATGGGCAAAAACTTCATCTTCAAAGATTTATAACGGCCTTGAAGTTAGTCAACCTGACAAAAGGCACATTTGAGGACATAGCTGTTGAAGTAATAAAGTCCAAAATAATAGGATCTACCCTATACAAAATACAAAATGAAAACACTATAAGTGCCATTATAAAAAAATTGCAATATACTATAGTCGGTGAAACATCTGACGTAGTAAAGGCACAACCCAGAAAGGAAAAACCGCTGAAAAGTTTACCTCAGAAATTGATAACTTACGAAAGCTTCTTGAAGCTTCGTATATCGATGAGGGCTTACCAGCCGAACATGCTGATAAAATCAGTACCAAAGAAGCCATCACAACAATGGTCAAATTGAGAACATGGTAGACTCAAAACCATTCTTGAAGCAGGAAACTTCAATACAATGAATGAAGCCGTCACAAAGTATATACAATGTAGTACTGAAATGACTGGAAATGCCAATTCAATCCTATACGCTCAAAGAGGCCAAAGCCAGCGTGGTAATTACAATAATAGAGGTAATTATCGCGGCAGAGGCAATGGCCGCGGTTATTATAATAATAATAATTATAATAATAATAATTATAACAATAATTATAACAATAACAAGAGAGAACGCTATATTCGGGTTCGTGTCCCGACTATCTAATACCCGTCACTCAGCTAAAGGGAGTGCAAACGCTGTACTCGGGTCTGTGTCCCGACTTATAATCGTAACTCAGCTAAAGGGAGTGCGAGGGAGATAGATATAGAAATTTTGATTGCGTATAACTTTTTAATGAATGGTCCGATTTGAAAAATATCTTCTACATTTCGATAGGTATAAATATGCACAACAAAATTGCATTTATACTTCTCGGAAATCTTTAAAGGTGTGGGCGCCAGACACCTTTCAAAAAATGAGGGGGCGGTACCTTTTTGAAATAAACTTGCGCTGCGTAGGAACTCCAAGAATATGCATGCAAAATGCCAATCCTCTAGCTTTTATAGTTTCCGAGATCTCAGCGTTCATACAGACGGACAGACAGACGGACAGACGGACAGACAGACAGACGGACATGGCTAGTTCGACTCGGCTAGATGTCCTGATCAAGAATATATATACTTTATAGGGTCGGAAAAGCTTCCTTCTCCCTGTTACATACTTTTGCACGAATACAATATACCCTTTTACTCTACGAGTAACGGGTATAAAAATGCCGAAAACTCAAAAGAAAGGTGATCGGCTTAAGGAATGGTTGAAAGACATTAACGAGTCTGCCATTACAGTAATTGACGACAATCTATACTGCAAGTCCTGCCAAAAACATGTAAGAAATGTAAATTTATTAAATTATATTCCATCTTATAATTTTATGTCCTAGATTGGAAGTGATCGTAAGTCGCAACTTATACAACACATAAGAACAGAATTACATAAGCAAAAGCCAAATAGTATAACATCTAGAAACGAACAAGGAACTCCGTTTTTTTCCGATCTGTGTTAAGCCATGATAGCAGTTAACCTACCATTTAAATCAATTAACAACAACATTTTTAGAACTTTTTTACACAAATAATACCACTCGAAAGTACCATACGCAAAAACTATCTAGACAGAAGCTATCAAAAAGCCCTCCAAGAAATTAAAAATGAAATAGGGAATAACGCAATTTGGATATCAGTAGACGAGACAACCGACAGGAATGGACGTTATATAGCAAATTTAATAACTGGATCACTGGATGAGAAGAAGTCAACGCGTCCATATTTGATTGCTTGTCGTCAAATAGAAAAAGTCAACAACAGTACAATTTCTAGATTTGTAAACAATGGATTGAGAACTCTATGGCCAGACCTAAATGAAGAAAATGTACTGCTTATGGTTACAGACGCAGCTGCTTATATGATAAAGGCTGGTCAAAACTTGAAGGTATTTTATCCCAACATGATACATGTGACTTGCTTGGCCCACGGATTGCATCGGGTCGCAGAAACTATTCGAGGACATTTCCCAAAAGTCAACAAATTGTAACGAACTGATTTTTGTATGTCTGCTCGCTACGAGATTCGTGCGGCTAGCTCAGAGAAGTTATGTGTTCGTCCCACCAAATTTATATAAACGTGACCGCCCAGTAGATCAGTGAGAAAGCACAGAATTCACGGGCTCGAATTGGGTTTATTGCGGGTATGATTACAGCGGGTTTGATGGCTCGGTTGGCCTTGGTGTCGCCACTCGTGGTCCTTGGTGCCTCCTAGTGATGCTCGTCTCTGCACGTCGATGTGTCGCCTCGGTGATCGCCTTCCTCGTTGATTCCGTGCTCCGGTCTTGTAGCACCCTGTAGCTCCTTGTAGCTGCTCGGCGATGCTCGTCTCTAACGCGTTGACTCGACGACTACTTGTAGCGCCTCGGACTCGCGAGGAGCTCAGCCGTGCGGGCTTAGGGAAGCGTCACCGTTCTCAGACTAGGGTGAACAGGAGCTGCGCTCTACAGGGCAACGCCTATAGACACACAACCGCCTGTCCCTTGCTCTGTCCCGGATGGTCCCACTAGGCTCCTGCTCGGATCGCGCTGACAGTCTAGGTGGACACCTGGAAGCTGCCTAGTGCTTCACCTTGCTTTACGCCTGGTGTAAACGAACGTTCCACCCTGGCCTCACCCGCTAGCTCATTCTTGACGTTTCCGTGTAGCTCGATGTCCGATGCTCTGCTCCGGGATGCGCGGGTTGGGTGGTTGGACGTAGCGTGGCTTCTGGTACTTGGGGTTACGGACACGCCAGTCCCGGGCTCGTAAAACCGTGGGTCTTTCTAGGACCGCGCCTTGAACTGACAAACGGTCCGTTCTCTCTAGGACAGCGCCTTGAGATCACGACTGGCTTATTCTCTCTAGGACAGCGCCTTGAAATAATAACCGGCCTACGCTCGCCCTTTCTGGCTCGCAACACTCGGGGTCTGGGTCTCTCTAGGACAGCGCCTTGAAATGACCAACGGCCTGTTCTCTCTAGGACAGCGCCTTGAGATGACAATTGGCCTGTTCACTCTAGGACAGCGCCTTGAAATGATAACCTGTCTACGGCTCTCGCCCCGAGTTCACGACCTCTTGTCGCAGGACTTCACTGCTCGACTCTGAGGGACACGCCCGGCGCAAAGCGAGGCTTTAGTCGTACAGGAGTAGAAACAGTTTGCCTTGACTTAGCCGTGTGATGCCCTCCGGACCTCAGCTACCTGTGTCTCAATTCGGAGATTCCTGATGATCCAATCCCGAACGTCTCGACGTAGCGATCTTGCTCCTTGTAGGCTCCCACGGCGCTGCTTCCGACGACTTGACTTGTGTTTGCACTTGTAGATTACTTGGCACTGATTGACTGACTTATTCACTTTGATATCTTGACTGATCTTGACGGATTGATTCCTTGCGATCGACTCCCTCCTGTTGCCAGCGCCCGGCGGCTTTATATAGGGCCTCCGGGTACCGTTATGTCCCTCGTGCGCTCTGCCCGCGGCATCTCTCCACTCCGGGTCCAAAGTCCGTGGTCCCCGTTTGACCCACTTATCCTTCACGCACGGCCTTAATTTGTAGTTCTGCTCGTTGCTGCCGTCCCGCTGATTCATATGTTGCATGTGGCACGCCTGTGTGCCGCTCGGTTGCTGAGATGTGGCACTTGTCCTCCTGGTCCAAAGTTCACGGCAGAGTCCAAAGTCCGGTGCCGTTCCGTTATTCCCTTTTGCCCATACGGCACTTTGGCTCTGCCCGCGGAGTCTCCACTCTCTCACTCTCCGTACTCATTCTCCACCCTCTCTTTGGGAGAGTTCCCTCTCTCCGTAGTTAGATCCTCCAAACTCTCATTCTCCATTATCTATTCTCCAACCTCTCACTCTCCAAACTCTCTTCATCAGAGTTCTCTCTCCAAACTCTCACTCTCCAAACTCTCTTCGCCGCGCCGCTACTACGGTAATTCGCCGTAACTGGTAAGCGGCCGGCCATCCGTTATTTTAGCTGCTGCTATTTGTGATGAGTTATTCAACTCCTCACAAAATACATATCGAACGTTAAAAAAATATTTCTGAAATCTCCCCACCGTTGCGCCCAATACATATTGATGCTAGATATTGAATTACCGCCGGAGCCAATAATAACGAGATGGGGAACTTGGATTGAGGCTGCATGCTTTCATGCTACAAACTTTAATGGAATCAGTCGTGTAGGTTATTCTTATTTATTGACAGTAACTATTTACTACATATATTTGTAGGTTGTAAATTCTCTAGGAAGCGACGATGCTCAACCTATTCAAAATGTTCAGGAGCAACTAAAGGACTTAACTGTAAAAAGGGAACTCCTAACTATTCAGAATTACTTTTGCACCATGCCGTCAATAATTGAAAATTTAGAAAAAGGGTCCAATTCTCTGAAGCAAAATATGGTTCTGCTGAGCAAAGCTCAAGAAATGATAAATGACGTTCCAGAAAGCTTGGGAGATATATTAAAGAAAAAATTAAAGGATGTACTATTGAAAAGCCCGGACTTTAAAACGATTGAAAAACTGCATGACTCAATTAACAGCATAGATGGAATGAATTCGATTGACGATTTAAACATGGAAAATATCTATAAATATAAATATGCTCCATTGACGTCGTGCGATGTTGAAAGAAGCTTTTCCGCATTTAAGCTTTTACTCACAGACAAAATAACAAAATTAACTGTTGAAAATATAGAAAAAATTTTGGTCACATATTGTAAACAAAATTACAACTAAAATGTACTTTAACATCCTAACTATTGCTTAGCGTGATCCCCAAAGCACTAAATACACTCATATTAAATACGTATTTTTTCTGATTTTTTTGGTGTAATGGCGAATATATAAATTTGTTGCGTGTGGTTTTCAACAATTTTTTTTTTGTTTAAAACAAATTCCAGCCGAATTGGGGCTTTGCACTTTCAATTTCCCTGTGGATCGGCTAATGTGGCGGGTACAGTTTTCAAAAATTATATTGATTGGTCCAACTTTTTAAATTATAGAAATAAGCAGTAGTTTGATGAAAATGTTCACAAACTAACACGATTTTTGAAACCGATTTTCTTAAGATACGGTGGTGCGATTGTAGCTATTTTTATGTATACCCCTTCTGTCAGCTACAGAAATACATTTTAAACATTTTTACCATTAAGCTCGAAATATATGTGCCTGTAAGAGACAGAAACATATTCGACATATTTTGCATATTCTCGACATATTTTACATATTCTCGACATATTTTGCATATTCTCGACATATTTTGCATATTCTATTGCATAAAAAAATGCATATTTGCGATATGTCGTGGTCATTCGAATACCAATTTAATATAGTGCCTAAATCCAAAATTTGGCGGTATTTGAAGCAAAAATGAAGAAAAACATATAATCCGATGTCTACTTATAACAACTTTATATGTGTAGCTTACACTAGGGTTACTTGATACCTTTGTAAGTGCCGAAATCAAAGTTCATTTAAAGCAGAATGAGTCATTCTTATTTTGGACATTAATTATTGCTTTTTTCGAAATAAGCTTGGGTGGTGTTGGGATAAATGAGGAGCCAGATAGCGGTTTATATTGATTGAAATTCATTTCCAATCGAATTATGCGGAGTAGGGTCCACCCGCTATCCCTTTCCTCAAAAACTCTTCCATTTTTATTTTCAGATGGTCTGAGTGATTGGTGAATATGCGGTCTAAATCCGAGTGGCTTGTAACAACTTCTATTTTGCTTTGGAATTGTTAGTCTCTGTTTTTAAATCATCATCTTTCACGAGCATATATTCCGCAAAAAGCTCAAAATTAACTTTACCGGACATGTAGTTTTGAAGCACATTAAATAAATGAGATTTTAAAGCCTCTCCTGCTTAGAAGAGGAACTCTTCCGGGTATCTTAATTCCTCTCCTTCATTAACAAACATATAATGAAGGGATTCGACCCTTGAATCCATCCGAAATCTTTTTGATTCTTCCATCCAAAGATACCACAGCATTCATCTTGTGCTTCGCGGTGCGTGCATGGTGATTCCATTGAACTCCCACCGGGATGAAACGACGGCATGACTCACAATATTTTTGGGCTTGGTTATTCATTTTAATTTTTATTTTGGAAAGAATTACAATTGTAATTAATTTGTAGATTGTTTTAAATTTTTATTTTCTTTTCACAAAGTCAGTTGTGATGAAGTTAATTTGTAATTGTTCTCACAAAGCCACTTTTCAATTGAGGTAAACTCGTTGATAAGATCACTTTACTGTTTATCGAAACTAGTAAAAAGAGTAGTTCACTTCAAGAAATTTGAATACACTGATCTGAATTTAGCGAAATTCAGTCTTAAATATAACTTTGAGGATAGATTATTAGTATGAACTTAAACTTTAGAGTTTAATTTAAAAAATTCAAAGTTTTGATTGGTTGATGAAAATATTATCCTTAAATTTAATATAAGAAATTAGAGTTGCAACGAATTGATTGGTTGAAGACAATATTTTCCTTAAATTTAATATAAGAAATTAGACTTGTATTAATTTAATTGGATGATTCCATCGACTATTGATGGCGAGGGAGGGGTGAAAGTGAAAGTGAAAGGATGTTGACTACTCGGTTTCTATACACATTTGCATTTGTCTAACTAATCTTCTCAAAGGGATGATTGCGAGGGAAGGGATGGTGGTGGAAAAGCATGCTCCCCCATATGAAGAGGGGATAAAAGTGAGAAGTTACTGGGAAGAACCTTCACTTCGAATTGAAACTCCACTGGATCAGCAACAATCAAAAATCAACTAAACAACAAACAACAAAAAACAGCTATACAGTCAAACAACTAATCAGTTAAACAACAAACAGCTAATATCAACTAATCAGCTAAACAACAAACAGCTAATAACAAGTAATCAGTTAAACAACAAGGAACAAACAAGAGTTAAACATCAAGAAACATCAGTTAAGCAGCAATAACAACATCAAGAAACAACTACATCATCAAGATACAGCAGTTAAACAACAAAACATCATGAATAACAACCACGTGTGTGATGAAATCACCAAATTCCTCAAAAAAAATGGTGATTTCATTTTTGAGGATCATCGGAAAATCGAAATATGGCGTACGTATGCTAACATGTCCCTGGGCCGAAGATGAAGTAAGAGAGGGCCCGGATACTTGCCAATGTCACCAGGCACCATACCTTAGAATTAAAGCTATTGCTTTAATTAACAATTATAATAAACTTAACCTTAAATTTTAAAACAAATAAATAGTTAAACAATAAAAATATATTTGAATTTAAAATTTACATATTCTTTTGTTATTGGGGGATGGGTGATTTTTTCAAGAATTTCTTTCAGTTCAAAAAGTTAAAAAAAAAAATAAAATAAAAATATTTTTGAATTTAAAATTTACATATTCTTTTGTTATTGAGTTTCTCAGTGGCAAGCAAAGGGATCCCCTTTCAAGAGTGATTGCTTTCAGCTGTTTCTTTTGAACGTGACAACAGCCCGTGACATTCTATCACGTACCCGTGAGCACCACACTTTCTCAATCTAAGCAAAGGACACCCGTCACATCCCAGTAATTTCTCCTCCATTAACTAGGAAAACCCAACGCTACGATCACCTAACACACCTCAGTAATTTCTCCCCGTTTAACTAGAATAACCCAGATAACCAAAGGACACCCGTCACACCCCAGTAATTTCTCCCCCATTAACTAGGAAAACCTAAATATAACGCTATGATCACTCGTCACACCCCAGTTATTTCTCCCCCCATTAACTAGGAAAAACTAAATATAACGCTATGATCATCCGTCATACCGTGTGAGCACCACACTTTCTTAATCTAAGCAAAGGACACCCGTCATACCCCAGTAACTTCTCCCCGCTTAATAAGAGTCCCGATTTTGGACCGAATTTCGGGATCTGTTTCCTAAATACAAATCCTATATACAAAAGCTGGTTATAACTATTGTGGTCCCTAATTAACGATTACTCGTCACGCACCATTAACTTTAATTACCCCACACCTGTCACATTGTCCTAATTTATTACCCTTATTAACGACCACTTGTCACGCACCATTAACTTTAATTACCCCCACACCTGTCACATTGTCCTAATTTATTACCCTTATTACCCTAATTAGCATAATTAATTACCTCCCCTTCCACTTTTGTATCCAGCATTTGTATCCAGAACTCTCATTTATATACTACTTGTCTCCTACATTACTTTTACATTATTTATTTATTTTATAAGTCATCCCAACGCTACAAGGTTCGAGCTTATTATTAAGGCGCTGGTTACAAAAACGTACCAATTAAGGTAAACATATTTAAACTTATTATCTAATACAGCACTTATATTTAATATTTAATATTTAGGTCGCTTTAAATTTATTAGTTTTGGTTAATATGAAATAATTATAAAAAACATTTTTAAGGGCTTAAGGAATTTTAACTTTTAAGGTGTGAGATCAATTTTAATTTAAATTACGTTGCGCTGCTTATATTTTTGATGCTATTAGGTAGCTGATTCCATAGTCGAACAGAGTATACGAAAAATTGTCTTTCTGATAGCATTTACCTGTGCCTGACTGAAGTGATATTGTTTACCCTTCGTTATGTTGTAAATTGTAATTTTTCGTATAAGTAGGATGGTTCTTTATGAGTATTAATTTTGTGTAGGAGAAGTAGTACTCTAAGTTTTATCCAATCCATTAAGTTTAGGTGAAAGATTTTATATGTAAAGTTAGAAACATGGTCCGCACTGCGTAAATCAAAGACAAAACGACCGACATTGTTCACAGCTACTCTAAGTTTATTCAGGCTGCATGAGTCACAGTTTGCAAAGACTTCTAATCCATAGAAAAGTTGTGGAATTATACAGGTTTTTGCAATTAGTAGACGGATGTTTGTGGGCAGAAAACGTTTTGATGATGACAGCGATCTTAGTGTGCCATACGATTGACCCACTGCCCTTGAAATATGGTCATTCCAGGACAGTGTTATGTTAAAAATAAATCCTAGGTTGGGTGCATTGTCCACGTATTTCAGAAAACTATTCTTAATACTTAAAGGTAGTATGTTTTCAATTTGAATTTGCCTTTTGTGAATGACCAGACACACGGATTTTGCAGCGTTCAGACCTAGGCCATTGCTTTTTGGCCACTCACTAACATGGACAAGCTCACTATTACAGACAGTTACACACTCGTGAATTCTATTAAGAGGACGAGTAACATACATCTAGACGTCACCAGCGTACATATGAATATCACAGTTAGACATGAAATTAAGAAGGTCATTGTTATATAACGTAAATAACAGAGGACCAAGAACAGAACCATGCGGAACACCACGGTTAAGAAACACAAACGAGGATAAAATGTTAGACAAAAACACTGATTGACGGCGATTGCTCAGGTACGAAGTCATTAGCTTAATTGCAGTGGTTGAAAAATTATATAAATTTTTTAATTTCGCACATAAAATATTGTAATTTACTGTGTCGAATGCCTTACTATAATCAAGTAAAACTAACAATGTCACATTGGAAGAATCTATTTGTTCTCGTATATCCTCTGCTATTTTTAAAATGGCGGAAGTGCAGCTCCTGTGTCTTCTAAAGCCAGATTGTTTATCATTGAGCACTTTATTGTTTATTATAAAGTTATTTATTTCTGCCGCCATTAGGTTTTCGAAAATTTTGGACAGGTATGGGAGAATTGATATGGGCCTATATTCTTTATTTTTCTTTGGAATTGGGTGAATCTTGGCAACTTTCCAGCTGTCTGGAAACACGGATGTCATGATCGCAGTATTAAAAATGTGGGTGAGAAATACAAGTATTCGTGGGAGTAAAATCTTTATAAATTTTGGGTTAACATCGTCCAATCCGGTAGCATTCGATTTAATTTTAAGAATACATTCAAGGACATCACATTGACTCACACACACAAACCTAAATCTATTATCACATATATTTTCAGGTACTTGTTGTTGGTTCAGGTATATACTATCAGTGACTTCAGGTACATTGCATTCCGTGAACTGCCGATTCAAGGCATCTACATCTACATCTTCTAAAAGGCTAGTTTTTGCTCTCGATATTCCTAAATTTTTTATTACCTTCCATGTTTCGGTCGATGATTTTGTGTTATAAAACTTGCGACTGTAAAAGTTAGATTTGGCCGAATCGATTAGGTTTGTCACATTCTTTCGTAGCATTTTAAAAGTGGTACACAGTGCTGAAGTATTGTATCGTTTCCACTTGTTATATGCCTCGTTGCGCTTTTTGATGGCTGTCTTGATTTCAGAGTTAAACCATGGTTTTCCGGATGCCCGGAGGATTTTACTTCGTACCGGCACAAATTCGTTATAAAGGTAGCTGATATTATTTTGAAAAAAGGTCACTTGTTGGTCTACTGATGGTAAACTATAAATATCGATCCAATTGCACAAATCAAATTCCGCGCCTAGATGGTCATAGTCTATATTTTTAAAGTCCCTAAATATTATTGTTTTGTCAAGAACTGGCAAGTCAAAGTTATACGTCAAGAAGATTAGGTCATGTTTAGAGAAGGACGGCACAATCAATTGGTCATAGATAACTACTTTTCCAATGTTGGTCACAAAAAATAAATCTAACAGTGTGTTGCGCGATTTGGTAAAATGTGTTAGAAAGGATGAGTTCACCAGGTTGATTCCTAGTGATTCAATGCTATTTTTCAGATGGGTTTCTCTTAGGACATCACTATTGAAATCACCTGCTAAGATGATATTACAGTAATTAACAGAGATATTTGACAGCAAATTGATGAGATCATCGTAGTTGACATTAAAATGAGGGCGATAAGTACACCCAATTAATATTTTTTCGGATTTATTTCGGCTGCTATTTTCCAGAAATAAATATTCTATTGCACTGTTCTCAGGATGTTTACATATGGACTTGGTAGCTAATTAATTGCTGACGTAAATTGCGACTCCTCCCCCGTGACTGTCACGATCTGCACGAAAAAGATTGTATCCATCACACGACACTAACATATCACATAAATTCGGAACAAACCATGTTTCAGAAATACATATAACATCTACGCACGAATTTACAAACAAATATCTAAATTCTTCAATTTTCTTAGTCAGACTTTGCGCATTAATATGACAGATTTTAAGGCCGGATCTCTGCTTCGTAAGAACTCTTAATAAGGCAAACGTATTCGATTGATGTGATCTCCCATTTTGTATAAACGTGAGAATAAAGAAAAAGCGGACGCAATTAACTGAACATATACTACATTTAAAACAAGTGTATTTACTCGCGAAATGAATTACTAGCGATATTATCCGCCAGACCGGTAGAAGCTGTCATCTTTGAAAGCTCCCTCTCGGTCTGCACGCACAGAGCATTCCCTCCTGCGGTTAAATTGCCTATATTTAGCGGTGAATTTGTAGATTGGCCGGCATTTAAGGAAATATTTGAAGCGCGAGTTCATAATAGCCCTAGACTCACTGATCTACATCAATTCCATTACCTCGAAGATTCTTTGTCAGGGGAAGCCATCAAAGATATTCAACATCTAACACTGATCGAAACAAATTATCCTGTAGCTTGGAAAATGTTATTAAACTTATATGATAATAAGCGTGTTCTGTTTCAACATTAAATGCAGGTATTAGAGCAACAGCCCATGGTGCAGAGCGATTACGCTGTTTCGCTTAAGGGGTTTTTACAAACTTGTCGTTCTTGTATTAAATCATTGGAAAAGGTTGGCCTTAACCTTTTCGATCAAAGTCATGTCATAGTTTACATGGTGACGAAGAAAATACCTGCGGAGCTGCGGTTGGACTGGGAAAAATCCCTGGCTACCTCACAGGAGTTACCAACATTCGAAGAATTGTCCGCGCATCTCGATGGACAATACAGGACTATGCTTACGTCCGCCAGTGGCGAGAGGACAACATTGTCTAACAAGGATCGAAAGGGAGCATCGGGATCATCTGAGAAGCGCCGAGATGTGAAATCCTCCTTTGTCGCCCGATCGGAGCAGAAATGTTCCATATGTTGCAAGAACGGTCATTCTGTCCAAGATTGCAAGGTTTTCGAAAGCATGCATTTAACTGCACGGAGGGAAGCTGTTATGAAGCAACGTTTGTGCTTCAACTGTTTGGGGAATAACCATAACTCACGAAGATGTAAACTTAAAAACAATTGTTCGATTTGCGCAGATCGGCATCACACGCTCATACATTTAGATTGGGTTCGTCTGACTAAAGAGCCAAATGAGCAGGTTCATCAAGTTACTTCCAACGCAATTAGCGGGACTTCGAGTACAACTGGGACTAGTTATGAAGTGCTATTGCCAACAGCGTTAGTTTTGATCCAGTCCGCAGAAGGGTTTATACTACAGTTCCGAGCATTTCTGAACCAAGGATCGCAAGCTTCGTTTGTATCGGAAAACGTAGTTCAGAAGTTGGGACTAACTCGTCAAAAGGCATACATTAAGGTTAATGGACTGGCCAACGCCCGAGTAACCGAAGCGTCTTCTTGCGTTCTTTTATGTTTTGGATCAAGGTTTGAGCCACAGGCAAGGTAGAGTGTGACTGCGTATGTGTTACCAAAGGTGAGTAAGCGCATGCCAAATCGCCGTTTATCTGTGGAAAAATGGTCTCAATTTGAACAGCTTTGCCTGGCTAATTATGTTGTTTCACAAGGTGTGGACATATTGTTGGGGAGTGATATCTATGATGAATTGATGCTAAGTGAAAAACATCGTGGACCGGATGGCTGGCCTATTGCTCAAAGCACACGACTTGGATTTATTATATCAGGAAAAGTTAAGGAACCCATCACAAGGGTCTCGGTGCATACGGTGACCGTTATCAAGGACGAATCATCTGCGGAATTAGAAGGATTACTTCGCAGATTCTGGGAATTTGAGCAGTTGGATGAGGTAGAAGAAGCTTTGTCGAAGGAAGATTTGTGGTGTGAGGAACATTTTGTTAATACACATGTGCGGTTACCTTCAGGGAAATATCAAGTGCGATTGCCATTTCTATCCACTTTGGATCCCCAGTTAGTAATTGGGTCGTCGCGTCAAGGTGCTTTGAAACGGTTGAGCCATTTGGACAAGCGTTTACGCAACGATGCCAACCTGAAGGAGGTGTATTCCAAAACAATAAAGGAATATTTGGAGTTGGGCCAAATGGAAAAGGTTGTTACACAAGCTGGGCAAACGAAAGAAACGGGCTACCCGGGGGAGCCATACATTGTTATTTACCTCACCACCCAGTTATCAAGGAATCGTCAACGACCACCAAGGTGCGCGTCGTCTTTGACGGATCGATGAAGACGAGCAATGGGAAACCTTTGAATGAAATACTGCAATACAGCAATACTGATCAACTGGAGAGTAATAAGATTTGCATTCCTTGCGGACGTGGAATAAATGTATAGATGTATTAATATATATAAGAGGGATGCTCAATTTCAAAGAATTTTGTGGAAACCGGACAACACTGTTCAGGTAGAGGAATACGCCTGCTGCACGGTCATGCTTGGCACGAGCTGCGCTCCGTATCTGGCCATTAGAGTTATACAGCAGTTAGCCGAAGATGAAGAGCATAATTACCCGCTGGCAGCCAATGTACTTAAACGTCAGATGTATGTGGACGACGTTTTATCTGGAGCAAATAGGATTCCCGATGCAAAAGAACTGCTCAAGTTAGAGGAATGATGAGAAGCGGATCTTTTGAGTTGCGAAAATTGGCCAGCAACTGTCCTCAATTGTTGGAAGGAATGCCTCTAGAACATCGGGAAACCAAAGAGCCTCTAAACTTTCAAGGCGACGAGACGATTAGAGCATTAGGATTATATTGGAAACCCAATGAAGATGAGTTTCGATTTCAACTTAATTTTGATCTCCCGGTAGGTACACCAACGAAGAAAAAGATGCTTTCGACGATTGCAAGGTTATTCGACCCAATGGGATGGTTGAGCCCAATCACCGTTGTTGGAAAGCGAATGGTGCAAGCCCTGTGGAAGACAAAACTTAGTTGGGACAACCACGTACCATTGAAACTTCAAAAGGAATGACAGAAATTCATTCAAGAGCTGCCAAACTTGTCTAAGATTCATATACCGCGCTACATTGCTTGGGGAATGTCAAAGGGAACTCCACAGTTACACATATTCTGCGACGCGTCAGGATACGCGTACGGTGCGGCGGCTTACTTACGAATTCCGATAGGAGAGAACGCCTTTCATGCGGAACTAATTTTAGCGAAATGCAAGGTAGCGCCTATCAAGCCGCAGCTTACGATTCCAAGAGCGGAATTGTGTGCAGCAGTCATTGCTGCGAAAATATTTAAGTATTTAAAGGATCACTTAACTATTCATATTGATTTTGCAGAGACTGTCTTTTGGTCAGATTCGATGATCGTTTTGAACTGGATCCAAGGAGGTGCTGCAAGGTGGAAGGTTTTCGTTGCCAACCGCAAAAGCAAAATTTTGGAGCTATGCGATGGGAAACAATGGCGACATATAGCATCTGAGGATACTCCTGCCGATCTTCTAAGTCGGGAAATCAGTGTTACTAAATTAGCATCGTGCCAATTATGGTGGAATGAAGTTCAAGCTTAAGTTAGAGGAATGATGAGAAGCGGATCTTTTGAGTTTGCGAAAATGGGCCAGCAACTGTCCTCAATTGTTGGAAGGAATACCTCTAGAACATCGGGAAACCAAAGAGCCTCTAAACTTTCAAGGTGACGAGACGATTAGAGCATTAGGATTATATTGGAAACCCAATGAAGATGAGTTTCGATTTCAACTTAATTTTGATCTCCCGGTAGGTACACCAACGAAGAGAAAGATGCTTTCGACGATTGCAAGGTTATTCGACCCAATGGGATGGTTGAGCCCAATCACCGTTGTTGGAAAGCGAATGGTGCAAGCCCTGTGGAAGACAAAACTTAGTTGGGACAACCACGTACCATTGAAACTTCAAAAGGAATGACAGAAATTCATTCAAGAGCTGCCAAACTTGTCTAAGATTCATATACCGCGCTACATTGCTTGGGGAATGTCAAAGGGAACTCCACAGTTACACATATTCTGCGAATTCCGATAGGAGAGAACGCCTTTCATGCGGAACTAATTTTAGCGAAATGCAAGGTAGCGCCTATCAAGCCGCAGCTTACGATTCCAAGAGCGGAATTGTGTGCAGCAGTCATTGCTGCGAAAATATTTAAGTATTTAAAGGATCACTTAACTATTCATATTGATTTTGCAGAGACTGTCTTTTGGTCAGATTCGATGATCGTTTTGAACTGGATCCAAGGAGGTGCTGCAAGGTGGAAGGTTTTCGTTGCCAACCGCAAAAGCAAAATTTTGGAGCTTTGCGATGGGAAACAATGGCGACATATAGCATCTGAGGATACTCCTGCCGATCTTCTAAGTCGGGAAATCAGTGTTACTAAATTAGCATCGTGCCAATTATGGTGGAATGAAGCTCAAGCTTAAGATAGAGGAATGATGAGAAGCGGATCTTTTGAGTTGCGAAAATGGGCTAGCAACTGTCCTCAATTGTTGGAAGGAATACCTCTAGAACATCGGAAAACCAAAGAGCCTCTAAACTTTCAAGGTGACGAGACGATTAGAGCATTAGGATTATATTGGAAACCCAATGAAGATGAGTTTCGATTTCAACTTAATTTTGATCTCCCGGTAGGTACACCAACGAAGAGAAAGATGCTTTCGACGATTGCAAGGTTATTCGACCCAATGGGATGGTTGAGCCCAATCACCGTTGTTGGAAAGCGAATGGTGCAAGCCCTGTGGAAGACAAAACTTAGTTGGGACAACCACGTACCATTGAAACTTCAAAAGGAATGACAGAAATTCATTCAAGAGCTGCCAAACTTGTCTAAGATTCATATACCGCGCTACATTGCTTGGGGAATGTCAAAGGGAACTCCACAGTTACACATATAATGCGACGCGTCAGGATACACGTACGGTGCGGCGGCTTACTTACTAATTCCGATAGGAGAGAACGCCTTTCATGCGGAACTAATTTTAGCGAAATGCAAGGTAGCGCCTATCAAGCCGCAGCTTACGATTCCAAGAGCGGAATTGTGTGCAGCAGTCATTGCTGCGAAAATATTTAAGTATTTAAAGGATCACTTAACTATTCATATTGATTTTGCAGAGACTGTCTTTTGGTCAGATTCGATGATCGTTTTGAACTGGATCCAAGGAGGTGCTGCAAGGTGGATGGTTTTCGTTGCGAACCGCATAAGCAATATTTTGGAGCTATGCGATGGGAAACAATGGCGACATATAGCATCTGAGGATGCTCCTGCCGATCTTCTAAGTCGGGGAATCAGTGTTGCTAAATTAGCATCGTGCCAATTATGGTGGAATGAACCGCCGTGGCTGAGACTTAAAGATTGTTAGTGGCCATCGACAAAACTAGATCCTGGAACCGATATGCGAGTCACCAGCGAACAGAAGCAGATGCACTGCAACGCTATTTCTGTGGAGAAAGAGAACGGATCCGATATATTCGCATCCTGGCATATATTCATTGATTTATAAAGAATTGCAATATATCGAAATCTGCTCGAATAGTAGATTCTCTCACGGTAAGCGAACTTTCTGAAGGGTTTTTGTGTGCGGTTCGTATGTGCCAAAAAGAAGGCTTTACAGGCGATTGGAGACTACTATCGGATGGGAAAATGTTACCTAAGCAAAGTCCGCTATCAACACTCAATCCGTATTTTCATGAATCGGAAAAAATCATTCGACTTGGAGAACGCTTGAGGGACGCACTGCTGCCGATGGCGGAAAAACACCCATACATTCTACCTTATCAGCTTTCATTTACAAGCTTGGCCATTCGGTATAGCCATGTCAGCACCTTACATGGAGGTGCGGCCCTTACACTCAATCATATCAGGAAAAAATGTTGGATCATCAACGGACGTAACGCCGTACGAAGAGAAATCCATAAATGTATTGTTTGCTATAAATTTAACCCTAGTATTACATGCCAAATGATGGGTAATCTTCCACCGGCCAGGATTCGGCCACAGAAGGCTTTTACGTCAGTTGGGATTGACTACGCGGGACCGTTCAACATATCGCCATCTAAAGGAAGAGGACGGACTTCGGTTAAAGGCTATATAGCGGTTTTTGTATGCCTTGTAACAAAGGCTATCCACCTAGAACCAGCGTTAAGTCAATGAAACACCACTTAAAAAGGACAGTTGGTGATCGTACACTCACATACGAGGAATTGGCCACTGTATTAGCTCAAATTGAAGCGTGCTTAAATTCTCGTCCGTTGTGCCCGCTAAGCAATGACCCGGAAGATTTGATGGTCCTAACTCCAGGCCATTTCTTAGTTGGGGATGCTTTACTCGCTATGCCAACAGAACAATCCGATAAACTAATGCCACCGAGAGATGGAGGAACTGTCAGCACTTGGTTCAGCAATTTTGGAAGCGTTGGTCCTCGGATTATCTATCACGCTTGCAGCGGAGACCGAAATGGTTGGAAAATAGGCGTAACTTGCAGGCTGGAGATCTAGTACTCATTAAAGATGAACGTTTGCCGTCAAATCTATGGGCTTTTGGCCGAATTACTGAAACTCATGGCGGCCAAGACGGTTTGGTTCGAGTGGTTACACTCCAGTCTCAGAGTGGTATTATTAAACGGCCAGTAGCAAAATTGTGCCCATTACCCATACAAGATAATTGGTTAAATCGTGACCTTGACCCTCCACAGAATTCTAAGTTGCATTACCCTTTTAGTGTACAACCTTCCGAAGACGTTGAGAAGCAGTTAATAATATTCTAATAATATCATTAGGGGGGAGAATGTTTGGACTGTATATTGTCAGCACGAGAACTTGCAGTGTAACTGACGTCACACTGTAAGCTCTCTAGTTACAGACATTCTTCTTTTCCCTTTATTCGTAGTCTTGTTCGAAAGATCGAACCATATCACAGTTAATTTGTTCATATGCACATACATAATTTGGAGAGCTGCAGCTTCGGTGAAATGAAAGGTAAAACCGACAATTTAGTCTGCGAGCGACAGTCAATATATTCAGAAGCACCCTCTGTGCTCTTCTCTTTTATATTTCCTTACATAACCTAATTAAATCGAACGCACATTTTTGGAACCTTTCGACTTCTTATTTGGGACCGTGGGAAACAGACCGCTACTCCGAGGAACTTCTAAAGCCGCCACAGGTGGACAATCACTCTGTGCGCCGCATCATATTTTGCTGAAGATTGGGGCTCCGTCGGTACGCAGCCACAGCCAACACAGTTAGAGTTTCAAATCGTACTACACTTTTAAAAAATATAAATTTTTGGGTAAGTTACATTAAAAAACAAATCGTTCGTCACCTTTCTCTACAAATTTTAAAAGTGCATAAAAATAAGGCTTCACGCCAAACTCTGTAGGATTTAGCTCCGTTGGAATTTCGAATTTTAATTTTACAGAAATATGCTCAGTAGATGTAAGCAACACTTTTAAAAAATATTGATTTTTGATTCACCTTACCCTACACTCCCCTAAACATTAAAAGACGAATACAATAGATACTATAAATATAGTAAAGTAAAATAGTAATTTCAAAATACGACAGCACAGTAATACTTTAAACTTCAAAATCCATTTAATATAATTTAAATTGGGCACCGTAATTAGTTGACCGAACGCTTTAAAATTCGTTTTTGTTGTGAAATATTGGCGATGCGTGCAGCTGCGCTTTGCAAATGAATACGTGTTTACAGTTTTAATTCTATTGTTAGAAAGTCCCGTTAGATATCCAGAAAGAACCCGCTTTGCTATGTAGAAGCTTGGTCATTTTAGAGGCGATTTGGTTACTTTTTGTTGTTATGATTTTTATACCCGTTACTCGTAGAGTAAAAGGGTATATTGTATTCGTGCAAAAGTATGTAACAGGTAGAAGGAAGCGTTTCCGACCCTATAAAGTATATATATTCTTGATCAGGGTCACTAGCCAAGTCAATCTAGCCATGTCCGTCTGTCCGTCCGGATGAACGCTGAGATCTCGCAAGTTTATTTCAGTCGAGGGCCACGCCCCCTCCAACGCCCACAATCGCCTACCACCCACAATCAAACGATTTAAAAAGTTGTCTCGCGCCCACACCTTTCAAGATTTCGGAAAAGTAAAAATGCAATTTTATTGTGTTTATCAATACCTATCCAAATGTAGAAGAAATTTTTTAAGTCGGACCATTCTTTAAAAAGTTATGCCTGATCAAAGTTTTCTATTTCCATCTCCCTCCCACTCCCTTTTGCTGAGTAACGGGTATCTGATAGTCGGGGCACCCGACTATAGTGTTCTCTCTTGATTTAATTTTGTCCTATCGGCGCAACCACTGTGCATTGGAAAAATCCGACTCCGACACAGTGTAAGATTTTGCCAATCTAGGGAGTCGTATTTTTTGAGACATCGGCTGGAAATTTTGAGTGAATATTCTAGTATGCCCAAAGATTATTTTAAATAGGGCGCGCAAAAAACTTATAAGAAGGTTTATTTAAATTAAAGATGTTTAGCTGAGTAACGGGTATCTCTTGTTTGTTAGAATTTTTGACAACTTAATTATATTTATACCCGTTACTCGTAGAGATAATGGGTATATTGTATTCGAGTCGATCTAGCCATGTCCGTCTGTCAGTCCGTCCGTATGAACGCTGAGATCTCGGAAACTACAAAAGCTAGAAAGTTGGGATTACCCACACATATTCTTGGGCTTCCTACGCAGCGCAAGTTTATTTCAGCCGAGAGCCACGCCCCCTCTAACGCCCACAAGCACCAACAAACGATTTTAAAGTGTGTCTAGCGCCCACATTTTCAAAAATTTCGGATAAGCTTAAACGCATTGGCGTTTTTGCGTTTATTTATACCTATCGAATTGTAGAAGACATTTTTCAAATCGGACCATTCGTTAAAAAGTTATGCCCGATCAAAATTTTATATCTCCATTTCCCTCGCACTCCCTCTAGCTGAGAAACGGGTATCTGAAAGTCGAAGTTCTCAACTATAGAGTTTTCTCTTGTTATATCCTTGCAGAGTTTATTATAATTTCAGTCAGAAGTTTGTAACGCAGTGAAGGAGGCGTTTCCGTCCACATAAAGTATATTTATTCTTGATCAGCACCAATAGCCGAGTCCATCTAGAAATGTTCGTCTGTCCGTTTCTATGCGAGAGTCGAGGAGAGTCTATATAGGAGTCGAGGGCTCTGGGGGCTGCTTGACTGTTCGAAAAGGTGAAGATGTCTGTGTCGTAATGTTCTGATGTATCCAGATGGGATTGCGACGACTTCCGCTTGGAAAACACTATCTGGTAATCAAAATAAAACTTGTATGTCTAATTCAGGCGGGAAAAGTCCACCACCTGTTTGTAAGTTAAGCTTGGAGCCATCTGTGTATATATTGACGGCGTTTTCGATCTAGTGTGGGAGGTGGTCCCAGACTGTGCGGGTAGGTATGAAACTCGTGTACTTTTTTTAAAAGTTGACTATTTTTAATGGGACGTACTCTGTTATGTGTGGAATAGAATTCTGATTTGTTAGTATAGTAGAGCAATAATTTAAGCTTGTTGTCCAAGAGCCTCAGCGCTGTTGCTAATGCCCAGCTTTTGGCAAGCAGGTCTAGGATAAGAATTGTATTTAATGCTTCAGTGGATGGTGCAGGCGCCCAGTTGCAAACACGGCAACCTACAAAGTCAAGATCGGGCATGCAGTAAGCACATTCTGCAGGGTCAGCCGACCCAACTACGGTAACTGTTAAGATATTCAAAACATACTGACCTACTCAGTAACCATATAGTGTAATATAACCCATTCCACTATTCTTTACACTAAACTTCCGTTCTACCCAAGTAGTATATAAGCTTTTACCACCTTTATAATAAATCAGCTATTAACCCATCTTATAACTCCCCGGTCTTACTTTCTGATCTCCGGAAAAAGGCCTCGTAATTCCAAAGCGTCTCCGTGCCTACAGTGCGAACTATTACTGTTCCTCGGCATAGACACTGGGTTAACACCCAGTCCCCAGCGCGCGGTCTACCTTAAGAGTGTGGATACTTTGCTCTACTGAAGTAAGTTCTGCACTAGTGTTGGGTAAAAACTGTTCATTTGGGTGAACATGTTCACTTGCTCTTTTTTTCTTAATGAGTCAACTCACTCACTTTGCTCACTTGCTCACTTGTTCACTTGCTCACTTGCTCACTTGCTCACTTGCTCACTTGTTCACTTGTTTACTTGCTCACTTGTTCAGTTGCTTACTTGCTCACTTGTTCTGTCCTTAAATTTCTCACTGGCCCTGAGAAAACCGCTAATTGACTGTAAAACCGTATGCAAAATGCATCAAAATAGTAAAATAAAAATACTTTTTGAACCAAAAACAGCAAGAGATCAACTTAGCAAGTGAACTAAAAGAAATCAAATAAGAGAGCAAAACTGAACAAGTGAACAAAAAAGAACCAGTAAAAGAGCAAAACAGAGCAAGTGAACAAAAGGGAGCAAGTGAGCAAAAATGAACAGGTGAACAATAAAGAACAAGTTCGAAGGAACATCTTTACTCACTCAGTTTAGAGAGCAACTCTTTTTTGTTTACTCACTCATGAGCAACCCAACACTATTCTGCACTCGCTTTTAAGAGTCGCCAGGGTCGTGTTTTACCAATGCGGTTTGTGTTTTGTTTTGACTGTTCTGCTAAATCAAGCCTTTTTTTATCTCTTCACGGTAGACGTCAATGAATGTATTGACTAGGTTATCTAATTCTTGACTGTTTCTTGTGAGTAGTTTTTTGTAGTAACCCCAGTTAGTTAGTCTTAGATTTGTATTTTTCTCGGCGGGAGGGCATATATATATACCGGTGGTCAAAAAATGAGAATTCGACTTACACTTTACACGCTTCAAGTTGATTGAGTAGGCGATCAGATATGAGGGTTATGTCTCAAACTTCTCTTAGAAAGTTGAGTTATTAAGATTTTGTAGCAAATAAAAAGATTTGATTGATCTCCTTCAATCCTTCAGTCATAGAGAAACTCACCCCTTTCGTTCGAGTTTGTATGTGTGTTTAGCTTCAGCTTGGCCGTTTTGAGGTCGCCTGCGCTAAACTGTGGATGTAGCGTTAATGTGTGTTTTAGTAAGAATGCAGGTCCTGGGTTAACCCTAACACTTTATGTTAAAAATCTTGTATAGGGGAGCTGTTAAGCCACAGATGTTGTTTCCAACAATCCAAGGCTCTTAGATGAGGACTACGTCTATTGTGCATGTTGACCGGCGGGTGAAAAGGGCAGGAGATGCTGTCTTGCTGTGATGCAGATTAATCTATAAGTACTGCACCATCTTGAGGGCTGAACTCGGACTGGGTACCCTCAGCTTCCGTCACTATGTCCTGGAGCATACTGCGCCCCAGTCGGTTTGTGTCATGTATGCACAGCTACTTTTGGATCACGCTGAGCTTCGAATCGGTTGACACGTACCTTGCGTGGTTGGTCTCCTCATCGTCGCCGGGGATTCATAAGACGCGCAAGCAGTCATGCTGTCTGCGGCTAGCTTTCCCGTGTCGTATATGCTGAGTTGCACCTTATCAAACCCGTAATTCATCCGGTCTTGTGAAGCTACGAGAGGTCCCAGGAATGTTTGGTTGAGCAGAATGACCACGTTCATTGTGACGCATCGGTCTTCTATACTTATACCACTTTCCAACCTTCTGTCGTAAGCTTCGGGGGGCTGCGGGTGCCATAGCAGCGAGCTTCGGACAGGGTGCAGGCCAATCACATAAGTGAGTGCCGCAGCACGTAGGGAAATTGTGGGCGGTTTTTTAAAAAAATTTGAATATTAAAATTTTATTATTAAGATTTTTTCTCTATACTATGTTTTATTTTTCATATTGTTTTAAAAAAGCTAAGTCCGATCGAATACCAGCAGGATACTGCGGGAAAAGGTCCAACCTGCCCGAAATACCAGTGCACACGCACTAAATCCCCCAGGCGGGGAAATGTCGGTCAGGGGACCGAGGGCCTAGGAGTTGTGCCAAGCGATAGTGGAGGCACGCCGGCAAATAAAGGCCTGGCGCCGCCGCCTAATGCCGACGGCTTTCATACGCCGTTGTCCAGTCTACCGGACTGGGCCAACATGGGAGCAGACCCTTTTTAAAAAAGCAATGCGATGCTGAGATCTCCAGAAAAAAGGGTGGAGTGCGGTGGCAAGCAGCCAGGCACCCCCCCAGCAGGAGAAAAAAGCAGCCCAAAAGCAGCTGACGAAGAGCAAGGGGGACGTGCTAAAACAATTGACTGGCCTGGGATCGAAGGCCAGGGAGCTGAAGAAGCTCATGTATGGAATGCGCTCCATCACAAACCCCATGAGGGATATTGTCGGCGAAATCGACTATCTTCAGAGGGAAGTCTTGTCGGCTGTGCAGTGCATAATCGACGAACTGGAGAAGGCTAAGGAGACAGCCAGGAAAACCTGCGCAGAAGTGCTCGCGAGCGGAAACAGCAAGCGACCCAGGGGCCAAGAAACTGGGAAAACGCTAGCTGCACCAGCAAAAAAGGCGATGCATAAGGCACCGGCAAGCGATGCCAGCCTAAGTGGAAAAAAGGTGAGCACCAGCAAGCCCCAAAAACCTGTGAAGAAGCCAGAGGAATAGCACCAGGTGAAAAAGAAGGAAAGGAAGCCCAGGATGCGACCGCCTCGAAATGATGCGATAGTGATCGCATCGTCTACTGGAGGGTCCTTTGCGGATATCCTCAAAAAGGTTAAGACTGAACCGCAGCTGAAAGAGCTTGGACAAGCCGTACAGGCTGTCAGGCGTACAGCTAAGGGGGAACTCCTAATCCTCCTAAACAAAGTATCCGATCCTAAAACCGCGGAGCTTCAGTCCACAATGAAGGCGGTCCTGGGCAGCACTGTGGACGTCAAAGCACTGACTGAGACACTGCTGGTCGAGGTAAAGGACATAAATGAGATCACAGAGAAAGCGGACATTCTATGTGCGGTAAAATCGCAGTTTGATGTGGAGCTGCCAGAATCCGCGGTGGTCAGTCTAAGGGCGGCATACGGTGGCACCCAAACCGCTACACTTAGAGTCATGCCCGACATAGGGAGACGGCTTATTGAGAAGGGTAGAACTAGGCTGGGTTGGTCCTCGTGCCGAGTCCGCCCAAAGATAACACCTAAAAGGTGTTTTAAGTGTATGGAGTTTGGCCATATAGTTGGGAATTGCAGGACCCATGAGGACTGCTCAAAATGCTGCTACAACTGCGGCGCCAAGGAGCACCAAGCCAGAGGCTGCAAGGCAAAGGCCTGCTGCATGCTCTGCAAACGCAAGAAGGAGAAAGATTGCGACCACCCAACAATGAGTGGGAAATGCCCGTACTTCAGAAGGGCTATGCAAGGGCTTAGGGGTAAATGAAGTTCCTTCAGATAAACCTAAACCATTGTGAGGTTGCCCAATTATTGATGGAGCAAAATGTCATCGAGGAAAACGTAGACATTGCACTCATAAGTGAGAAATACAGGAATAAAAATTCCGGAGAATGGCTAGCAAATAATAGCAAAAAATCTGCAATATGGAGCTGCGGAAATCCGAAGCTTCAGATTAGCAGGAAAAAAAGCGGAAATTGCTTCGCTAGGGCCCACGTGAATGATATAGCTTTCTATAGCTGTTACCTGCCGCCAAGCCATAGCCTTCCCCAGGCAATATCTGTGCTCGAAGAGATTGCAGAAGATGCCCGGGAAAATCGACCAGCCGTAATAGCCGGGACTTTAATGCCTGGGCTACCGACTGAGGCTCTCCCCGAACAAATGCGAGGGGTAAGGCGCTACTCGAGAGCTTCGCCGCACTTGACCTAGTACTGCTAAACTCAGGAACGAAACCGACTTTTTGTAGAGCCGGCACCAGTTCCATCATTGACCTCACATTCGTGAGCGCTGGATTGGCCACGGGCTCCAGATGGGAGGTTAGTGATACCTATATGGGTAGCAACCACTCAGCAATAATCTGCACAATAAATTCCAGAAACGGCCCATCACGGTTTCCTAAGACCGTGTCAGGGTACAAAATAGAAATGCTAGACGTGGAGATGGTACAGATGTTGTTCGAGGACCTCTCCACTAGCGGTACAGCTGAAGAACGGGCAAACCACATCGCAGACTACACTAAGTTAGCCTGTGATGCATCTATGCAGAGAAAGGGGAGAAACCCATCAGGAAGAAGACCTGCATACTGGTGGAACCAATCCATGGCCAGGAAAGAATGCCACAGGGCAAGACGCGCATACCAACACTCAAGAGGAAGGCCCGAATTTGAATCACTTCAAATATTTTTCAGGGAAAGAAGACGAGCCCTGGAAAAAACTATAAAAGAGAGCAAACGCAGGTGCCACAGGGCAAGACGCGCATACCAACGCTCAAGAGGAAGGCCCGAATTTGAATCACTTCAAATATTTTTCAGGGAAAGAAGACGAGCCCTGGAAAAAACTATAAAAGAGAGCAAACGCAGGTGCTTTAACAATATATGCGAAGAAATAAATTCCAACCCATGGGGCTTCGCATATAAACTCGTCACAAAACGGCTTTGGGTTTTTAGTAGGCCATCGCCGACATGCCCAGCCGGCCTAAAAAGGATAGTGGAAACATTATTCCCAGAGCAAGAGAGTATGGCGCGAACCTCACAGATCGTGAACACTGCGAGCATAAAGCTCACAAGTGCCGAAGAAGTCCTCCGGGTATTGAAGACAATACTGGACGACAAGGCACCGGGACCAGATGACATCCCGAATAAAGTCCTTAAAATTGCCATTAAGGCAAACACAAAGGAGTATGTTGACATGTATAACGCATGCCTAACAGAAGGTGTGTTCCCTAGTCGCTGGAAAATACAGCGGCTGGTACTCATACCAAAGGGGGACAAGCCGGCGGAGGAGCCTTCTTCATATAGGCCACTCTGCATGCTAGATAGGGTGGGTAAAATTCTTGAAAGAATAATCCACTCCCGGCTAGAAGGTGCCCTTGATGAAACCAACGGTCTCTCTGAGATGCAGTATGGTTTTCGAAAGGGACTATCTACCATCGACGCCGTCGGTAAACTGTGCGAAATCGCAGATAAAGCCATCGAGGGTAAAAGGTGGTTGTATGGCACTAAGAAGTACTGCATAGCGGCAACGCTGGATGTTAAAAACGCATTCAACTCCGCTAGCTGGCACCACACACTAAATGCATTGGGAAACCTTAATGTCCCAATGTATATACAGAGAGTAATAGCGAGCTACTTCGAAGGCCGCCTGCTCCTGTACGAAACTGATTCCGGGCAATTGACCCACAGGGTTAGCGGGGGAGTCCCACAAGAATCAGTCCTAGGCCCCTTGTTGTGGAATGCCATGTACGATGGGATCCTTAGGACCACGATGCCCGAAGGGGCACGACTCATTGGCTTTGCCGATGACGTATCCATAGTAGTTACGGCAAAGAAACTACCAGATGCAGAGAGAATCTGCAACGAAGCTGGGGAACGAGCAAGCGCATGGCTCGACGCCAAGGGGCTCACCTTGGCTGCGCACAAAACGGAAGCAGTCCTAATAAGTAGCAGGCAGATAGTAGAGACTGCTACTATCAAAATTGGAGAAGCCACAATTAAATCTCGTCCAAGCCTAAAATACTTGGGTGTCATGATTGACCACCGGCTAACCTTCAAAGAACATCTAGCGTACGCTAGTGGCAGGGCAGGTAGGACCGCGGCCGCAATCTCGAGGATTATGGCAAACACTCGGGGACCGAGACAACCAGGTCGGAGATTACTGGTTAGCGTTGTCACATCGACGCTGATGTACGCTGCCCCCATATGGGCCCGAGCCACTAAAAATGAAAGTTATCTGCAAGATGCCGACTCCGTGCAGAGATTATGTGCCCTGCGGGTATGCTGTGCGTTCCGCACGGTATCCCATGACGCGGCGTTGGTAATATCGGGAGTTATACCGATCGACCTGCTGGCATTGGAATCAGTTGAGATCCGAGCAGGTAGCACAGGAATCGCAACGGCCGAAGCCCTACGAAAAAGGTGCAGAGAACTCACCATTGCAAAGTGGCAAGAGAGGTGGGCACAAAGCAGCAAAGGACGATGGACGTATAAGCTTATCCCAGAACTGCAGAGATGGCTGGGACGAAAGCATGGACATGTGGACTTCTACAGGACATGGATGCTTTAAATACTATCTGAATAGGTTGAGATCTGAGCATGAGGGTTGGGAGGACGCCAGCCGCTTGTAACCTGGTGGACATTATGCTCGACTCAGAAGAAAATTGGTCTGCTGTATGCAACATGGCTACAATAGTACACAAAAAAAAGATCAAATTTTCTATTCTTTGGGCCGCGGCTAAATTCGTTTATCCGCTAAATCTGGTATTTTTTTTGGTATTTCCTTACCATTTCCTTAGCTCATCTGAGTACCGCGGTGAAAAAGTCCCCGGCTAAAGGCTTTAGCTACCTATTTGCCTCTCGCTTACTCCTATGCATAGCTAGCAGTTTTCGTCGTACTGAGAACTTGGCTTTAGACACTAACGACAAGTAAGCAAATCTTAATCTAGTATAAATATTTTACCCTTGCAAGGGTATTATAATTTCAGTCAGATGTTTGCAACGCTGTGAAGGAGACGTTTCCGGCCACATAAAGTATATATATTGTTGATCAGCACCAATAGCCGAGCTTATCTAGCTATAACCGTCTGTCCGTCTGTCCGTTTCTATGCGAACTAGTCCCTCAGTTTTAAAGCAATCGCAATGAAATTTTCCCAAAAGTCTTCTTTCCATTGCAGGTAGTACATATGTCGGAACGAGCCGGATCGGTCCACTATATCTTATGGCTCCCATAGGAATAATCTCAAAAAATATATAAAAATACATTGTAACTTTGTAGGAATTAGGCGTTTTATTTTTTGACAGTTTAATATCAAAATTTTTAATAGGAACAGCACCGATCAAGTGAGGACTAAACTTTGGGTACTTATTATATCTGCTAGGGTATATAAACTTCGGCTTGCCGAAGTTAACTTCCTTTCTTGTTTTTAATTAATTACAAATTAATTTTTAGAATAACGACCCTAACTATTGTTGCTGGGTTGGGAGGTCTCTTCGCCGGAGTCGTGTATAGCTCGTCGTGTTCCAGATTAGAGACCGCGCAAGGTCATTATTATGGACCTGGAGCTTGAGATTATACTTTGCTTTCGCTTTGTCGAGTTCGTCTTTAACTAAGCCTACGTTTAGTTCTTAATGAATATTTTTATTCCGTATATTCCACAGTGCTCCTGTTATAGTTCTCAATATCTTTGATTGAGCTCTCTGGATTATTTCTAAGTTGCTGGCACATACGTTTTCCCATCGCTCGGAGCCATATGTCCAAATTGGTTTTAGGACTGCAGGAAATGTTGTTCTGGGATAGTGAAGGGCAGGTTTGCCAGTTTAGGGTAAAAGTAACATGGTTGCATTTGTGTTCATTAACGTTTATGCGCCAGTCTGCTAGCCATTGTTCTAGAAGCACGAGGTGATCTACTAGGTGTTGTGTTGCTCTAAGAGGACATTGAGACCGACTTAGGATGGCAGCATCGTCAGCAAAGGTTGAGGTTGTTGTAAGTGTGGTGGTCGGTAGATTTGCTGTATAAATAATATACAATGTCGGCCGAAGCACACTTCCTTGGGTTACTTCAGCTTTAATTGAATGACAATCAGAGAGGAAATCTTTGCATCGCACTGCGAGGCTTGTTTTTTGTAGGTATGACTCCAAAATTGTATGGGTGCTTTCTGAAAGTATTAATTTGATTTTATGAATTAAGCCGACAAGGCACACGCGGTTGAAGCCAGTGTGACATCCAGAAAGATAGCGGAGCAATATTCTCGTCTTTCAAATGCACTTCGTATCTCGGGGGTTAGTCGGTTCACTTGTTCAATAGTTCCGTGTTTTTTTCACGAAATCCGAATTGGTGCATTGGTATTCCATTGTGGGCTTGTAGGTAATGCGATTGACGAGAAGGTTTTCAAATATCTTTGATAGGCACGGCAGAAGGCTGATATGATGATGGCTGGGTCTTGTCCTTTCCGGCTTTATGGATCATTGTGATGACAGACTTCCTTAATTGTTGAGGATTCCTAGCCCAGAATAGGTGAGCAAACCATGTTCGTTCGGAGTTGCATAAGCGAAATGCCATTCAACCCCTTGACGGACGAGTCAAGAATATTTCTGAGGGATTTAATGGAAGAATACGGCATTACATGTTTCTAAACAATGGATCGGACCTTATCTTACTGCCAAACTTCATGAAGGAAGCTGGATTTTCATTGCTAAGCAATTTCAGTACTTTATTACAAAATTATACTTCAGCAAAAATAAAATTTGAGCTAGAGTAAATAATTTTTAAAGCTGAATCTGAAGAAATGGAACTGAAAAGCTTTCAAAGTAAAATGACGATCATGAATAAAGATTCTGATTTAGAAAATATATTCCATGAACATACCATGGAAATAGTTTTAAAACCTCAAGATTTTCAAGAGAGAGACAGGGGATGGTCGCTAATAAAAATAGTTTGCTTGGAAAAGAATGTTAATCATTTTACACCGATGGCTGTTTCGTCATTCATACCCACACCTCGTTTCCCTCATTTGAAACAAGAAAGGAAGCTAGCTTCGGCCAGCCGAAGCTTATATACCCTTGCAGATAAAGTAAATACATATAGTTTAATGCTCACTCTATCGGTGAAGTTCCAAGGATTCCAGAATCTGCGAGCATTTTTAAAATATTGTTTCTAAGTTGTTAAAAATCAAAACGCCTACTTCCTACAAAGTTACAATGAATTTTCTTATATTAGTTTGATTTTTCCTATGGGAGACTTAAGTTATAGTGGTCCGATCCGGCTCGCTCTGACATATGTACTACCTTCAATAGAAAGAAGACTTTTGGGACAGTTTCATCGCGATAGCTTTAAAACTGAGAGACTAGTTCGCATAGAAACGGACAGACGGACATGGCTAGATGGACTCGGCTATTGGTGCTGATCAAGAATATATCTACTTTATGTGGTCGGACACGCTTCCTTCACTGCGTTACAAACTTCTGACTGAAATTATAATACCCTCTGCAAGGGCATTATAGGCATTGATTAATGTACGTAATGAAAACGATCATTATTGTTTTAAATGGGCCTTGCTATCTTCTTTAAAAATCGTGCAAAAACCATTAAGGTTATTCGTTTAGATTCACCATCGTCTAGTCTAGCCAGCATACAAGCTGGCCGGCGGAAATCTACTGAGCTGGTGTGTACCGTAGCCGAGCGGACCTGGTCGTCACATCCTTGTTTAATGGCTGTGATTCTGCATTTCTCCCACTGCGAGCGATAAAGGGTTCCTTCGCAATCGATGACGACGTCTCCTACCTTGAGTAGTGATACGGGCATATACTATTTCGTCCGCCGGCAGAGGTCTGGAAGATGTTCGTTTAGCCACTTGCGCCAGAGCGAGTGTGCGAGTGGCTGGACGATGCGTCATTCTTTCCTTGTGGACTGATAGGCCTCCTCCTGCGGATTTGTTTTCTCGAGAGTTGCCAGTACCTTAAAGGAAGTGATTAGGGGTTATAGACTCGTCTGGTGGGAATTTACTATGTTCTCAGCATTGCAAATTAGACTATATAACATATCCCCCTTCAGATTCCCTTGCTATAACATATGTCCGATGGCTCGTTTAACGTTTCTTACTAGTTGTTCCCAGCATCTCCCTTGGTGAGGGTTAAGGGGGCAGTTAAATAGCCATTCGATATTTTCGGTCGCTTTTGAATACCCTCCCTCAGTACTCGTTCGGTGCCCACCAAGTTGGTTCCATTAACAGAACGGATACGGACGGGTTTTCCACGACGTGCCATGAAGTTATGCAGAATTCTCACGCAGGTATCGGTAGTCAGGTCCCTGGCGATCTCTAGGTGGACGGCCCTTATCGTCAGGCATGTGGACAGGCAAATCCATCGTTTCTCTGTTCCTCTGCCTCTTATTATTAGGAACGGTGTAGTTGATGCCTACATAAGAGAAGGGGCGCAGAAACGGGAAAGTCTATCACGTGGAAGTTTCCCCATCTGGGGATTCTTTGCGGAAATTGTTTGTATCTGTCATATCTTACAATCTCTCGCGGCTACTTTCGGCGTAACTCGGCCATGGTAGTGTTTTCGTTCTGGTGGTTCCATTTCTCGTGATACTGGTCGACAATTAGCTGGGGTGTCTAGTTCCCTCTTCGGCGGCAAGGGCATTGTTAATGCGGCCGTTCATGCGTATCACTTTCTTTTGGTCCAGCATTGGCGAAAGCTTCCACAGTTTACTGATCTTCCTGATAGAGTCGCCACGTATCAGGTCTTGACGTTCATCGTGGTAGTCCTGATCTTGAACGTGGTGGAAAATTATTGTCTCAGCTCTATCGATTTCCGCGACATCCAGGAAAGGCTTCCTAATGGTTTTCCGTCTGCTAAGTCGGTAGACCCATGCGACGACTCGTACCAATCTTGTGAATGAGGAAAACCTTTCCAACAAATTCTTGATCTCAGCATTGACGGTATCGGCTGGAATCATGTCCATAAAGAGTATACTTAATTGCCTCCTATCCCCACATCTCCATGTGACAATACTGATCACGTATCCTTTTTCCAACAGGTTGCATACTTGAGAAAAGGTCACTCCCCTTCCGCCCATTCCACCCTCAAATCGCCATTCAACAATACTGATCACGTGACCTTTTTCCTCATTATAATTAGTTAATATTCAACTGGGCTTTCTTTGTACTTGAGAAAGGCTGCACATCTTAAGTATCGAAAGATTGTTATCAAAGACATACATGTCCTATCATGTTGAGGAAAGATGTGTCCTTTGATTGTAAAACTAATTAAGAAATCAAAACAATCCCAATGAAATAAATCTCACAAGTTATTGATTTTCAGATGTGGGAAAATTTTCAAACACAGATTTTTCTTTCCGCCCCAGAGCCTTAAACGGTTAAATTGATTCTAAGATTCCCTCCTTTCCACAAATGGCTCATAAAGATGTCATAAAAGGGACTTGCACACCCGAACCGTCACACCTGTTCCAGAACCATTCTCCGTACCTGCAATTTGAACTCTGAATAAAAAGTCAGAGTTTATTGTGTAATACAATAATATATTTATTTATTTTTTTTGATATTCTGAACATGTTTCATTATTTTATTTATTTGACATGCGCAAGTATCGACTCCTTCGGTGGTTGCATTATTGCTCCACACGCAGGTAGCTGTATGATTTCCATGCATGAATATTATTGTTTGTACCTACGCAAGTGTAGACACACAGACGGGTCTGCCGAGGAACAGTGATAATTCGCACTGCCGGCACGGAGACGCTTTGGAATTATAAGGCTTCTTCCCGGATATCAGAATGTAGGCCCGTGTAATTAGATGACGGGCTGGGAACCGTGTTCGGCAGGAGACGTGTATAATGTATGTTATGTTATGTGTGGAATAGAATTCTGATTTGTTAGTATAGTAGAGCAATAATTTAAGCTTGTTGTCCAAGAGCCTCAGCGCTGTTGCTAATGCCCAGCTTTTGGCAAGCAGGTCTAGGATAAGAATTGTATTTAATGCTTCAGTGGATGGTGCAGGCGCCCAGTTGCAAACACGGCAACCTACAAAGTCAAGATCGGGCATGCAGTAAGCACATTCTGCAGGGTCAGCCGACCCAACTACGGTAACTGTTAAGATATTCAAAACATACTGACCTACTCAGTAACCATATAGTGTAATATAACCCATTCCACTATTCTTTACACTAAACTTCCGTTCTACCCAAGTAGTATATAAGCTTTTACCACCTTTATAATAAATCAGCTATTAACCCATCTTATAACTCCCCGGTCTTACTTTCTGATCTCCGGAAAGAGGCCTCGTAATTCCAAAGCGTCTCCGTGCCTACAGTGCGAACTATTACTGTTCCTCGGCATAGACACTGGGTTAACACCCAGTCCCCAGCGCGCGGTCTACCTTAAGAGTGTGGATACTTTGCTCTACTGAAGTAAGTTCTGCACTAGTGTTGGGTAAAAACTGTTCATTTGGGTGAACATGTTCACTTGCTCTTTTTTTCTTAATGAGTCAACTCACTCACTTTGCTCACTTGCTCACTTGTTCACTTGCTCACTTGCTCACTTGTTCACTTGTTCACTTGCTCACTTGCTCACTTGCTCACTTGCTCACTTGTTCACTTGTTTACTTGCTCACTTGTTCAGTTGCTTACTTGCTCACTTGTTCTGTCCTTAAATTTCTCACTGGCCCTGAGAAAACCGCTAATTGACTGTAAAACCGTATGCAAAATGCATCAAAATAGTAAAATAAAAATACTTTTTGAACCAAAAACAGCAAGAGATCAACTTAGCAAGTGAACTAAAAGAAATCAAATAAGAGAGCAAAACTGAACAAGTGAACAAAAAAGAACCAGTAAAAGAGCAAAACAGAGCAAGTGAACAAAAGGGAGCAAGTGAGCAAAAATGAACAGGTGAACAATAAAGAACAAGTTCGAAGGAACATCTTTACTCACTCAGTTTAGAGAGCAACTCTTTTTTGTTTACTCACTCATGAGCAACCCAACACTATTCTGCACTCGCTTTTAAGAGTCGCCAGGGTCGTGTTTTACCAATGCGGTTTGTGTTTTGTTTTGACTGTTCTGCTAAATCAAGCCTTTTTTATCTCTTCACGGTAGACGTCAATGAATGTATTGACTAGGTTATCTAATTCTTGACTGTTTCTTGTGAGTAGTTTTTTGTAGTAACCCCAGTTAGTTAGTCTTAGATTTGTATTTTTCTCGGCGGGAGGGCATATATATATACCGGTGGTCAAAAAATGAGAATTCGACTTACACTTTACACGCTTCAAGTTGATTGAGTAGGCGATCAGATATGATCAAACTTCTCTTAGAAAGTTGAGTTATTAAGATTTTGTAGCAAATAAAAAGATTTGATTGATCTCCTTCAATCCTTCAGTCATAGAGAAACTCACCCCTTTCGTTCGAGTTTGTATGTGTGTTTAGCTTCAGCTTGGCCGTTTTGAGGTCGCCTGCGCTAAACTGTGGATGTAGCGTTAATGTGTGTTTTAGTAAGAATGCAGGTCCTGGGTTAACCCTAACACTTTATGTTAAAAATCTTGTATAGGGGAGCTGTTAAGCCACAGATGTTGTTTCCAACAATCCAAGGCTCTTAGATGAGGACTACGTCTATTGTGCATGTTGACCGGCGGGTGAAAAGGGCAGGAGATGCTGTCTTGCTGTGATGCAGATTAATCTATAAGTACTGCACCATCTTGAGGGCTGAACTCGGACTGGGTACCCTCAGCTTCCGTCACTATGTCCTGGAGCACACTGCGCCCCAGTCGGTTTGTGTCATGTATGCACAGCTACTTTTGGATCACGGTGAGCTTCGAATCGGTTGACACGTACCTTGCGTGGTTGGTCTCCTCATCGTCGCCGGGGATTCATAGGACGCGCAAGCAGTCATGCTGTCTGCGGCTAGCTTTCCCGTGTCGTATATGCTGAGTTGCACCTTATCAAACCCGTAATTCATCCGGTCTTGTGAAGCTACGAGAGGTCCCAGGAATGTTTGGTTGAGCAGAATGACCACGTTCATTGTGACGCATCGGTCTTCTATACTTATACCACTTTCCAACCTTCTGTCGTAAGCTTCAGATTGAACCTTGTCAAAGGCTAAGAATCGACTCTGGCTCAGAAGGTTCAGACGGCAACTACACCACCGCCCTTGGGCGGGACGGAATATCCGCTGTCTCGCAGACGGTCGACTTGGCCCCAGGGTAGACCTCGCCAACTTTGATGAGGGCACACACAAGCGCTTAACTTCACGTTGCCTTCGTACCACACTGCACCTGTGCAGTCAGGGGGCGGTCCTGGGTTTTCGTCCAGTACTTCAAAAGTCACTGGGATCCTGTTACCTTCATTGTTCTCTGGAAAGAGTTTTGTGAAAGCAGAGAGTGCGGTCGCGTTATAAAATCGCTCCGTCTAATCCCTCTAGTTTTCAGCACAAATCGAAAAGCGCAGCCGGCCAGCCGGCTGGGAGTAACAGCACACGCACCTGGACATCTTCTGGTGGCCAGGAGGCCGTGAGCGACACCAGGGAATTGTATCCCCAACAGGTTTGGCGACCAGGCAGGGGCCGGTCATAGGTGAGGGAGGGGAGGTGTCTCTGCCTCTTATTTCCACTCGTTGTTTGTTTTGTTGTTGCTAATCTTCACTCGCGCTTTTTTATTTTCGCAAATCACACGTTCAGTGGTGGAAAGCGCTTGCGCGATCAACTGATCGTAGTGTGCGAAAGGGGCTGCGGGTGCCATAGCAGCGAGCTTCGGACAGGGTACAGGCCAATCACATAAGTGAGTGCCGCAGCACGTAGGGAAATTGTGGGCGGTTTTTTAAAAAAATTTGAATATTAAAATTTTATTATTAAGATTTTTTCTCTATACTAAGTTTTATTTTTCATATTGTTTTAAAAAAGCTAAGTCCGATCGAATACCAGCAGGATACTGCGGGAAAAGGTCCAACCTGCCCGAAATACCAGTACACACGCACTAAATCCCCCAGGCGGGGAAATGTCGGTCAGGGGACCGAGGGCCTAGGAGTTGTGCCAAGCGATAGTGGAGGCACGCCGGCAAATAAAGGCCTGGCGCCGCCGCCTAATGCCGACGGCTTTCATACGCCGTTGTCCAGTCTACCGGACTGGGCCAACATGGGAGCAGACCCTTTTTAAAAAAGCAATGCGATGCTGAGATCTCCAGAAAAAAGGGTGGAGTGCGGTGGCAAGCAGCCAGGCACCCCCCCAGCAGGAGAAAAAAGCAGCCCAAAAGCAGCTGACGAAGAGCACGGGGACGTGCTAAAACAGTTGACTGGCCTGGGATCGAAGGCCCAGGGGCCAAGAAACTGGGAAAACGCTAGCTGCACCAGCAAAAAAGGCGATGCATAAGGCACCGGCAAGCGATGCCAGCCTAAGTGGAAAAAAGGTGAGCACCAGCAAGCCCCAAAAACCTGTGAAGAAGCCAGAGGAATAGCACCAGGTGAAAAAGAAGGAAAGGAAGCCCAGGATGCGACCGCCTCGAAATGATGCGATAGTGATCGCATCGTCTACTGGAGGGTCCTTTGCGGATATCCTCAAAAAGGTTAAGACTGAACCGCAGCTGAAAGAGCTTGGACAAGCCGTACAGGCTGTCAGGCGTACAGCTAAGGGGGAACTCCTAATCCTCCTAAACAAAGTATCCGATCCTAAAACCGCGGAGCTTCAGTCCACAATGAAGGCGGTCCTGGGCAGCACTGTGGACGTCAAAGCACTGACTGAGACACTGCTGGTCGAGGTAAAGGACATAAATGAGATCACAGAGAAAGCGGACATTCTATGTGCGGTAAAATCGCAGTTTGATGTGGAGCTGCCAGAATCCGCGGTGGTCAGTCTAAGGGCGGCATACGGGGGCACCCAAACCGCTACACTTAGAGTCATGCCCGACATAGGGAGACGGCTTATTGAGAAGGGTAGAATTAGGCTGGGTTGGTCCTCGTGCCGAGTCCGAACAAAGATAACACCTAAAAGGTGTTTTAAGTGTATGGAGTTTGGCCATATAGTTGGGAATTGCAGGACCCATGAGGACTGCTCAAAATGCTGCTACAACTGCGGCGCCAAGGAGCACCAAGCCAGAGGCTGCAAGGCAAAGGCCTGCTGCATGCTCTGCAAACGCAAGAAGGAGAAAGATTGCGACCACCCAACAACAATGAAGAAGTCCTCCGGGTATTGAAGACAATACTGGACGACAAGGCACCGGGACCAGATGGCATCCCGAATAAAGTCCTTAAAATTGCCATTAAGGCAAACACAAAGGAGTATGTTGACATGTATAACGCATGCCTAACAGAAGGTGTGTTCCCTAGTCGCTGGAAAATACAGCGGCTGGTACTCATACCAAAGGGGGACAAGCCGGCGGAGGAGCCTTCTTCATATAGGCCACTCTGCATGCTAGATAGGGTGGGTAAAATTCTTGAAAGAATAATCCACTCCCGGCTAGAAGGTGCCCTTGATGAAACCAACGGTCTCTCTGAGATGCAGTATGGTTTTCGAAAGGGACTATCTACCATCGACGCCGTCGGTAAACTGTGCGAAATCGCAGATAAAGCCATCGAGGGTAAAAGGTGGTTGTATGGCACTAAGAAGTACTGCATAGCGGCAACGCTGGATGTTAAAAACGCATTCAACTCCGCTAGCTGGCACCACACACTAAATGCATTGGGAAACCTTAATGTCCCAATGTATATACAGAGAGTAATAGCGAGCTACTTCGAAGGCCGCCTGCTCCTGTACGAAACTGATTCCGGGCAATTGACCCACAGGGTTAGCGGGGGAGTCCCACAAGAATCAGTCCTAGGCCCCTTGTTGTGGAATGCCATGTACGATGGGATCCTTAGGACCACGATGCCCGAAGGGGCACGACTCATTGGCTTTGCCGATGACGTATCCATAGTAGTTACGGCAAAGAAACTACCAGATGCAGAGAGAATCTGCAACGAAGCTGGGGAACGAGCAAGCGCATGGCTCGACGCCAAGGGGCTCACCTTGGCTGCGCACAAAACGGAAGCAGTCCTAATAAGTAGCAGGCTGATAGTAGAGACTGCTACTATCAAAATTGGAGAAGCCACAATTAAATCTCGTCCAAGCCTAAAATACTTGGGTGTCATGATTGACCACCGGCTAACCTTCAAAGAACATCTAGCGTACGCTAGTGGCAGGGCAGGTAGGACCGCGGCCGCAATCTCGAGGATTATGGCAAACACTCGGGGACCGAGACAACCAGGTCGGAGATTACTGGTTAGCGTTGTCACATCGACGCTGATGTACGCTGCCCCCATATGGGCCCGAGCCACTAAAAATGAAAGTTATCTGCAAGATGCCGACTCCGTGCAGAGATTATGTGCCCTGCGGGTATGCTGTGCGTTCCGCACGGTATCCCATGACGCGGCGTTGGTAATATCGGGAGTTATACCGATCGACCTGCTGGCATTGGAATCAGTTGAGATCCGAGCAGGTAGCACAGGAATCGCAACGGCCGAAGCCCTACGAAAAAGGTGCAGAGAACTCACCATTGCAAAGTGGCAAGAGAGGTGGGCACAAAGCAGCAAAGGACGATGGACGTATAAGCTTATCCCAGAACTGCAGAGATGGCTGGGACGAAAGCATGGACATGTGGACTTCTACAGGACATGGATGCTTTAAATACTATCTGAATAGGTTGAGATCTAAGCATGAGGGTTGGGAGGACGCCAGCCGCTTGTAACCTGGTGGACATTATGCTCGACTCAGAAGAAAATTGGTCTGCTGTATGCAACATGGCTACAATAGTACTCAAAAAACTGCGCAACGCAGAAAGACTGCGAAATTCCTAGGATTCCTAGGATAGAATCCTAGAGAGCCCTAAGGGCATTCCCCCCCCCCCGGCGAAGTAATACCTAACGGCAGTTTTTACTGGGTTAAAGTCTCAGACTTCGGCAAGCTAGTTGGCCGAGTTGGCTTTCGATGCTTTAAACCACCACTAACAAAAAAAAAAAAAAAAAAAAAAAACCTTCATTGTTCTGGTCGATGACGCCAATTTATAATATACAGCCAGTCAAGCAAAAATAAAATTGTTTTTAAATTTGTTCCGCAAACTATTATTTTTTTAACGGTATTTTATTTATCTAATCTCCTCTCTTAAGCATAGTACTCAGTTCGGCTAAGAGTTTCACTACTCGAAAAATATGATTATTTTGTAGTGTGACCGAAGTTTTCAGAGTTCATCCGCTTTGCATGTAGCATGGTCTTATTGTAAATCAGCTGGGTTCACAAACAGCAAACAAATCAACTGGCGCTAATTTTAAAATATTACAAAATGTTGTGCCGACCTGGGTCGCAAGCTTTAAATTGGCTGTTGGCATGGCGATATGTATTGCCGCAACTCCTACAGGAAGTTTTCCATTAGATTTTGGGGTTTTCCTTCCATTTATTATTTGTTCTTGGCACACCGCTTCTACACAAACATAACCAAAGATCAAATTTTCTATTCTTTGGGCCGCGGCTAAATTCGTTTATCCGCTAAATCTGGTTTTTTTTTTGGTATTTCCTTACCATTTCCTTAGCTCATCTGAGTACCGCGGTGAAAAAGTCCCCGGCTAAAGGCTTTAGCTACCTATTTGCCTCTCGCTTACTCCTATGCATAGCTAGCAGTTTTCGTCGTACTGAGAACTTGGCTTTAGACACTAACGACAAGTAAGCAAATCTTAATCTAGTATAAATATTTTACCCTTGCAAGGGTATTATAATTTCAGTCAGATGTTTGCAACGCTGTGAAGGAGACGTTTCCGGCCACATAAAGTATATATATTGTTGATCAGCACCAATAGCCCAGCTTATCTAGCTATACCCGTCTGTCCGTCTGTCCGTTTCTATGCGAACTAGTCCCTCAGTTTTAAAGCAATCGCAATGAAATTTTCCCAAAAGTCTTCTTTCCATTGCAGGTAGTACATATGTCGGAACAAGCCGGATCGGTCCACTATATCTTATGGCTCCCATAGGAATAATCTCAAAAAATATATAAAAATACATTGTAACTTTGTAGGAATTAGGCGTTTTATTTTTTGACAGTTTAATATCAAAATTTTTAATAGGAACAGCACCGATCAAGTGAGGACTAAACTTTGGGTACTTATTATATCTGCTAGGGTATATAAACTTCGGCTTGCCGAAGTTAACTTCCTTTCTTGTTTTTAATTAATTACAAATTAATTTTTAGAATAACGACCCTAACTATTGTTGCTGGGTTGGGAGGTCTCTTCGCCGGAGTCGTGTATAGCTCGTCGTGTTCCAGATTAGAGACCGCGCAAGGTCATTATTATGGACCTGGAGCTTGAGATTATACTTTGCTTTCGCTTTGTCGAGTTCGTCTTTAACTAAGCCTACGTTTAGTTCTTAATGAATATTTTTATTCCGTATATTCCACGGTGCTCCTGTTATAGTTCTCAATATCTTTGATTGAGCTCTCTGGATTATTTCTAAGTTGCTGGCACATACGTTTTCCCATCGCTCGGAGCCATATGTCCAAATTGGTTTTAGGACTGCAGGAAATGTTGTTCTGGGATAGTGAAGGGCAGGTTTGCCAGTTTAGGGTAAAAGTAACATGGTTGCATTTGTGTTCATTAACGTTTATGCGCCAGTCTGCTAGCCATTGTTCTAGAAGCACGAGGTGATCTACTAGGTGTTGTGTTGCTCTAAGAGGACATTGAGACCGACTTAGGATGGCAGCATCGTCAGCAAAGGTTGAGGTTGTTGTAAGTGTGGTGGTCGGTAGATTTGCTGTATAAATAATATACAATGTCGGCCGAAGCACACTTCCTTGGGTTACTTCAGCTTTAATTGAATGACAATCAGAGAGGAAATCTTTGCATCGCACTGCGAGGCTTGTTTTTTGTAGGTATGACTCCAAAATTGTATGGGTGCTTTCTGAAAGTATTAATTTGATTTTATGAATTAAGCCGACAAGGCACACGCGGTTGAAGCCAGTGTGACATCCAGAAAGATAGCGGAGCAATATTCTCGTCTTTCAAATGCACTTCGTATCTCGGGGGTTAGTCGGTTCACTTGTTCAATAGTTCCGTGTTTTTTTCACGAAATCCGAATTGGTGCATTGGTATTCCATTGTGGGCTTGTAGGTAATGCTTGATGCGATTGACGAGAAGGTTTTCAAATATCTTTGATAGGCACGGCAGAAGGCTGATATGATGATGGCTGGGTCTTGTCCTTTCCGGCTTTATGGATCATTGTGATGACAGACTTCCTTAATTGTTGAGGATTCCTAGCCCAGAATAGGTGAGCAAACCATGTTCGTTCGGAGTTGCATAAGCGAAATGCCATTCAACCCCTTGACGGACGAGTCAAGAATATTTCTGAGGGATTTAATGGAAGAATACGGCATTACATGTTTCTAAACAATGGATCGGACCTTATCTTACTGCCAAACTTCATGAAGGAAGCTGGATTTTCATTGCTAAGCAATTTCAGTACTTTATTACAAAATTATACTTCAGCAAAAATAAAATTTGAGCTATAGTAAATAATTTTTAAAGCTGAATCTGAAGAAATGGAACTGAAAAGCTTTCAAAGTAAAATGACGATCATGAATAAAGATTCTGATTTAGAAAATATATTCCATGAACATACCATGGAAATAGTTTTAAAACCTCAAGATTTTCAAGAGAGAGACAGGGGATGGTCGCTAATAAAAATAGTTTGCTTGGAAAAGAATGTTAATCATTTTACACCGATGGCTGTTTCGTCATTCATACCCACACCTCGTTTCCTTCATTTGAAACAAGAAAGGAAGCTAGCTTCGGCCAGCCGAAGCTTATATACCCTTGCAGATAAAGTAAATACATATAGTTTAATGCTCACTCTATCGGTGAAGTTCCAAGGATTCCAGAATCTGCGAGCATTTTTAAAATATTGTTTCTAAGTTGTTAAAAATCAAAACGCCTACTTCCTACAAAGTTACAATGAATTTTCTTATATTAGTTTGATTTTTCCTATGGGAGACTTAAGTTATAGTGGTCCGATCCGGCTCGCTCCGACATATGTACTACCTGCAATAGAAAGAAGACTTTTGGAAAAGTTTCATCGCGATAGCTTTAAAACTGAGAGACTAGTTCGCATAGAAACGGACAGACGGACATGGCTAGATGGACTCGGCTATTGGTGCTGATCAAGAATATATCTACTTTATGTGGTCGGACACGCCTCCTTCACTGCGTTACAAACTTCTGACTGAAATTATAATACCCTCTGCAAGGGCATTATAGGCATTGATTAATGTACGTAATGAAAACGATCATTATTGTTTTAAATGGGCCTTTCTATCTTCTTTAAAAATCGTGCAAAAACCATTAAGGTTATTCGTTTAGATTCACCATCGTCTAGTCTAGCCAGCATACAAGCTGGCCGGCGGAAATCTACTGAGCTGGTGTGTACCGTAGCCGAGCGGACCTGGTCGTCACATCCTTGTTTAATGGCTGTGATTCTGCATTTCTCCCACTGCGAGCGATAAAGGGTTCCTTCGCAATCGATGACGACGTCTCCTACCTTGAGTAGTGATACGGGCATATACTATTTCGTCCGCCGGCAGAGGTCTGGAAGATGTTCGTTTAGCCACTTGCGCCAGAGCGAGTGTGCGAGTGGCTGGACGATGCGTCATTCTTTCCTTGTGGACTGATAGGCCTCCTCCTGCGGATTTGTTTTCTCGAGAGTTGCCAGTACCTTAAAGGAAGTGATTAGGGGTTATAGACTCGTCTGGTGGGAATTTACTATGTTCTCAGCATTGCAAATTAGACTATATAACATATCCCCCTTCAGATTCCCTTGCTATAACATATGTCCGATGGCTCGTTTAACGTTTCTTACTAGTTGTTCCCAGCATCTCCCTTGGTGAGGGTTAAGGGGGCAGTTAAATAGCCATTCGATATTTTCGGTCGCTTTTGAATACCCTCCCTCAGTACTCGTTCGGTGCCCACCAAGTTGGTTCCATTAACAGAACGGATACGGACGGGTTTTCCACGACGTGCCATGAAGTTATGCAGAATTCTCACGCAGGTATCGGTAGTCAGGTCCCTGGCGATCTCTAGGTGGACGGCCCTTATCGTCAGGCATGTGGACAGGCAAATCCATCGTTTCTCTGTTCCTCTGCCTCTTATTATTAGGAACGGTGTAGTTGATGCCTACATAAGAGAAGGGGCGCAGAAACGGGAAAGTCTATCACGTGGAAGTTTCCCCATCTGGGGATTCTTTGCGGAAATTGTTTGTATCTGTCATATCTTACAATCTCTCGCGGCTACTTTCGGCGTAACTCGGCCATGGTAGTGTTTTCGTTCTGGTGGTTCCATTTCTCGTGATACTGGTCGACAATTAGCTGGGGTGTCTAGTTCCCTCTTCGGCGGCAAGGTCATTGTTAATGCGGCCGTTCATGCGTATCACTTTCTTTTGGTCCAGCATTGGCGAAAGCTTCCACAGTTTACTGATCTTCCTGATAGAGTCGCCACGTATCAGGGCTTGACGTTCATCGTGGTAGTCCTGATCTTGAACGTGGTGGAAAATTATTGTCTCAGCTCTATCGATTTCCGCGACATCCAGGAAAGGTTTCCTAATGGTTTTCCGTCTGCACAGTCGGTAGACCCATGCGACGACTCGTACCAATCTTGTGAATGAGGAAAACCTTTCCAACAAATTCTTGATCTCAGCATTGACGGTATCGGCTGGAATCATGTCCATAAAGAGTATACTTAATTGCCCCCTATCCCCACATCTCCATGTGCCAATACTGATCACGTATCCTTTTTCCTGATTATGATCAATTAACAGTCAACAGGTTGCATACTTGAGAAAAGGTCGCTCCCCTTCCGCCCATTCCACCCTCAAATCGCCATTTAACAATACTGATCACGTGACCTTTTTCCTCATTATAATTAGTTAATATTCAACTGGGCTTTCTTTGTACTTGAGAAAGGCTGCACATCTTAAGTATCGAAAGATTGTTATCAAAGACATACATGTCCTATCATGTTGAGGAAAGATGTGTCAAGTGTCTCACAAGTTATTGATTCTCAGATGTGGGAAAATTTTCAAACACAGATTTTTCTTTCTGCCCCAGAGCCTTAAGCGGTTAAATTGATTCTAAGATTCCCTCCTTTCCACAAATGGCTCATAAAGATGTCATAAAAGGGACTTGCACACCTGTTCCAGAACCATTCTCCGTACCTGCAATTTAAACTCTTAATAAAAAGTCAGAGTTTATTATGTAATACAATAATATATTTATTTATTTTATTTGATATTCTGAACATGTTTCATTATTTTATTTATTTGACATGCGCAAGTATCGACTCCTTCGGTGGTTGCATTATTGCTCCACACGCAGGTAGCTGTATGATTTCCATGCATGAATATTATTGTTTGTACCTACGCAAGTGTAGACACACAGACGGGTCTGCGAGGAACAGTGATAATTCGCACTGCCGGCACGGCTTTGGAATTATAAGGCTTCTTCCCGGATATCAGAATGTAGGCCCGTGTAATTAGATGACGGGCTGGGAACCGTGTTCGGCAGGAGACGTGTATAATGTACATTAAATAGAATTCCGTCAAAATCTCTGAGAAAATTCTTGATTTTATCGGAATTCATGATTTCTATCTACGCCAAAAATCTCGTCCTAGAAATTTAAATATAATCACCCAATTTATATAGAAATAATTTTAATCTTCTTCTTTTACCCTCAGATCTCCTTACTTTAAATTAAACAAATGAAAATCTATGATTTTCCCAAAAAACAAGTTAAAATTTTCCAAACTGCACCCTATTGACTACTTATGTAAGATAGTGTCGGTAAAGTATCTTACCCACATGCCATCAAAATGACCTTTTCTGACCAATTTCCTTCCCTTATTCTATGATTTTGTGTCTCCTATTTTATGGTGATCGAATCCTATTGCTTACACTTGTAATAAATATAATTAAATCATTACTTTTTATCTCTTCTAACTAATGGATAGTCAATACAACTGACAGGAATTATCTATATTGTTTTCGGTTTAGATTAGATTATTTAATAATATTTTTCCTAGCGCGACAAGTGATTACTTATATTTATAGCGCTAGTCACAATGAATGGTATACAAAATATAACTTTAGCTTATAACTTCTATGCTTACTGTTAACCTTATACATTTCATTAGATTTCATTAAATATTATTATATTATTATTATTTATTTATTTCTAATTTTTGTAGTGTGTCAATAAGGCATGTTTAAATTGTGGAACACTCTTAATTGTTTTGAGGCGATGTGGTAGTTCATTCCAAAAACGTACAGCATAGAGAAAGAACTGATTTTCAGAGACTGACAGTCTATATTTGCTACATATTACATTATTTGTCCTTGGTATTTATAATTTTATGAAGAAGCAATAATGCCCTAAGTTTAATCCAGTCGGACAGGTGAAGATCAAATATTTTATGGGAGAAACGCGAGATGGAGTGCCCCCTTTTTACATTAAACACATATCTAGCAACACTATTAAATACAACATTTAGCTTTTTCTTACTTTGAGCATCACTATTACCAAATATTTCAACTCCATAAAATAAAATCGGGGTGACTATGGCCTTTGCAATTAAAAGACGGCAGTTCTCTGGTATGAAAGACTGGGTATAATTAAGAGCCCTAAGGCATCCATATATTTTCCCTACCACCTGAGTGATATGGTCATTCCACTTCAAACTTTTATTAAAAGTAATACCTAAATTTTTTACTTTTTCCACATACTCAATGGTTTCATTCCCTATTTTAAGTGGTGCCAAAACGCTTGTGTCTATTTCGGTTTTATGGATTACAACGCATTTAGTTTTGCTAGGGTTAAGCTGAAGACCGTTTTTGAAAGACCAATTTTTTAAAACAGCTAGCTCCTTGTTGACTACAGAAACACATTCATCAACTTTGCACAACGGACGAGATACATACATCTGAACATCGTCTGCATACATATGGACATTACACGAAGATATTATATTCGGAATTTCATTAACATACATGGTAAACAACAGAGGACCTAGCACTGACCCCTGAGGGACACCCCTTGTCAGCACAAGGAAGGATGAGCTTTCCGTTGGTGTTACAACTGCCTGTCTTCTACCAGTCAAATAGGAACGAATTAACTTCTGTGCCGTATTAGAGAACATGAACTTATTCGCTAGTTTTGAACATATAATATCGTGATTCACAGTGTCAAAAGCTTTGCTATAATCCAGCAGTGTCAGTAGTGTTACGTTACCCTCGTCTAGTTTTTTCCTAATGTCTTCTACAATTTTTAATAGAGGTGTCGTACAGCTCCTCGATTTCCTAAAACCCGACTGAGCCTTATTTAAAAAATTCTGTTCTTCAATATACTTATTTATTTGGTCAGCAATTAAACGTTCGCCGACTTTAGCCAAGAATGGTAGGACTGATATTGGACGAAAATCTTTGTTCGCTTTCGGAATAGGGATGATTCTTGCATCCTTCCATTGATCAGGGAAATGTGATGTAGTGAACATTGTATTTATTATGAACGTTATGTGGGGTAAAATTTTTGGTAAGATAATTTTTATAAATTTCGGGTCTATTCTATCAAGTCCGACAGCATTCGAGTGAATGTTTAAAACAGATTGCAGGACATCACACTCATTAACACAGGAAAAACTAAATCTACTATCACAGGATATATCACAGTAATCATTATATTCAGTATGCTCAGACAAGTCAGTATAGGAAACCTCAGGTACTTCACATTGCACGAATTTCTTATTTAGCTCATTAACGTTTATATCCAGGTCAGCGATAGCTTTTTGTTTTCCTATTCCTAAAGCCTTAAGTTCCTTCCAGGTTTTTCCCGCCACTAGAGCATCTTTAAACTTTCTATTATAGTAGTCACTTTTAGCGGTATATATCAGTTTGTTGACATTTTTCCTAGCAGTCTTAAATTGATTGAAAAAGTTACTAGTTTTATACCGTTTCCATTTCTCATGGGCCTCATCTCTCTGCCTAATTGCTATACAGATATTTCTGTTAAACCATTCGTGCTTAAATTGTTTTTGGAGTTATAATTTTAACGGGAACACACAAGTTATACAGACGCAGGACATTTTCTTGGAGAAAATCTATTTGTTCATTTACAGAAATTAAACTATACATAGCATTCCAATCACACACATTACAGTTAAAATTTAAATTCTCGTGGTCAATCGTTCTAAAGTCTCTATATGTCTTGGGTGGTTGGTCAGTGTCGTCTATAAATATGTCATAAGAGATGAAAATAAGATCATGTTTTGAGAAGGCAGGTACTGAGACCTGGTCATATAAAAGTGTGTTATCCAGTGTACTTACAAAGAATACGTCCAAGAGGGTGTTACAGGTACTAGTGAAGTGTGTTGCGTAAATTGAGTTTACCAGGTACATTGCAGCAGTTTCCATACTATTGGACAAATGCTTCTCCAATAACATGTTACTGTTAAGGTCACCGGTTAGTAAAATTTCATTATACGTCAAAGATAAATCCTGAAAAAATGATATGAAATCAGTATAGTCAATTGTTCTATTTGGCCTGTATGCACATCCTAAAAGCATTTTACTTCGGCAGGAAGAACCAGTTAGCTCAATAAATAAATATTCTACCAAACTGGAAGCGTCATTTCTGCAAATTAATTTAGCTTTAAGTCCCTTACGAAGATATATTGCAACACCCCCAGCATGTCCATCACGATCGGCACGGAATAAGTTATAACCATCACAAGATACAAGATGATCACTAACAAGAGACGAGAACCATGTTTCAGAAATGCAGACAACATCAACACCTGAGTTAACAAACAAGTATCTAAACTCCTCTATCTTTTTGGTCAAACTCTGGGCATTTATATGGCATACTTTCAGGCCATTTGTTTTTTTACAAAGAAGCTCAACCATTGTCCTGCTGTTTGTTTTGGAATATGTTATGATATTAGCCATTCAAATCGATTTTTAAAAATCCCTATTCTAATTAAGAGCGCCCGCTGACAATTAAATACATGGTGACACATAAATAAACAATTACACTTAAGAAATAAAATTAAGAATAGAAAACCTATACTAGCAAATACATAAAGGAAACTAATAAGACATTTAGCGAAATAAATTATTTTGTGAAACATTTTGATTCTGATTCGCCTCCAGCAACGCAAGCTCTTTTGTGTTGATAACTCGTACGGGCTCAGCGTTTGCAGATACCTTAACGAAAACAAAGGCTCGGCGACAAAAAACAGCTGAGAGAAGCTTTCGTTTTTTCATGCCCATTGCTGCCTTAAAAATTTCGTAGTTGTAACGAGTCAGCTGTTCATTCACGTAAAATGGGACCTGAGAGTCAAAACCCAACTGCTGTAGACTCAGCTGTTTCTTATGTTCGCGGCGAAATTGTTTAAAAAATGTAAAATAGATACCTGTCATCTTCATTAGTATACGCCCACTTCAAACACTATAAATGGTCAAAAATATTTTACACCGATGGCTGTTTCGTCATTCATACCCACACCTCGTTTCCTTCATTTGAAACAATAAAGGAAGCTAGCTTCGGCCAGACGAAGCTTATATACCCTTGCAGATAAAGTAAATACATATAGTTTAATGCTCACTCTATCGGTGAAGTTCCAAGGATTCCAGAATCTGCGTGCTTATTTAAAATTTTGTTTCTAAGTTGTCAAAAATCAAAACGCCTACTTCCTACAAAGTTACAATGAATTTTCTTATATTTGTTTGATTATTCCTATGGGAGGCTTAAGATATAGTGGTCCGATCCGGCTCGCTCTGACATATGTACTACCTGCAATAGAAAGAAGACTTTTGGGACAGTTTCATCGCGATAGCTTTAAAACTGAGAGACTAGTTCGCATAGAAACGGACAGACGGACATGGCTAGATGGACTCGGCTATTGGTGCTGATCAAGAATATATATACTTTATGTGGTCGGACACGCCTCCTTCACTGCGTTACAAACTTCTGACTGAAATTATAATACCCTCTGCAAGGGTATTAAAAGCATTGATTAATGTACGTACTGAAAACGATCATTATTGTTTTAAATGAACCTTGCTATCTTCCTTAAAAATCGTGCAAAAAACATTAAGGTTATTCATTTAGATTCACCAACGTCTACTCTAGCCAGCATACAAGATGGGCGGCGGGAATCTCCTGATCTGGTGTGTACCGTAGCCGAGCGGACCTGGTCGTCACTTCCTTGTTTAATGGCTCTGATTCTGCCCTTCTCCCACTGCGAGCGATGAAGGGTTCCTTCGCAGACGATGACGACGTCTCCTACCTTGAGTAGTAATACGGGCATATACCATTTCGTCCGCTGGCAGAGGTCTGGAAGATGTTCGTTTAGCCACTTGCGCCAGAACGAGTGTGCGAGTGGCTGGACGATGCGCCATTCTCTCCTTGTGGACTGATAGGCCTGCGGATGTGTTTTCTCGAGAGTTGGCAGTACCTTAAAGGCAGTATTTAGGGGTTATCGGGTCGTCTGGTGGGAATTTACTATATTTTCAGCACTGCAAATTAGACTATCTCTATATCAATATAATGGAAAGCAAAAAAATTGTCCAGTAGCAAATTCCACGCAAAAGGGATTGACATAAAAACCTAAAATAATCACATTAATTCGGAGAATAATTAGGAGCCGCGTATGAGGTATGAATTAGATCAAAAAACGACCCCAAAGTGCCCCAAATTCGATTCGTTTTTTTTTTAAATTTTTTCTTTTGCCATTTCTTTGTTATAAATGTTGTTAAAATGGGTTAAAAATGTGATGTTCATAATCTTATGACATACCCGCAAATAACTGCATTCACATTTTTTGGAAATTCAGCCTCCATTACCAAGTTCCCAATATGTTCAAATTTTGTTTTGCCTTCTGACGTCACGGCCTCCACATATGTATGTATGTACGTTCTGCTGGCGCACTTTGCATAAAGTCGTACATGTATGTGTGTATGTCATGCTGTCGCACTTTAAGTGTGACCGCGCAAGGGGAATTTAAGTGTGACCGCGCAAGGGAAAAAAATAAAAGCTAAACGCTAAATTTTAAAAAGGATTTTCCCGTATGCAAAATCATGCTGCTCCACACACAATCACCAGATATGTGCGTGTGGACGTGTGGGTGCGCATTGCAGCTGACTAAGGAAGTGAGATTCGCTTAGATTCAAATTCATGATAACACTGATATCCTTTTGCTAAAAGAATATTTCATTTCCATTTCCCCAACAGATTTAAAACATTTTCTTACATACACGCGCCTCATATTGTTTAAACAAATGGAAATGTTTAAACAATTTTATTCACGGCATTCCCTTTCACCTGTCTTCCTGTCGTTATTAATATAATTATAATTAAGGTGAAAAATGAATGATAACAGAAATAATAATTCTAAAATGCGGTAAATATCCTTATCTTATATATCTACGAACTGCCTGACGCAGTGCGGTATGTAATACTTTCGGCGTAACTCGGCCATGGTAGTGTTTTCGTTCTGGTGGTTCCATTTCTCGTGATACTGGTCGACAATTAGCTGGGGTACGTAGTTCTTCTTAGGTGTCGGGTGTCTAGTTCCCTCTTCGGCGGCAAGGGCATTGTTAATGCGGCCGTTCATGCGCATCACTTTCTTTTGGTCCAGCATTGGCGAAAGCTTCCACAGTTTACTGATCTTCCTGATAGAGTCGCCACGTATCAGGGCTTGACGTTCATCGTGGTAGTCCTGATCTTGAACGTGGTGGAAAATTATTGTCTCAGCTCTATCGATTTCCGCGACATCCAGGAAAGGCTTCCTAATGGTTTTCCGTCTGCTAAGTCGGTAGACCCATGCGACGACTCGTACCAATCTTGTGAATGAGGAAAACCTTTCCTACAAATTCTTGATCTCAGCATTGACGGTATCGGCTGGAATCATGTCCATAAAGAGTATACTTAATTGCCTCCTATCCCCACATCTCCATGTGACAATACTGATCACGTATCCTTTTTCCTGATTATGATCAATTAACAGTCAACAGGTTGCATACTTGAGAAAAGGTCGCTCCCCTTCCGCCCATTCCACCCTCAAATCGCCATTCAACAATACTGATCACGTGACCTTTTTCCTCATTATAATTAGTTAATATTCAACTGGGCTTTCTTTGTACTTGAGAAAGGCTGCACATCTTAAGTATCGAAAGATTGTTATCAAAGACATACATGTCCTATCATGTTGAGGAAAGATGTGTCCTTTGATTGTAAAACTAATTAAGAAATCAAAACAATCCCAATGAAATAAATCTCACAAGTTATTGATTTTCAGATGTGGGAAAATTTTCAAACACAGATTTTTCTTTCCGCCCCAGAGCCTTAAACGGTTAAATTGATTCTAAGATTCCCTCCTTTCCACAAATGGCTCATAAAGATGTCATAAAAGGGACTTGCACACCCGAACCGTCACACCTGTTCCAGAACCATTCTCCGTACCTGCAATTTGAACTCTGAATAAAAAGTCAGAGTTTATTGTGTAATACAATAATATATTTATTTATTTTTTTTGATATTCTGAACATGTTTCATTATTTTATTTATTTGACATGCGCAAGTATCGACTCCTTCGGTGGTTGCATTATTGCTCCACACGCAGGTAGCTGTATGATTTCCATGAATGAATATTATTGTTTGTATCTACGCAAGAGTAGACACACAGACGGGTCTGCCAAGGAACAGTGATAATTCGCACTGCCGGCACGGAGACGCTTTGGAATTATAAGGCCTCTTCCCGGATATCAGAATGTAGGCCCGTGTAATTAGATGACGGGCTGGGAACCGTGTTTGGCAGGAGACGTGTATAATGTAAGTTAACTAAAGTCAACCGGACAGAGTCGATGACCGGCTGTCCGAATACCATGCACCGGCCAAATCGCTGACACAGCATTTGACCGGATGCTCGTGCATAGCCGGCAAACACAGCACTTTTGCGTGGCCGCTATGAGTTAGCTTCTGTTAGCTTTAAGTCCAGAATTCGTATTCAGTTCTGTTTTATATCTTGAATAAAGAGCACACTGCTCATGAACATTACTCCGGCCATCGCCGTCAAACTTATTTACATTCGTCCACTGAGCTTAAGGCCAGGGGCATAGGGGGACAGTTATCCCCTCACCATAATCTTCAGTTGATTCAGCAGCGGCCATAGTGGCCCAACAGACGACTCCCAACCACTTGGATTACGGCTATACGGCGGCAGCCCTACATCTAGCGAGCAACCTGCCTATACCCCTTCATCCTACGTTTAGCGAGCACCCCGCCGGTGCCCCCTCATCCTACAACCAGCCAGCACCCTACCGGTGCCATACATCTAGCGAGCACCACGCCGGTGCCCCTTTTACCACTGGCCCGTACAGGAACGGTACCGCCGCCGGGCCAGATACTAAAAATTATAATTGGCGCTCAACGTAAATTAATTTTGGAATAAATTTGAGGGAACACACCACACACACACAGAAAAAAAACATGTAAGTGAGCCTCTTATTTAAATATTTTCTAATCTGCACAAGGTTATAAAATAGTTAAAAAAATATATATGTTCTAAAAAATTTTTAATTAAAAAGAACAATAACTTTTTACTTATAAAAACTAATTCTGCAACTCCATGTGAAAAATCAATGCCTTAATAAATAATAAATAAAAGAGTTACAACGGACTCAGGGTTTTGGAATCAGAATTTGGTTGACGATTTAGGTATTGCAGATAAATTTTTCCCAACAAGAGTTATACAACACATCGCTCTTATTTACGCTATATCCCAAATAATTCATATCAATTTATTATTGCTATTAACACTTTATTCGCTAGCTTTGAATTTAGTGAACGGAACCACCCGTTCGCCGTCTTAAAGAAATATGACCCCGCATTCCTCGTTGTCTTTTTGTCTTTGTTGTTCTTTTGTTTAATTGCTTACGTTCGCATATCGTTAGGGTATTCAAGCCCATAAATGCACAGTTTCGTCAGTATAGAAACGCTGACCAGTACCCGAGCGATTCAGATTCCGATAACGAAGAACCCCTTCGGGCCTCAACTCCGATAAACGCGGGAATAGACCCCCCAGCAGGTAGTGGGATGGATCCCGAGCAACTTAGGCTGGTTGTGCAGGCGGCCATTGACAATGCGTTGACAGAGCAGGCCGCCTTAAATCGACAAAGGGAGGAACAACTAAGGTTAACTATCAATACACTGGCCAGCGAGCTGGCAGAATTACGCGTGGCACCCGCCGCAGCCCAAGCACCGGCGCCGGCCCCAGAAATTAGGGTATACGCGGCCATACAAATCAGGGATGACGTTCAGTGTAGCGAGCCCCTCGACGCAGTCAAATGCCTACCCGAATTCGCGGGGGCACAAGAAGCGTATGTTTCTTGGAGACAGGCGGCCACGGCCGCATATCACATATTCAGACGATATGATGGTAGTTCACGCCACTATCAGGCGGTAATTATTATTAGAAGCAAAATTAGGGGACCTGCCGACGCAGTACTATCCTCATTTGGAACTGTGTTAAATTTCGACGCGATCGTAAGTCGTCTTGATTTTACTTACAGCGACAAAAGACCGATGCACGTCATCGAACAAGAGCTAGGCACCCTCAGGCAGGGTAGCCTAACCCTATTACAATACTACGATGAGGTTGAGAAAAAGCTGACCTTATTGACCAACAAGGTTAACATGTCCCACGAACAAAGTATGGCGAAAATTCTATGTGAAAAATTCCGTGACGACGCGCTAAGGGTATTTATTTCGGGCTTAAAACGCAGTCTCACTGACGTGCTTTTCTCGGCAAAGCCGAAGGATATGCCATCGGCCCTAGCCCTGGCACAAGAAGTGGAATCAGAGGTATCAGTTCGCGACTACGTTCGCAAGAAGCCAAGAGGAGCGAAAGTCAAGTCCAAAGACTCAAAGTCGTCAACAGGACAAGACACCCGCACAGGCGGAGCCACAAAATAGTGCCGGTAAAAACCCGCACTATAGCAAAACGTTTAAAGCGCAGGTTCATAATGAGCCGCGCAACAACAAGTTTTAAAATACGCAGGAGCCCATGGATGTAGATCCATCCGTCTCCAAGGTAATCCACCCTGTTCAAGTCCCTACTTATCAGAACAGAAGACCCGCGACTTCCGATCGCACGGGTAACCCAAAGAAACAACAGAGGGTTAATCACGTCGTTCAGAACTACGAACAAGTCGTAAAATCATATGCCGATGCTGCCTCTGTCGCAGCTGCGGGAATAAACGATGACTCAATTTACGAGTACGACTCAGACACAATAAATTTTTTAGGGGAAAATCCCTGCTACCCGTCATCGGACGCAGAGTAGCGGGGGTGAACATGAAGTTCCTCATTGACACGGGCGCGTCCAAAAATTTCATTCGACCGCATAAAGGGTTGAAAGGCGTTCGCCCGGTAGAATCCAAATTCTCAGTTCATTCCATTCACGGCAAGACCAAAATCGCAGAGAAATGCTGTGTAGCACTGTTTAACACGAATGCCACATTTTTTATTTTACGGGATTTAGAAACATTTGACGGGATAATAGGCCTCGACCTGTTGAAACAGGCAGGGGTATCACTATGCTTGGCTTCAGGTCAACTTAAATGGGGCACAGAAGTGGAACAGATTTCATTCCACACCTGCCCAGACGTCAACTTTACTAAGGTGGACTGCTCAGAGGCACCTCCTTTAGTAAAGGGAGCGTTCCAGAAAATGCTAAAGGACAGAAAAAAGTCCTTCGCTGACCCTAATGAAGCCCTGTCATATAACACGTCGGTAATAGCTACCATCAGGACTCTCGATGAAGAGCCCATTTACACCAAATTGTACCCTTACCCCATGGGGGCGGCGGATTTCGTCAACAAAGAGATTGACGATCTGCTTAAAAACGGCATAATCCAAAAATCGGTCTCCCCCTATAATAACCCAATATGGGTTGTGGATAAAAAGGGAATCGATGAGGATGGGAACAAAAAAATGCGGTTAGTGTTGGACTTTCGCAAACTGAACGAAAGAACAATACCTGATCGTTATCCCATGCCGAACATTTCAATGATATTAGGAAACTTGGGAAAAGCCAAGTATTTCTCAACGCTGGACTTAAAGTCCGGCTACCACCAAATTACTCTCGCGGAAAAAGACCGTGAGAAAACCTCCTTCTCGGTGAATGGGGGGAAATACGAATTCCGCAGACTACCGTTTGGTCTCAAAAATGCAGGCAGCATTTTTCAGAGGACCATCGACGACATCCTACGAGAGCAGATCGGCAAGTTCTGCTATGTTTACGTGGACGACGTAATCATTTTTTCGGAGGATGAGAACGCTCACATTAGGCACGTGGATTGGGTTCTTAAGAGCCTGTACGATGCGAACATGAGAGTATCGGGAGAAAAGTCCAGCATTTTTAAGAAAAGTGTGAGCTTCCTTGGGTTTATAGTCACCTGTAACGGTGCTACAACAGACCCAGAAAAGGTAAAGGCCATAAAAGAATTTCCGGAACCCAAAAATGTTTTTGAGGTACGATCATTTTTAGGCTTAGCCAGTTATTATCGATGTTTCATTAAGGACTTCGCAGCATCTTGAAGGGGGAAAACGGAACAGTTAGTAGACACAGGTCACGAAACATTCCGGTTCATTTCTGTGAGGCGCAACAACAAGCGTTCCAGAAACTACGAAATATTTTGGCATCCGACAACGTGATGCTAAGGTACCCCGACTATAAAAAGGCATTTGATCTAACGACAGATGCCTCGGCCTATGGCATTGGGGCAGTATTGTCCCAAGAGGGACGCCCAATAACAATGATCTCAAGGACATTGAAAGATAGGGAGGTTAACTACGCCACAAACGAGAGGGAACTCTTATCCATAATTTGGGCACTGGCCAAGCTGCGTCACTACTTATATGCAGTCAAAGATATAAACATCTTTACTGATCATCAACCATTGACCTTCGCGGTGGCAGAATCTAATCCAAATGCGAAAATCAAACGGTGGAAAGCTCGCATCGACGAGTCCGGCGCTAAAATCTTTTATAAGCCCGGCAAGGATAACCTCATCGCAGATGCCCTCTCCAGACAGCAACTTAACGTTGTGGAGCAGGAAGAAGCTTATTCGTGTGCGACCACTATTCACAGTGAAATGTCACTCACGCATACCATTGAAACTACGGATAAGCCATTAAACTGCTTTCAAAACCAGGTAACTCTGGAGGAAGCACGCTTTTCCTCTAAACGCAGCTTCGTTCTTTTCGGAAACAAGAGACGACATAGCATTGACTTCACACGCAAGGAGTCGTTGCTTGAGGAACTTGCAGACGCGATTGTCCCAAAAGGCGTAAACGCCATTCACTGAGACCTTCACACGCTGGCGATGATTCAGGACGTATTGGTCCGGCAATTCCCAGCCACCAAGTTCTGGCATTGCAAGAACCGTGTTACGGATATTTTTGCAGTCGATGAAAGACGGGAAATCCTCACAGCCGAGCAAAACAGAGCTCACAGGTCAGCGCAGGAAAATGTTAAGCAAGTACTTTCAGAATACTACTTTCCAAAAATGACCAAGTTAGCAAGTGAAATCGTCACTAACTGTAAAACCTGCGCTAAGGCAAAATACGACCGTCATCCAAAGAAACACGAGCTCGGCGAAACGCCAGTTCCATCTCATGTTGGGGAAATATTACACATAGACATCTTCTCAACGGATAAAAAATATTTTCTTACATCCATTGACAAATTCTCAAAATTTGCGATGGTCCAGCCAATCCCCTCTAGAACCATAGAGGACATTAAACCAGCACTGCTACAACTCTTGAATGTTTTCCCAAAAGCCAAGGTCATATATTGTGACAACGAACCATCGTTGAATTCTCACACCATTTTGTCCATGCTGGAGAACCATTTCGGCGTGAGCATCTCGAATGCACCGCCCCTCCACAGTGTCTCAAACGGACAAGTGGAACGTTTCCACAGCACTCTAGTAGAGCTTGCTAGATGCCTTAAAATTGATAAAGGCATCAGTGACACCGTCGAACTAATCTTGCTGGCCACAGCCAGATACAATAAATCCATCCATTCGGTCATCGATAAGAGGCCAGCCGACGTAATTCAAACACAGTCGGATCAACCACAATATGAAATTCAGGATAGGATCAAAATAGCCCAGGACAAGCTCAGAAACAGGGAAAATGCTGCCCGACAGAACAAGGTGTTCAAAGCTGGTGAAAAAGTCTTGGTAAAATCCAACAGGCGGCTAGGAAACAAACTCTCACCATTGTGTGAAGAGAAGATTGTGGAAGCGGACATGGGGACCACAGTCCTCATCAAGGGGAGGGTGGTCCACAAGGATAACATCAAATAAAAAAAAAAGTTTTTACCTTCTCTTTTTCTTTGTTGCCACTTGGCACGAATTTTACCAGCTCTAAGCATAGCTGATAAAATATTCTTTAAGGTTAAGTTAATTTCCGTTGGTGGTGGGCAACCTTGTCAAGAACAAAAATATAGCTCCGAATTCATTCCACAGGTCCAAAATCATCCCAATTCTCTTCTTCTTAACCATGGCGTCGGCGCATATCACAGACTATTCACAGGCCAGGTACATCCCCATTATTGACGGTCGAATACTAGTGTGGGAGGAATTCGCATTCGTTAGACATTCAGCGAACCTTTCAGAGTACAGGCGCGTAGTAAAAGAAACAGAAAATATGAGCGATATGTTCCCCCAGTCACACATGAAAAAACTTTTGGATGTGGACACAGCTCACCTTCGCGACCTGCTCGACTCGTTAGGCGTGCACCAGGAGTTTAGACTTTTTAGGATCAATGTTAAAGATCGTGGCAGGAACACCAGACGCAGAAGATTTAGAAAAGATCAAATTTACTGAGTTGCAACTAGTTAACTCAAACAATAGACAAGTGGAAATTAACAATAAAGTACAAGATCAAATTAATAAGCTTACCGCAACAGTCAACCAAATCCTGAAATCAGCTAAAAATTCACAAGTTGACACTGGTCATTAATATGAGACATTGCTTGCTCAGAACAGGATGATCATGATGGAATTGCAGAACTTAGTACTTGCGATTACACTTGCAAAAATCAATATGGTTAGTCCAAATATATTAGACCATGCAGACTTAGAGAATGTTTGGCTTGAGGAGCCCACCGACACTCCCATAAGGGACATTTTGTCTGTTGCGTCCGTAAAAGTTCTACAATCCGATAACATTTTACACTTCATCATTAAATTTCCTAAGGTCAAACTAGCATGTAAGAAAATCACAATTTTCCCCGTAGCACACCATAATGTGATGTTACGATTAGTTGGTAATACAGTAGCCGAGTGCAACGGAGAAGTCCACTCGATTAAGAACTGCTCGGTGGCACCAGGAGTCACCTTTTGTCGACTAACGGCGGAGAGCTCGTGCGCAAGAGAGCTACATGCAGGTGGAATAGCGCACTGCGAGACCCAGCCAAGTGATTTACATCCAATCACCTACGTCGACGAGGGAATCATCATCATCAATGACCGGTCAGCCCAAGTGCAGGTGGACAATGGAACCAGCGTCTGGGTACATGGAACGCACCTTGTCACTTTCGATGAACGCGCCACCGTCAACGAAACACTGTTCGTAAATCACGACACTGTCCGGAAGAGGACTGCGGGGGTAGCCAATTCGCCCTCTCTGAATATCACCATCAGTCGAAGCACTCTGAGTCTTCCCTACCTTCATCGTTTAAGTAAACGTAATTTGGAATATATTCAGAAGTTCGGAGAAGAAATTAATACCAATCGAACACACATGGTAGCGCTAATCGCAGGAGCAATATTTTGCGCATTGATTTGTGTCGGTCTCACCTATCAGCGACTCACCAGGGCCAGAAGATCAGCGATCCAACTAAGGGAGGTGATTGCCGAAATAGGGTCGGCCGAGGGCGGCCTCAATCTTGAGGGGGGAGTAGTTAACTAAAGTCAACCGGACAGAGTCGATGACCGGCTGTCCGAATACCATGCACCGGCCAAATCGCTGACACAGCATTTGACCGGATGCTCGTGCATAGCCGGCAAACACAGCACTTTTGCGTGGCCGCTATGAGTTAGCTTCTGTTAGCTTTAAGTCCAGAATTCGTATCCAGTTCTGTTTTATATCTTGAATAAAGAGCACACTGCTCATGAACAATACTCCGGCCATCGCCGTCAAACTTATTTACATTCGTCCACTGAGCTTAAGGCCAGGGGCATAGGGGGACAGTTATCCCCTCACCATAATCTTCAGTTGATTCAGCAGCGGCCATAGTGGCCCAACAGACTCCCAACCACTTGGATTACGGCTATACGGCGGCAGCCCAACATCTAGCGAGCAACCTGCCTATACCCCTTCATCCTACGTTTAGCGAGCACCCCGCCGGTGCCCCCTCATCCTACAACCAGCCAGCACCCTACCGGTGCCATACATCTAGCGAGCACCCCGCCGGTGCCCCTTTTACCACTGGCCCGTACAGGAACGGTACCGCCGCCGGGCCAGATACTAAAAATTATAATTTGTACATTAAATAGAATTCCGTCAAAATCTCTGAGAAAATTCTTGATTTTATCGGAATTCATGATTTCTATCTACGACAAAAATCTCGTCTTAGAAATTTAAATATAATCACCCAATTTAGATAGAATTAATTTTGATCTTCTTCTTTTACCCTCAGATCTCCTTACTTTAAATTAAACAAATGAAAATCTATGATTTTCCCAAAAAAACAAGTTAAAATTTTCCAAACTGCACCCTATTGACTACTTATGTAAGATAGTGTCGGTAAAGTATCTTACCCACATGCCATCAAAATGACCTTTTCTGACCAATTTCCTTCCCTTATTCTATGATTTACACTTGTAATAAATATAATTAAATCATTACTTCTTATCTCTTCTAACTAATGGATAGTCAATACAACTGACAGGAATTATCTATATTGTTTTCGGTTTAAAAAATGTAAAATAGATACCTGTCATCTTCATTAGTATACGCCCACTTCAAACACTATAAATGGTCAAAAATATTTTACACCGATGGCTGTTTCGTCATCCATACCCACACCTCGATTCCTTCATTTGAAACAAGAAAGGAAGCTAGCTTCGGCCAGACGAAGCTTATATACCCTTGCAGATAAAGTAAATACATATAGTTTAATGCTCACTCTATCGGTGAAGTTCCAAGGATTCCAGAATCTGCGTGCTTATTTAAAATTTTGTTTCTAAGTTGTCAAAAATCAAAAACCCTACTTCCTACAAAGTTACAATGAATTTTCTTATATTTGTTTGATTATTCCTATGGGAGGCTTAAGATATAGTGGTCCGATCCGGCTCGCTCTGACATATGTACTACCTTCAATAGAAAGAAGGCTTTTGGGACAGTTTCATCGCGATAGCTTTAAAACTGAGAGACTAGTTCGCATAGAAACGGACAGACGGACATGGCTAGATGGACTCGGATATTGGTGCTGATCAAGAATATATATACTTTATGTGGTCGGACACGCCTCCTTCACTGCGTTACAAACTTCTGACTGAAATTATAATACCCTCTGCAAGGGTATTAAAAGCATTGATTAATGTACGTACTGAAAACGATCATTATTGTTTTAAATTAACCTTGCTATCTTCCTTAAAAATCGTGCAAAAAACATTAAGGTTATTCATTTAGATTCACCAACGTCTACTCTAGCCGGCATACAAGATGGGCGGCGGGAATCTCCTGAGCTGGTGTGTACCGTAGCCGAGCGGACCTGGTCGTCACTTCCTTGTTTAATGGCTGTGATTCTGCCCTTCTCCCACTGCGAGCGATGAAGGGTTCCTTCGCAGACGATGACGACGTCTCCTACCTTGAGTAGTAATACGGGCATATACCATTTCGTCCGCTGGCAGAGGTCTGGAAGATGTTCGTTTAGCCACTTGCGCCAGAACGAGTGTGCGAGTGGCTGGACGATGCGCCACAAGGAGAGCCTTGTGGACTGATAGGCCTCCTCCTGCGGATGTGTTTTCTCGAGAGTTGGCAGTACCTTAAAGGCAGTATTTAGGGGTTATCGGGTCGTCTGGTGGGAATTTACTATATTTTCAGCACTGCAAATTAGACTATCTCTGTATCAATATAATGGAAAGCAAATAAAATGTCCAGTAGCAAATTCCACCCAAAAGGGATTGACATAAAAATCTAAAAAAATCACATTAATTCGGAGAATAATTAGGAGCCGCGTATGAGGTATGAATTAGATCAAAAAACGACCCCAAAGTGCCCCAAATTCGATTCGTTTTTTTTTAATTTTTTTCTTTTGCCATTTCTCTGTTATAAATGTTGTTAAAATGGGTTAAAAATGTGATGTTCATAATCTTATGACATACCCGCAAATAACTACATTCAAATTTTTTGGATATTCAGCCTCCTTTACCAAGTTCCCAATATGTTCAAATTTTGTTTTGCCTTCTGACGTCACGGCCTCCACATATGTATGTATGTATGTTCTGCTGGCGCACTTTGCATAAAGTCGTACATGTATGTGTGTATGTCATGCTGTCGCACTTTAAGTGTGACCGCGCAAGGGGAATTTAAGTGTGACCGCGCAAGGGAAAAAAATTGAAAATACCACACTCACAGCAGATTTAAAATGCGCGGTTGAAAAATCGATTATATCGAAAATCGATTTTTTGCACCATTTTTTTTTAGCTAAACGTTAAATTTTAAATAGGATTTTCCTGTATGCAAAATCATGCTGCCCCACACACAATCACCAGATATGTGCGTGTGTACGTGTGTGTGCGCATTGCAGCTGACTAAGGAAGTGAGATTCGCTTAGATTCAAATTCATGATAACACTGATATCCTTTTGCTAAAAGAATATTTCATTTACATTTCCCCAACAGATTTAAAACATTTTCTTACATACACGCGCCTCATATTGTTTAAACAAATGGAAATGTTTAAACAATTTTATTTACGGCATTCCCTTTCACCTGTCTTCCTGTCGTTATTAATATAATTATAATTAAGGTGAAAAATGAATGATAACAGAAATAATAATTCTAAAATGCGGTAAATATACAATTGATTTTTTTACATTGCATCGCATACATATTTGGCTTCTTTATAAGAGTTGTCTACTGTGTTAGCAAAATCGCCAAGAGTTTTTGGTTATTATTTACCTTTTCGTTACTTATGTGCATAAAATTACCTTGGCTTCATTCTAAGGTAATTAATTAATTATCAAGAAATAACATCTTTAAAAGAAGTAAATTTAACTCGGTTTAAATAGTTTTAAAATTTCGTCTTTGATAAACAAAAATACAGGGACAATTATCAAAGGCAAAAAGGTAGAAGGAGGTAGCAAGGCCAAGATTAACAGGATTTGTTTTGAAGGACCGATAAAATAAAATCCAGCCTAAAATTTTCATTCCTTTCAAAAATGTTCTTAGACTTATAATATGAGTGTCCGCCCATTTAAGGGCAATAGTATTGCTTCAATTTATTAAAATTAGAATGGGAGACAATAATTTTTTCAACTGCTAAAATCTTAAATCGTAAATCTTAACCAAAATTATCATATTTGTTGTTGGAGAGCTATGTATATCTTTAAGCAATTTGTTTTCATTTTTTTAAAGAAATTAAGTTTATTTATTCCTTAAGAAAGATTAAAAAAAAACACAAAATGGGTTTTTTTAAATTTTTGTATTTTCCTTAAGTAGTTTGCATAGGACAAAATACTGTTCTTTTTACCGAAATTAAGGAAAAAAGTTATAATAAAATCTTTTCTCGGTTTATAGGCTGAAAATTAGTCATTTTTTAAATTTAAAATAAGTAGCTTTATTTTCAATTTTAGTTTCCGCAGGCGAAGCTGCGGGCTACACACCCTGCTAGTATAATATATCCTCCTTCAGATTCCCTTGGTATAACATGTCCGATGGCTCGTTTAACGTTTTTTACTAGTCGTTCCCAGCATCTCCCTTGGTGAGGGTTAAGGGGGCAGTTGAATAGCCATTCGATATTTTCGGTCGCTTTTGAATACCCTCTCTCGGTTCTCGTTCGGTGCCCACCAAGTTGGTTCCATTATCAGAAGGGATACGGACGGGTTTTCCACGACGTGCCATGAAGTTATGCAGAATTCTCACGCAGGTATCGGTAGTCGGGTCCCTGGCGATCTCTAGGTGGACGGCCCTTATCGTCAGGCATGTGAACAGTCAAATCCATCGTTTCTATGTTCCTCTGCCTCTTATTATTAGGAACGGTCCCATGTAGTTGATGCCTACATAAGAGAAAGGGCGCAGAAACGGGAAAGTCTATCACGTGGAAGTTTCATCATCTGGGGATTCTTTGCGGAAATTATTTGTATCTGTAATATCTTAGAATCTCTCGCGGCTCTACGAATTGCCTGACGAACTGCGGTATGTAATACTTTTGGCGTAACTCGGCCATGGTAGTGTTTTCGTACTGGTGGTTCCATTTCTCGTGATACTGGTCGACAATTAGCTGGGGTACGTAGTTCTTCTTAGGTGTCGGGTGTCTAGTTCCCTCTTCGGCGGCAAGGTCATTGTTAATGCGGCCGTTCATGCGTATCACTTTCTTTTGGTCCAGCATTGGCGAAAGCTTCCACAGTTTACTGATCTTCCTGATAGAGTCGCCACGTATCAGGGCTTGACGTTCATCGTGGTAGTCCTGATCTTGAACGTGGTGGAAAATTATTGTCTCAGCTCTATCGATTTCCGCGACATCCAGGAAAGGTTTCCTAATGGTTTTCCGTCTGCACAGTCGGTAGACCCATGCGACGACTCGTACCAATCTTGTGAATGAGGAAAACCTTTCCAACAAATTCTTGATCTCAGCATTGACGGTATCGGCTGGAATCATGTCCATAAAGAGTATACTTAATTGCCCCCTATCCCCACATCTCCATGTGCCAATACTGATCACGTATCATTTTTCCTGATTATGATCAATTAACAGTCAACAGGTTGCATACTTGAGAAAAGGTCGCTCCCCTTCCGCCCATTCCACCCTCAAATCGCCATTTAACAATACTGATCACGTGACCTTTTTCCTCATTATAATTAGTTAATATTCAACTGGGCTTTCTTTGTACTTGAGAAAGGCCGCACATCTTAAGTATCGAAAGATTATTATCAAAGACATACATGTCCTATCATGTTGAGGAAAGATGTGTCCTTTGATTGTAAAACTAATTATGACATTAAAAGAATCCCAATAAAATAAATCTCACAAGTTATTGATTCTCAGATGTGGGAAAATTTTCAAACACAGATTTTTCTTTCCGCCCCAGAGCCTTAAACGGTTAAATTGATTCTAAGATAAAAGGGACTTGCACACCCGAACCCTCACACCTGTTCCAGAACCCAACCGCAATTAAAGAGGCTTGCACAAGCCTCAAGGCGCGCGCTCATTGATATGATCGTGAACCCCACGCCAATGCCCAGGCTAGGTCTAACACGTGTCATAATAGGGGTTGAAATCTCGATCCCGCAAGTAGTCCATTCTCCGTACCTGCAATTTGAACTCTCAATAAAAAGTCAGAGTTTATTTTGTAATACAATAATATATTTATTTCTTTATTTTGATATTCTGAACATGTTTCATTATTTTATTTATTTGACATGCGCAAGTATCGACTCCTTCGGTGGTTGCATTATTGCTCCACACTTAGGCTTAGCTGTATGATTTCCATGAATGAATATTATTGTTTGTATCTACGCAAGTGTAGACACACAGACGGGTCTGCCAAGGAACAGTTATAATTCGCACTGCCGGCACGGAGACGCTTTGGAATTATAAGGCCTCTTCCCGGATATCAGAATGTAGGCCCGTGTAATTAGATGACGGGCTGGGAACCGTGTTTGGCAGGAGACGTGTATAATGTACATTAAATAGAATTCCGTCAAAATCTCTGAGAAAATTCTTGATTTTATCGGAATTCATGATTTCTATTTACGCCAAAAATCTCGTCTTAGAAATTTAAATATAATCACCCAATTTAGATAAAATTAATTTTGATCTTCTTCTTTTACCCTCAGATCTCCTTACTTTAAATTAAACAAATGAAAATCTATGATTTTCCCAAAAAAACAAGTTAAAATTTTCCAAACTGCACCCTATTGACTACTTATGTAAGATAGTGTCGGTAAAGTATCTTACCCACATGCCATCAAAATGACCTTTTCTGACCAATTTCCTTCCCTTATTCTATGATTTTGTGTCTCCTTTTTTATGGTGATCGAATCCTATTGCTTACACTTGTAATAAATATAATTAAATCATTACTTCTTATCTCTTCTAACTAATGGATAGTCAATACAACTGACAGGAATTATCTATATTGTTTTCGGTTTAAAAAATGTAAAATAGATACCTGTCATCTTCATTAGTATACACCCACTTCAAACACTATAAATGGTCAAAAATATTTTACACCGATGGCTGTTTCGTCATCCATACCCACACCTCGATTCCTTCATTTGAAACAAGAAAGGAAGCTAGCTTCGGCCAGACGAAGCTTATATACCCTTGCAGATAAAGTAAATACATATAGTTTAATGCTCACTCTATCGGTGAAGTTCCAAGGATTCCAGAATCTGCGTGCTTATTTAAAATTTTGTTTCTAAGTTGTCAAAAATCAAAAAGCCTACTTCCTACAAAGTTACAATGAATTTTCTTATATTTGTTTGATTATTCCTATGGGAGGCTTAAGATATAGTGGTCCGATCCGGCTCGCTCTGACATATGTACTACCTTCAATAGAAAGAAGACTTTTGGGACAGTTTCATCGCGATAGCTTTAAAACTGAGAGACTAGTTCGCATAGAAACGGACAGACGGACATGGCTAGATGGACTCGGCTATTGGTGCTGATCAAGAATATATATACTTTATGTGGTCGGACACGCCTCCTTCACTGCGTTACAAACTTCTGACTGAAATTATAATACCCTCTGCAAGGGTATAAAAAGCCCTCACATACTGACCCCATCTCAGAGAGAGACCCCAAAATTTTGTTTACCCCTGGGTTGCTCCCTGCTCAACCGATGAGCGATTTGGTTTGCTCGATCGGGTCTGTGTTCTCACCCGAGACTCTTTTCGTCGAAAATACTCGGCAAAACGTCTTTTGAGCATGTATGTGTGCTTCTCGTATAGCTCGGTAACAATTTTTACACAGCTTGCTATGTTGCTCTCGTACAGCTGAATAAAAATTGGGATGTTCATTCTCGACCGAGCAGCCTTAATGATTCTCAGGGGTCATCTCTCTATACACGGAAATTGAAAATTGTACTTTGTTTCATAGTCGCCTACCATTAATGACCAACAAAATTAATTTTTCTACCTAAAATTTAAGTCACCTTATTTGAAGGAAGTTGCGAAAGTGGTGCTAGTCTCACTTGCATAACAAATATCAATGGAGAGGTCATTTTCAACTCTTAATTTCATCCTCAACAAAAGACATCATATCTTCAACAATTTCAATGCTTAATTTGTAATTTTAAATAAATAAACATGAATAAATAATAATTATAATTGGGTTATTTACATTTTAAAATATTTTTTTATAAAGTTTTTTTCCCTCTATATATTTCTCTTTTATTTTCCCTATAATTTTTGTTTTCTCTCTCTCTCTCGCTTTCGCTCTCTCTCAAATGCTTCTCCTGACACAAAATATCTGAGGCAACAACAAGCAAACCCAGCAACAAAAATAAAGACCTTTTGTAGGAACCCTTTTGTTGTTTTGCTCACCTACTGACTGTCAATATATGAGCGCCGAACGATTTTGTTCGTATCCCCAACTGAGTTGGGGACCGACTCGAGTGTGCCGGTCAACCAAAAACCCGAGACCGAGAGCACAAACGAAACGAAAAAAGGGTTGTTGCTCAGACCCTGAGCTAGATATTCTCAATTTTGGGGTCTTTCAACTGAGCAGCCCGATTAGAAAAATTCGGTTGACCGTATTTTACGAGCTCTGCTTACTAGTAAGCCAAGGCTAGGTTATGATGTGATATCTGTCAGGCGTTGCCTGGCACACTTAGACCTATTTAAGTCTGTCAAACAAGAAAAATGAAATAAGTCCCCAAAAATTGGGTTTGGGGACTTATTGCATATCTATTTTTGGGGACTTATTGCATATAAAATAAGTACCCAATTTTTTTTCCCCCAAAAAATAAAATACCTCCCCAAAATGACATCTAAAATCGTTGTTATTGTCCCCATACAAATTTTTGGGGACATATTTCATTTATTTTTTGGGAACCTATTTTTTTGGGGGGGACTTATCTCGCAGAGCCATCATTTTTCCCTCTGCAAAAGTATAAAACACGGAGATATCAAGAAACATTTTCTTTAAAAAGTTCTACAAAATTCATCCAACTTTTTTTTCTTCTTTTGTGTGGTCTACTATACCAGAAAATACCATAATACATCTTGGGGCTTAAAAAAAAATGTTGTAGGCTAGGGTAATCAAGGGCTAAAAAAAAAAACAATTTTTTGTATATTTCAAAGTTTACTTTAAATTAGATCTTAGATATCAGATAAACGTTATTTAGCTAAAGGGAGTGCGAGGGAGATATGCAGTCGTTATAGCTAGTGGCTCCTATCTGCCATCCCATTTTTTGCTCATAATTTTTTAATTGTCCGAGTTTAAGATAGGTATTAATAAACACAACAAAATGCCATTTAAACTTTTACACAATCTGTAAAGATGTGGGCGCCAGGATTTTTTTAAAATTCGAGTGGGCGTGGCGCTCGTATGAAACCAACTTACACTGCGTAGGAAGCCCAAGATAGTTTTAAAGTTCATACGTTTATACAGACGGACAGATGGACGGCCATGGCTAGATCGACTCGGCTAGTGACCCTGATCAAGAATCTATATATCTATCTTGGGCTTCCTACGCAGTGTAAGTTGGTTTCAAAGATTTTGGAAATGTAAAAATGCAGTTTTATTGTGATTATTTTTTAAATCGGACCATTCGTTAAAAAGTTATGACCGATCAAAGTTTTAATATATCCATCTCCCTCGCACTCCCTTAGCTGAGTAACGGGTATCTGATAGTCGGGGCACCCGACTATAGCGTTCTCTCTTGTTATATATATATATATATATATTAGGCTAAGATCAAAAACTTTGTAATCATTTGTTGTCTTTAAAATGTAAAATTAATAATATTAAACAAAAACTATCATTTTTAAAATGGGTGATAAAAATGAGTAACATTTTAAAATTTGTCTATTTTTTAAGATAAAATTTCCTCAACTAAGAGATTCGGGAACCTACGAATGTCAAGTATCAACAACACCGCCGGTGGGGTACACCATGATATTTTCAGTTGTCGGTGAGTCCTCCTCCTTCTACTTACAGCACCAACATACTAAAACTATCACGCCCAAAGCTTCACGTATACCTATTTTCAGAGACCGGTTTTTGGTAAAAAGTTTGTACCAGGGAGCATAAAAAAATAAAGCTAAAATAAATTTTTATAGAAAGATTTTAATTTAAATTTATAGAAACATAGCGAGATTGAGAATATTTTAGAAAGTATATTTATTTACGTTCTCTCTTTTTTTATGAAAAAACAAGAGCGACGCTAGTCGGGTGCCCCGGTTATCAGATACCCGTTGCTAAGCTAAAGGGAGTGCGAGGGAGATGGATATATAAAACTTTGATCGATCACAACTTTTTAACGAATGGTCCGATTTGAAAAATTACTTCTACATTCTTCTACAACAAAACTGCATTTTTTACTTTTCCGAAATATTTAAAGGTGTGGGCGTAATGTGGGGTAATTGTGGGCGTAAGGCGATTGTGGGCGTTAGAGGGGGCGTGGCCCCCGGCTGAAATAAACTTGCGCTGCGTAGGAAGCCCAAGAATGTGTTGGTAATCCCAACTCTCTAGCTTTTGTAGTTTCCGAGATCTCAGCCTTCATGCAGACGGACAGACAGACGGACAGACGGACATGGCTAGATCGACTCGGCTAGTGACCCTGATCAAGAATCTATATACTTTATAGGGTCGGAAACGCTTCCTTCTACCTTGTGAGGGCTCAATTATGGTTGGGTGTCCCAGCTAATTCTCCTGGAACAAATTCCTCAACTTTTGCCACGAGTTGGCAGTACCTCTGTCTGTCAAAGTGACAGTGCACTGGAAAGTTTCCATTGCTCTTCCAACCCTCGTTTTCCAGTTGTCAAATTGCGCCACATGGCTGATCTTTCTCGTTCTTTTTCAAAGAAAATTCGACAACGTAGGACGTGAAATCTGCTGAGAAAAGAGCTAAGGCTAACCTAGATTGACCTCCAATAAAACACTCTTGCAACACTTTACTAAAGCGCTTACCCGTCTCGGCGACCCGTTCTGAGTGTGCAAACAGCACCGCCAACAGACGAAAACCGTATTTGATAGGCAATTCTTGAACAAATCCCCACCTGAGGTAAGAATACGTTGTTTGAGGTTACTCTGACTTACGCTACACCCCCCCGCAGCCGTGTGACCGCATGCACGTGAAATTTCGGTTCAATACTCGTTTGTAGTGGCTCGAGGTATCCGGAAAATTGGCTTTGACCGCAGTAGCTGTACGATCAACACGGACAAGAAGGCGTTCAGATCAAAATTCCCAACGCAAGTTATAAAACTGGATTCTGGCAGCCACGGAGACATAGCCGACCATCGGCCATTGGTGGCAGCGTACGGCAACACTAAGCACGGTTCTCTCATCTCACTCAGTACTATCCGAGGCGACCAACAGCGTTCGCCACTACCAACAGTGTAGCCTAACGGCGACCTCTCCGCTACGTGGACCACTTACACCGCAACACTCGTCGCCCAGACAGCGGTACCAGCTACCTTTCCTGATTATCCTCTACTTGAGCGATACTAGGGTGGCCAGATATCACCACCGCCAGTGAGATTTTTAGACGAGCGCCAACCAAGACCGAGACCGTTCAAGCCCAATCAACAGGATCCGTATTGCCGCGAGCCATTCTACTATAATTATTTGATAGAATTCCTAGCCTAAGTTGGTTCCGTGGGGCCAAACTGCTTGATCAGTTAGCTTGCGTGGGCATCTTCATATTTGGTCTTAATTTCCTTCCAATAGCCTACTCCAGCGTCAACAGGCCTGCTGATACCGTTGGACACAATTGAAGCAGTGAGTACGGCATAGCCGAATGGGTATAGATACCTTTTTTGTACACGCCCACATATGAAACCCACCGCAAAAGCTTACGTGAATAAAGCCATATATTGAGTAATTACGCTTTTGCCCCACGACCCCAAATGCACGGAGAATTAGCATCCGTCTAAAGTAGAGTAAAACGACACTGATTCTTGAATGCTTTATTTTGTTAGGTTTAAGAACTATACTGTCAATCATGACTTATGTTAATTTAGAATACAGAAATATGTAACATGAATTAATCTTCAAATTCTAATGGGCACCTAAGGCATATTTTATCAAGCAGAAAGGGATAAGCCGAAACATCAATTGGCTTACATAGGCAGGGCGGGCGAAGCAGAGGAACCTTACCATCCAATTTCCTCTTGGCTGAGAGCTAGATATACCCACTATTCGATCGTACATTTGACTTATCCTTCCCCCGGTTCCTTTACTCTGTCGATTCGTATTATGTGACGCGTACGCGATAAGGAACTAAAACCCCACCCCAGCCCTGAGCTCAGCCGGCCACCCAAGACAGAGTAGGTTCCGTGTTCGCTACTGAACGTGTCCGTTACATAATAAGATGGCGCCCAACGTGGGGCTATCACGACAAGGATACCCACAATCCTTGGACATGCAGCCACACAAAACTACGTATATTCTTACATTTAGGAATAATCAATCCTCAATAATCACTTTACTCTCGTATAGAACGGAGTGGAAACGCTGACTTTCTGAGCACTAATTGGAGATCAGACCCTCGTCCTATACGAAGATCCATTGGGAGCCTGACTGCCCCAGATCAAGGTGTTCATCCAAGGTTTGTTTATTCCGGATTTAACGTTTGGTGGAAAAGCCCGAATGATAACCGTTAAACCGCCTTTGATGAGTTCACCTTGATGTCCTATTCGGTTAAAGTAACTTGAGACTGCTAGCACTGGATCTTTCGGTGACTTTCCTCGTAATTTAATCGAACATACAAACTGACAGCACTCACGATCACGACCTATCAGCGATTTCACATTCTGCCGATAGATATGCCTTAGGTTAAGACCCAAACATCATCCCATAGAAAACTCACTCAAATTGAATAGATTTTTTTTGGTCATTCCATACCTTCTTATATAAAGAGCAAAATGTCGGTATCGCGAAGCCCACTAAATCAAAGAGGGGCAGAAACCAACGTTGCCTTTTGCACCATCTGTAATGAGAGTCTTACGGGTGAAAGACCCGTAATAGAAACTAGTTGCAAACATAAGTTTCACCGAACATGTCTAGCCCTTTGGCTCGGTACTAGCGAGACCTGCCCTAATTGTAGGCAAATCTGTAGCAGGGATATGGTAGTCACACCTCCTCCTTTATCGATGAACCATAACTTACTGCCCCCACAACTAGCCGTAACCGCCTCGCCAACCGATGCAACGTCGCGAGGCCCACCTGCCACCAGATCTCAGACGCACAATCCTTCCTGAGAACCAGAGGAAAGGGGTACAACTAACAATCGAGGCACCAATAATAATCGGAATAATAACACGCGTCGCGCGGGTGGGACTACCGTAACAGAGAACCGAATACAACAATTAATCGCCGCGGCATTAGACAATCATAGAGCGAGTTTAGCTAGAGCGGTGACAGAGGAAATTAACGGAGTTCTGAGGAATTTGCAGTTACGATCTGACCAACGAGACCCAAGTGATGATCGACAGTTAGAGTGGGACGATGAGATTCCGTTACTTGCCCCACGTCCGAGTAACGCATCCGGCCCAGCTCGGGCCCCTAGTCGAGCCTACTCCGAACATCGCCCAGAACCGAGAGATGATAGATCTGATCGCACTTCAAGTGTTATAACAAATTGGCATTTAAAATTCTCAGGTACCCCACAAGACATTCCTATAGACGATTTTATATATCGAGTAAATTGCCTTACTAGCCAATGTCTGAATGACAATTATAATATTCTTTATCGATTCGCTCACTTGCTATTTACGGGTCCAGCCTTGACCTTTTATTGGCGTTTCCATCGCAGCACCACTCAGCCAAACTGGTTCTTTCTCTGCTCATGCCGACGAGAAAGATATCAAGAGCAGCGAACCGACGAAGATATTAAAGATGCAATTAGACAACGAAAACAGAAACCCAATGAAGGGTTTGATGATTTTTTATACGCGATTCTAGCCATTTCGGACGCCTTACGGAAACCGCTACCCGATGCTGAGCTGGTAGCAAGTGTCAGGCGTAACCTCAGACCAGAATTACGTAAGGAGGATAAATCTGAAGTATTTATGTGCAAAAGCTCCTGCACATAAATACTTCAGATTTATCCTCCTTACGTAGAGAATGCCACCGACACGAAGAGTTTCACTCAAGCTTAGCTGCAAGAAACTACCTTAGACAGAACAATCAGAGGCGTAACATCAGTGAACTGGTTCAGTGCGATTCCGAGATCAATAATCCCGAATATAGTCAGGAAGGCTCAGTCGAGCTCAACGCACTCCAGTCCCTTCATAAAATAAAGTGCTGGAATTGCGACGAGCGGGATCATAGATACCAGGTCTGTCTGAAACCAAAACGAATCTTCTGCTATGGGTGTGGATTGTTGAACCAATACCGGCCGTTATGCCCTAAGTGCAATCCTAAACCGGAAAACCGGCAACAGGATGTCCGTCAGAACCCCTAGACGGGTGTCCGAAAACAGCATTGGATGAATCCTCTTATAAAGATTCCAATTTCCCCGAACCGACATCAACACCCAAATTCAATCCATTTCACGTACGCTTGCACGAGTATAATTTGCGACGAGCAGCCATTTTTTCCACGTCTTCACTAAAGTTTTCGAAGTCCAGATCTTCAAGACGAATACAAGAGTATTGGAGGGACAGGCGGCGTTTAAAGAAATTCGAAATATCAGCTGTGGCCCATAAGTTTAATGATATCCGTCCGTTCATCAGTCTTACAATATTTGATCATGAGTACTAGCACTGCTGGATAGTGGAGCAAATAAAAGCGTGTTAGGGGGAACCCTAGCCAAAAGGATAGAGGCGGATCAGAAATTTCAGAAAATTAGTGGAATCGTTCGAACAGCAGATGGACAGAGCCAACCCATAATAGGAACCGTAGACGTCCCAATCTCTTACAATGATATCCATTCCAACTTTGAATTTCTGATAGTTTCCTCCATTAGACAAGACATTATTTGCGGCATGGACTTCTGGAATGAGTTCGGGATTAAAGTAGCTTTTCCTGGCACCATAGAAGAACTAGACTTTCAAAATCCCGACATGTTGACATTGAGCAAATCAGAGAGGTGGCAGTTACAAAAAACAATATAACTTTTCCCTTCCTTTGAGAAAGAGGGATTAGGGAAGACCGCGCTGATCGAACATAGCATTGATACGGGCTCAGCAAAGCCAATAAAGCAAACATTTTACCCTATTTCACCAGCCAGAGAAAAACTTCTCTGCAGCGAGATCGATCGGATGATCGAACTCGGTGTAATTGAAGAAGCCCCCTCAACCGCATGGACATCCCCGGCAGTTTTAATCGTGAAACCTGGTAAGGTCAGATTTTGTTTAGACTCACGAAAAGTTAACTCCGTGACTCTGAAGGACGCCTATCCAATTCCAAATCTGGAAGGTCTACTTAGCAGATTACCCCCAGTTCACTGTATCTCCAAAATAGACCTAAAAGACGCCTTCTGGCAAATTTGACCCGACATGAAATCGCGAGAAAAAACGGCCTTTACGATACCTAAGATACCTCTTTACCAATTCGTTCGTATGCCCTTTGGGTTATGTAATGCACCCCAGACCATGTGTCGCCTGATGGATATAGTGGTACCATATCAACTGAAGGGACACGTCCTAGTATATCTAGATGATCTGTTAATTGTATCCTCGAATTTGGAAGAGAACATAGAACACCTTACCGAATTGGCAAAACGATTACGTGCGGCAGGCCTAACCATCAACGTCCGCAAAAGCCACTTTTGTTTAAAAAGCGTGGATTATTTGGGATACTTAGTTGGAGAAGGCACTCTTCGGATCAATCCCGCCAAAGTAGAAGCTGTCTCAGAGTTCCCGGTACCGAAAACAAAAAAGCAACTGAAACGATTCCTCGGTATCATTGGCTGTTACCAACGGTTTATCGGTCAATATTCTACTTTAACCTTTCCCTTAACAGAAAAGCTACGAGGGAAAACATTTGAGTGGGACGAAGCAGCCCAAGCTGCGTTTGAAAACATCAAGCATAGGCTATCGTCAGCTCCGTTCCTTATAAACCCTGACTATACAAAACCCTTTATAGTCCAATGCGATGCCTCTACGGTAGGAGTAGGGGCAGTGCTTGCACAACTTGACGCATCGGTAGAAGAACGGCCGATAGCCTATATGTCTAAGAAGCTTAACCGTGCCCAAAGAAACTACTCCGTAACGGAGTTAGAATGTCTTGCTGTAGTCCTAGCCATAAAACGATTTCGAATGTACATTGAGGGGCAAGAATTTAAGGTAGTAACTGATCATGCCAGCTTACGTTGGCTGATGAATCAGAACGACTTGAGCGGACGTTTAGCTAGATGGTCAATTAAGCTGCAAGGGTTTCGCTTTTCCATAGAACACCGCAAAGGCAGTGAAAACATAGTGGCAGATGCGCTGTCAAGATCCTTTGAAGACGAAATCGCGGTCGTAGACTTGGATATACTGCCAGAAATTGACTTGTCATCTGAATCCTTTCGCTCGCAGGAATATGAAGATCTCAAGGATAGATTTCTGAAATCAAACTTGCCGGATTTTAGAGTAGCGGACGGTTATCTTTATTATCGCGCTCAGTTCCAAAGGGAGGATCCTGAACCAGATAGCGGAGGGGGTCATAAGGGCCGCGCACGAACCACCCACTTCAGCCCACTGCGGAATGGCGAAGTGTTTAGATCGCATTCGTAGGAACTTGTTCTGGCCAAACATGGTTGTACAGACTCGAAATTATATACGTAACTGCGAGGTATGCCAAACATCAAAAGTGCCAACCAAAACCCTTCGGCCACCCATGGGTCGACAAGTGGTTAGTGAGCGTGCCTTTCAGCGCTTATACATCGACTTTGTAGGCCCATTTCCTCGGACAAAAAAGGGACACATAGGAATACTTATCATTCTCGATCACTTCACGAAATTCACTTGGCTACGACCAGTTAAGAAATTCACTGCAGAAGTTATGGCGATTGTTATGGCGTTCCGGAGATCATAGTTGGCGACAACGGTTCACAATTCAAAAGTCGCGAACTAACACAGTTTTTGTCTCGCCACGGCGTGAAGCACATATTCACAGGTTGCTACTCACCACAGGCCAATGCGGCGGAACGAGTTAATCGTTCTATCAACGCGGCTCTGAGGGCGTATGTCCGGTCCAATCAACGCGAGTGGGATCATTATTTGAGTAGCATCAACTGTGCTTTACGAAACCACATCCACCAGTCTACGAAGTTGTCGCCATACTATGCCGTATTTGGGCAACATTTACTGACGCATGGGGATGACTACAAGCTGCTTCGAAAACTCGACTTACTAACCGAAGGCGAAGTTAAAGTGGACCGAGCTGACGAATTTTCTCGAATTCGGGCCGATATCCATAAGAATTTGACCAAGGCATACGCCAACAACCAGAAATCGTACAATATGCGCGTTAGACCCAGATCCTTTGAAGTAGGAGACGAAGTCATTAAAAGGAACTTTGCTCTGAGCAACCTAGCCACGGGGTTTAACGCAATACTAGCCCCAGTTGGAGTAAAGGCACGCATTAAACGTAAAGTGGGATATTCGTTGTATGTACTTGAGGACCTCATGGGAAAGGAACACGGTACATTCCACGCGAAGGACCTGTGGTGAATTTCCCCATAAACCCTCTTTTTCAGTTCGAATCATCTTCTACGATAGTATTCGCTTCAATCTGCGGTTTGTGAGGGCTCAATTATGGTTGGGTGTCCCAGCTAATTCTCCTGGAACAAATTCCTCAACTTTTGCCACGAGTTGGCAGTACCGCTGTCTGTCAAAGTGACAGTGCACTGGAAAGTTTCCATTGACCGCATGCACGTGAAATTTCGGTTCAATACTCGTATGTAGTGGCTCGTGGTATCCGAAAATTTGCTTTGACCGCAGTAGCTGTACGATCAACACGGACAAGAAGGCGTTCAGATCAAAATTCCCAACGCAAATAATAAAACTGGATTCTGGCAGCCACGGAGACATAGCCGACCATCGGCCATTGGTGGCAGCGTACGGCAACACTAAGCACGGTTCTCTCATCTCACTCAGTACTATCCGAGGCGACCAACAGCGTTCGCCACTACCAACAGTGTAGCCTAACGGCGACCTCTCCGCTACGTGGACCACTTACACCGCAACACTCGTCGCCCAGACAGCGGTACCAGCTACCTTCCCTGATTATCCTCTACTTGAGCGATACTAGGGTGGCCAGATATCACCACCGCCTGTGAGATTCTTAGACGAGCGCCAACCAAGACCGAGACCGTTCAAGCCCAAGCAACAGGATCCGTATTGCCGCGAGCCATTCTACTATAATTATTTGATAGAATTCCTAGCCTAAGTTGGTTCCGTTTTGCCAAACTGCTTGATCAGTTAGCTTGCGTGGGCATCTTCATATTTGGTCTTAATTTCCTTCCAATAGCTTACTCCAGCGTCAACAGGCCTGCTGACACCGTTGGACACAATTGAAGCAGTGAGTACGGCATAGCCGAATGGGTATAGATACCTTTTTGTACACGCCCACATATGAAACCCACCGCAAAAGCTTACGTGAATAAAGCCATATATTGAGTAATTACGCTTTTGCCCCACGACCCCAAATGCACGGAGAATTAGCATCCGTCTGAAGTAGAGTAAAACGACACTGATTCTTGAATGCTTTATTTTGTTAGGTTTAAGAACTATACTGTCAATCATGACTTATGTTAATTTAGAATACAGAAATATGTAACATGAATTAAACTTCAAATTCTAATGGGCACCTAAGGCATATTTTATCAAGCAGAAAGGGATAACCCGAAACATCATTTGGCTTACATAGGCAGGGCGGGCGAAGCAGAGGAACCTTACCATCCAATTTCCTCTTGGCTGAGAGCTAGATATACCCACTATTCGATCGTACATTTGACTTATCCTTCCCCCGGTTCCTTTACTCTGTCGATTCGTATTATGTGACGCGTACGCGATAAGGAACTAAAACCACACCCCAGCCCTGAGCTCAGCCGGCCACCCAAGACAGAGTAGGTTCCGTGTTCGCTACTGAACGTGTCCGTTACAACCTGTTACATACTTTTGCACGAATACAATATACCCTTGTACTCTACGAGTAACGGGTATATTAATGTTGCTCAACATAACCAATGACCAACAAATCAAACATTAGTCAAGTTGGTAACAGGACAAGGCGCCCAACCCCCGTTTTTTAAAAGTCGTTAAACTAAAAATGTGTTTTCTAGAATACTTTAACAGAAGACCAATCTTCAATGTTACGTTTTAGGAATTTTAATAGAGGGTGCCTCTGCTAACCTTCAGCTGTTATATCAGCTGTTAAATGTTTCATTCTCACGCCTCAAAAATTCGACGCAACGCTGAGACTATTTAATTGCAAAAAATACGAGTTTTAAAGCATTCTAAGTGGAGTTTTTGGCATTATTTTAAAGGATGGTAGTGTGCACTAAGTATTCGTGGTTTTTAATCGATTATTTTTGTGACCGGTCTTACAAAAAAATTTGAAAGAAAACTAATTTTTAAATAAAGATACAAGGCGAGTCCAGCGGAGTCCATCGATCAAACCTTTGGGAATTAAAGAGTAAGAAATTCTCTTTAAAATTAATGTAGTAAGAAAATTCTTGGAGAAATATAGTTTTTTATATCATAACCTCAAATTTTGCTAATGTTCTTTGTTTGCGCTGTGGAAGAAAGAAATGTAATTTGAAATGTCTATTAAGTAAGGCAAAAACACTTGTAAAAAGAAAAATAAAGCTATAACTGCAGCAAAAAACATGAGGGAACGCTATAGTCGGGTGCCCCGACTATCAGATACCCGTTACTCAGCCAAAGTGAGTGCGAGGGAGATGGAGATATACAATTTTTAATCTGGCATAACTTTTTAATAAATGGTCCGATTTGAAAAATGTCTTCTACATTTCGATAGATATTGATAAATACAATAAAACTGCATTTTTCAATATTAAATATTAAAGGTGTGGGCGCCATACACTTTTTAAACTCGTTTATTGTGGGCGTTAGGCACGCATTAAACGTAAAGTGGGATATTCGTTGTATGTACTTGAGGACCTCATGGGAAAGGAACACGGTACATTCCACGCGAAGGACCTGTGGTGAATTTCCCCATAAACCCTCTTTTTCAGTTCGAATCATCTTCTACGATAGTAGTCGCTTCAATCTGCGGTTTGTGAGGGCTCAATTATGGTTGGGTGTCCCAGCTAATTCTCCTGGAACAAATTCCTCAACTTTTGCCACGAGTTGGCAGTACCGCTGTCTGTCAAAGTGACAGTGCACTGGAAAGTTTCCATTGACCGCATGCACGTGAAATTTCGGTTCAATACTCGTATGTAGTGGCTCGTGGTATCCGAAAATTTGCTTTGACCGCAGTAGCTGTACGATCAACACGGACAAGAAGGCGTTCAGATCAAAATTCCCAACGCAAATAATAAAACTGGATTCTGGCAGCCACGGAGACATAGCCGACCATCGGCCATTGGTGGCAGCGTACGGCAACACTAAGCACGGTTCTCTCATCTCACTCAGTACTATCCGAGGCGACCAACAGCGTTCGCCACTACCAACAGTGTAGCCTAACGGCGACCTCTCCGCTACGTGGACCACTTACACCGCAACACTCGTCGCCCAGACAGCGGTACCAGCTACCTTCCCTGATTATCCTCTACTTGAGCGATACTAGGGTGGCCAGATATCACCACCGCCTGTGAGATTCTTAGACGAGCGCCAACCAAGACCGAGACCGTTCAAGCCCAATCAACAGGATCCGTATTGCCGCGAGCCATTCTACTATAATTATTTGATAGAATTCCTAGCCTAAGTTGGTTCCGTTTTGCCAAACTGCTTGATCAGTTAGCTTGCGTGGGCATCTTCATATTTGGTCTTAATTTCCTTCCAATAGCTTACTCCAGCGTCAACAGGCCTGCTGACACCGTTGGACACAATTGAAGCAGTGAGTACGGCATAGCCGAATGGGTATAGATACCTTTTTGTACACGCCCACATATGAAACCCACCGCAAAAGCTTACGTGAATAAAGCCATATATTGAGTAATTACGCTTTTGCCCCACGACCCCAAATGCACGGAGAATTAGCATCCGTCTGAAGTAGAGTAAAACGACACTGATTCTTGAATGCTTTATTTTGTTAGGTTTAAGAACTATACTGTCAATCATGACTTATGTTAATTTAGAATACAGAAATATGTAACATGAATTAAACTTCAAATTCTAATGGGCACCTAAGGCATATTTTATCAAGCAGAAAGGGATAACCCGAAACATCATTTGGCTTACATAGGCAGGGCGGGCGAAGCAGAGGAACCTTACCATCCAATTTCCTCTTGGCTGAGAGCTAGATATACCCACTATTCGATCGTACATTTGACTTATCCTTCCCCCGGTTCCTTTACTCTGTCGATTCGTATTATGTGACGCGTACGCGATAAGGAACTAAAACCACACCCCAGCCCTGAGCTCAGCCGGCCACCCAAGACAGAGTAGGTTCCGTGTTCGCTACTGAACGTGTCCGTTACAACCTGTTACATACTTTTGCACGAATACAATATACCCTTGTACTCTACGAGTAACGGGTATATTAATGTTGCTCAACATAACCAATGACCAACAAATCAAACATTAGTCAAGTTGGTAACAGGACAAGGCGCCCAACCCCCGTTTTTTAAAAGTCGTTAAACTAAAAATGTGTTTTCTAGAATACTTTAACAGAAGACCAATCTTCAATGTTACGTTTTAGGAATTTTAATAGAGGGTGCCTCTGCTAACCTTCAGCTGTTATATCAGCTGTTAAATGTTTCATTCTCACGCCTCAAAAATTCGACGCAACGCTGAGACTATTTAATTGCAAAAAATACGAGTTTTAAAGCATTCTAAGTGGAGTTTTTGGCATTATTTTAAAGGATGGTAGTGTGCACTAAGTATTCGTGGTTTTTAATCGATTATTTTTGTGACCGGTCTTACAAAAAAATTTGAAAGAAAACTAATTTTTAAATAAAGATACAAGGCGAGTCCAGCGGAGTCCATCGATCAAACCTTTGGGAATTAAAGAGTAAGAAATTCTCTTTAAAATTAATGTAGTAAGAAAATTCTTGGAGAAATATAGTTTTTTATATCATAACCTCAAATTTTGCTAATGTTCTTTGTTTGCGCTGTGGAAGAAAGAAATGTAATTTGAAATGTCTATTAAGTAAGGCAAAAACACTTGTAAAAAGAAAAATAAAGCTATAACTGCAGCAAAAAACATGAGGGAACGCTATAGTCGGGTGCCCCGACTATCAGATACCCGTTACTCAGCCAAAGTGAGTGCGAGGGAGATGGAGATATACAATTTTTAATCTGGCATAACTTTTTAATAAATGGTCCGATTTGAAAAATGTCTTCTACATTTCGATAGATATTGATATATACAATAAAACTGCATTTTTCAATATTAAATATTAAAGGTGTGGGCGCCATACACTTTTTAAACTCGTTTATTGTGGGCGTTAGGCGATTGTGGGCGTTAGAGGGGGCGTGGCCCTCGGCTGAAACAAACTTACGCTGCCTAGGAAGCCAAAGAATATGTGTGGGTAATCCCAATTCTCTAGCTTTTGTAGTTTCCGAGATCTCAGCGTTCATCCGGACGGACAGACGGACATGGCTAGATCGACTCGGCTAGTGACCCTGATCAAGAATATATATACTTTATAGGGTCGGAAACGCTTCCTTCTACCTGTTACATACTTTTGCACGAATACAATATACCCTTTTACTCTACGAGTAACGGGTATAATGAAGGAAAAGGCAAGTTAAATATGAGAACATTCGGTTCTATGAATCTAAAAGAAATATTCTTCAGATTTTACCAAAATTTTGTATGTGGTTTTAATACCGTATTAAAACGGTACTCTTCAAGTTTTTTGCATTTGTCTCTAAAAGTAGCAAAATTGATCTGATCATTCCTATGTCAGCTATATGATATAGGTGTCTGGTCCGAAAGTTATTCATACAGAACACGCGTTGAAGTAAATAAGAACGATTGGTAAAGTTTTACTTTGACATCTTTAAAATTGAGGGAGTTTTTAGTTTTGGCCAAAAAAAGTGGTCAAATTCCCCATATTGCACTGTAGATAATAATTTCTAATTAGCATATTTTACAGAGTCAATGTCAACGGTTGACTCAACATCTAACTGACTTACCATGTGTGTGTTATTTATGTTTCTAACATATGTAGTTACACACATGTCAATAACTTTTTTTGAACTTTAATTTAACATGTTAATAACACAAGTTTTTAACAGTGTGTGTTATTTTCCGAACCCTGCTTAAAATCCATGAGCTACAACTTACGGTTGATGTTATATGATTTTTTTTGTAAGTGTGAAAGGTTTGTTTGTTTTTTGTTTGCTGTGGCAGTTTGGGTAACTCAGGTCTCGTAAAAACAACGTTAGCAAAATATCATATCATCGAGCAAATATCATTTAAGGAGAAAGAGAGGCGGTCAGAGTTTAATTTTTTGGACCAAAAGTTTAGCATTTGGATACCAGTACTGATGTATGTAAATCTAAGTCAAAAAGTGGAGTTAAAACGTAAAATCCACAAGAAATTTCCCTCGGCCGTCCAGCGGGACAGCGAATGCTTTTATATGGCGCGTAAATATTGTTGTTGCACATCTCTTCAGCTTTTTACGCTTCGTCCTGCACTATGCTCAGCTGGCCTGGGTAGTGTTGCATAGCGTCAGCGGAATCGCCATGATGCATCGAGACTCCACAGGTCTATGGGGAATTTGACCACTTTTGGTGGCATTAATTATGACTTAAAAACTACGTAACATTTCAAAGTTTTGTTTTTGGAATTTGGTATAAAATATTTAAAGGATTTCTTTTTAAAAAATGGACGTGTTCCCATAATATAATATTATAATTTTGGTCAGAAGTTTGTAACCCAGTGAAGGAGACATTTCCGACAACTTAAAGTATATATATTCTTGATCAGGATCATTAGGGAAGTCGATATAGCCATGTCCGTCTGTCTGTCTGTTTCAATACTGGGTCGAGCTCAGTTTAAAAGTCGTCCTAAAATATGTGTACGCAGAATAAGTTTGAAAAGCACCCCGATCGGACGTCTATACCACATAAAAACAATCGGATATAACTAGCTAAAACTGAAGACATTTTACGCAGTGTAAAAGCTATTCCCAAGCATTCTTCCAAATCTTGTTTTTTATGCATACCTTGATCAGGGTAATATCGAGAAAAAATGGCCAAAACGGTCCAAAATAAAGACTAGTTATTAACTATAAAAAGTTGAACAAATGTACGATACCCGCCAGGTATCCCATGCAGGACCCGTCTGTAATTCTACCTAACTTGGGAAAGGCTAGATATTTTTCAACCATAGACTTGTAATCAGGGTTTTATCTGATTCTAATAAAACAATCAGATGCGGGACAGACTTCTTTCTCAATAAATAACGGGAAGTATGAATTCCTAAGGATGCCATTTGGATAGGCCAATGCACCAGGAATTTTCCAAAGAGCAATGGACTACATTCTAACGGAAAAATTATGTAAAACATGCCATGTTTATATGGACGATACAATAATTTTCTCTAATACACTTGAGCAACATTATGTCGATTTAACTAAAAAAACTGATGTATTATTTAGCGCTAATGTGAAGATTTATTTGTAGAAATTACAGTTTTTTAAACGCGAATCCAGTTTTCTAGGATACATTGTATCCTATAACGTCATCAATACGAAACCGGAAAAAATTGACACCATTATTAAATATCTTCCTCCAAAAATATTGCCTTAAAGGCTAACCACAAACGAAATATTTAAAAGAAATAATCAAAAAGAATGTCAGCTAAAACGGTAATTTAGCTGGACGACCCAACTTTTAACGCTTTTGACGATCTAAAAGAAAGTCTCGTTGCTCAAATAGAACTGGTTCAATCAGACTGTAATAAAAAATATACATTAACCACAGATGTTTCAGACTTAGCTATTGGTGTTGTATTATCTCCAGAAGGTAAACCATTAACATTTATTTCAAAAACCATGTCTAAAACTGAACAATTCTATACAACTAACCAAAATAATCTTTTGGCTATTGTGTGGGCTCTGATTTGATAAATTACCTATACGGAGTGATTGGATCAGCAACTTTTGCAATCTCGGATAAAAATCTATATATAGAAATAAAACGCTGGTATTCATTTTAAGAAAGTTTTACTCCAAAGGTCATATATAAGCCAGGTGCAACTAACGTAGTAGCCGACGCATTATCACAAATACAGATGAACAATTTGTCCGATAGAGTTTATGATTCCATGCTTAATAGCAAAGGCTAGGCTGACAATCCTTGAATCTGTTAACGTATTTAATAATACTAGAAATAAGAGAATATATATATATACAATCAAATGTCACATTCGCTAACATTGCACTCTTGAAGATTCTTATATAAATCAAAAACGTTTAAAAGAAAACTTCGTTAATTTACACGAGGACCTTCCTTCAAGATGTAGAAAACAATAAAGACAAGGCTATCATAATAGAATAAACCAAGGACTAGAAGAAAACTGTACTATAAACAAATCTGCAGATTGTATTAGTGGCTCAAGTTATTTTAAAAATTTAAAGAATATATTAAAAACTGTAATATTTGCAATGAAAATAAATGTCCCAATTCCATCTTAAGATGGCGAAAATTTACATATTGATATATATTATGCACAAGGTCTCATATTTATACCCGTTGCTCGTAAAATAAAAAGGTATATTGTATTTGTGCCAAAGTATGTAACAACTAGAAAGAAGCATTTTCGTATATATATATACTTGATCAGGGTCACTAGGCGAGTCGATCTAGCCATTTCCGTCTATCTGTCCGTCTGTATGAACGCTGATATCTCGGAAACTACAAATGCTAGAACGTTGGGATTAACCACACATATTCTTCGGCTTTCTACGCAGCGCAAGTTTGTTTCATCCGAGGGTAACACCACCTCTAACGCCCATATTCGCCTTAAACGATTTTAAAAGGTGTCTGACGCCCCCACCTTTAAAGATTTTGAAGACGTAAAAATGTAATTTTATTGTGTTTAAAAATACCTATGGTAAATGTATAAGAAGTCACATTCCAAAACCATAAAAATGTTGCACAGAGTAATTGAAGAACAATTTGTCAGTTCTAAAACGTCTTCTATCTACGTTCCTAAGCTCTAATCTAACTTAGGTTGTATAACTTTCCGAAGATGGTTTCTTGACGGCAGCATAAATGCTGGGAACGCCAATTCTTCAGAGTCGGCATCGAGAATCACGCCGTCCCCTTGAGCCATTGTAATTCTCAAGCAGAGTTTTCTGTCCTCCAAGATTTAGCTTTTCGGCTTCCTCATTCTCATCGAAATTTCCCGCCTCCAAGTTTACATCCTCCTACTGGATGGCTAGTTGTCCTACGAATGGAACAGTTTCGGATGTGAAATCAGAGATCCAATGCTCGTGGATCGACTTAATTACCATAAATAAAAGGCGAGGTGAAATCAGTTGCTCCTCCAATGGAGTAAGCCCCTCAAGGAATGAGGAATTTCTGGGAAGGCTAGGCCATTGGAAATCGTACCTAGCTGTGGCAATATCAGTCTACAGAATTTAAAAGATTCCCCAGCGAAAGCAAGCTGGCTTGCATTCTGGTAAATCTCTTCTCTAAACTCGCAATGCTCTTCCAAATAGGCTCTAGAAAGCTTATGTATGTGCTTGGGAAACCACAATCCCTTGCAGCAAAAGCAAATCTGATCTGAGCTTTACTAACCCATGGAATAATCCAATAGGTATGTTCCTAAGAATCCTATTCCCATTCCTGGGATAAAGTAAGTCGAATCTCCTGACTTCGGTCCGAAGCTTTTCTGCATCCCTATTTCCACTGAGACTTCTATACTGACTAATTCTCTGACTAATATGTCAAATGGCATTGATAGATGTAAGATTTTTCATAGTGTTCTCTCTTGTTATAACTTTTATTGACGCCTATGCAAAATTTCTAGTAGTTAAAGAAATCCAAAATAAATTAATATTAAAAATAAAGTAATAGAACTACTTCAACAATTACCTCATGCCAAAATAATAATGACCGATAATGAACCGAACTTTTCTTCTGCTCAATTTAAAATCTTTGCACAAAGAAGCGGTGTTACTTTTACATTACGCAGACCCGAGGCACAGTACTTCAAACGGTCAAGTCGAAAGGGCACATTCGACACTAACAGAATTATCCCGCTGCCTTAAGGAACAATTTAATTTAAACGACTACACCAAAATTGTAACACGAGCCGCGCAACGAAAAACCTTTTGACATACTTTATATTAAAATCAAGCACGATAATATTCCTCAACTGTTAGGAACTACACAAGAGAAAATGTTAGAGGGACCTAACAAAGACAGAAAGAAGAAGGACTATCTCGTGAGGAAAGTCATTTATGAAAAGAAACATGGGGAAAGAAACAAGCTTAGTTCTCGATATAAAAAGCAAGGAGTTGGGAAAATCTACCTAGTCAGCAGGGAATCTGTATCATAATCACGAAATCTTGGCCATTTGCCATATTTTTTTATCGATATTCTGTACATTCTAACATACCAAAAAATAAACTAAGTTGAAAATTTAATCTCAACCCGATCTGTCGTCTCCTTTCAATCGGAACACAACATTTTCTAGGGATAAATAAAATAAAAGAAGTCATGCAAAATTTTATTTTGTGTTATATGTGTCGGTAGACTAAAACAACAGTAATCGAACGCAAAAAGACATACAATGGTTGACAGCCAAGTTAATTTTGAAAAATTTTTGGCTCAACAGCAAGAAACAAAACGCATAGTAAATTCAAACAATTTACAACGTTTCCAGCCTGGTACAGTTTGAGGGAAACAAAACTGTGATTGAAGTGTTGCTACAATCGTATCCTTTCAAATGGATTCTGGTGCAACTGTGTCACTATTCAATGTTAAAACATCCAAAAAGCTCAACAGCATCGATGATTTTCCAATTTTTCAAAACATCGATGTTTTTTTGGTCCATCGATGTTTCTAGAGCCATAAAACATCGATGTTTTTCGATGTTTTTTTTTACTAAAAATGGACATTTCTTTTGACTTGGCGTATATTTGCATTTATTTTTACACATGTAAAGATGAACATAAACATACCTTTGCAGAGGGTATTTTTATTTTAGCTAAAAAATTGCTACAAAGAGCAGGAGACAGATCGGAATGAAAAACATCGATGTTTTTGAATAAAAATAAATTTTTACTAACGGCCATTTAGAAAAAAAAATTATAATTTTTGGATTAACTCAGTTTAAAAGTCGTCCTAAAATATGTGTACGCAGAATAAGTTTGAAAAGCACCCCGATCGGACGTCTATACCCCATAAAAACAATCGGATATAACTAGCTAAAACTGAAGACATTTTACGCAGTGTAAAAGCTATTCCCAAGCATTCTTCCAAATCTTGTTTTTTATGCATACCTTGATCAGGGTAATATCGAGAAAAAATGGCCAAAACGGTCCAAAATAAAGACTAGTTATTAACTATAAAAAGTTGAACAAATGTACGATACCCGCCAGGTATCCCATGCAGGACCCGTCTGTAATTCTACCTAACTTGGGAAAGGCTAGATATTTTTCAACCATAGACTTGTAATCAGGGTTTTATCTGATTCTAATAAAACAATCAGATGCGGGACAGACTTCTTTCTCAATAAATAACGGGAAGTATGAATTCCTAAGGATGCCATTTGGATAGGCCAATGCACCAGGAATTTTCCAAAGAGCAATGGACTACATTCTAACGGAAAAATTATGTAAAACATGCCATGTTTATATGGACGATACAATAATTTTCTCTAATACACTTGAGCAACATTATGTCGATTTAACTAAAAAAACTGATGTATTATTTAGCGCTAATGTGAAGATTTATTTGTAGAAATTACAGTTTTTTAAACGCGAATCCAGTTTTCTAGGATACATTGTATCCTATAACGTCATCAATACGAAACCGGAAAAAATTGACACCATTATTAAATATCTTCCTCCAAAAATATTGCCTTAAAGGCTAACCACAAACGAAATATTTAAAAGAAATAATCAAAAAGAATGTGATTGAAACAAAACTGTGATTGAAGTGTTGCTACAATCGTATCCTTTCGAATGGATTCTGGTGCAACTGTGTCACTATTCAATGTTAAAACATCCAAAAAGCTCAACAGCATCGATGATTTTCCAATTTTTCAAAACATCGATGTTTTTTTGGTCCATCGATGTTTCTAGAGCCATAAAACATCGATGTTTTTCGATGTTTTTTTTTACTAAAAATGGACATTTCTTTTGACTTGGCGTATATTTGCATTTATTTTTACACATGTAAAGATGAACATAAACATACCTTTGCAGAGGGTATTTTTATTTTAGCTAAAAAATTGCTACAAAGAGCAGGAGACAGATCGGAATGAAAAACATCGATGTTTTTGAATAAAAATAAATTTTTACTAACGGCCATTTAGAAAAAAAAATTATAATTTTTGGATTAACCGAAAGAACACTAAAACATAAGCATATAAAATTTACAATTAGCTTACATTGCCCTAAGGTTGATAAGCAGCCTTGTCGATCTAGCCATGTCCGTCTGTCTGTTATGTCTGTCCATTCTTTTAAATATTATTACGATCTAATATTGCATGTTTTAAAAAGTGTTTTGATTCTTGTTTACAAATAAAAGTTTGTCCACAGTATGCGGCTTAAATCGAGTCCGCCTATCCGATATTATTTGCCCAGCCTTGCTGAACATTCGCTCTGATTCACTGGATGTTGCTGGAACGCACAAATATTTCTGTGAGATCTATTTTAAAGGCTTCATATTTTCAGAATTTGTCTAAAGGACAATTTATTAATTTTAAAAGATTAAAAGATTTAAAAGATTCATATAACTCAAAAATTTACCTTCCAAAAGAAAAGTGGGTCACATTCCTCGGGTTCGTTGGTTCTTTCCAATTCCGCCAATTCCGGTTGCGTCACAAAATCCTGGGGCGTTTTTGAAATAATTAAGAATATTTCCTTCTCAACCGCCTTGACAGCTTCTTCTGCATTCTCTGATAATATAAATCCATCCTTTTTAAATCGTGGATCTATTAATGTTGCAATTTGAGGAACATTTCGAGTCTCATAGTGAGCAAATCTTTCATTCAACCTGGAACTCAATGTTTCAAATACAAATATTACCTCTGTTGAACTCAATTGATCTTTAAGATTTCGAAGTTTCAGGTCAAGCTCGCAAATCAGGGGAATAACTGAAGAAATTGTTGCAGCTTTGTTGCCAGAGATGGTCAAAGTAGCATCTTCGAATGGAGAAAGAAGTTCTTCAAGTTCTTTTTAAATTATCATTTCATCGGAAGTAAATGGAACTGGAGCTCTTGGTGTACCCAATAATGCCACTGCCAAAGCATCTTTTGTTTCAAGTAGCCTCTTAATCATATGAAATGCACTGTTCCACCGAGTTGTCACCTCCTGGATTAGGCCTAGTGATAACTTAACATTTTGGACTTGCTTGAACTTTGCCATCGCAATAGTGCTGCGCTTCATAAAGCTGACTATTTTTTTACATTTGGTTATAATTGGATCTAGAATGGCCAGTTTTAAGGCATCCTGTACCAGCAGGTTTAGCGTATGAGCAAAACAGGAAAAATGAGTAACTCCGAGATACTCGCATGCCTTTTTCATGCTTCTATCGTTGTCCGTCACTAAAGCAACCAATTTCCGCAATAAACACCATACCGACAAAACCCCGCGAATGGAGTTTGGAATGTTTGCTGCATTGCGGTTTGTTGGGGTTAAAAGAGGCGATGTTGACAAAACTGCTGAAGTCAATTGGAATTCAGAGACCCTGACAAAATGGCAAGTTAAGGTCAAATAACCCTCATTTGCTTTTGACGTCCAGCAGTCTGTTGTAATTGCAACGTACTCAACAGCTTGCAAGGCAGACTGGAGTTTGACTTTTAAGGATTCGTATGCATTTGGAAGAGCAACATCCCGAAGATATGTTTTGCTTGGTAGCTGATAACATGGGTCCATTTTGTTTAGCAGCTCGCGGAAACCTTTGTCATTTACAATGCTGAACGGTTGGACGTCCAATTCTTTTTTCCGGTTTGAATCTGAAGAGTATGGGCTCGACAGATTCGCTGGCGCGAAATTATTTTCAACATCTAAATGGCTTATATGTTTTCGCTTAAGATGTTCCTTCATATTTGTTGTGTTCCCTGATGTTTTCAACATTTTTCCGCAGTAACTGCAGATTACTGTGGCCTTATCCTCAGTTCTTTTGAAATGCTGGAAACACTGGAGCTTTCCCGTTTTCATTTCGGAGATGAAAGCTTGCAGTTTTCCTTGGTCGTGCCTGTTTTAGAAATTAGTTTTCCATTTATATTCAAAACGCTTGTTTTCATACCGAAGAATTTAAAAAAATTTTACTTACGCTTTAACTGATTGTCCATATCAAAGCTGTTTGCTTTTTTCCTTTAAATATCTCTGACCAGTTCAGCTCGGAAAACCTAACCAAAATTGACTTTTACTTCGAGGAAACATCGATGTTTGTAAAATATCATTTAACATCGATCTATCGATTTTCACATCGATTTTTTCTCCACCTCTAATACGTGATCAGTATTGTCAGGATATATTTTATATATATTTTTTTTGAAATCTAAACCCATTAAAATCAGTTAATTTATGGATTATGGACATGATCGTGACATTTTTTATGACATCTAAATCCATTAAAATCATTTAAGTTATGGCTTATGCTAATTGTCCCAGAACCCGCATTCGGTAATGAGGGGGCGGGACCATCAATGTGCTAATTAGAGAGGCCCGGGGGCCATTAATATGCTAAATGGGCTGGAATCCGCATTATTATACTACTAAGTGGCGCAGGAGGAAGCACTCGTATAACACGAGGCGAAGCGGTCATCAGGAAGAGACAAAAATCCGGAATCGGCATCAGACTCCCAGTCGTCATTATCAACATCAGACTCAGTTGTCACTGCTGCAGTACACGGCGGTGACAACATGGCAAAATTCGAACGCGGTGCCATCATCCACAAGAAAAGGGCAATTCAGCCGTACCAAGACGAGGGTACTGGGAGGATACCAATAACCACGGAACAGCAAGCCGAGGGCACTCAGCAACCAAACACGATTACCGCGCCTGTTGATCCTCAGCCGACCAGAGTCCCTAGTGACACCGGAGGAAACCCGGATTGCGGCCGGCTGACCGACAAAGTGCAAGGAGATATCAGTATAGGGAAGCAAATGCATAATAAGACTACAAACAGCACTCTTTTATTGAGAATCACACCTCAATGGGGAGAAGAATGTTCGTAACTAGCTTTACGAACCCAACAAGGTTGCAGCTTACATTAAGCAACCAGCGGAGCTGCAACCAAACGGTTGCGTTACAAGCAACCAGAAGTCGAGTTGGAGTGCAACCAGTAGCAACCAGAAGACCCAAGAACCCAACAATGGCGCACCAACTCACCTAGCGATTCACCAACTCACCTAGCGGCTCACCAACTCACCTAGCGTCGCACCCTACTTACTCTACTCTCTCGACTCAGCGTAATAGCAGAAGTTCGGCTGACCCATTACGAATAATATAGTACACGACCTATTACTATTAAGAAAACGCTGACAACGATCTGCCACCATACCACTCATTCCACTATTGTTTACACTAAACTTTTGCCTTATCTAAGTAGTATATAAGCATGTACCAACAACAGAATAATTCTGTTATCTATCCAGCTGATAACTCCGCGTTTTCACTCATCGTCGCCGGGAACGTAATCGCGTCCAGACAATAAGTGATCTGCAAGTTCAAGTGCTAGGATTGGTCTAGTAACTATAGGGACCGAGATCCTTATACAGACATATATTTATCCAGAAGTTAAACGTGTGATCAAATATTATTTGTTAAAGTAGTGCTGGCTCCTTCTTGGATTACATCAACATTTTTATTATATTCTCTGATTTTATTACATAGAGATTTTTCTCCATTTCGTAGTGGTGTGGTGTCTGGGCTTAAACTGCCATAATTATTAAATAATTATGTCTTAAAATCAAAGAATACATACTTGTTTTTACATTTAGGGACATGATTATCAATTAGGCGTTTTTCATCATGGTGTGAGATGGATCGTGCGTTACACACTTCGCACCGGTTTGTAACAATGGGGATGTCTGGTCACGCAGCCGCAGCAGCTAATTAACTTGTAAATCCATACTCTTATATCAGTTGCATCTCTCTATTTATCTCTCCCAGTTGTTGTATGCTTGCATTTTTGGGCCTGGCTGGCTGGCTCTTCGGAAACTCAGTATGAATTCTGATCTCGGCATTAAACGCATTCTCGTCTCGCCTGCTGTACTCTTTGGATAATAAATTGTTAACATGCATAAACCAACCCAATTTTCTTATTTTCGTTGGCATTAACTAATAAAAAAGCTTATTAGTTCAACATTGGTGACCCCGACGTGATTCGTACATAAACAATTTTAAGTGCAAATCACATAAATAAGTTTATTTATTGACTTTTCGTTGTTGCGGCTGCGGTGCATTGGCGGAGCCAGAAATCATTTGTCGAAAAAATAAAGCCTTGAATGCAGTGAGCGCTATAAATAAATAGCAGTTTTGTGTTGCCGAAATTTGCATAAAAGGCGAGAAATTAGTTATACATTGGAGCGTACATAGCCATGTAACGGGCCATTATTTCTTCGATTGCTTTGCGCTCATATTTCCGCTGAAACCAAATTTCGGGCATTTCGTCTGCTGGTGCTGTTGTTGTTGATGTAGCCATGCCTACGGGAATTGTTGGAGATGCTACCGCTGATGAAAACAGGGTGATATTTTTAAAGCGCAAGGCAACTGCTTTATTTAATAGAGTGGAGCGCTTAGTGGATTCCCTACCAAGTGCGGCGTTAACTTCATGCGAGGAATCCGGGATCCACGTGAGGTTGGAGCTGATTGATGAGCTTCAAGGAACATTTAAAAAGGTTCTCGGTGAACTCGAAGAGTTGGATTTCGAGGAAATTGAAAGTGATTTGAGTGAATAATTTGATGAGATTCTCGTACTCTTGAAGTCATCTATTTGGTCCGAAATTTCGAAGCGCGCCTCACAGCTTCTCTCGCACTCAACTCTTGCTGACGGCATCACTCCCGGAGCTTTCGGCCTCCAGCAGCGTCAGCCTCGACATAGGGCAACATTACTGCCTCCACTTGAGCTACCAAAATTTGCTGGAGGTTATGCAAATTGGTCTGATTATACCCGTTACTCGTAGAGTAAAAGGGTATATTAAATTCGTGCAAAAGTATGTAACACGTTGAAGGAAGCTTTTCCGACCCTATAAAGTATATATATTCTTGATAAGGGCCACTAGCCGAGTCGATCTAGCCATGTATGTCTGTCCGTCTGTCTGTCTGTCTGTCTGTATGAACGCTGAGATCTCAGAAACTACAAGAGCTAGAAAGTTGGATTACCCACACATATTCTTAGGCTTCCTACGCAGCGCAAGTTTATTTCAGCCGAGCGCCACGCCCCCTCTAACGCCCACAATCGCCCATAATCGCCCACAAACGATTTTAAAATGTGTCTAGCGCTCACATTTTTTAAGATTTTGGAAAAGTATAAATGCAATTTTCTTGCGTTTATTTATACCTATCAAAATGTTGAAGATTTTCAAATCGGACCATTCGTTAAAAAGATAAGCCCGATCAAAGTTTTATATCTCCATCTCCCTTGCACTCCCTCTAGCTGAGTAACGGGTATCTGATAGTCGGCACCCGACTATAGCGTTCTCTCTTGTTTTTATTCTATGTTTACCACTATCATAGATAGTCACCCTGATCTCACCAACATAGAAAAGCTGCAGCATCTACGATCATGCCTGACGGATACTGCGTTGGAAACTATTCCCTCGCTGGAAATTTCGGATGGCAACTACGCAATTGCTTTGGATTTGCTGCAAAATAGATTTGATAATCGTCGTTTGGTTTTTCAGGCACACATTACTGAGATCCTGGGAATAAAGGCGGTGCAGAGTGGTTCCGTTTCGACACTACGATCATGCCTGAGGGATACTGCGTTGGAAACCATTCCCTCGCTGGAAATTTCGGATGGCAACTACGCAATTGCTTTGGATTTGCTGCAAAATAGATTTGATAATCGTCGTTTGGTTTTTCAGGCACACATTACTGAGATCCTGGGAATAAAGGCGGTGCAGAGTGGTTCCGTTTCGACACTTCGAGAGCTGTCGGATAAATTCAACGCTCATATCCGCGCCCTTAAGGGGCTGGGCACGACGGAACAAATCGCAGGATGCATCATCCTGTTCAAAAAATTGGATCCGGCAAGTCAGGCCAAGTGGGAAGAGCGTTTAGAGGACCCTGCCTTCGTCAACTTAACTCCTACGTGGGAGTCAATGGCATCATTTTTGGAGCAGCGGTGCAGGACGTTGGATACGATAGATTTTGCCATGGCAAACTATGCGCCGGACATTTAGGTGGGAAGTAACAGAATACCCAATACGCGTAGAACAGCATTTGTTGCCTCGAATTCTAACCCTTGGATCTGTATATTCTGTAATGATGCAGGTCACTCCATTTCTTATTGCCAGAATTTTTAAGCCCTGTCTCCTACGAATAGGCTTCAAGAAGCAAAACGGCTCTGTCTTTTGGTCATCAAGTTAGGCAGTTCAATTCCAGTAATTGTCGTGCATGCGGATCGAAGCATCATACCCTGCTTCACATGGGAAACTTAGCTTCCCTTTCGTCACAAGAAGGAGCACAGCTTCAAGAAGCAATTCCGTCTGCCTCACCTTTTGCACTGCCTTCCACCTCGACTGCTCTCATTGCACAGGATTTTAGTAATGATATTGTGCTCTTAGCAACGGCAAGCGTATTAGTAAAAAACCGCTCCGGAGTTTTCGTTCCCTGTCGAGTTCTACTCGACTCTGGCTTCCAGCTGCATCTAATAACGTCCCGATTCGCAAGCCAGCTTCAAGTAAAGAAGATAACATCTTTAGCATCTGTAACTAGAATAGGAGATTCCAGTTTTGTGACGGATGGTCATTCGGTTAATATTACGGTTCAGTCCCCAACTTTCGATTACTCAGCCAACATTACCGCGGTGATTGCTCCGAACATCACAGAGCGGCAGCCTAGCTTCAATGTCAACATCGGCAATTGGAAAATTCCTAAAAATATTCAGTTAGCGGACCCCAGTTTTTATACTCCCCAGCGGGTGGACCTTTTAATCGGAGCCAGCCTCTTTTACGAGATGTTATGCGTTGGCCAAATTAAGCTTCCACATAGGTTACCCCTACTTCAAAAGACTCGTCTGTGTTGGGTTGTTTCTGGAGGTTACGGTCTCTCCAATGGCTCGTCTTTGTCGTCTCAAGAGTTACCCCTCGCTAGCAGGAAGAATAGTTTCGATCGGTTAGATGATCTTCTTCGACGATTTTGGGAAGTGGAAAGCTGCGCCGAGCCAATCATACGCGCTACTAAGGAAGAATTGGACTGTGAAGCACATTTCGTGAGGCATTTTGTTCGTTTGCCAGCTGGGGATTATTCTGTTCGGCTACCTGCCAAGCTCAATCTAGACCTCTTGGGAGAGTCCTACCAGCAAGCTTATCGAAGATTCTTGTCCCTAGAGAGAAAGCTAAGTCGTCAGCCAGCCTTGAAGGCTCAATATGGAGCATTCATAAAGGAATACCTCGATCTAGGACATATGTCATCAGTGTCTGCCTCTGTACCGTCAATATGGAGCATTCATAAAGGAATACCTCGATCTAGGACATATGTCATCAGTGTCTGCCTCTGACAGCGGGTTGTGCCGATACTTCTTGCCTCATCATTGCGTCATAAAGGAAGATAGCTCTACCACAAAGCTCCGCGTAGTTTTTGATGGATCGGCGGCCAGTTCTTCAGGGTATTCTCTCAACGATGTTCTTATGGCAGGCCCTGTAACTCAAAATAAGCTGTTACAGATTCTTCTTCGGTTTCGTTCACACCCGGTAGCAATCACAGGAGACATTTGCAAAATCTACCGTTGTGTTAGGGTTCAGCCTGAGGACAGCTATTTGCAATGCATTTTGTGGAGGGATTCCCCCCAGGATCAATTGCGGGTGTTTAAGCTAGACACCGTTACTTATGGCACGAAGCCAGCATCATTTCCGGCTGTGCGAGCTATGCATCAGGTGTCAGCAGACGAGCATACAGCGTTTCCGCTTGGGGCTGAGGTCATTCGTCGCGATTTTTATGTGGATGATTTGATATCTGGAGCCAAATCCAAGGAAGAAGCTGTCATCATTATGGATCAAATATCAAAACTTCTAGCCAAGGGAAAATTTAAGCTTAGAAAGTGGTGCTTGAATGTGTCAGCTGTTTTGGATGGAGTTGCAGACAAGGATAAGGAGTCTTATTTGAAGTTTGATGATGGCACTGATTTTGCAAAACCCTAGGTCTCGCTTGGGATCCAGTTTCTGACCAATTACTGTTTTCCTTTTCGGTCTTACATTCAGCATCAAGACCTTGCAGGCGATCTTTCCTGTCTGCAATAGGCGATTTTACGATCCCCTCGGGTTGGTTGGACCTGTGATCACAAAATCGAAAATTTTCGTTTAACAACTGTGCAAGGAGAAGTTATCTTGGGATGAAAGCCTCCCGGAGTCACAGAATACGGAATGGAGTGATATATGCACGAGTTTTGGGCTAATTAAGCATACGTCATTTCCTCGGCTGGTTCTTTCTCCAAACTCTGAGAATGAGATTCATGGATTTTGTGATGCCAGCATAGAAGCATATGGTGCCTGTGTCTACATCGTTTGCAACGGCCGATCTCAATTGCTTTGCTCAAAATCAAGGGTAGCCCCCTTAAAAACACTCACTGTGCCCAAGCTGGAACTTTGTGGGGCTGAACTTTTGTCTAGGCTCATCGCGGAAGTTGCTGGGACTAAGGCATTTGAGGGAAAGTTATACTGCTGTTGCGCTTTCATGGATCCGAGACGAGCCCTCCAGGTTCAACATTTTTGTAGCGAACCGAGTAGCTGCCATTCAAGAGCTAACTGAGTCAGTAGAGTGGCGATATGTTCCAACTTCTTTTGATCCAGGTGAAATTCTCTCCCAAGGTGTTTTTCCTGCTGAGCTTGATGAGTCTCCTTTGTGGGCGCATGGACCAAAATTCCTTTGTGGCCCCAAGGCTGACTGGACGGCCCCAATCATTGCTGAAAAGCCAACGCTTGAGGTTCGCCGAAAGATTATACTAATAAAATCTCCATACGAAGACATAGTGGCTAATTCAAAATTTGCCAATTCCTTCGCTGCCCTTCAAAGAGTTTTCGGATACGTCTACAAGTTTAGTAATCGCATCCGTCGCCCTACGCTCACGGTGTCTGATCTTCAAGGCAGTACTCGGCTGTTGCTTCGTCTGGTCCAGCGCTCACATTTATGGGACGACATCAAATCGTTGCAGTCAAAGGGATTGGTGCACCCATCCAGCTCGATCGCATCTCTTTCGCCATTCGTTAATCAATTTGGGCTTCTTAGAGTGGACGGCCAGCTAAAGAATTCTTCGCTGGATTTTAATCCAATCCATCCAATTATCTTACCACGGAGTCATTTGGTCACTGCTGCCATTATTACTCACTTTCACGAAAGCAATCTGCACACTGGACCACGGGCGCTGTCGGCATAATTCGATCCCAATATTGGCCTATTGGAGGAAGGAAGACGGTGATGAAGGCAGTAAACAAATGTATTAGATGCTATCGAATGAAGCCTCGACTAGTGGAGCATATAATGGCGGATCTTCCAAAGGAACGACTCGATGGATCTCATGCATTCGAAGTCACTGGCATTGACTTTTGCGGACCATTTCTCTACAAGTCAGAAGTGCGAAGCAAGCCTCCAATAAAATAAAACGTTTGCGTCTTCATTTGTTTCGCCACAAAAGCTATTCATTTGGAGTTGATTAAGGATCTTTCTACAGTGTCATTTTTACATGGCCTTAAACGATTTATATGCACTCGAAGAAAGCCACGGCAGATTTGGTCTGATAATGCAACAAACTTTGTCGGCGCTCGCCATGAATTGCTCGAACTAAGGCGCCTATTCCTCAGCAATAATCATCAGAAAGCTACATTGGACTTTTGCCTGGCGGAGGCTATTGATTGGTGTTTCATTCCCCCTAGGTCGCCACACTTTGGCGGTTTTTGGGAAGCGGCTGTGAAGATCGCTAAGCACCATTTTTACCGCGCTGTTGGCACTGCTGTTTTAGCCTTTGAGGAGTTGCGGACCCTGGTGTGTCACATTTCGGCGGTTGTTAATTCTCGACCATTAGTCTCGATTTCAGAAGACCCCGCTGATCTGGATGTGTTAGCCCCAGCACATTTTTTGAATGGTGGTCCGCCTTCATCTTTCGTCGAGCCAGATGTGACCAGTCTCAACTTCAATCGCACTTCAATCGCTTTAAGCGCACCCCAAAACCGGGCCTGGTTGTCGATGACATAGTTCTGGTCGAGAACGAAAACTTACCTCCCATGAAGTGGCCCCTCGCCAGAGTGATTGAGCTGCTGTTCGGTGGAGATGGGGTGGCTCGAGTTGCCGTTCTGAAGACAGCGTCAGGAGTGACAAAGCGAGCAGTGAACAACCTATGTCTGCTGCCCCTTAAGGATGATGTTAAAACCCAGGCTTCTAACGGGGGGAGTATGTCGGGTCACGCAGCCGCAGCAGCTAATTAACTTGTAAATCCGTACTCTTATATCAATTGCATCACGAAAGGCATCTCTCTCTATTTATCTCTCCCATTTGTTTTATACTCGCATTTTTGGGCCCAGCTTTCGGCTGGCTGGCCCTTGGTAAACTCAGTATGAATTCTGATTCGGCATTAAACGCATTCTCGTCTCGCCTGCTGTACTCTTTCGATAATAAATGGTTAACAAGCATAAACCAAACCAATTTTCTTATTTTCGTTTGCATTAACTAATAAAAAAGCTTATTAGTTCAACAGCGGTATTGTATGTATATTATAATAAACTCATGGTGTATTTGTGTTTAAAAATTTCTTGGATGTCTACAGTGTTCAGAATTTTTATGTTAAAAACATTTGTTTTTGCTAATGTAATTGTGTCCATTAAATTCAACAGATTGTAAGTTAGCAACCAAAGGCGGTGTTTTCTTAGCGGAAATTCTTGATTTGAAAATACTGCTGTAAGATTTTCAGTTAGGGTTTTTATTTTTTTTTTTCTTTGAATAATTTTAAATTAATTACAAATTGATTGTTATTATTACGGATTCAATCATTAATTTTATTTCGAACTGTTATGAAATCATCAAGATCTGGCGTTCCTGCTATCCATTTCCAAAGTTTACCTAACTCGTTGATTCCCCTTTTAGCTCTATTGGGTATAACTTGCCAGATAAGAATTTTAATAATGTCTAAATCATAAAAAGTTTCCCACTGTGAATTCTGATTGCTTCTATTTAAGTTAAGTCGGCTATTATTAACAATTCATTTTCTGTAATTTATTACAAAAATTATGTTTAAAATTTAATGATGTCTTTGTTAAGACTCATCGACCTACATAATATAATTATTATCGCATTTACACAAGTCCAACAAAGAATCATATATCATAACATTTGCTGCCAATATTGCAATTCTACAGCTAGACCGTCACTCTGTTTAACAGTCATCAAACTGCCGATGCAGCGAAAATAGCTGACACCACAATTAGGAAGTAGAGCAATAACGTTGATTAGCACTGCAAATAGCACTTTGACCCACTGCGAGTTACGACGAATAGCTGTAATTTCATTTTCCCTTTCTACATATTTTGTTACCGTAAGCACTTTTGTACCTATAAATACCGTTAAGTTTGTTCAATAAAATCAGTCTCAGAATAACCACTCCGACGTCCACGTAGTTACAAGTGCTGGGTGCGGCAACAATCCAGTAGAAAGTTTATGTGCTGTATACTACTCAGCCCCCCGATACACATATCCTGTGACCAGACAAAGTAACGTCAGTCACACTAAGGATCCACCATTTGCAGCACGACGCTGATCGTCGTCCATTTGGTAGGCTAACGTACTAACAGTCTTTATGAATCGTAAGGTTTTTTTATTTATGATAACCCTATTAGCAGGGAATAAAACATGAACCGGAACCGAAAACCGAAATAAATCGATTCCTTATAGACAACCGGTACCGGTACCGACACCAAAATAAAAATTTAATTTCGAACCGATTACCGTATTGCTGGTACCGTACTAGTACTCATTTACTAAATTATGGAACACCAGAAAATATAACCGTTTACCGAATACGCAGATTCGGTATGGAACCAGTACCGGAAACGGAACCGAAATAAGATTCGGATTGATTCTGTTGTGTTCCGATTGAAAGGAGACGACAGATCGGGTTGAGATTAAATGTCCAACTGACTTTATTAGGCTCAGTATAGCTGTGTTTTTTTTTTGTATGTTAGAGTGTACAGAATAACAGGGAATATCGATAAAGAATACGGCAAATGGCCAAGATTTCGTGATTATGATACATATCACATCTCTCCCCTAAATTTACAATTTTTTAAAGGTTTTACGCTTTCTGAAATCGGGGGGTTCGAAACGGTTGACTTCTTTGCGGATGGGGATACAAGATCGACGTATATAATCTGATTTGTGTGGCGCTTAATAACACTTGTGGATGTTCGAAGAATAAATACCATACGGCCTATGGACCGATCGATGACTGCTTTTATCCACTTTTTCCCCTGGCGTAATTTTTGGCAAATATTTTTTGGTTCTGCGAATACTTTTTCGGTTCGATGTGGTGGCTTTCAGTTTGTTTTTCAAAAAGTTGACTTAAGATAGTAGGCACAGGGCGACCATGTAGAAGCTCAGCAGGACTCTTCCTTCGGAGTTTGGGGTGAACCTATACGAACTAAGGTATTTTGTAACGGCTGCTTTAACTGAATAACCGTCCTTTATGTTTTTTCCGACAGAAGTCCATTTGATGCTGGGTGAAAAGGTGCGGTTGTTAGGTGGTAAAATTCTTTAAAGGTTTTTGCAGTGAGTTGCGGTCCATTATCGCTGACAACTGTTTTGGGGTAACTCCAATTGCAAATATACATAGCTGTGAGCGCTGAGATTGTATTTGCAGTTGTAGTCAACGACATTTGAGTTATGAACGGAAACTGAGAATAAGCATCGACGCATATTAACCACATTGAGTCAAATATAGAACCCGCAAAGTCTATGTTTATCCTTTCCCTTTAAATAAATACGGAAAGTGCAGCTTAAAAGTGAATAACAAATAACAAAACAAAAAATTCTGGAGTAGTGTATAAAGGCAATCTTATTGCTAAAAACAGTAAATAATAATTAGTTTCTATGTATAAAACTAGTGCAAAGTTATTATAAAAACTAAGAAGTGCCACGAGTAATAGCTCAATGAGCGGCAATCAAAAAAACGAGCGTAGAAGCTCCGTAGACCAGAGAAACAGTTATATCTCTTATTTCTCAACCCGTGATACTGAAGTAGAAAGAGCTTCATCAAAGAGCAACTCAGCCCTACTGACCATTGACAGTGCGAGAGCACGGTCTTGTTCTCCCGCCCTACTAACACCAACTCCCACTTCATAGAGCTTACAGTGTAGAACGCCACCCCCAGCTCCGACTCACAGATCACCGGCTACGAGCACTGCAACCTCTTTAATTTGTGCAACCGCAGCAACTGCAAAAACAACACCAACGGTCTCCGGTACCAACAACGCGATTTCCAATGCGTTTGCAACTTCTGCAGCGCCCAATAAAACTACAAAGCCAATTGGAAGTACGAGTGCCCGCAAAATAAAATGGTTGAAAATAAACCAAAACAAAATTGCCCTAATAAAGGCAGCGACCAACCAGGTGCATCTAGTAACAAAAGATTCGCCCTGTTGTCGGTATTAAAAATAATCAATCCAAAGCTGGACAGGCTGTACAAAAGAAGCCAAAGCTCCCATTAATTAACATAAGGGAAGAGAACCCAAATGCCCTAGCAAAGAAAATTGTTGCGCTGGTCGGGCATGACAACTTTTATGTTACTCCTCTTATCAAAGGGAATATTCACGAAACAAAGCTTGAAGCAAAAACGGAAGATCAATTCAGAGCTGTAACGAAATTCCTAGACGAGGCTAAGAAACCCTACTACACTTACGAGCTCAAGAGCAGAAAGGGCTTGCAAGTAGTGTTAAAGGTAAAAAGCATTTTTCGCCAAAAGTATTATTATTATTATCAACAGAAATAAAAAGCAGCAACCACTCTTTAGGGTAGGCCTGGAGCCAGAAAGCAGATCCTTGAAGAAAAATGAAGTGCACCCGATCTACAAACTGCAATTCCTTTTGCATAGAAGGATTACTGTTGACGAACCGCATAAGCGAAATGGTCCGCTGTAATGCACAAACTGCCAAGAGTATGGACACACCAAAAACAACTGCGGGCTTCGATCAGTCTGCGTAGCTTGTAGAGGCTTCCACAACTCCGAACCGTGCCCTGCAAGCAAAGAAAAGCCAAAGACGAAGAAATGCGCTAACTGTGGAGAAAACCATACCGCAAAACCTCTATAAAGAGCTGAAGAGTCAGTTTCAACAAGCAAAATATGCAAGCTCCCAGAATGAACAAAACGCATACGTTCAATCGCAAAACACACCTGATGTTTTCTTTGCGAAAGCAGCCAGATCTTTATTTGGGCCCCTCAACACAAATGTGGGAATTTTATACGCTAGTGCCCTAAAAACAGGACTAGCCAATCAGCCACAAGCTCAATGCTCTGGGCAAAATATAATTACACCGCAGCAAGCAATAGGACAAATACTAACCAGCATCGAAACCATGATGCTGACTTTACAACAGGGTATGATGGAATTTATGTCCTTCATGAAAACAACAATGGATAACCTTATGCAAAATCAAAACATTTTAATAAAATTGCTCACATCTCAACAATCTAAATAATCGATGTCTTGCCTTCGAATATCCATGTGGACTGCCAATGGCGTTTCACGGCACAAACTTGAAATAACTCAATTCCTCAATGAAAACCAAATAGATGTAATGCTGCTGGCATCTCACAAGTAAATACAACTTCCAAATAAGAGGCTTTACTTCATACTGCACAGATCATCCGGACGGCAAGGCCCACGGAGGAACCGGAATCTTAATCAGGGAACGCATTAATCACCACTTTCATCAGAGGTTTGCAACAAATTATTTGCAGGCTACATCCATAAAATTACAAGCAGGCAATGGCAGTAACACTATAGCCGCTGTTTATTGCCCACCTCGTTTTTAAATAACTGAAGAGCAATTTACTCGGAGATCGCTTTATAGCAGGAGGAGACTACAACGCCAAGCACACGCACTGGGGATCAAGACTCGTGACCCCCAAGGGAAGGCAACTGTACAAAGCAATTATAAATTTGAGCAACAAACTCGACTATGTCTCCCCTGGCAGCCCCACATATTGGCCAGCTGACCCCAGAAAACTTCCGGACTTAATTGACTTTGCTGTAACCAAGAACATCCCAAGAAATTTAGTAAGCGCCAAATCGCTATCGGACTTATTATCAGATCACTCGCCTGTTTTAATAACTCTCCTTTAAAGCCCCAAAGTAATTAAGCACCCCTTCACGCTGACCTCGCCTAGAACAAACTGGCTAAAGTACAAAAAGTACGTAAGTTCCCACATTGAGCTAACACCACAGCTTAACACTGAGAATGACATCGACTTCTGTGCTGATGCCCTGGTGTCGGTACTCGTGGCAGCAGCCAAAATCTCAACACCAAAAGAGACACTTGTGCGTAGCAACCAATACAAAACAAATCTGCAAATCGAACAACTGGTTCGGGAAAAACGACGCCTACAACGCGCTTGGCAATCCTGCAGATCGCCCCATTCGAAGCAACTCTTTAATGAAGCCACACGCAGACTCACCAAAACCCTCAAGCAAGAAGAAGAGCTTGCGCAGCGCCGGTACATCGAGAAACTGTCGCCGACCAGTAAAAAGCATCCTTTGTGGAGAGCTCACCCAAACTTAAGCTCTCCGATAGAATCAGTCACACCGATTAGAAACTCCTCGGGTACTTGGGCCCGCAGTGACGAAGACAGAGCCGAAACATTTTATCTACACCTACGAAATGTATTTCAGCCAAACGCCGCCACCAACTCTTTTCAACTACCCCCGCTTAGCTCTGAAATTGCAATTAACCCGATTTTGTTTCAAGTGCCTGAAATTTCTGATGTCATTAGGAAGCAACTAAAACCGAAAAAGGCTCGAGGGGGCGACCTAATAACCCCAAAAATGATAATTGAATATCCAAACTGCGCAGTGGATGCTATATGCAAGCTATTTAACGGGATCAGACTTGGCTACTACCCCAAAAAATGGAAAAAGTCTGTGGTTATAATGATACCGAAGCCTGGGAAAGACCACACAATTCCCTCATCCTATAGGCCAATAAGCTTACTATCGTGCCTGTCCAAATTACTAGAAAAATGCCTGCTCACGCGCATAACACCATATTTGAGAGAGCAAAACTTAATACCGGCACATCAGTTCGGGTTTCGTGAAAGCCACGGAACCATCGAGCAAGTCAACCGGATAACTTCCGAAATTCGTACAGCCTTCGAACATCGGGAATATTGTAGTGCGATATTCCTCGACGTCTCTCAGGCATTCGACCGAGTGTGGCTTGAAGGCCTTGTGCATAAAATCATAACATTGATGCCAGAAAACACTCACAAGTTACTTAATTCGTACCTCTACCACCGAGTCTTCGAGGTGAGATGCAATACAACGACATCTAACGAGTATAACATTGAAGCCGGAGTCCCACAAGGTATCGCACTGGGCCCTACCCTGTTCGTCCTATATACAGCAGACATCCCTACGAACGAGAGATGCCCAACTAGAGCAACAGCTCAACTAGCTGATCATTTGGTGGTAGTTGAGAAGTGGCTATCAGACTGGCGAATCAAAATTAATGAACAAAAGTGTAAACATATAACGTTTACCCTTAAAAGACAATCGTGCCCTCCGCTAACTTTGAATAGCACGCAGATCCCCCAAGCCAGCGATGTAACATATCTCGGCGTCCACCTCGACAGACGCCTAACCTGGCGGAGGCACATTGAATGCAAGAAAGTACATCTCAGACTTAAAGCTAGCAGCCTACACTGGATTATTAATTCTCGATCACCCCTGTGTCTGGACTTTAAAGTTCTTCTCTACAACTCCACCCTTAAACCCATTTGGACTTACGGCTTTCAGCTCTGGGGAAACGCGAGCAACAGCAATGAAATCATACAGCGCTCACAATCAAAAATCCTTCGAACAATCACTGGGGCACCATGGTATGTTCGAAACGAAAACATCCATGGGGATCTGGGCATACCACCGGTCAAAGATGAATTATCTAAGCAGAAAGCAGCCTACCACAACAAGCTTATACAGCACCCAAATAATCTCGCAAGGAGCCTAACACGGGTTTCGAACAGAACTCGTCTGCATCGAAACGATCTGCCAGCCCAGCAATAAATACTAGGGCCCGTTAGTCTAAATTCAGTCTACATGACTGTAAGTTAAGTTATATTTTTAAGATTTTATATACTTATTGTTAGTCTCATATAGAGAAGATTCAATAAATAAAGCACACATAAAAAAAGGCATATTTTTGCAAATTCGACCACATATCTTCCACCTAAAAGCATATTTCGGAATATGTCAACCTTTTTGACCTTTTGTACCTATTTACTGGAAATATATGCACCCAAGTAGGCATGTTATAGTTAAAAAACAATTTTAGCCATACAAGTTGTACATGAGGAAATTGGCCAATTTATTGAAAAATCTAAAGGGAGGATATGTGGCCTAAAAAACGATGTTCCGGAATCAAGGAGGACGTGATCTTAAAACTATGAATTATGGTAAACACTTTAATCCTCTGTAATCAAGCAACATGCGCCTGCCATTTCTATACAAATCGTCGGGATGGAGTCCGAAAACTAGTTTCAATATATAATAAAAAATGTTTAGAATCCCAAAATAAATAAATAAATATATTAATATGGTAGAGAAGTTTTTAGCTAACTCGAGGTCATGCCGGCTTAGACTTCAAGAAGTCCAAGAAGTGTGGCAACAAACTGGCAAATGTGGTGATTATTGTGCTCCAGTAAAAGAGTTTCAAAGCTGGCCAAAAGCTATAAGTGCATGGGAAAGGATTTTTTTTTTTTTATTATGTGTGCTTTATTTATTGAATCTTCTCTATATGAGACTAACTGTAGATTGCAGTGGCCTTATCCTCAGTTCTTTTGAAATGCTGCCAAACACTGGATGTTTTTCGAGGAAACATCGATGTTTGTAAAATATCATTAAACATCGATCTATCGATTTTCACATCGATTTTTTCTCCACCTCTATTGAAAACATCGATGTTTCTGCACCTCTACTGCAGAAGTGCGATCGAATCTTGCACGCATTTGGCCAACAACAAATTCCTGTACTGGGTGAGCTACACACTGTAGCGAAGTGTGGCAACAAACTGGCAAATGTGGTGATTATTGTGCTCCAGTAAAAGAGTTTCAAAGCTGGCCAAAAGCTATAAGTGCATGGGAAAGGATTTTTTTTATTTATTGAATCTTCTCTATATGAGACTAACAATAAGTATATAAAATCTTAAAAATATAACTTAACTTACAGTCATGTAGACTGAATTTAGACTAACGGGCCCTAGTATTTATTGCTGGGCTGGCAGATCGTTTCGATGCAGACGAGTTCTGTTCGAAACCCGTGTTAGGCTCCTTGCGAGATTATTTGGGTGCTGTATAAGCTTGTTGTGGTAGGCTGCTTTCTGCTTAGATAATTCATCTTTGACCGGTGGTATGCCCAGATCCCCATGGATGTTTTCGTTTCGAACATACCATGGTGCCCCAGTGATTGTTCGAAGGATTTTTGATTGTGAGCGCTGTATGGTTTCATTGCTGTTGCTCGCGTTTCCCCAGAGCTGAAAGCCGTAAGTCCAAATGGGTTTAAGGGTGGAGTTGTAGAGAAGAACTTTAAAGTCCAGACACAGGGGTGATCGAGAATTAATAATCCAGTGTAGGCTGCTAGCTTTAAGTCTGAGATGTACTTTCTTGCATTCAATGTGCCTCCGCCAGGTTAGGCGTCTGTCGAGGTGGACGCCGAGATATGTTACATCGCTGGCTTGGGGGATCTGCGTGCTATTCAAAGTTAGCGGAGGGCACGATTGTCTTTTAAGGGTAAACGTTATATGTTTACACTTTTGTTCATTAATTTTGATTCGCCAGTCTGATAGCCACTTCTCAACTACCACCAAATGATCAGCTAGTTGAGCTGTTGCTCTAGTTGGGCATCTCTCGTTCGTAGGGATGTCTGCTGTATATAGGACGAACAGGGTAGGGCCCAGTGCGATACCTTGTGGGACTCCGGCTTCAATGTTATACTCATTAGATGTCGTTGTATTGCATCTCACCTCGAAGACTCGGTGGTAGAGGTACGACTTAAGTAACTTGTGAGTGTTTTCTGGCATCAATGTTATGATTTTATGCACAAGGCCTTCAAGCCACACTCGGTCGAATGCCTGAGAGACGTCGAGGAATATCGCACTACAATATTCCCGATGTTCGAAGGCTGTACGAATTTCGGAAGTTATCCGGTTGACTTGCTCGATGGTTCCGTGGCTTTCACGAAACCCGAACTGATGTGCCGGTATTAAGTTTTGCTCTCTCAAATATGGTGTTATGCGCGTGAGCAGGCATTTTTCTAGTAATTTGGACAGGCACGATAGTAAGCTTATTGGCCTATAGGATGAGGGAATTGTGTGGTCTTTCCCAGGCTTCGGTATCATTATAACCACAGACTTTTTCCATTTTTTGGGGTAGTAGCCAAGTCTGATCCCGTTAAATAGCTTGCATATAGCATCCACTGCGCAGTTTGGATATTCAATTATCATTTTTGGGGTTATTAGGTCGCCCCCTCGAGCCTTTTTCGGTTTTAGTTGCTTCCTAATGACATCAGAAATTTCAGGCACTTGAAACAAAATCGGGTTAATTGCAATTTCAGAGCTAAGCGGGGGTAGTTGAAAAGAGTTGGTGGCGGCGTTTGGCTGAAATACATTTCGTAGGTGTAGAGAAAATGTTTCGGCTCTGTCTTCGTCACTGCGGGCCCAAGTACCCGAGGAGTTTCTAATCGGTGTGACTGATTCTATCGGAGAGCTTAAGTTTGGGTGAGCTCTCCACAAAGGATGCTTTTTACTGGTCGGCGACAGTTTCTCGATGTACCGGCGCTGCGCAAGCTCTTCTTCTTGCTTGAGGGTTTTGGTGAGTCTGCGTGTGGCTTCATTAAAGAGTTGCTTCGAATGGGGCGATCTGCAGGATTGCCAAGCGCGTTGTAGGCGTCGTTTTTCCCGAACCAGTTGTTCGATTTGCAGATTTGTTTTGTATTGGTTGCTACGCACAAGTGTCTCTTTTGGTGTTGAGATTTTGGCTGCTGCCACGAGTACCGACACCAGGGCATCAGCACAGAAGTCGATGTCATTCTCAGTGTTAAGCTGTGGTGTTAGCTCAATGTGGGAACTTACGTACTTTTTGTACTTTAGCCAGTTTGTTCTAGGCGAGGTCAGCATGAAGGGGTGCTTAATTACTTTGGGGCTTTAAAGGAGAGTTATTAAAACAGGCGAGTGATCTGATAATAAGTCCGATAGCGATTTGGCGCTTACTAAATTTCTTGGGATGTTCTTGGTTACAGCAAAGTCAATTAAGTCCGGAAGTTTTCTGGGGTCAGCTGGCCAATATGTGGGGCTGCCAGGGGAGACATAGTCGAGTTTGTTGCTCAAATTTATAATTGCTTTGTACAGTTGCCTTCCCTTGGGTGTCACGAGTCTTGATCCCCAGTGCGTGTGCTTGGCGTTGTAGTCTCCTCCTGCTATAAAGCGATCTCCGAGTAAATTGCTCTTCAGTTATTTAAAAACGAGGTGGGCAATAAACAGCGGCTATAGTGTTACTGCCATTGCCTGCTTGTAATTTTATGGATGTAGCCTGCAAATAATTTGTTGCAAACCTCTGATGAAAGTGGTGATTAATGCGTTCCCTGATTAAGATTCCGGTTCCTCCGTGGGCCTTGCCGTCCGGATGATCTGTGCAGTATGAAGTAAAGCCTCTTATTTGGAAATTGTATTTACTTGTGAGATGCGTTTCTGCCAGCAGCATTACATCTATTTGGTTTTCATTGAGGAATTGTGTTATTTCAAGTTTGTGCCGTGAAACACCGTCGGCATTCAACTTGGATATTTGAAGGCAAGATATCGATTATTTAGATTGTTGGGATGTGAGCAATTTTATTAAAATGTTTTGATTTTGCATAAGGTTATCCATTGTTGTTTTCATGAAGGACATAAATTCCATCATACCCTGTTGTAAAGTCAGCATCATGGTTTCGATGCTGGTTAGTATTTGTCCTATTGCTTGCTGCGGTGTAATTATATTTTGCCCAGAGCATTGAGCTTGTGGCCGATTGGCTAGTCCTGTTTTTAGGGCACTGGCGTATGAAATTCCCACATTTGTGTTGAGGGGCCCAAATGAAGATCTGGCTGCTTTCGCAAAGAAAACATCAGGTGTGTTTTGCGATTGAACGTATGCGTTTTGTGCATTCTGGGAGCTTGCATATTTTGCTTGTTGAAACGGACTCTTCAGCTCTTTATAGAGGTTTTACGGTATGGTTTTCTCCACAGTTAGCGCATTTCTTCGTCTTTGGCTTTTCTTTGCTTGCAGGGCACGGTTCGGAGTTGTGGAAGCCTCCACAAGCTACGCAGACTGATCGAAGCCCGCAGTTGTTTTTGGTGTGTCCATACTCTTGGCAGTTTGTGCATTACAGCGGACCATTTCGCTTATGCGGTTCGTCAACAGTAATCCTTCTATGCAAAAGGAATTGCAGTTTGTAGATCGGGTGCACTTCATTTTTCTTCAAGGATCTGCTTTCTGGCTCCAGGCCTACCCTAAAGAGTGGTTGCTGCTTTTTATTTCTGTTGATAATAATAATAATACTTTTGGCGAAAAATGCTTTTTACCTTTAGCACTACTTGCAAGCCCTTTCTGCTCTTGAGCTCGTAAGTGTAGTAGGATTTCTTAGCCTCGTCTAGGAATTTCGTTACAGCTCTGAATTGATCTTCCGTTTTTGCTTCAAGCTTTGTTTCGTGAATATTCCCTTTGATAAGAGGAGTAACATAAAAGTTGTCATGCCCGACCAGCGCAACAATTTTCTTTGCTAGGGCATTTGGGTTCTCTTCCCTTATGTTAATTAATGGGAGCTTTGGCTTCCTTTGTACAGCCTGTCCAGCTTTGGATTGATTATTTTTAATACCGACAACAGGGCGAATCTGTTGTTTCTAGATGCACCTGGTTGTTCGCTGCCTTTTTAGGGCAATTTTGTTTTGGTTTATTTTCAACCATTTTATTTTGCGGGCACTCGTATTTCCAATTGGCTTTGTAGTTTTATTGGGCGCTGCAGAAGTTGCAAACGCATTGAAAATCGCGTTGTTGGTACCGGAGACCGTTGGTGTTGCTGTTGCAGTTGCTGCGGTTGCACAAATTAAAGAGGTTGCAGTGCTCGTAGCCGGTGATCTGTGAGTCGGAGCTGGGGGTGGCGTTCTACACTGTAAGCTCTATGAAGTGGGTGTTGGTGTTCGCAAGACCGTGTTTTCGCACTGTCAATGGTCATTAGGGCTGAGTTGCTCTTTGAAGAAGTTATTTCTACTTCTGTGTCACGGGTTGAGAAATAAGAGGTATAACTGTTTCTCCGGTCTACGGAGCTTCTACGCTAATTTTTTGGCACTTCTTAGTTTTTTATACCCGTTACTCGTAGAGTAAAAGGTTATATTGAATTCGTGCAAAACTATGTAACAGCTAGAAGGAAGCATTTCCGACCCTATAAAGTATATATATTCTTGATCAGAATCACTAGCCGAGTCGATCTAGACATGTCCGTCTGTCCTTCTGTCTGTCCGTCTGTATGAACGCTGAGAACTCGGAAACTACAAGAGATAGAAAGTTGGGATTACCCACACCTACGCAGCGCAAGTTTATTTCAACCTAAAGCCACACCCCCTCTAACGCCCACAATCGCCCACAAACGATGTATTTATACCTATCGAAATGGACCATTCGTTAAATAGTTATGCCCGATCAAAGTTTTATATCTCCGTCTCCCTCGCACTCCGTTTAGCTGAGTAACGGGGCACCCGACTACTGCGTTCTCTCTTGTTTTCTTTGTTTTCGCGTTCAACCTCATTCTTAAATTATATATTTTTGTTTTTCCTCTACCGTATAATTACAGCTGTAACTATTGCTGCCACGGCTATTCTTGCTATTATTGACGTTCACATACCTTTGTATGTCGTCCGTCGTTTCACTTGATTGTCGAGTCTGCATTTTCCTTAGGTCTTGCACCTCTTTGCTGCAGCTGAGTCAAATGTTAAGTTTGATTGGCATACTTTTCTCCCATCTTATGTGCCACTATAGGCTCTGTTATATTGAGCATACTTATAGGATCCACAAATATTGGTGGCTCTTGCTCATGTATTGTTGAATGAAGGTGTGGGTAACCTTGTAGCGTTACCGTTGAACTGCGCGCTATGCAGTTTTCATTCAGTGTTATCTTTCCGCTGCCGAGTATGTGAATTTGATTACGTCCTTCTCCCCACACATATGTCAAGTTGATTTCCTTGATGGTTGCGAAGATCAATGAATTGGGTGCCGTAATCGGATACCATACGCTCGACGCCCCTTCTTCTGTCGGTGTGCACAGCGGGTTATGTTCCTTGTGAAATGCTGCTAACGTACATCGTAATTACTCATGTGCTGGGCCCAATGTTGCTTGTCGGAGCTTACACAACAGCGGTCCCGTTGACAATTTGGTGCGTCTTTGGAGTTCTTCGGTGCTGAGTGCGATCTTGACGATCTTGATGGTCACTTTGCAAAATACTCTGTTTCCGTGTTAGCGATCCTGATGGTGTTGCTAGCTACGAACGGGATTGGCGACAGATGATATACGTTGATTCCTCATCGTCTAGTTTCGGCAACTTGCTGTGAAACACTAACAGCTCATCCAATTTTTAGGACTTGTGTTGTTATCAGCCTATATACATCGTGTATCGTTTCCTTTCGGATTGGCAGCCGTCGCCCATTTGGTAAATGTGCCTGGATGTTGATTAATTCTTGTCGTAGTAATGCCGGATCAATCACTCCGGTCACCACACTTACTATTATAGCCTGCGTGCGTTTAATGTGTCCAGCCACTAATGACAGCTCTTTCGCGGTTTAAGCCACACTTCCACACGCTTCTTGAGTTAATGCGTGAATAATTGTTCCACATGCTCCTACTCTGCTGCAGTACCTTTCTAGGCCCGATACATCCATCTTAAATCCTCTTATTTCTTCTGCCTAACTACGTAAATCAATCGGACATGTTGAATGGTGTTACCCTCACCGGTGGCTCTGGCACTGGAGTCTGCTGGGTGAATACGGCGAAGATTATGATTTTGTACATAACCTTGAGGATCTTCGTGGCGATTCTGGATGTAATTTCTCTACAGTGGATGCCTGATTCTCCACTGGCAGGACTGCTAGTCGATGAATGGCCCGGGAGCACTCTCCAGCTACAGTTTTTATATCGACCTCCCGCATGTGGCCGTCTCTTCCTGGATGTGTTCTTAACACTCTTCCTAGTGGGCACTGGATTGGCGGCGCGTTGTCCTATTTTATTACAACTAGATTTTCTGGTTGTACTGTCCTTTCCTTTTTTGTCCACTTCGGAAGCTGATGCAGGTACTCCAGACTTCATCTTTCCCAGAACTGCTGTCTGATCTTGTCCACATGTTTCCAACGTGAAAGCAAACCTGAGCGTACTTCTAGTCCGGGCACTTGTGGTGATGCTGTCTGTGGCTCTCCTATCAAGAAGTGTTCAGGGGTCAGAGCGGCCAAGTCATTTGGTCTAGAAGAGATCGAAATCAGTGGTCCCGAGTCTAGTATGGCTTCAACATCTATTGTAGTGGTTTCTAACTCTTCATGTGTCAAATATGCTGATGCTATGGCCCTCCAAAACGTGGAGCTCTTGGTAGTATAAAACAAAACTCTGTTCCGAACTAAGTACATGCTCCTTGTATCATATCTTGGGCTCCTTGATCATGAATGCTGTTCTTAAGTTCTGTCAACTGATTAGTGGCCCCTACAAAATTGGTGGCATTGTCGCAATAGATTCGTGTTGGAGCGCCTCGTCGTTTGATAAATCTCGTTAACGCTGCGAGAAAGGCTTGAGTCGTTAAATCAGTGACTACTTCCTGATGCACTGCCTTTGTTGCGAAATAGCAGAACACTGCAATATATACCTTGTGTGGATTCTTTCCCTGAATTTTATAGTGTTGTCCACACTAGTCTATGACTTTAAATGGTCTCGCAATTTGTATTCGAGCCCTGGGTAGTGGGCACATGATTTGCTTTAGCAATCTGGGCCGCTCCCGGCCACACAGTACACATCGCTGCACTCGCAAACTGGATGTCTTTATGCCTACATCTTTTGTTCCACCATCCCGTTCTTACACAACGTACAATTTGAAAAACGTACACTGCGTTGTAGTGCTTTTCATTTATTAAAAACGAAAATATTCTTTCCACATGTAGGAATTTCTACACTTGTAATGCATTTTATTTCCAGACCCCATTCACATGTTCGCCGCTGGGATATATCATGTTTTAATCAAAAATATTGTTTATTTTTAGAACCTATTACAAGTATTCCCGGAGGACCAGAGATTTACATTGATTTGGGTTCTACGGTTAATTTAACATGCGTGGTCAAACACTTGCCAGACCCTCCCATTTCAGTGCTTTGGACTCATAACAATCAGGTAATCTTAATAATCACCAAAATAAAAATCACAATCATTTATAAATCAATCAATTGCAATAACCTACTAACCGAATTTGACAATTATGACTGGACAAGTATTTATAACTTGACTTCGGCACAGGACCAACTTCTATTATTTAACTCCAACATTCGACAGTTATTTAAACACTGTGTTCCTTTGAGAACAAAAATACAAAAACCAGCCGATTAGCCTTGGTATAATTTGGAAATTAAAAAACAAATCAATCTGCGGGATAATGCCTATAAACGCTAGAAAAGGTATAAAACCGAGAGTCTGCACAGTATTTTCATAAAACTGAGAAATATGGTCGCGAACCTTATCTCCTGTTCTAAAAGTAGATTTTATAACAATAAATTCGCCAGTGCAGAGACCCCTGGTCAAGTATGGAAGGATCTGAGGAGCCTGGGGATAGGTAAACAAAAAGCAGCGGCTAAATCGGACCTTTTTATAGATGCCCTTAATAAGCATTTTTCTGAGGTTCCATCTCTTCGTTTTCCCATTTCTAGTCTTGTCAAATTATGAAATTCGGTGGAATAATTGGTTAAAAAATGGGAGAGAAAAACATCAAATGAATTGTTGAAATCTATGCCATCTAGATTAAAAAAACTTTTTGATCGAAGGCAACAGTGCGTATGGGTGATAAACTTTGAAGCCAATTCGCAGACCCTAAAACGCGATTTTTAAAAAAAAAGGCTTTTTGTATACCTTAAATAGCTCAAAGCGTACCGAATAGGCGGGTGAGAGTAGGACCTTAAAAATTTCCATACAAATGTGGTCCCCCCTAGTGTACGACCATGTGATGTTCTTGAATGTATACTTAAAGTAAAATCAAACGCAGATGGTCTAGATAACGTTAGTCCCAAGTTTGTAAAAATGTTGCTCCCGAAATTAATTTGTCATATTACCCATATGTTTAATACAGTGTTCACCACCTCAATGTTACCTGATTGTTGGAAAATCGCAAAAATTCTGCCCATCCCGAAATCAAAAAAATGAATTTAGACCAATATCCATATTGCCCTTCTTAGCGAAGTCCTTTGAGCAGCTAGTTGCTCTCCAGATGCAAACTTTCCTGGAAAACAATCAACTTCTTAGTTATAAGCAATTGTATACCTTAAATAGCTCAAAGCGTACCGAATAGGCGGGTGAGAGTAGGACCTTAAAAATTTCCATACAAATGTGGTCCCCCCTAGTGTACGACCATGTGATGTTCTTGAATGTATACTTAAAGTAAAATCAAACGCAGATGGTCTAGATAACGTTAGTCCCAAGTTTGTTAAAATGTTGCTCCCGAAATTTATTTGTCATATTACCCATATCTTTAATACAGTGTTTACTACCTCAATGTTTCCTGATTGTTGGGAAATTCGCAAAAATTCTGCCTATCCCGAAATCAAAAAATTAATTAAGACCAATATCCATTTTGCCTTTCTTAGCGAAGGCCTTTGATGGCTGCTCTCCAAATGCAAACTTTCCTGGAAAATAATAAACTTGTTAGTTGTAAGCAATCAGGTTTAAGAAAGCACAGAAGTTGTACAACTGCCATTTTTAAAGATATCCGAAGATATACGCCAAAATATTGATGACAGTAAAGTAACCCTTTTAACACTTCTTGACTTTAGCAAAGCTTTTGACTCGATAAATTATGAAATTTTCTGTACAAATATTCGGACACTGTACAACTTATCGCCAGTGGAGTAAGCCTTATCCAAACCTGTCTTTCCTATATGTTGCAGGCCGTGGTCTCCGGGTCACAAGGCTCTGTTTTAGGTCTGCTGCTTTTCTCGTTATATGTAACTGACTAAATGTATTTCTATATGTGATGTGCACCTTTATGCAGATGATGTCCAATTATATGTTAGTCGTCCCCTAAGTCAAATTAGTGAGTGTATCAGAATTAGCAACAAAGAGATTAAACATATAAATAATTGGGCTGATGCAAACGGGCTAAGACTAAATCCAGCCAAATCCAAATGCCTATTAATACACAAAAAATCGATAAATCTCAGCTCTCTTCCGAAGATTCAGGTAAAAAAGGTTGAAATAGACTTTGTTGAGCGAGCCACAAACATAGGAATAGAATTTAGCTCCACTTTAACTTGGGATGACCAGGTCACTAAAGCCGCTGAGAAAGCGTACGCCATACTCAGGCAATTATCTTTAACTCAATTCTTCAACTCAATTGCACGATATGTATTTAATTTAGACCGTCGGAATCACATAACAAGTCATGCAAATAAAATTTTCGATCTAAGCTTTGAGTCGTGGATTAAGTTGAAAACCTTGCTATTTCTGCATAAACTCCTGGCCAGAAAAGAGCCAAAATACCTACTAGAACAATTGCAATTTGCTTTTTCGGCCAGAACAAACAACATTGTCTGCAAAAGATTAAAACTTGCGATGACTGAAAAACACTTTTTTAATCAGGCCGTTCTCTATTGGAATGACCTCCCAAACCAATTAAAATACAAAGGAAATGAAGCGCACTTTAAAACAACTCTTTTTAATTTTTGAACGGCACAAGCTAATTTTAGCTTTGTAGTTTTATTGGGCGCTGCAGAAGTTGCAAACGCATTGAAAATCGCGTTGTTGGTACCGGAGACCGTTGGTGTTGCTGTTGCAGTTGCTGCGGTTGCACAAATTAAAGAGGTTGCAGTGCCGGTGATCTGTGAGTCGGAGCTGGGGGTGGCGTTCTACACTGTAAGCTCTATGAAGTGGGTGTTGGTGCGAGTAGGGCGGGAGAGCAAGACCGTGTTTTCGCACTGTCAATGGTCATTAGGGCTGAGTTGCTCTTTGAAGAAGTTATTTCTACTTCTGTGTCACGGGTTGAGAAATAAGAGGTATAACTGTTTCTCCGGTCTACGGAGCTTCTACGCTAATTTTTTGGCACTTCTTAGTTTTTTATACCCGTTACTCGTAGAGTAAAAGGTTATATTGAATTCGTGCAAAACTATGTAACAGCTAGAAGGAAGCATTTCCGACCCTATAAAGTATATATATTCTTGATCAGAATCACTAGCCGAGTCGATCTAGACATGTCCGTCTGTCCTTCTGTCTGTCCGTCTGTATGAACGCTGAGAACTCGGAAACTACAAGAGATAGAAAGTTGGGATTACCCACACCTACGCAGCGCAAGTTTATTTCAACCTAAAGCCACACCCCCTCTAACGCCCACAATCGCCCACAAACGATGTATTTATACCTATCGAAATGGACCATTCGTTAAATAGTTATGCCCGATCAAAGTTTTATATCTCCGTCTCCCTCGCACTCCGTTTAGCTGAGTAACGGGGCACCCGACTACTGCGTTCTCTCTTGTTTTCTTTGTTTTCGCGTTCAACCTCATTCTTAAATTATATATTTTTGTTTTTCCTCTACCGTATAATTACAGCTGTAACTATTGCTGCCACGGCTATTCTTGCTATTATTGACGTTCACATACCTTTGTATGTCGTCCGTCGTTTCACTTGATTGTCGAGTCTGCATTTTCCTTAGGTCTTGCACCTCTTTGCTGCAGCTGAGTCAAATGTTAAGTTTGATTGGCATACTTTTCTCCCATCTTATGTGCCACTATAGGCTCTGTTATATTGAGCATACTTATAGGATCCACAAATATTGGTGGCTCTTGCTCATGTATTGTTGAATGAAGGTGTGGGTAACCTTGTAGCGTTACCGTTGAACTGCGCGCTATGCAGTTTTCATTCAGTGTTATCTTTCCGCTGCCGAGTATGTGAATTTGATTACGTCCTTCTCCCCACACATATGTCAAGTTGATTTCCTTGATGGTTGCGAAGATCAATGAATTGGGTGCCGTAATCGGATACCATACGCTCGACGCCCCTTCTTCTGTCGGTGTGCACAGCGGGTTATGTTCCTTGTGAAATGCTGCTAACGTACATCGTAATTACTCATGTGCTGGGCCCAATGTTGCTTGTCGGAGCTTACACAACAGCGGTCCCGTTGACAATTTGGTGCGTCTTTGGAGTTCTTCGGTGCTGAGTGCGATCTTGACGATCTTGATGGTCACTTTGCCAAATACTCTGTTTCCGTGTTAGCGATCCTGATGGTGTTGCTAGCTACGAACGGGATTGGCGACAGATGATATACGTTGATTCCTCATCGTCTAGTTTCGGCAACTTGCTGTGAAACACTAACAGCTCATCCAATTTTTAGGACTTGTGTTGTTATCAGCCTATATACATCGTGTATCGTTTCCTTTCGGATTGGCAGCCGTCGCCCATTTGGTAAATGTGCCTGGATGTTGATTAATTCTTGTCGTAGTAATGCCGGATCAATCACTCCGGTCACCACACTTACTATTATAGCCTGCGTGCGTTTAATGTGTCCAGCCACTAATGACAGCTCTTTCGCGGTTTAAGCCACACTTCCACACGCTTCTTGAGTTAATGCGTGAATAATTGTTCCACATGCTCCTACTCTGCTGCAGTACCTTTCTAGGCCCGATACATCCATCTTAAATCCTCTTATTTCTTCTGCCTAACTACGTAAATCAATCGGACATGTTGAATGGTGTTACCCTCACCGGTGGCTCTGGCACTGGAGTCTGCTGGGTGAATACGGCGAAGATTATGATTTTGTACATAACCTTGAGGATCTTCGTGGCGATTCTGGATGTAATTTCTCAACAGTGGATGCCTGATTCTCCACTGGCAGGACTGCTAGTCGATGAATGGCCCGGGAGCACTCTCCAGCTACAGTTTTTATATCGACCTCCCGCATGTGGCCGTCTCTTCCTGGATGTGTTCTTAACACTCTTCCTAGTGGGCACTGGATTGGCGGCGCGTTGTCCTATTTCATTACAACTAGATTTTCTGGTTGTACTGTCCTTTCCTTTTTTGTCCACTTCGGAAGCTGATGCAGGTACTCCAGACTTCATCTTTCCCAGAACTGCTGTCTGATCTTGTCCACATGTTTCCAACGTGAAAGCAAACCTGAGCGTATTTCTAGTCCGGGCACTTGTGGTGATGCTGTCTGTGGCTCTCCTATCAAGAAGTGTTCAGGGGTCAGAGCGGCCAAGTCATTTGATCTAGAAGAGATCGAAATCAGTGGTCCCGAGTCTAGTATGGCTTCAACATCTATTGTAGTGGTTTCTAACTCTTCATGTGTCAAATATGCTGATGCTATGGCCCTCCAAAACGTGGAGCTCTTGGTAGTATAAAACAAAACTCTGTTCCGAACTAAATACATGCTCCTTGTATCATATCTTGGGCTCCTTGATCATGAATGCTGTTCTTAAGTTCTGTCAACTGATTAGTGGCCCCTACAAAATTGGTGGCATTGTCGCAATAGATTCGTGTTGGAGCGCCTCGTCGTTTGATAAATCTGATCCGTCTTGTTTGTGTAAAAGAGTTGGGCTGTTATACCCTTTAGCAAGGACCTTGCTTAGTCTTGCCGTGTCTTTTATACCTTCGAGCGATTCGCAATAAGTCCTCCAAGAGTCTTTCTTGGCTGCACCCAAAAAAAGTATATAAAAATAAGTATGTATGTATGCATATTTGTGCCGATGCAGCCAGCCGTTTTACCGCTTATGTCGCTGATCATCTCCAGAGTGGACGCCGTCCAGATGAATACCGAAGCTTGGTCGAGGACGCTGAAATTGAAGTAAACTTTGCGCTGGCCACGGTCAGAAAATAGTCAAACCAATTGCAAGATCCTTAGTTTCCCGGCATCTGGAGCGGATTTAAAGTTGGTGTCGGTAAAAGGGTTAAGCACTAAGACACAATTTAAATAAACTTACTTTTCAAATAAGCCCAAAAGCAAATATTAAAATTTTCCTAAGAATATTTCCTTAAACAGACCGCAGCGTCGTTTACAAAATACACTAATGTCAAACCCTTAAAATATTAACGCGTCGAATAACATTAAATAGCGGTAACACTTTTTCTGTTCGAAATGTCCAGGTTCCACACCAGAGCATCCTGGCTTCACACCAGGAACGAAAATCGAAACTGCGGTATAGAAATTAAACTCAGGTCATAAACTTAACACTATTTAGTCTTAACTTAACACTATTGAGTCTGCTCCCTATATTATTTAGTATTGAATTAATAGTGGCAGCTTACTACCAGCTGTAGTATATTTTTAATACAACGCTCATTAAATGTAAACTTTTGGTTTTTTTTTTGGGTGTGCGTATTTCGCTTTTTTGTATGCTTTTTGTGCTTCTTTGTATGGCTCCCATTCCTTGGTAGCGTAGCTGGAGTTATAGGCTTTTCTTGCCCTATTTCTCAGAGTGCAAAGCTCTTTGGTCCACCATAAAGGGTGTTGTTTTGAGAATGAAACCTTGCATGTTTCCTTATTTGCATTGTTTAGAATGTTTGTTAGGTCCTCTACTTCCTTGTCCAGGGTCGTCGTAGAGGTTTGTACCCGTATTCTTCTGTTACTAACTTTCGAGTAGACTATCTCACCGAATTTGTCCCAGTTTCTTTTACGGGGGTTACGTTTCGGTTCCGGTTTGCTAATCGGAATCGAAATTTCGAAAAAAAGGTCCTTTGATCTGAAAAGGAATTTTGTTTCGACACTATCCACTTTTCAACCTTATATTTACTAAATTCTGCCTGTAAAGTTAGGTCTAACACCTCTTCTTATCCCTGAAATTCCCAAGTGCTTGGGAATATAAAGGTGGGTGTGTTACCTCTATTACATATGGTGATGTTGCGGCAAATAATATTATCAAAAAGAGACTCACCCCTTTCGTTAGTTTCCGATCTTCCCCATAGTGTGTGCCTCGCGTTAGCGTTGCATCCGAGCACCAGGGTCGTCTTAGTGTCTTCCGCCCATTGCAGCAGCTTGATGACTGGCTCAGGTGGAGCCGGTACATCATGGGCCATGTAGGATGAGGCTATAAACATCGATGTCCCATCCGCCGCCACGAATCTGGCAACTGCTAGATCCGGTGTACTAAGATTGGGGCATAGATGTGCGTTATAGTTATTCTTTATAATAATACCTGCTCTCGGCCTACCTGTCGAGTTAGTATAAAAGAGTGTATATCCTTGATGTGTTAGACCCGAGATTTGTCTGCCTCGAGTCCATGGAGCTTGAACGATGCCTATGTCGATGTTCCTCTCACTGAGAAGAACTGCAAGATTGGCTGAAGCATGCGTGCTGTGCTTCAGGTTAATCTGCACGACTTTAGGCATCGGTGTTGTGTGTTACGTCTGGGGTCTTGTCGTCGATGACCAGGTCGTCCAACAGCTTGTTGGTGTCATCGACCTCCTCGAGAACATCATCCGACTCTGCCAGGAAGACCTTGATCCTGGCCTTCCGTAGGCCGTACCGCATAGTGTAGTCGGCCTTCTCAAGCTGCGGCAAGCAGCGCTGGTTGATGAGGAAGAGGGACGGCTGGCTCGTCTTCATCTCCTTCTCTACTTTGAGTATCGCCCAGTCCTCTGTGTGCACTTCTGGGTTCTGAGCCCTCAGCAGCGACAGCACCTTTCCTTGGTCAGTCTGCTCCTTTAGCAACCAAATGCGAGCCCGCGGCCTCCTAGGAATCTCCCTGGCGTGGACGAGCCTAATACTAAGGCCGTCCCATGCATTTCCAATCTTGGCTATGCATTCCGCCAGGAAGGACCTCGAGAACGAGTCATCGCACTTGATTACCCGGTGCCCCCTGACCATGTCCGACGAGTCGAAGGAGGGGATCGGACCGTTTGGCACGGCTGATAGCCTTTCAGCTATCATGTCGGCCACCTTGACCTCGATCTCCTCCCACTTCTCCGACAGCGACGTCCGTCGTCGTGCTGGTCGTCCACCAGTGCCTTTGCGAGGCTGTCTCTGGCTACGTCGCTGAATTTTTTGGTCTTCTTCACAAAGGAGGTCGGTCTTGGCCTCCCCTGAGCGTCCTTAGCCCGTTTCGGTGCGCTCACGCTTACCTCGTGCGAGCGATCCCTTTTTGTTTTTGCTTGTGTGGCCTCCGGGCGCGTCCTCATGTAATCCTCGAAGTCTGCGATCTCCGCAAGACATCGAGTCTTGTCCTCCGCATCGCGCTGGTCAGTCTTGCCCTCTGCCTTATTCTTGGCAATCTTGCCGAGAATAATACGAGCCCGACTGCCTTGCTGGTACCCGGCTGGGTTCCGCTGTTGTGTGGGTTGTTGGGGTGTATTGTCTATTGGCGTGCTGGTCTTAGCAGCCCCTTCCGTTCCCATCGGAGCCGGATCACCCTGGCTGGGTGTTCGCGGCCCTTCCTCGATGGTAGCGGAAACGGTTTGGGGTTTAACCTCCCCCGTGAGGTTCGAAGCTACGGTGTTTGGTTCCATTTCCATTACATAATCGCCCGCGTTGCTCGACCAGACAACCGCGGCGGGCCTGAGGGTTGTTGGGGCAAGCGGCAAGGCCACTTCCGACCCAGGGTTGCCCGGCCCTGGGAAGGTTCCGTTAAAACACAGCTGGATTTACCCCTCAGCTGCAAACCTGAAAGTCAGTGGGCACGGGTCGCTTGACACGCCTGACTTGAGGGTAGGCACTTTAAAGACCTACCCAGGTCCGCCCGACTACGATTCGTCAGCATCCATAGTCTTAGGTAGACTATGGACCTGCTTCCAGCCGCCCTTACGGGAAGAGTATAGTCGCACTACCAACGGTGCACGCAGTTCCCTGCCGTAACGAGGACGAGGGAAAAACGAGGACGGAAGCTAACTTCGGCAAGCCGAAGTTTTAATACCCTTGCAGATTTCACCCTATTGTTCCTATAGGAGCTATAAGATATAGACGTTCGATCGGCACGCGCTTTTACCCTGATCAAGGTACGCACAAAAAAATACGATTTAGAAAGTTTCATGGGAATAGCTTATATTTTGCGCGAAATATCCTGAAAAACGACAAATTTTGACCGATTTCACCCTATTGTTCCTATGGGAGCTATAAGATATAGACGTCCGATCGGCACGCGCTTTTACCCTGATCAAGGTATGCGTAAAATAATAAGATTTAGAAAGATTCTTGTCAATAGCTCTTACACTGAGCGAAATATCTTCATTTTGTGAAAGCTATATCCGATTGTTCCTATGGGAGCTATAGGATATAGACGTCCGATCGGGTCGGCTTTCAAACTTGATCTGCGTACACATGTTTTAGGACGACTGTGAAAGTTTCAAGGCGCTAGCTTTTGAACTGAGCTCGCAAACGGTATTGAAACAGACGGACATGGCTATATCGACTCCCCTAATGATCCTGATCAAGAATATATATACTTTATGGGGTCGGAAACGTCTCCTTCTCTGCGTTACAAACTTCTGACCAAAATTATAATACCCTCTGCAAGGGTATAACAAGTATTGGATTCCTTTCAAAAAAGGCAATTGAATAGTGGCACTATATCTGCATTGATTGGGCTGCTGCACAGTCCGCAAACATGACCAAGTTTGCCAAAAACCCTGGAATTTTTTGTGAGCAGCCTCAGACTTTACAAATGCTGGTCTCGAAATGGACCCTAATAATGTACTGCGATCAAGATCGATATTATCGCAACGTTCGAAGATTCGGCCTTGAAATAAAGAAACTACAAGCCCAGAAGTCCAAAACAACCAATTCCACCTACAATGTGTTGAACAAGTTGCATCATAAACTAAATCAACTGCACATCATCAAACAGCTGACTAAGCTGCCTTAGCAATATTAGTCTTGCTAATAATCGCGTACATCATCTAGAAGGTATACATCATCTGGAACTCCAAAGAAGCAATCTTACAACCAAAGGAAAACGCTGGCTCGACGCATCCAGCACCCACACCACGCATTTACATTTGTCGAACAAGAATCATATATATATAGCATTTGCTGTCAATACTGCAATTCTACTGCCAGGCCGTCAGTCCGCTCAACAGCCATCAATCTGCCGACGCAGCAAAAATAGCTGACACCACAATTCGGAAATAGAGCAATAACTTTGATTAGCACTGCATATAGCACTTTGACCTACTGCGAGTTATGAAGAATAGCTGTAATTTCATTTTCCCTTTCTACATATTTTGTTAGCATAAGCACTTTTGTACCTATAAATACTGTTAAGTTTGTTCAATAAAATCAGTCTCAGAATAACCACCGTCTGTTACTCATCTACCATCGCAATCAACAAAGGCTGTCGCTGTGTCTTTAGATCCTCATTTTGCGCACCATTCTCCGACGTCCACCTAGTTACAAGTGCTGGGTGCGGCAACTAACCAGTAGACAGTTTATGTGCTGTATACTACCCAACCCCCCGATACACATATCCTATGACCAGGCAAAGTAACGCCAGTCACACTAAGGATGCACCATTTGCAGCAAGACGCATGATGGTTGTCTATTTGGTACCTTGTACCATGTACCTTCTACAGCGCAAAACATTTTAAAAACGTTTAAAAATGTCTCCTTTTATGGCAATACACACTATACATTTTACGGCTTTGAAGCTTAATGATTTAACTAGTTAAAGTTATTTGAATTATAAACATTAACTTTAACGGTTAAATTCTATGTGACCATGCCATCTTCTCTCAACGAATTCCCGTAAAGGTACATATATTTGTCCCTTTCTAAGCCTCTAGTGAATGCTCTTATGAATGAGCCGAACAATGTCGTGGAATAACCGCATTAGCGAGACCACAAACGCACATCACTCATCAAATTACATTCAGATTCTGCAGTGCCTATAAATGGTCTCTTCAGCCGAGTGCCACGCACACTCTTACGCCCACAAAGAGCATCTCATTAGTTAATATGTGATTTTGGTTAGCTGAGTAACTGATATATAATAATCGAGGGATAGTAAACTGACTTTTTAACTATACTGCAATGCTTAAGCATAAAACTTCATCAAGATGTGCATTTTTTTGCAGGAAATAAACTATGATTCGCCCCGAGGAGGAGTGTCAGTAATAACTGAAAAAGGAGACATAACTACATCTTACCTATTGATTCAACGAGCGAAAATTGCCGACTCAGGGCAGTACTCTTGCCTACCATCAAACGCAAACCCTAAGTCTGTTAATGTCCATATTTTAAAGGGTAACTACATTGCTTTTAGTTTAATTTTTTTTATTAATTGTGACTATATTTGTTTAACTAGGTGATCATCCTGCCGCAGTTCAAAAATCCCATATACTGATATTGGATACTTTAAAATGGTTATTTCTTCTCATATTATTAAATTGTATAGTTTTATAATTAATTTTTTTTAAATAAAAAACTGTGTTTACGTATAAGGCAAAATACATATTTCTAAAAACCTATTTTGAAAGTAGTCGACTTTGTTTTTAGAGAACATCTATTAAAGTGGTTCATTTTACACAGAATTTGTCATAAGCATTCAGGGGCGGATTAAGACAATTCGCCGCCCTAGGCAGTTATGATTTTGCCGTAAACTGCAACCTAATTTTATTTTATTTTATGTAGTTTTAAGGGGGGAGTAGGACCTTTGCTATTTTTTCTTCAAAAACCGGTTGGGTATATTTAATTCCAGCCTTTTGTATATTATTTAGTGTCATTTAAATAACATCCACTAATTTTTATAGCCGATACTAGTTTCCTTTCTTGTTTTTATAGATTTTTTGTTAGGCTAAGAGTTTTACTAGTCGAAAAATATTATTTTATAAATCGATTGGCGCCAATTTTAAAATATTAAAAAATGTTGAGCCGACCTGGGTCGCAAGCTTTAAATTGGCTGTTGGCATGGCGATTTGTATTGCCACAACTCCTACAGGCAGTTTTCCATTCGTTTCTGGGGTTTTCCTTCCATTGATAATTTTTTTTTGGCACACCGCCAAAGATCAAATTTTCTAATCTTTGGGCCGCGGCTAAAGGCGTTCATCGGAATTCATCCACTAAATATGTTTTTTATACCCTTGCAGAGGGTATTATGATTTCAGTCTGAAGTTTGCAACGCAGTGAAGGAGACGTTTCCGACCCCATAAAGTATATATATTCTTGATCAGCATGACAAGACGAGTCGATCTAGCCATGTCCGTCCGTCGATCCGTCCGTCTGTCCGTCTGTCCGTCCGTCTGTCCGTCTGTTTCTACGCAAACTAGTCTCTCAGTTTTAAAGCTATCGGGCTCAAACTTTCCCAAAAGTCTTCTTTCTACTGCAGGTAGTATATATGTCGGAACCGACCGGATCGAACAACTATATCTTATAGCTTCCATATGAAGGATCGAAAAAAAAAATGTAAAAAACGTAAAAAATTCTAGCTTTGGTGTTTTTTGAAATATTACCTTCTACTTTTGGGAATACCATTTTTTTAATATTTCTGAATTTCGAATAAAATTTTAATTAAATCGGATGACTATATCATATAGCTGCCATAGGAACGGTCGGAAAATTAAATGGTAATTAATAGGAAAAAATTATATCTTTGTTGATTTTTATTACATTCTTTTCTCCTCTGGGTTATGGCTTTTCTTTAACATTTCAAAGTTTCGAATAAAATTTAACAAAAATCGGACAGCTTTATTATATAGCTGCCACGGGAAGGATCAAAAAATTAATGGAATGTCTGCGTCTAGTTCGTTTCGCACATAAAATTAGCCTAAAATTATGCTTAGATTTTTTTTGTCTCTTTATTTTTCATAGTAATTATTATTTTATCTTTAGAAAATTAATTGTGTGTGTAGTTTACATTGAATTGCGTGTATTTTTATGTATTAAGTATGGATAGTCCACTCATCTCCAGGACAAGCAGCCAGATAGTAATCAGAGTTCTAGCCAAACAAAAACCAGGCTTAAAAGTAATACACTTGAATGCACAAAGCTTAGCAAAAAAGATTGAGGAATTCCGTTTCTTATTTGTAAACTCGAATATTGATGTTATCTGTGTATCCGAAACGTGGTTTGTCTCAGGTGTTAGTGATATGTCAATTATGTGTGAAAGTTTTAATCTTTTTCGCTCCGATCGTAGTGGTCGAGGTGGAGGAGTTGCAATTTATATAAACAAGAAACTAAATGCTAAAACGGTATGTGTCCACCCAGAGACAAGTGCGATTGAATATATATTCCTAAATATCTTCAACAAAAGAGATAACACATCAATTTTAATTGGCTGTATCTACAGACCACACAAAACAACTGAATACTCTGAGCTGATTGACTTGTTATCTACCCTCTCATTAAAATACACAGACGTAATTCTTGCTGGCGATTTCAACAGTAACATTTTAATTGAAAAACATTTGTCAAACGATATGGAATCACTTGGCTTATTTCCTGTTAACTTTAAATATCCTACACATTTTTCCACTACCTGCAACACCCTACTTGATGTATTCTATGTTAGTGACCGTACAAAAATTCAGAATTATGACCAAATATCGTTGCCTGCCTTTTCCAAACATGATCTGATCTTTTTCACGTACAACATTAAGCTTGATCACCAAGACTATTACATAGAGTATAGGGACTTCATCAACATAGACTACACTTCACTTAGTGCTGATTTAGACTCTTGCGACTGGACCTCCATATATTGCACTGCTGAGGTTAACACTCAGCTAGAAATTTTACAACGGAAAGTTAAAATCTTTTACGACAGAACGGTTCCTTTGAAGCGCAAAATGTGTAAGCACAGCGCCAAATCGTGGTTTAGTTCTAATATAAAAAAACTAATACAAAAGCGCGACAAATCGTATGCGAAATGGAAACGCTACAAGACAGATACCTTTTATAACGAATTCAAAACAAATAGGAAATTGGTAAATGAAACCATTGCGGAGGCGAAACGAAATCACTTTATACATAAATTCCGACATTCAAAAAACAATAAAAATACATGGTCAATTTTAAGGGAATTGGGGATCGGCAATATTAAACCAACATTGAGCTGTGATACTGATCTTGATGATCTAAATCATAAGTTCTTGCAATTGTCCGTACCTGAAACAACTTATAACACCTACCTGACACCCTCTGAGCCTTGTGATAGAAATAGCTGTGATATTATTTTTAGTTTTAATTGTGTCAGCCAGTGCGATGTCCTTAACTCAATCCTAAGCATTAAATCTAATGCAACGGGTTTAGATGATTTAAATCCGAAATTTTTAAAATTAATCCTTCCCAAAATTCTTCCAGTAATAACGCACATTTTAAACTGCTCCATCACCACTTCTACGTTTCCCACATCCTGGAAAATAGCAAAAATAATACCAATTCCCAAATCAGCTACAGAGTATCGACCTATTGCTATCCTGCCTTTTTTGTCAAAAGTTCTTGAGAGGTTAATTGCTAACCAAATCGTGAGTTTTATGGATGCCCACAATGTCTTTTCAGCAAAACAGTCCGGATTCCGGAAGAACAGAAGTTGCACAACAGCTGTTATAAAAATCACTGAAGATATTAGATTACAAATGGATAGTGGCAAGATTACTTTATTGACGCTTTTAGATTTCAGTAAGGCTTTTGACACGGTAAACCACGAAATACTATTAACTAAACTAAGTCGTCTTTATATGTTTTCAACCTCTGCAACAAGTTTTATGAAATCATACTTATCTCAAAGATCACAGCTAGTAGCTACACAAGCCTCTAAATCATCTATTCTGTCCGTAAAACGTGGTGTACCGCAGGGGTCCATTCTTGGTCCTCTTTTGTTCAGTCTATATGTTAATGATTTGCCAAATATCCTATCAAAATGTGACATGCATATGTATGCCGACGACGTCCAACTATATGTAAGCTGTCCTGTTAGCCAAATTAATGAATGTGTTCGTGTCTGTAACACTGAATTAGACAGGGTTTGTAAATGGGCAGAGCGCAATGGATTATCCTTGAACCCCCTCAAATCAAAATGCATAGTAATATTTAACCGATTTTTTAACACAGATCATCTGGAAAAACTTTGCTTGAATGGTCAACCAATAAACTATGTAGATCGAGCGAGCAACTTGGGGTTTACAATAAATTCCACTCTTTCCTGGAGTAATCATGTAAATTGTACGGTTGGGAAAATGTATGGGATACTTAGACAACTAAACGACACGAAAACCTTTTTACCAATAAATCTGAAAATGCTCGTTGCCAAAACCAAGCTGACACCATTACTATTTTATGGAGTAGAAGTCTTCGGAAATTGTGACGCTACTAGCCAGCATAAACTCCTTGTAGCTTTCAACAATGTAGCGAGATATATATTTAATCGCAGGCGCAGAGATCGAATCTCTGACGCAACTTTTAAAATTTTTGGCATGCCGCTCAAAGCTTGGATCGAGTTCAAAACACTAATACTGCTGCACAAAATAATAACAACTGCAGAGCCAAAATATCTTTTTAGCAAGCTAAAATTCAGCGCTTCCAATAGAACAAATAACCTAATTTGTCAAGTCGTAAAACACTCATATGCCGAGAAACACTTTTTTATCTGTGCTGTACGTTCTTGGAATAAACTACCACATCCAATAAAAACCATTAAATCTGCCACGCAATTCAAAGCAAAATTACACACACATTTTTCAAACTAGTAATTATGTTAAAAAAAAAAAAAAAAAAAAAAAAAAAACTTTAGTCTTTAAGAAATCAATGTTTGTAATGTCATCATTTATTTATGTTCATGAATCTGACAAATTGTGACTAGCGCTTTAATTTATAAGTATTTTTCTGTACTTGTAGCGTTAGGAAGAAATAAAACCAAAATTAAAAAAAAAAAAAAAGTAATACGAAAGCAGCTAATTGTTGTAACATATACGAAAGTTCATTTAAATTAATGTTTTTGTAAATGAATAGGAATGATCTGCAAGGGTATAAAAGCTTCGGTTGGCCGAAGCTAGCTTCCTTTCTTGTTTTTTTTTTTTGGTATTTCCTTAACATTTTCTTAGCTCATCTGAGTACCGCGGTGAAAAAAGTCCCCGGCTAAGGGCTTTAGCTACCTATTCGCCTCTCACTTACGCTTCTATGCTTATGCTTTTATGCTGTCTGGATTTTCTTTATGAGACTTTTTAAAATAGTTTCTGTTGAATTGAGAGCGTCTCAGTGATACGCTCCCAAGCTTTTTTTTTCAATTCTGAATTCTTAATTCTATTACATGTTTGCAAAAAGTTAAGATCGGCCGGCTATGTCGGCAGAGACGCCGGTAGAGCTGCGGTCGACGCTTATGTATAATTGTGCTTATATATGAGAGAGAGAGCGATACTATGTTCACTTGGCCGGCGGAGCGGTCGCACATATCAAATATGCTGACACTGCAGTTCCCACGCATTCGAGGGCGGTCATATAACCGGGCACTCGGGAACTGCTAGGTTTATAAATGTATTTGTGTTTTGTTATTGTGAATCGATGCGTAACACTGAGTACAGTGTGCATTCGATATGTGAACATACTACATCTCCCTCCTTTTGAAAAATAACGTAATTATATGGAGTTATTTTCTAGGTGTATATTTAATATAAATGAAAATATTTTTAAATGTGAGGATTTTAAGCGAACTCAAGGTCAAAGTTGGGTTATAAATAACTCAACAATTTAGCATTTCAACACACTTGCACTCGTTGAGGAGTGAACCTCGGACTTTCTGGGATTTGCAAATTTCGGTAGGGCGTCACCGCTACCTCATCAGCCAGAGAAGAGGATGTGAGCTGAGCGTCGAAACTTCTATTTATACCACATCTAGGAATCTGTAATTAAGAATTACATACTTCTAGGCTGTGACATACTTCAAAGCTTTGTCGCTTAAACTTCTAATGTGTGTGAAAGCTATAATGGTTGTCTGCTAAAAACGATCTGCTTCCGATTTTTACAGACGTGAATAACAACAACTAATTACTTAATTGTTGATTTTCGAAAATTAACGCGCATTTTTGGTTGCATTTGCATTCTGCGTGTGTTTCTTAGGGCGTGTCGACCCTTATATAGTTTTAAATTAGTGATTTGACTTGACCTGTTTTTTAACATAAATGTGAGGATTTTAAGCGAACTCAAGGTCAAAGTTGGGTTATAAATAACTCAACAATTTAGCATTTCAACACACTTGCACTCGTTGAGGAGTGAACCTCGGACTTTCTGGAATTTGCAAATTTCGGTAGGGCGTCACCGCTACCTCATCAGCCAGAGAAGAGGATGTGAGCTGAGCGTCGAAACTTCTATTTATATTTTATTTTATATTTTTATTAAATTGTTTTTTTTTTTAATTGTAGTGTGAGGAGTTGAATAACTCCCCACAAATAGCAGCAGCGAGAATAACGGATGGCCGGCCGCTTACCAGTTACGCGGCGAATTAGCGTAGTAGCGGCGCGGCGAAGAGAGTTTGGAGAGTGAGAGTTTGGAGAGGAAACTCTGATGAAGAGAGTTTGGAGAGTGAGAGTTTGGAAAGGAAACTCTGATGAAGAGAGCTTGGAGAGTGAGAGTGTGGAGAATGAATAATGGAGAAGGAGAGTTTGGAGAGTCTAACGGCGGGGAGAGAGGACTCTCCCAAAGAGAGTGTGGAGAAGTAGTGCGGAGAGTGAGAGAGTGGAGACTTTGCGGGCAGAGCCAGAGTGCCGTGTGCCAAAGGGAAATAACGGAACTGCACCGGACTTTGGACTCTGCCGTGAACTTTGGACCAGGAGGATAAGTGCCACATCTCAGCAGCAGAGCGGCACACAGGCTTGCCACGTGCACCAGGAGAATCAGCGGGACGGCTGAAACACAGGGACGCTCAGAGTCGAGCGGTAACGTCCTGCGACAAGAGACCGTGAATTTGGGGCGAGAGCCGTCCAAACCCAGGGTGCCTTGGTTCAAAACTACTTTGGCGAGTCCCGGCGTCAGCCCAGTCCGTCAAGTGGAAATCGAACAGGTCCTGGCACGACCAGCCAGAAAGGGCGAGCCGAAGGTCGGTCATCATTTCAAGGCGCTGTCCTAGAGAGAATAGGCCAGTAGTCATCTCAAGGCGCTGTCCTAGAGAGAACAGGCCGTTAGTCACTTCAAGGCGCTGTCCTAGAGAGACCCAACGGTTCTACGAGCCCGGGACCGGCGTGTGTCCCGAACCCCGAGTGGTACGAGCCAGAAAGGGCGAGCAGTAGGCCGGTGATCATTTCAAGGCGCTGTCCTAGAGAGAATAGGCCAGTAGTCATCTCAAGGCGCTGTCCTAGAGAGAACAGGCCGTTAGTCACTTCAAGGCGCTGTCCTAGAGAGACCCAACGGTTCTACGAGCCCGGGACCGGCGTGTGTCCCGAACCCCGAGTGATACGAGCCAGAAAGGGCGAGCAGTAGGCCGGTGATCATTTCAAGGCGCTGACCTAGGAAAACCCACGGTTTCACGAGCCCGGGACCGGCGTGTCTGTAACCCCAAGTACCAGAAGCCACGCTACGTCCAGCCTCACGACCAGCGCGTCCAGGAGCAGAGCAACGGACATCGAGCTACGCGCAAACGTTACGAACGAGCTAGCTAGGGTGAGGCCAGGGTGGACCGTTCGTTTACACCAGGCGTAAAAGCAAGGTGAAGCACTAGGCAGCTTCCAGGTGACCACCTAGACTGTCAGCGCGATCCGAGCAAGAGCCGAGTGGGACCATCCGGGACAGAGCCAGGGACAGGCGGTTGTGCGTCTATAGGCTTTGCCCTGAAGAACGCAGCACCTGTTCACCCTAGTCTGAGAACGGTGACGCTTCCCTAAGCCCGCACGGCTGATCTCCTTGCGAGTCCGAGGCGCTGCGAGTAGTCGTCGAGTCAGCGCTTTAGAGACGAGCATCGCCGAGCATCTATAGGGATCTAAAGGGAGCTACAGGACCGGAGCACGGGATCAACAAGGCAGGCGATCACCGAGGCGACGCACCGACGGGCAGAGACGGACAGCACCAGGAGACACCGAGGACATCGAGTGGTGACACCAAGGCCAACCGAGCCATCAAGCCCGCTGTAATCAACCCCGCAATAAACCCAATTCGAACCCGTGAATTCTGTGCTTTCTCACTGATCTACTTGGCGGTCACGTTTATATAAATTTGGTGGGACGAACACATAACTTCTCTGAGCTAGCCGCACGAATCTCGTAGCGAGCAGACACAAAAATCAGTTCGTTACATCTGGCGCCCAAAACGTGATTGTCCCAGCAGTGAAAGCAATAACCCAGAATGGGGAAGAGTTGGATTTACCGTCTGAAGAAAGAGGACTTTGCCTATGTCTCACAAAGGTTAAACATTGCTCTGGAAGGCAGATCGGAAGACATCAGGAAGGCTTTGTCCGAATATTATTTACAGACCGAGAACGACCCCAAACTCGTCGATATCTGGGCCGAGCTCGAAGCAAAATACGGCGACAGACCAGGCACCAGTATAAAGATAACAAACGCTGAGGGTGAAGACCTACTGGAAAGTTTGAGCATCGACAACATACAGAAGGAGGCAAAAAGGAGAGAGCCAAGCCAGGAAAGGCAAAAGGAGGCACAAAGGAGAGAGGCAAGTCAGGAAAGGCAATAGACAGAACAGATACCGACCTCAAAACCGAGCAAGCCAGACTATGCCAAGGTCGCTAAGCAAGTCCGAGAGTGGTCATTCAGGTTCGACGGCGTTGAAAAACCATTCGAGTTTTTGGAACAAGTGGAATGGTCCGCCAACACATACGGCCTAGACCTAGACATGATTCCCCGAGCGATGCCGGAATTACTCACCGGAAAAGCGTTGAAATGGTTCATTTCTAATAATAAACAGTGGAGAACCTGGCCTGAATTTATAGAAAGTTTCCACACTTACTTTCTGCCGAGAGACTTTTTCACAAAACTGTCGGATCAAGTCAAGCAGCGGAAGCAAGGGTATAGCGAGGCTTTCAAGGACTACATGATTGACATGCAGACGTTGATGAGGCCACTCAATTATTCCCCGAGGGAGACGCTAAGCATCATCAAAGAAAACTGCACGCCGAACCTTAGAATCTCCCTAAAAGCCTACACAATCTCGGACTTGGACACGTTGATGATCCTAGCCGATGAGTATGAGGATCTGGAGAAGGAACGGGAGACGTTCGCGCAAGAAAACAAGTTCTCAAGGGCAAAACCTCGCAGAAGGTGCGAGGACATTGGCGACCAGGAACCTCGAGCGAATAATCAGCGGACACTATTACAACAGGTCCATCAGCTGCAGCCAACCAACGCCCCGAGTAACGGCCAATGGACTCCACCACAGCAAGGCCAAGGGCATCAGGCAACCGACGCAGACTATGAGGGCCAATGGACACAACGCTGGCAACAGAGACAACCAACCCAAACCGTACCCACATCACAGACCCCCAGGAGGCCTGTCGAAAATGTGGCGGATGCGGACACTGGGAACGCGGCTGCCGGAACCAACGTTTGTTATTCTGCTGGGTGTGCGGAAAAGTAGGAATCAGAAGCGTCGAGTGCTGCCAACGAGCGGGAAATGGCCAG